>OX411880.1:66103627-67303627 GCA_948293265.1 Cheilosia impressa | reverse complement strand
AGACTAAAATACAACAATTTTCTTACAGGTATTTATTGTTTCATTATTGTTGTGTCACGGTTCGCATCAAATAACTGGAATTGGATTGTCGAAGTTCATTTCTGACTTCTGGTCAAGTCAGCAATTTAGTTTAGTGGAGACAATTATTGGAATTGGGTTGTCGGTCACTATTGGTTCCCAAAACTTTGTCTGGACTGAAATTAGGTGTTAAGATTTCAATTTGTTTCGTTTTAACTTATACTTTTAACAATGCATGAGTCAGTGTCGTGGGAGTTCACGTCTTCACCAACAACAGTAGCAAGTAATTTGTTGACTCTTCTTTTTACGTTATAATTGTTAACGTCGGGAATGCTAATAATTATCAACTGTACATTGTTTTTCCCTCTGCTCCAGGATATTCAGCTTCGGTTGATTTTAGTAGGCGCGTTTCCCGATCGAGTATCCCTCAACCTCTCGAAAAGTCCTGTAATGCCAGTATCAAGTACTGAAAACCAGTGGCATCAATGCCAAGAAGCAATCAGAAACGCCGCAACTGATGTGCTTGGTTTCACCAAACCACCCCCACGAAACCCCTGGTTCGATGAAGAGTGCCGGCACGCACATGCAGCAAAACAACATCCTACGAAGCGGCGCTGCACAGAAGGACGAGAGCGGCTCGTGAGCTCTACGAGCAAAGGAGAAGAGAAGAACACCGGCTTCTCCGGAAGAAAAGGAAAGAGCATGAGAACCTCGCGATCGAGGAAATAGAGAGGTGTTACTCCAGGAACAATGTTCGGAAGCCTTACCAATGCGTAAAAAGGACGTGCCATGGTAACAAGACCCGAGCAGAAACCTGGTCGAGACGTACAAGGAAACCTTGTAGTGGAATCACAGTCGGTGCTGAGGATATGGAAAAACCATTTCTGCAGACTGTTAAACGTTGACGATGACATAAATTCCGCTGTGAGGCAGAATGAACCATTCAACCTGGACGATGTAGGCCAAGACTTCCGTCCACCTGACCAAAATGAAGTGAGGATAGCAACATCCAAGCTGAAGAACAACAAGGCTGCTGGAAAAGACAGATTACCTTCCGAGCTTTTCAAGGCAGCCGGAAATGATTTGGTAGAGTGCATACACTAACTCGTCTACAAGATTTGGTTAGAGGAAGGTATGCCCTTCCATTGTTTGCCGGACCCACAAGAAAAAAGACCCTCTAAACTGCGCCAACTATAGAGGCATCAGTCTCCTTAACATTGCGTATAAGATCCTTTCTGCCGTACTGTGTGATCGCTTGAAACCATATGTCAACAAACTAATTGGACCCTATCAGTGTGGGCTTAGGCCCGGCAAGTCCGCAACCGACCAAATATTCACACTACGGCAGATCCTGGAGAAAACCCAAGAAGTCCAAGTCGATACCCACCACCTGTTTATCGATTTTAAGGCCGCATATGACTGCATTTATAGAGACGAGCTATACGGAGCCATGTCTAGTTTTGACATCCCTGCCAAACTTGTCAGATTGTGCAGAATGACGATGGAGAACGCTCGCTGCTCCATAAAGGTCGGAAACAATATCACAGAGACCTTTGGTGTCAAAAAAGGACTTAGACAAGGTGACGCGCTGTCATGTGACTTTTTCAATATAATTCTTGAGAAGATTGTGCGAAACTCACAAGCCAACACAAGAGCCACAATTTTCCAGAAGTCTGTGCAACTACTTGCTTACGCTGACGACATCGACATCATTGGCAGAACACAGCGAGTGTTGTGATCCGCACAACCATACCCTAACCATGACCTACTCCAAATCATCGCCTTCTCAATAGCAATCCATTCCATACACCAACCAGAGCGCACAGCTATTAACAGGTCATTCGCTTTGTTTTCATTCGTTTCCCATTTACTTAAACGCCACCCAAGCGCAATAAGTCAAGTGCATACCTACCCAATACGATACACACGTAACCCAACTCCGATTACACAGCGGCACGCCGACATATGGAAAAACTGCAATAGTTGCATATCGGAGGAGTACTACGTTGTGCTTTCGGGAAAATAATAATAATTTATGAATGGATGACACTTGACACCAGCGTAAGGCAAATGACACCCAAGATGTCAATAGGGCACTTTTAATGGGAACGGAAAACAATTAAGCAATGCCTAAAAATAGCGCGTATGCGCAATGGTAATTGGTAAGGAAACCAATGGTGCGTGGAGGGGGAAGATAGGAGATGGGTCATGAACAATGATAGTATAAAAGGCAAAGGTTGTGACAAGGAAAAGGCAGAGTTAATTAACTAACGAAACAGATCGCAGCCAAGCCATAGACAGCGGATCTAGTTAGTCTTTTGTTTCATCAATAAATAATAAACGAATCCAGAGTCGCAGCCAAGCGATTAGACAGCGGTCTCTGTGTTAAAAATTAAAACGAACATTTTTATTTTAACTCTCCGTTTGGTACTCTTCCGGTAACACGGGAAAGCACGGTGCGAAAACGTAACACGAGCTGTCAATGGTGCTTTTGCAAGTATCAGCACAGAAGCGGCAAAAATGGTTTTAGCGGTGAATGAGGGCAAAACAAAATATATGCTGTCAACAAGAAGGGACACACAACATCGACGAATCGGACAGAACGTCACGATAGACAGCTTTAACTTTGAGGTAGTTCGGGACTTTGCCTACCTCGGCTCCGCTATTAACTCTGAAAATGACATCACCTCAGAAATCAAGTGAAATATCACACTTGCCAACCGCTGTTCCTTTGGTCTATGAAGGCAATTGATTAGTAAGGCCTTATCGAGAAATACTAAGGAGACTCTATATAAGACCCTCATCATCCCAGTCCTGCTTTATGGTGCAGAAGCATGGAACCTATCAAAGTCGGATGAAGAGCTCCTTGGTCGTTTCGAACGCAAAATTCTTCGTGTGATTTTTGGTCACGTTTGCGTTGAAGTGCTCTGGAAGAGGATATTTAACGGCGAACTCCACGAGCTGTACAGCGACATCGACCTAGTCAGAAAAGTACTTATCAGTCGTCTAAGATGGCTGGCACATGTAGGGTGTCCATTCACCAACGCTCCGGCCCGAAGAGTCTTTGATTGCAACCCGGAGGGGCAACGCAGTAGAGGAAGACCTCGCCTTAGGTGGTGCGCGAATTACGAGTACGAGCCTCGCGAAATTAAAAAAAAAACCTTCGTTTACGACTGACAAGTTTATTCTATTCTATAATTATTCAAAATCTAAAAGGTAAACTACAAGACAACATGATACGATTTCTTAGAAGCTAAATGTTAAATTGACAATATTGTAAGTTCTTGATAATTGAATTAATAAAAAATGTTAAATTGACAATATTAATAAAAAATGTTAAATTGACAATACTGGGTTAAACGTAAATTCTTTGAAATTAATGGATCGATGATTGCAAGCTATGTGCTGCATCCGCTTAGTCGTAACTCCTCCCTCTTTAAGATAGAACGACGGCCACAAGGAATTCGATGGGGCCAGAGCGATGTCCTCTAACACTTCGATGATATATGACGTGTTTCTTTTCTTCCATACCAAAGTAGCTGGAAAATTGATTCGGTTTTGCCTATGTCGTTAAGGTCGCATTTGGCTTCTTTGTTGTTCAATACATAGAGGAACTAAACTAGAGGGCCAACTGAGAGCAGAAACGGGAAATCTGCCTACAAGCTGCCTGGGGTACAGCAGATTACATAAGTATTCGTGCCTGTACAAATCAAAGGAGCGCCATTAATGCCGCACGCATACTTATACAATCTTCTGCTACAACTTTTCTGGTGGAATTTCAAGTGACGGCGACTGTGTTCGGCATATTTTGCGCCCATTAGTTACACGGCGTTCACATCACAGTTAAGGTTAAGACCTTTTAGAGTATATGAAATTGTTGGAATCCAATGGAATTCCTTTTATAATTTCGTTACAATAAAATAATAATTTGTCAATATCTTGCAGAAATCTATCTCATAATAACAATCAGAGTTAAAAGAGATTTTGTAAATTCAAGTTTTTTTTGTATATTTTAAGGAAAGAAAATTTTTTTTGTTGATTTTAATGGTTTTTATTTCGAAATCATATCGAAACAAAATATTTGAACACCGTTTAAGAAAATCGTTTATTTTTTTTGTGAAAAAGATTTTTTAGTTTTAGCAAATGCATACTTGTACAGTAATTATATCCAAGTATGCATAATGCTAAATTAAAAAATAAGTTCGATATTTTTTTATTTTTTTGTACTATATTGCTCTCAAATTTAACTATGTATGCGCTCGGCTTTTTCCGGTAAAGGCCAATATAAAAATCCTCGTACATCGCCCTTTATTTATACCTAAGAAATACTCGGAACAATAAAAAAATGTTTTGATCACTTTTTGTATTCCAAAAACACAAAGAAAGCACTTGTTTTTGTTAATTAATAATTTAAAGAGGTTTGTAAAAAAATCAGTAGTTACATTTGTACAAATATGGTGTTAAATAAACGAATTTGAAAACATTCACCAAACCTTATAGAAATTTATTGAATGTTTATGAACATTTTAGAAAATTCACTTATGCCCTAGTAAAAGCTTGGGTTCAGTGGCGGACTAAGAGGCAGTGACACCCGGGGCGGTAAAGCAAGCTTACACCCCTTGAAAAATTTAAGAAAAAAACACGAACAAATATTTTATTTAAAGGTGCTTACGAGCTTTTATTGTACTGAATGTTTCGATTATATCATTAAAATCTATATTTTTTGTGTGCTCCGTTTCGATTGAAAGTATAGCCAAATTAGTCAACCTATTTTGGCTCATCGTTGATCTTAGATAAGTCTTTATTAATTTTAATTTGGAAAAGCTTCGTTCACACGATGCCACTGAGACGCAAATTGTATTGATAGAAGAATAGAGTTATATGCCATAAAAAATGCGTACCGTTATTTAAAAACGAAACGAAGAAAAATACTCATATTAGTAAAGAAAAAAGAACTGAACACAGAACTGCGACGCTTGGTAAATGCTTGGTTGTTGCTCTTGGGCGATAAATATTTTATTTCCATATTACTTATATTAAGAGCATAGGCCAGTAACGAAATTCATGCGCACATATATTATATAGGTAGGTATTTGGGAAACAAATTTATTGTTTTATTTGTGTTTTTAGTTTTTGTAGTGTGCAAAGTTATTTTTCTGTTACTGATGGCACCCCCTATTAGCCTGCCACCCGGGGCGGACCGCCCCCGCCGCCCCCCCCTTAGTCCGCCATTGCTTGGGTTTACTTACATGTTGTTACCTCATTTTTCGAACAACCCATTTTATGCAGCAGCATGAATTTTGCTGTCAAAAATAGAATTCATACAAATAAAATTAAAAAAAAACTGAAATGTGAATGGATGAACAGTTTTTGGTGACGAAAATGGGTAGAGAAGAAATTATGCTATTTAAAAAAACCATAATCAACATTTCCTTTTTTACATTTATTGTTATAAATCTATTTACAAATTGTTTGTTTTTGGAAATAGTTCCACCCGGCGGCCATTAATACACGTATTCACAGACAGGAAAAAAAGAGCGCGCAAGAGAGGGCTGTCATTCAAAATTTGCGGGGAAGATCGGGTAGGTGTGCTGAAAGTCGGCTCTCTAGTTTGGTTACTCTATGGTTCAATAGGCGTCCCAAACAGGTGGAGTTCCTTGCTGCTTCTTGGTAGGTTGGGTTCTTGCAGAAGTAAATATTTTCTATTTTTGGACATGCCTTGTCGTAGTACTGAATGCATATATCGTTACATGTTATGTAAGGTTTTGTTATAATTTGTTTTGTACCATTTATTGGAAGCGGTATAAAATGATATAGGTTGTATTTCTCATTTGATAACTTTGGTATTTTTACCTTAAATATAATATTGGTGTTGTTACAATAGGCTTGTAATTCTAGAAGTTCATACAAATGTTCATTCGAAATTATTATCTCTATGCCTTGGTTATTCATGTAAATATAAATTTTATTTAGTTCAGCCTGATTCAGTATAAATTTTGATATTATATTCAGTTTTATGTGATTATTATGGTTATCTTATTGTTTTTTCTGACCTTATGTCGGGAAAATTTAGGGGTTATCTTGTTTCTTCTACATTCTTTTCTATATACTATTGTCTCATTTTCCCAGTTTATGGGGTGGTTTCTTGATTCATTTAACCTGTCTGTTCTTGATTTTAGTAACTCTTCTGCTTTTTCTTTTATTATGGGGTAGAGTTTTTCTTGGTATTCATTAAGTTTCTTTAAATATTCGTGCTCGTTAGAGAATGTGACATTATTGTTAAATTCATAAGTTTTTCCGAAGAAAAGTTCGAAAGGGGTATATTTGGTGGTAGAATGAATATAGTTGTTGTATGTTATGATAGTTTCGAATAAGATTTCGCCATGTTCTAAGTCAAGATTGGTTTCTTTTCGCGTGAAAAGTATGATTCTATATATTTCTGTCAATGTAGAGTGTAACCTCTCTACAGGTGAGTTACTAGAAATCTGTTGGAAGGAGGTAAAGTTTAGTTCAATCTGGTACTGCTTACAAAAGTCTTTGAAGATGTTGGCCGTAAACTCGGAACCTTGGTCACAGACAATCTTTTTGGGCATGCCGTAAAGGCTCATAAAATTCTTCATTGACTTAAGGCTGGAAATACTATTCCTAGCCGGAAGGGTATAAGCCGCAGCAAATTTTTATGATTTATCAATCATAGTTATGATTTGTTGATGATTGATACAGTGGATTATGTCTAATGGCTTGAGTGGAGTTTCTGGTACTTGAAATTTGATTTTCCTAGGACTTCTGTCGTATTTAGATACTTGGCATAATTCACAATTATTGAATTTTCTTGTGCATGAATTGAAAGTAATAGTCTCTTTTGAGATGAAGGTATGTTTCGTTTATGCCTCTATGATTGTTATTTATGTGATATTCATTAATTATTTTACCTTGGTCGTCATTCTGTTTTATGTCTGATACCTAGTAGTTTCTTGCAACGTATACTACTCTAAATGTCTTATTATTAGCGAAATATTTCGAATACATGAGCTGTACTTCTTTAAATGTTTCGTCGTCAGAGAATATGGCAGATAGTTTGTTTGGGGGTAAATACTTTTAAAAAATGTCTATTATTTTTGTTTCGGTGAATTCTGAGTCGCGTATGGTTCGGCGCTGTTTATTTCGAAAAGGTGTTTCTAATGTGACTCCCGGTGGTTCAGATGATTTGAGTAAAATTGTTTGAAGGTTAAATTCGTTAAGCGGTTGTTCTGATATTTCAATTCCATCGTCTAAATTTTCGTCCGCAGAGTGTATGGTGGTACCACACGTTCCTTGGTTTGAGACGTTGTCGCTTAAATTTAGTTCTAGAATTGGATTATCAATTTGAGCGCGACTTAGTGCATCGGCGTTAGTGTTCAATTTTCCCTTTTTGTACACTATCTGGTAATCGAACTCCTCTAGCTTTAGACGCCATCTTACTAATTTGGAATTGGGCTCTTTAAGACTCATAAGCCAAGTGAGTGGTTTATGTTCTGTTATGATTTGGAATTGTCGGCCAAAAAGGTATGGCCTGAAATATTTCGTAGCCCAAACTATGGCCAAAAGTTATTTTTCGATTGTCGAGTAGTTTATTTCTGAGTCCGAAAGTGTTCTGCTCGCATAACATATTGGCTTATCACCGCCAATGCGGCCTTGTGACAAATTTTCGCCAAGAGCATAGTTGCTCGCGTCGGTGGTTAGGATAAAGGGTTTTGAGAAGTCTGGATACTGTAAATTTGGGTCGTTAGTAATAATATTTTTGCATATTTCGAATGTTTTCACGTATCGATCAGTCAACTGCACTGTTCGGCCTTTTTTTAGGCATTACAATAAAATAATAATTTGTCAATATCTTGCAGAAATCTATCTCATAATAACAATCAGAGTTAAAAGAGATTTTGTAAATTCAAGTTTTTTTTGTATATTTTAAGGAAAGAAAATTTTTTTTGTTGATTTTAATGGTTTTTATTTCGAAATCATATCGAAACAAAATATTTGAACACCGTTTAAGAAAATCGTTTATTTTTTTTGTGAAAAAGATTTTTTAGTTTTAGCAAATGCATACTTGTACAGTAATTATATCCAAGTATGCATAATGCTAAATTAAAAAATAAGTTCGATATTTTTTTATTTTTTTGTACTATATTGCTCTCAAATTTAACTATGTATGCGCTCGGCTTTTTCCGGTAAAGGCCAATATAAAAATCCTCGTACATCGCCCTTTATTTATACCTAAGAAATACTCGGAACAATAAAAAAATGTTTTGATCACTTTTTGTATTCCAAAAACACAAAGAAAGCACTTGTTTTTGTTAATTAATAATTTAAAGAGGTTTGTAAAAAAATCAGTAGTTACATTTGTACAAATATGGTGTTAAATAAACGAATTTGAAAACATTCACCAAACCTTATAGAAATTTATTGAATGTTTATGAACATTTTAGAAAATTCACTTATGCCCTAGTAAAAGCTTGGGTTCAGTGGCGGACTAAGAGGCAGTGACACCCGGGGCGGTAAAGCAAGCTTACACCCCTTGAAAAATTTAAGAAAAAAACACGAACAAATATTTTATTTAAAGGTGCTTACGAGCTTTTATTGTACTGAATGTTTCGATTATATCATTAAAATCTATATTTTTTGTGTGCTCCGTTTCGATTGAAAGTATAGCCAAATTAGTCAACCTATTTTGGCTCATCGTTGATCTTAGATAAGTCTTTATTAATTTTAATTTGGAAAAGCTTCGTTCACACGATGCCACTGAGACGCAAATTGTATTGATAGAAGAATAGAGTTATATGCCATAAAAAATGCGTACCGTTATTTAAAAACGAAACGAAGAAAAATACTCATATTAGTAAAGAAAAAAGAACTGAACACAGAACTGCGACGCTTGGTAAATGCTTGGTTGTTGCTCTTGGGCGATAAATATTTTATTTCCATATTACTTATATTAAGAGCATAGGCCAGTAACGAAATTCATGCGCACATATATTATATAGGTAGGTATTTGGGAAACAAATTTATTGTTTTATTTGTGTTTTTAGTTTTTGTAGTGTGCAAAGTTATTTTTCTGTTACTGATGGCACCCCCTATTAGCCTGCCACCCGGGGCGGACCGCCCCCGCCGCCCCCCCCTTAGTCCGCCATTGCTTGGGTTTACTTACATGTTGTTACCTCATTTTTCGAACAACCCATTTTATGCAGCAGCATGAATTTTGCTGTCAAAAATAGAATTCATACAAATAAAATTAAAAAAAAACTGAAATGTGAATGGATGAACAGTTTTTGGTGACGAAAATGGGTAGAGAAGAAATTATGCTATTTAAAAAAACCATAATCAACATTTCCTTTTTTACATTTATTGTTATAAATCTATTTACAAATTGTTTGTTTTTGGAAATAGTTCCACCCGGCGGCCATTAATACACGTATTCACAGACAGGAAAAAAAGAGCGCGCAAGAGAGGGCTGTCATTCAAAATTTGCGGGGAAGATCGGGTAGGTGTGCTGAAAGTCGGCTCTCTAGTTTGGTTACTCTATGGTTCAATAGGCGTCCCAAACAGGTGGAGTTCCTTGCTGCTTCTTGGTAGGTTGGGTTCTTGCAGAAGTAAATATTTTCTATTTTTGGACATGCCTTGTCGTAGTACTGAATGCATATATCGTTACATGTTATGTAAGGTTTTGTTATAATTTGTTTTGTACCATTTATTGGAAGCGGTATAAAATGATATAGGTTGTATTTCTCATTTGATAACTTTGGTATTTTTACCTTAAATATAATATTGGTGTTGTTACAATAGGCTTGTAATTCTAGAAGTTCATACAAATGTTCATTCGAAATTATTATCTCTATGCCTTGGTTATTCATGTAAATATAAATTTTATTTAGTTCAGCCTGATTCAGTATAAATTTTGATATTATATTCAGTTTTATGTGATTATTATGGTTATCTTATTGTTTTTTCTGACCTTATGTCGGGAAAATTTAGGGGTTATCTTGTTTCTTCTACATTCTTTTCTATATACTATTGTCTCATTTTCCCAGTTTATGGGGTGGTTTCTTGATTCATTTAACCTGTCTGTTCTTGATTTTAGTAACTCTTCTGCTTTTTCTTTTATTATGGGGTAGAGTTTTTCTTGGTATTCATTAAGTTTCTTTAAATATTCGTGCTCGTTAGAGAATGTGACATTATTGTTAAATTCATAAGTTTTTCCGAAGAAAAGTTCGAAAGGGGTATATTTGGTGGTAGAATGAATATAGTTGTTGTATGTTATGATAGTTTCGAATAAGATTTCGCCATGTTCTAAGTCAAGATTGGTTTCTTTTCGCGTGAAAAGTATGATTCTATATATTTCTGTCAATGTAGAGTGTAACCTCTCTACAGGTGAGTTACTAGAAATCTGTTGGAAGGAGGTAAAGTTTAGTTCAATCTGGTACTGCTTACAAAAGTCTTTGAAGATGTTGGCCGTAAACTCGGAACCTTGGTCACAGACAATCTTTTTGGGCATGCCGTAAAGGCTCATAAAATTCTTCATTGACTTAAGGCTGGAAATACTATTCCTAGCCGGAAGGGTATAAGCCGCAGCAAATTTTTATGATTTATCAATCATAGTTATGATTTGTTGATGATTGATACAGTGGATTATGTCTAATGGCTTGAGTGGAGTTTCTGGTACTTGAAATTTGATTTTCCTAGGACTTCTGTCGTATTTAGATACTTGGCATAATTCACAATTATTGAATTTTCTTGTGCATGAATTGAAAGTAATAGTCTCTTTTGAGATGAAGGTATGTTTCGTTTATGCCTCTATGATTGTTATTTATGTGATATTCATTAATTATTTTACCTTGGTCGTCATTCTGTTTTATGTCTGATACCTAGTAGTTTCTTGCAACGTATACTACTCTAAATGTCTTATTATTAGCGAAATATTTCGAATACATGAGCTGTACTTCTTTAAATGTTTCGTCGTCAGAGAATATGGCAGATAGTTTGTTTGGGGGTAAATACTTTTAAAAAATGTCTATTATTTTTGTTTCGGTGAATTCTGAGTCGCGTATGGTTCGGCGCTGTTTATTTCGAAAAGGTGTTTCTAATGTGACTCCCGGTGGTTCAGATGATTTGAGTAAAATTGTTTGAAGGTTAAATTCGTTAAGCGGTTGTTCTGATATTTCAATTCCATCGTCTAAATTTTCGTCCGCAGAGTGTATGGTGGTACCACACGTTCCTTGGTTTGAGACGTTGTCGCTTAAATTTAGTTCTAGAATTGGATTATCAATTTGAGCGCGACTTAGTGCATCGGCGTTAGTGTTCAATTTTCCCTTTTTGTACACTATCTGGTAATCGAACTCCTCTAGCTTTAGACGCCATCTTACTAATTTGGAATTGGGCTCTTTAAGACTCATAAGCCAAGTGAGTGGTTTATGTTCTGTTATGATTTGGAATTGTCGGCCAAAAAGGTATGGCCTGAAATATTTCGTAGCCCAAACTATGGCCAAAAGTTATTTTTCGATTGTCGAGTAGTTTATTTCTGAGTCCGAAAGTGTTCTGCTCGCATAACATATTGGCTTATCACCGCCAATGCGGCCTTGTGACAAATTTTCGCCAAGAGCATAGTTGCTCGCGTCGGTGGTTAGGATAAAGGGTTTTGAGAAGTCTGGATACTGTAAATTTGGGTCGTTAGTAATAATATTTTTGCATATTTCGAATGTTTTCACGTATCGATCAGTCAACTGCACTGTTCGGCCTTTTTTTAGGCATTCTGTTAATGGCTTGGTTAATTTTGAGAAATCCTGTTTAAATTTCTTATAGTATCCCAATAGTCCTATAAATCCTTTTATTTCCTTTTGGGTACGAGGTATTGGGTAGTTTTGTATAGCGTGTAGCTTTGAAGGATTGGGTTTTATGCCTTCGGTGGAGACGATGTGTCCCAGGAAAGAGATTTCTTTTCGCAAGAATTCTGATTTGTCAAGTTGAATTTTAAAGTTATATTCACGCAATTTTTCGAAAACTAGTGTGAGACTTTCTATGTGCTCTTGGAGCGAAGTAGAGCATATAATAATGTCATCTAAGTAAACTAGGCAAATTTTCCCAATGAGTTCCTTCATAACGTTGTCCATTTCCCGTTGAAATGTTTTTGTCCATCTCTATCTGGTGGAAGCCACTAGCGAGATCTAACGTAATGTACTTCAGCATTTGCCCAGTTTGTCTAGTATTTCGGCTATGTTTGGAAGGGGGTATTTATCTGAAATAGTTTTTTCATTTAATTTACGGAAATCTATTACCATTCTCCATTTTTGTTTTCCGCTCGCATCCTGCTTTTTTGGTACTGTAGCAGAACGCATAATAAACTGCAGAGATAGCACCCTATGTATTTTTTGCTTCGTAAACCGATTAGTAAGCCCAGCCCATATTTACCGTACCGCACAGCACAGCGAAAACTGTAGCGTTACTAACGGCTTAGACAAGTTTTCGTTTTCACATCGTCCGACAGAATCCAGTCAGTCGTCGTCAATTCATTTTTCTTGTAAGATACGCTCGCTCGCTAGTAACGATTAAACTCGTATAATTAGTAAATAAGAATAATCTATTAATAAAATCTAAAATTGGAAATTACTTGTTTTATTCTTATACCACTAAATTGGTGACCCCGAATTAAGAAAATTCGCGATTTTTAAAAAAGCAATGACTGGAAATGACATTAAGTCAAGCGACGACAACAGAGAACCAGTCAACGGTAGTACTTCTCAACAATCTAACGGAAGTGCAAGTTTAACGAACGAGTTTGCGCATGTCTTTAATTCATCGCGTATCAAAACGCAAGATTTTTTTACATCTGACCCCGAGCTGTGGTTTTTTTTGTTAGAGTCCCAATTTGCGTTTAATCGTATTTCCTGGGACACTACCATGTACCACGCTGTGGTTTCCCAGTTAAACCAACAGGTAGCGGAAAAGGTGAGGACATTTTTGCGCAACCCCCCAACGTCGGGGAAATACATGGCGCTTAAGCAGAAACTCATTCAAGAATTCACACCAAGCAACCAGGGCAGGATCAAAAAATTGTTGTCGCAAATGGAACTTGGAGATAAAAAACCATCACGATTTCTGGAAGAGATGCGTAGTTTAGCCGGCGAGACGATCGACGAAAAATTTCTAGTAACGCTTTGGCTGGGGAGTTTGCCGATGACTCTGCAGCAAATTCTGTCGCCGTGGAGTGAGGAAGCGCTCGATAAACTAGCGAAAATGGCTGACGGCATAGTAGAGACGACGAACGTAGTTTCCGTGTCAGCCGCAAGTTCGTCACTAGCCAGTAACTCTCGTACAGCAAATGAGTCAGTGCTTGAAAGACTGACTTCGCAGATGGACGACATCTGCAGGCGATTCCAGCAGTTGGAAAGAAGATGTCGAGGTCAACGCAGTGATTCAACACCACGCTCAGTTAGCCGACAAAGAAACGCCCCACAACGTCGAACCAAGCCGAATGAGGAATGCTGGTACCACGCCAGGTTCGGAGCACAAGCAACTAAATGTCGTTCGCCATGCTCATTTCGGGCGGAAAACTAAAAAGCCGAGCTCATACAGAGGCGACTGAGCTTGGCGCTGCTTCTGCTCGCCTTTTTATTTTCGACGACGCAACTGGAAGAAATTTCCTCATTGACACTGGCGCAGACGTTTCCATCATTCCACCAACAAATCGTTCGTTCTGCACAGTGAGTAACCAGTCAAACAACATTAAACTCTACGCAGCCAACGGATCGGTGATCAACGCATATGGACAGAAGCGACTTATCCCATCGCTCGGCCTCCGACGAAATTTTCCATGGCATTTCACAGTAGCCGATGTTCAGGTTTCTATTATCGGCGCTGATTTCCTGAATTTCTACAACTTAACTGTCGACCTCCGAAGACGAAAGCTCATCGATACGTCTACTGACCTATCACGGGTTGGAGAAATGCATCCATCGAATGCGCCGCAGGTAACTATTATAGACAAAAATAACCAGTTCTCCTCTCTTCTAAGGGAATTCAAGGATATTTTCGATGACCAGCCCACGAAAGCCCATCAAGTACAAACAGACGTGAAGCACTGCATCGTCACAAACGGCCCACCGGTGACCGCCAAGCCTCGACGACTTCCGCCCGAAAAACTGGCAGCGGCAAAAGCAGAATTCCAGGACCTCATGACACGCGGCATTTGCAGGCCGTCTAAGAGTAATTGGGCCTCACCTCTACACATGGTGCCTAAGAAGGACTCCACTTGGCGGCCATGTGGTGACTATAGACGCCTGAATGCAGTTACTGTGCCGGACAAGTACCCGGTTCCTCACATCCAGGACTTCGCCCACATAATACACGGACGGAGAGTGTTCAGCACCATTGACCTGAGGAAGGCATATCATCAAGTGCCAGTAGAGCCAAGCGATATACCTAAAACGGCGATTATAACCCCCTTTGGGTTATACGAGTTCATGTTTATGACGTACGGGCTTCGAAATGCTGCGCAGACGTTCCAGCGGTTAATGGACGAGGTACTCCGAGGACTGGATTTTGCTGTTGCCTACATCGACGACATACTGGTCGCCTCAGAGACGTTAGCTGAACATGAGCGACACCTGGGGATCGTCTTTAAACGACTCAAAGACAACGGACTGATCATCAACCTAGCGAAGTGTACATTGGGCAAGACCGAAGTGCAATTTCTCGGCCATTTGGTTCTCCCCGAAGGAATTAAGCCTTTACCAAGCAAGATTGTCGCCATACAGGAGTATAAAAAGCCATCTGTCGTCAAAGACTTAAGAAGATTCCTGGCGATGATCAACTTTTACAGGAGGTTTATTCCGAACGCCATTGCCATTCAGGATCGTCTGCAAGTTTTAATTCAAGGTAACGTGAGAAACGTCAACCGTCAAATCACGTGGACATCCGATGCCGAAGCCGCTTTTGAACAGTACAAGACAGCACTTTGTAACGCAACACTGCTAGCTCATCCAGCGAAGGATTCCGCAATTTCAATAGCCGTAGATGCATCGGATCTCGCCATCGGTGCAGTTTTACAACAAACGGAAAACGCACAGACTAGGCCACTATCATTCTTCTCGAAAAAGCTATCCACTCCGCAGCAAAAATATTCAACGTACGATCGGGAATTGCTAGCTATTTACGAAGCCATACGATATTTCCGCCAGCTACTGGAGGGAAGGAACTTTGCGATATACACCGACCACAAACCGTTAGTTTTTGCGTTCCGGCAGAAAGCAGATAAGGCGTCCCCCAGGCAAGCCCGCCAGTTGGATTTTATCAGCCAATTCTCGACCGACTTACGGCATATCGGTGGAAAAGAAAACATCGTCCCCGACATGCTGTCGAGAATCGCAGCAGCGACGGCCGAAAACAACATCGATTTTGATCAGTTAGAAGCAGACCAGCAAGTCGACCCGGAACTGCAGTCATTGCTTAGCGACAACAAGACCTCACTACTGCTAAAAGCCGTAAAAAACACAGAATCGTCAAACAACCTCCTATGTGATGTGTCAGGTATGTACATAAGACCTTTCGTTACTAAAAGTTTCCGACATTCTGTTTTAGCGAAAATGCATGGTTTGGCACATTTGGGTACCAGAGCAACCACCAAGCTGATCCAACAAAGATTTGTATGGCCGAATATGCGTCATGACTGCAGAGAATTTGTCAAACACTGCATTGCATGCCAGAGGGCGAAAATTCATCGACACAATCGGACACCATTGCAAGCTTTCGACGAACCGAATGAGCGTTTTGACCACCTTCATGTCGACCTGGTTGGGCCATTGCCGCCATCGAACGGTTTCTCGTACCTACTTACTATCATCGACAGAGCAACCCGTTGGCCGGAAGCGATCCCCATCAGCGACATCACGGCAGAAAGCGTAGCGAAGGCGTTCGTAGCAGGCTGGGTATCACGATTTTGTGTCCCATCCCGTATCACGTCAGACCGAGGGCGGCAGTTTGAATCCAGTTTGTTCGAGCAACTCAACAAGATGCTAGGCGTTCATCACTTGCGAACAACCGCCTACCACCCTCAAGCGAACGGAATGGTAGAGCGGTGGCATCGTTCTTTAAAAGCAGCGTTTAAAGCTAAAATGCCGGTTAGCTGGTCTGAAGAGCTACCGTTTATATTGCTAGGCCTACGGGTGGCCTGCAAAGAGGATTTCAATGCAACTCCAGCCGAGATGCTGTACGGTAAGACCTTAAAAATACCCGGCCAGTTTTTTGTATCGCGACAGGAAAATATACGCGACAACGATTTCGTTCGAAGATTGTCTATGTCCCTGAAAAAATTTCAACTCGGAGACAACACGCATCATGGTTCTTCAACTACGTTTTTCATCCAGCCTGCGTTAGCCACATGTACACATGTATTCGTTAGAGTAGATGCAGTCCGCAAACCTCTCCAGCCGCCGTAAAATGGTCCGTTTAAAGTCGAACAGCGTCATCAGAAATATTTTAAGGTAAATATCAACGGCAGCGTACAAAAGATAACAATCGATCGTCTGAAGGCAGCTTTTATCTTGGTTGAAGAGAATACCAATACATCCAGCTTTACGCCAGCTCCGTCATACAGGACGCGCTCTGGGAGGACGGTAAAGCCGACTAAGACCTTCCGACTGGAGGGGGAGTAATGTAGCAGAACGCATAATAAACTGCAGAGATAACACCCTATGTATTTTTTGCTTCGTAAACCGATTAGTAAGCCCAGCCCATATTTACCGTACCGCACAGCACAGCGAAAACTGTAGCGTTTCTAACGGCTTAGACAAGTTTTCGTTTTCACATCGTCCGACAGAATCCAGTCAGTCGTCGTCAATTCATTTTTCTTGTAAGATACGCTCGCTCGCTAGTAACGATTAAACTCGTATAATTAGTAAATAAGAATAATCTATTAATAAAATCTAAAATTGGAAATTACTTGTTTTATTCTTATACCACTAAAGTACGATCCAAACAGGGGAGCTCCAAGGAGAGTACGAAGGGCGGATAATACTGTGATGTGCTTTTTGTCTCAGGCTGAGGTTAGCTCGTCGGATCGCTAAGGTCCATCCCAAAGAAACACGAACTTTAAATTAAGGAGTTCCTTTTATTACAATTTTATTTACAAAAATGAAATAATTATACAATTTTAACAATTTAATTCTCTTAATCGGCACTTCTATACTAGACAATTTTAACAATTTATTATCTTAATCGGCACGGCTATACTGGTCCTGGTCGTCTCGGTGGTAAGCTGCACGTTTCTTCCTTGCAGCTTGGTTGGGTGCGGTACAGCCCGGTCGGTGGCTAGGTATGTCTTGCGACAGTCCCGGCAATATACAGGTCCGCCTTGCGGCAGTCCCAGCACTCAAAGTCTTTCGAATTGAAAGACTCGGCAATTCGCCAGCTACCCGCAGGTTTGCTAGCAACAAAAATTGCAAAATAGTACAAGACTATTTACGGAGAAAAATCAGCGGTACACCAGATTGGTACGATCAACTCTGATATTTGCTCGCTTGTTTGTGATTTCACTGGTGGTGTTATGGTGTTTTAATTAGTAAGCCATTTGATTTGCCACGTGCACACGTCACCAAGCCGATGTGAGAGCGAGAGAAGTGGCGACTGAGTGGGGTAGACATGGCCAGTTGGTTGGTTGGTTGGTATAGCCAACAGTTCCTGGGTGCATGGATATGCACTGTGCGTAATGCACATGCATTGCCTCAGTGGTTTCTGGCCAAGCGAATGGTGGTGGGATATGTGAAAGTATAGAACCAATTAAAATGT
Organism: Cheilosia impressa; assembly: GCA_948293265.1. Lineage (NCBI taxonomy): Eukaryota > Metazoa > Arthropoda > Insecta > Diptera > Syrphidae > Cheilosia > Cheilosia impressa. The sequence continues at coordinate 67,285,798 of OX411880.1, read as the reverse complement.
ATTGTTGTAACGAATGCTTCGTTACAATACCTTGACTTAGTAACTTCGTTATTTGTGCTTTTACTTTTTCCTTGAATGGGTATCTATAAGATTTCACATAGATTGGTATGTCATCTTTTGTAACATTTTCGTGTTTAACATCGTTATAGAAAGTAAGGGTTTGACCTTCTTTGTAAAAAATACCATCGTACTTCTTGCATATTTTTAGAACTGATTTCCTTTCTTCCGTATTGAGGTGGTCAGTACGAAGTAGTTCGGAAATGTTTGCAAGATTAACGTTTTGTGTATATTCGGAATTGATGTTATTAATTTCAATAAATTTGGATTTACTGTATGGACTAGCTTTAAGTGGTTGTTCTAATAAAAGTATTTCTTCTTTATCTGAGGTATTAATTACCTCTACTATACCATACCATTCGTTTACGTGTTATATTCCTTCCGGAATATAGAGATTTTCGCTAAGTTTGGTGGTATTTACATAAACATCACCTGTGCGTATATCTATAGTTTCAGTAAGATTTTAGAGTTTGGGGCAATACTGTGTTTGCCTGATGTGAGGTTTGGTTTTGTTTGTAATGGAATTCTGGCGTTTTTTGTTTACTAGGTCTATTTTAGCTCCGATATATGTTAGGAAGTCCAAACCCAAAAGTCCATTAAAATAGCTATGGAATTTAAATAGAAAAAATCTGAAATTTCATGGTTGGTTAAATTCTATAAAAAGAGGTAGCTGGGCTAGTTGGTTCAGTGTATGTCGATTGAGGACTGTTGTTATTGTTATTGGGTTACATTGAGTTCGGTCTGCTGGGTTAATAAATTCAGGGCTTATGAATGATGCCGAGGCATCGGTGTCTATTAAAAATTTGAGTGGTCTTCCGAAAGGGGATGATATGTTTATATATGTTAATTCTAGTCCATGTTATTAATATCTAAGTATCCTGTTGGTTGTTTCAGGCATTAACTCGAAAATTTTGCGAATCTTCTATGTTTTTAAAATCTTCGATTACGTTTTCTCTGTGTTGATTTATTTCCCGTTGGTGCGTATTATTTTGTAATATGGTCCTGAGGTTGTTAGATTCGTCAAAAAAATTTTCTTCGGTAGAGTGTCGAAATTGATTGAAGTTCGAACGCATACTTGGACTTGTTTTGAAAACCTTTTGTGAGTTATGTGGTATTCGATTGGGCGCTCTCAGAGCACTTTTTTTGCTCTCAGAGCAATTTTTACGTTCGTTTGGTACAAAAAAAGCAATATTTTTCAGATTTCAGAGCACTTTTGCGAATCTGGATATTTTCTCAGATTTGCTTCAGATTTACCAATACACGTGCGTTCGAGTTTGACAACTAGTAGAGTTTGTTTACATTTTAGTGAAATTTTTCAACTGCAAAGAAATGCATTGCATCGGGTGGATCTATTTTTGTTAATTATTTATATACAAATGTTTAGAAATCAATCTGGGCGAGAGTTTTGAATGTTTTCATATAAATTTTAGCCAGTGAATAGAAAACGCTTAGAAAAGTGTCGAAGGCTACACATATTCCAGTCGCACAAATATCAACAAAAAAAAGAGCAAGTGACGTTTTTGTTTTCGATTAGCCACATGAAATCTGAAATCTGAGAGCAAATCTGAAGAAGCCCAATCGAATACCACATTAGTTATACGAGATGATCCACTGTATGTGTCCATGGGTTCTGGTGGTGGTTGGTTGGGGTTGTTGGAGTGAAATTGATTAGGATTATGGGTTCTAAATGTGTTCTGATTCTGTTGTATGCCCGTATTAAATGGTGGATTCTGGGTAAACGTGCTACGTGGGTATGGCTTTTGATAGTTCTGGTGTGTTCTATTGTGAAAAGAGGTTATTGGATTGGGGTTATACGATCTTTGTTGATTCTGAAACGTCTTGTTATAATAACGATTTGGCGGCTGCGAAGTATAGGGTTTAGGGGAGCTGAACCTATAATTTGGTTTAGATTGTTCTGCTTGCGTATAGAATATGCTTTGTTCTTTTATCCAGAACGAAAAGGCTGTTGCGATCGATTCCGGTCGCATTGCTCTAATGATAGAGCCTAAGGGTTCTTTCAAACCTGTTAGGAATGCATTTAACCCCATTTCAGCGTAAAGCTCTTTTTTCGCCGAAATTACCTTTTTGTCCTTTTCATGGATGAGAATGTTATTGGACAGAGCGCATTGTATCTCGATAATTTCGCTGTAGAATCGTTCTACAGTTATGTAAGTCCCTTACCACAGATGTTTCTGTTCTCTTATTTGAATAGTGGAGGATGAGATTATTTTTTATATCGTCCCAGTTTAGGGGCGTCCCAAACATATTTAAAACTTCATTCGCTTGATCAGTTATTTTGTTTCTTATAGCCCGAAGGATGATTTGCCCATACGGGGTTCCATCCACTCCTCTCACGTACAATAGAATTTCTTCTACGTTATTTAAAAATTCATGAAGCATACGAGGATTTCCGTCAAAGTGCGGAAGATCTTTTACTACATCGGGCATGCGTAGGGATTGAAAGATATCTTGGTTTACATTGGATCCCGAGGGAATCTGAGGGTCTTGATTAGAAATCATTTGGGAAGTGTTTGTAGTGTGTATTGGATCAATTTCTTCGAGAATAGTACCTAGGCTTTCACTAAGAGTGCTTTTATAGAATTCTATAGTAGGGTCTTCACTTTTAGAGAGATTTGGTAGACTTTTTGTATATGGCGTAAATTTAAGTATTTTTTTTCGTTTTTCTTAACATTTAATTTGTTTGTTCTAGTATTTGAAGGTAATATAATATTGAATCAGAAACATATAAATATTTTGTTTTTGATTAGAATTATAATTGTTAGAGATTATTGTAAAAAAAAAAATTTATGTTTCTATAATTTTTGTTATTTTTTCTTTTTTTTTGTTTTCTTAAAAAAAATATGGTTTTTATTCGCTTTTTCTTAATTTGATTTCACGTGAATGTATTTCTGTTATTTGCTTTCATATATATTTTTGCAATATATGCAATACTTGGTTTTAATAAATAATCAATATGTAATTTCAATATATTTTTCGTTCTATTTTTTTTTTTTTTATATATATGGTACACATAAAGAGTCGCTTCAATGGTTTACTTGTTTACTTATTTACTTGTTTATAGGTTATTATAATTATTTGCATTCAATTCATGTACTCACAAGCATCCAATTACTACGAGAATAGTTCTTGTCGTCATGGTTTGTTGTGGAGCTGGTTCTCGGTTATAAAGGATAGGCATCCAACAGTCGCAGTGTGATATTATATCGATATGCCCTCGATACCGAAATCAAAAGGTGATATTCCGTCACCGTTTTAAGTTCGCCACACTTTTCTTTTCCTGTGAAGTGTCTGCTTATGTGTGATACAATATCGATATGCACTCGATACCGAAATGAAATGGTGATATTCAGTCACTGTTTTCATTTCGCCACACTTTTTTTTGAAGTGTGTATTCACTTACAGCTTTGTTCTTTGCAGCACTTTTATTCACTTTTACCACACACGTGATTGTTCTAAGTTGCTTAATATAGTCACTGTCAAGGATTTGCTTAAGTACTTGATTGAAAAAGAATTCGACTGTTAACCGGGCCGGACGACTGCGCCAATTACGAGTACGAGCCTCGCGAGATTAAGAAAAAAACACAACCTTCTTTTACGACTGACAAGTTTATTCTATTCTATTATAATTATTCAAAATCTAAAAGGTAAATTACAAGACAACACGATACGATTTTTTAGAAGCTAAATGTTAAATTGACAATATTGTAAGTTCTTGATAATTGAATTAATAAAAAATGTTAAATTGGCAAAATTCTTAGAAATTAATGGATCGATGACTGCAAGCTATGTGCTGCATCCGCTCAGTCGTGGTGGCTTTGGTGGTGTTGCGTCAGCATGACGGCATTTTGTTACTCGCGCAAGTGGAAGGGGACTTTAACCAACTTGGAGTGCGCAACTGGAGGCAGTTAGCCAAAGATCGCACTAACTGGAGGGGCGTATTGGTTGAGGCCCAGGTTCACCCCGGACTGTAGCGCCACCTAAATAAGTCAGTAAGTGAGCTGAATAATTTCGCTGTACAGCACTTATTAGTGGAGGAATTCCCGACAGCGCTACAAATAAAATCATTCTCTACCACTGACGTTTATTCAAAGGTGCGCAGGTGTTCTCTGCACACCCTATTCAAATCTATTGTTTTAATGCACTGAACTTAAGTTCGTCATGTTTCTTTACAATAATTTTAATTTAAACAAATCAGTATCTGTAAATGATTAGTTAAAATCAACACAAGATGTTGAAAAAATAGTTTCGAACCAAAATCCAAAACTCCCTGCATCGATAATTCCAATTCTCATTCAACGTAACTTGGTGGTAATGAAACTCACACATCGGGGTGTTCATTTCGCTTTAGAGCACCGTGGACAGGTAAAATTTCATTAAAAAAAAGACAAAATAAAAAACCCTTTTCCCACAGAAATCTACCTGGCTTGGTGTTCTCCTACATCGAGCGCACTTCGTTGCAGTTCGCACTTGTAGTTTCATTTTCGTTTTCGTTCCACCCTGGCAAGCATAGATCACAACACAAGATCATGCAAGATACAACATACAACAGCGAACAGCTAGAGGCAATCCCATTTTGACCCTATACTCTGTCCAACAAAAATTGTCAGTACAGTTAAGATAGGATGTTTGTCTCTCAGTCTTGTTGCAATGACTTACATAAATCGGTCTCTCTTTAAAGCTCTCACAGGGTTACCATCTTCCAATTTAAAATGAAAATATTGCTGAACGAAATAAATTCCGTTTATCTTTTTTCTTTTCCGGTAAGATAATATGCGCATTCTTTATTCATATACACAATAAAGTAAACAATTTTCTTATATGCACTAGCCGCGATTGAGATAACAATAAATAACATGGTAAAAGGACTGCACTTGTTCAGCTGCACATACATTTTTGAATATAGACATAGATTCCTAGATTACATACATATTTGTTACTGGATTTTTCAGAAATACAAACAAATTAAAACCGAAAGGCAACACCCCACATAAAAATTCGTTCTAAAAAGCATCAAAACCGAAAGTTCTTTGACGAAATCCATAGAATAACTCTTAATGATATCCTTGCATAAGCTCCTCCATAAGGCCTGTACTGACAATTTTTGTTGGACAGAGTATAGCAGGAGAGGGAACCCAATAACTGCATTAGCATCAGATACGTTTTCAGAGCTCTTATAAACCGTGATCGTCGCTATGAAATCTTCCAGATTGAAAGTATTTCTTTCGCCATCAAACCGAGCGGTGCATCTGCTAAACGTACTATGGGTTTCTTTAACGCCAATAGCAGCAACCAAGCGTGTAAGCTGATCTTCCGAAAGACTGATTGGCGACGTCATCGTAGTTTGTAGGGAAGTAGTTGATGGCCTCGTTGATCGGATGCAATAAAATTCTGGTGTGTACTTGGTGTGGATTTTCCTATTATCGTCGGCTCAAAATCGGATAGTTCTGATGAGTAAGACTCAAATACAGGTGATTCAGATTCAGATGAAGAGGCTTGGGTATAGTTCTGTTTTTGTTTTATTAACAAACGTTTACTTTTTCTCATCTCATCTGTCCAAATTTCCGGACCTCTACTGTATTATCATGTAAAAAATATTTCCTTCTGGTATTCCAAATAATCCGTGGGAGCAGAAAAAAAATCTTCAACTCTAGTCCACTTTTTCGGGGCTCCAGTGTTTTCCACTTTTTCGGGGCTCTAATGTATTGTCTACCAAAATTGTTGTGATGACAGATATCACCAGTAGCCACAATGTTAGGCGCCAATTGAAGCGGGTGAAGGTGCTTGCGGGGATGCGGGGGTGTGTGTGTGCGAGGGTGTGTAGAGCTGCTACGTGGAATTGAACCGAAGAGCGGCGAATAAACGTCGACCAAGTCGAGCAGAGCCAGGCGACCAATTTCTTGTTCAGCCTGTCTTCTGTTGCTTTCACTTAAAGCAAAAACTGTTTGCGGGAACAATTTGAAAAAAACAAAAGGATAGAGACTCCAACTGGGTTGTGTGTTCACTTTGGCTTTTATTCAACAGACTGCGACTAGACTTAACTCGCGTCGCCCTTTTATACCCAAAATAGTAGCGGTTAATTTCATGTGCTTTCGGTTAATTAACTATTTTGCATATAAAAGAACTACACGTTACAATTTAACTTTTATTTGTATTTTCTTAAATTCGTTTCAAGATAAAACAAAATTATTTGAATTTAAAAATGAATGGATTATGTATTTTAATGTAATGTATTATGAATGTTAAAACAATATGTTTATAAAAGTAAATGTACATGTTAATAGTACAGTGCGGTTCACTTGTTTAGACGCAACAACTTTATTTTCATAAATTTTTGATTTTTCCTTTGTGTATGTTTTAATTACAAAGCAAATGCATTTATCAGAGAGATTACTAAGTTCTCAACGGAAAAAAACAGAAATATATGCTTGGTGAGAGATAGTTAACGGTTATTTTGTGCTCTTTCTTCTAAGTCATGTAAAAACAACACACATTTTTTGGTTCTTTTGATTAGACGCAAAATCCACTGGAGAGGTCCAAACAGCTCTCTTACTGCAGGAAAAGCGGATTGCAAAAGAGCTTTATATGCAACTGCCGTCATTTAATTCGAAACGAAAACTAGTTCAAACGCACCATAGCACGAAATGGCCCCCACACCATTACTCCTCCTTGTCTGCAATGATGACGGTTCAAAAAGCATTCTTCTCTTTGGAGATCGTTGAAGTAATAATTATACCCATCAGGGCCATCTAAATTAAATCTCTTTTCGTCCGAAAACCCTACTTCCCGCCAATTTAAAACACTTCCAAATTGCGTAACGCGAAACAGGTAATTACTAACTTACTGGGGTCTAATCGCGTAAGCACAAGACGATTGAACGATATCGTCTCGACGATGCTTCTACTTCGTATAATAACCAAAAAACGATAATCGTTGAAACGATTGGACGATCATCGTTTTTTGTTGCTTCACGTTACTATACAACTGCAATCTTAAAATTGCATTCATTGATTTCTTTTTATAATTCGCCCCTTACCAATAAAAATTCTACTACCTAGCTATCTATTTTTGCATAAAATACCCAATTCAATGACAACGAAGAAAAAAAAAACTAATTTATTCAAGAAAATGAAAAAAAAGAAAATTCCATCCCTTTTTTCAGTTCTTTAGGTGTCAAAGTTTGTTTACAGTCATGTTCAAACTGCTGAAAACGAGGACGATGAACGATTCGATTGAACGATGCGACGATGATGTTATATGAAGCAAACTAAAAACGATCTCGTTTAGTTCAATCGTTTCGACGACAATCGTTTCATAAATTACGCGATTAGAGCCCTGAATTCACCAATCTAATCAAGTGAACCAAAAAATGTATGTTATTTTTACATGCCTCAGAAGAAAGAGCACAAAATAACCGTTAACTGTCTCTCACCAAGCATACATTTCTGTTTTTTCCATTGAGAGCTAAATAATCTTTCTGATAAATGCATTTGCTTTGTAATTAAAACAAACACGAAGGAAAAAATTTTAATGTATGAAAAAAATGTTGTTGAGTCTAAACAAGCGAACCGCACTTGTCTATCATGTCCTCGTAGGGTCCTGGGATAGAACAAAAAATTCACTATCTTACTACTGTAAAAAATATAGTGAACACCCTCCTAAAAGCACCACGGCACGTCACTGTTCTTTACCAATCTAAAACTATAGAATAGACCAACTGAAAGAAAATTTAAAAGCGTATGAAGAGATTAAGATCGAGCAGGATAAGAGAAAAAAGAAGATTGGGAGATCACAACAAAGCACAAGTAATGGTAAAAGACCGGACAGTCTTTCTCGCACGATGTGCCACACTCATGTCAAAAGTCAAAGGGAATGAGATGTTTCCATTGCAATTAGTTTGGGCACTTTGCTCGAATTGTCCAAAAAAGGCGAATGTTAGCATCAATATGGTGAATGTTCCAGATGATTATTGGCGGACAAAATTACCGTGAATATACATTGCAATACATTGCATGATATTTCTGACTTATTTTGGGCTTAGAATAGTATTTGGTGAAAAAAATAGATGCCGATTGTTCAAGGACATTTTAAGGAGGTGTTGTCAAACGGTAACAATTTGCGTTTGGGTAGTAAAAAAACTTTTTGGAAACTTTTCTTAAATTCATTTCCTTTTTAACAATAAGGCATACATTTTATGAAAGATACTTTAAAATAAATTAATTAATAATAGTAGACAACAAATAATTCAAGAAAAAACTGCTATGGAAACTAATGTTAACCAAAAATTTGCGTTTGGGTTGTAAAAAAATTATGGAAACCACAATTTATTTATTTTTTAATTTCATTTATAAAAATAACGCATACATTTTTTTAAAAAGATTTTAAAACAAAGACTCAATGCTGCCAGCTCAGACAATTTAAGAGAATTGTTTTGCCCAACTAATGTTTATATACAATGGAAAAACCCACCTTAAGAGAATTTACCTACAATGGTGTGTGTGATACCAGTGGGTTACGCCATTTGCCAACGACTTTTGACGACTCAGACAACTTAAGAGAATTTGCCTAAAAGATGTTTTTAATGTTAATGTGGGGAAGTGTGTTTGCCTTTGCCATGCTAAAGTAATTTCAGAGAGAATTTTATTTCTAAAATTTGCGGGGCAATCCGGTGTGCGAGGGAGCTTGTGGTTTCATAAGTTTTACTGATATTCATTTTAAAGAATACCAATAATTGATTTCATGCATTTGTAAATTTACGTTTTAAGCAGTACATTGCAAGTTTTGTGTGTAAACTAGTCCATCCATCCATCCATCCACTCTATTATTATTTCTGTAGTAGTATATTTACCTCTTGCTATTCACACACTCAACCAATCTTACTACATACACTTTCAACTACGAAGTTGTGTACAAACTAAGATTCAGGGAAAAAAAAATCTTTCATTCATCATGCCCGTAGCGCCGTAGCACAAACCATAAACTAAGTATTAAATAGACCGTCAGCTCCCGCGCACCTACCCGATTCCCCCTGCAAATTTTGTAAAGAAAATTCTCTCTTAAATTTCCTGTCTGTGAATACGTGTGAAGCTGAAAAAAAATAAATTCTAATTGGCGGGTGAAGTAAAAAAAATAATGACACTCAGCAGTGTTCCTTCATCGTGGTATTTCTACCTTTTTGTAGGAATTACGATTTCCGAAAAGCTTTCCATGCGTTAAAGGAAAAAACATCAAAATTGTGTGAATATCAACAATTTGACTAGAAAACATTGAAACTACATTTCACCATGAATATCAACGCACTAAATGTACATAAAAAGGAGATTTTCCTCTAGCAACAATTTCTAGTACCAAAAAAAAATTCATTATAATGTTAGCAAACTGCGATTTTTATACTGAAGATTAATTTAATGTGATTTTCTCTCCGAACAATACAAATTTTACTTTTAAAGTACGGTTTGTTTCATTAAAAAATCGAGGGAATTTGAGTTTAGTGAAAAGGAAACAATTAATACGCTTCGTGGGAAAAATAAAGAGAGAGCGCTAAGAACACTGCTGAGAGTTAGTGTATTTTGTTCTGTCAGCTGATGGATGCGTTCTGAGAGTTTAAATTCGTTGTTTTATTTCACCACGAAAACATGTATTTTACAAAATGCGTAAAGCAAATGTAATCAATATGAATAAATGAAGGAATAAAGTGTGAAAAATGCATTCGTTAAAATGAAATAAGTTATTTTTGTTCCTATAATTATTGTGTCTGTTTTCGTTTGTTGTTGTTGGTAAAAAACTATTTCGCCTAAAATGTCGACAGAAAAACAGTAACCAATATAAAGATAAGCATTGATTAAGAACATTCAAATATGCTCTATGGAAAAGATATACACATTTGTGTGTGGGTATGATTTTTGAGTTATACTGCGCGTAATAATAACAAATTTAACATCGAATTTAAATTTACGGAAGCTCACATTTGCGAAATTTGTATGGAAGATATAACCACTGTGAACTATTCGTACTTAAATTTAGCAAGGCCCAATCTTTTCATGAAGATTCCGTTTATTAATGGAAAGCAAAAAAAAATAAAATTTATTAAAAAATTTGATACAATTGACATAATTAAAAATTACATTTGAAATGAATTGCGTGAGCCCAGAATATTAATAATTTTGTTTTATAAAAAGAAAAAGTCGAATAGACACAACGAAAATTTATTTTCTTTAAAATGCATACGGGAAAGAACGAAACATTGGAAATGAACATGTTTACTGATTTGTACCCTGTGCCCATGTTCTGTAATTATAACATCGATATATTTATCACAAAAACGATATGAATTGAAAGCAAATGCTTAAAAAGTATCGATGCCAAAAATTTATTTATTTAACTCAGGAGCATTTTCTTTCAATTCATATCGTTTTTGTGATAAATATACCTTATTATTATTGTCTTTATTTCATTCAAAAAAAACTTAAAACTATACAAAAGATAAATCGATAGTTCAACAAAATTATTTTTTTAAATAATACAGCTTTTAGCTTTAAAGTGAATTAGCTACATACATTCTATTGTCAGATTCTGACAAGAGGCGAATGTACGAAACGTATTTAACAAACAGGGACTAATTTATCGATGGGGATGCGATAAAATGCAGTGATAAAAACAAATAATAAAAAATTAAAAAATAAAATAAGAGATTAAGTAGAAAAAAGTTACAAAAATTTAAAAAAGATATAATCAGTAGCAAAAAGAAAAGAACATAAAATTAAACCAAAGGAATCAGCAAGTCACCAATAATATCGTGGTTTAAAGACAAAAGCCAACGCTTAACATTTTTAAGGAAGACCGATTTAACTCTTAGGCATCTTAGACTACAAGGCATTTTGTTAAATAAACGGGGCGCAGTAACTATACAAAAGCGAGAAAAATGCGATTTTTTTATAGTGGGTACATTGACGAAATTTCTGGTGTTAACACGTAGATTTTATTTATCATAAACCCTTGAGGAGTTATAGCCGGAATTTTCAAAAAATATTTTTAAAACCTTATATCAGTACAAATGCCTTAAAGGCAGAAAACCAAGACTAACTAGGAGTAAGACGATTAACCTTACATAAAATACGGACAGCATGTTTTTGTTTGACTAGCAGAGGCTCTATTTTATTGGAATGTGTACCACCCCAACAAGCTATACCATACTGGAGTTTAGATTTAAGTAGACCGTTATAGACTAGCTTTAAGACAGGCAAACTGCAATATAGACTAAGATGGTAAATATGCCTAACAGCACTGTTTAGATATTGCTTCAATGATGTGGTATGTTCTTTCCAACTGAGCCTATTATCCAAAGTAATACCTAAGTACTTAAAGTTGTCTACGCGTTCGATTTCAAAGCAGTCGGCAGAGCAGTATGCATGGCAATCAAAAGTGGTTATATTATTATCGTGTGTACAGGAATTAGTTAAACGGAATCTATTGCAATTGGATGAGTGGTAGTGTAAAGGCATTTCTTCACAAATTTTACCCATTATGTTAAAAAACATGAACTTCGTTTTATTGCTTATGACCAATTTGTGAAGTTTGAACCATCTCCTCATTAAATCTAGGTCATAATTTACATCCAAAAAAATTTTGAAAGGCGGTGTCATCGGCAAAAGCTGTGAGTTTACCTTTGAAATGTTGAATGAAAAGCGAATTTACAAAAATTAAAAACAGAATAGGACCTAAAACAGATCCTTGTGGAACTATGTTGATGAGAACTTTTTCACTCAAACAATTTCGAATTCTAACTCTCTGACTACGATTTTTTAAATAAGTAGTAAACCAGTCATGGATAAAACCTCTGAAACCTGCGTTATAAAGTTTATTAAGCAATATCTTATGATCAACCATGTCAAAAGCTTTAGTGATGTCAATGAAGAGGGAAGCAGGGATAACAGATTCATTTAGACTATTATATATTTCACCGCACAGCTTTAATAAGGCATCTTCAGTCGATTTGCCACTACGAAAGCCAAACTGCGAATCACTGAAGAAATTTATTTCATTTAGGTAAGACAGCATTCTTGATTTGACCCCCTTCTCGAAGACTTTTGAAAAGACTGATAAAAGGGAAATTGGACGGTAATTGTTCAAGGACATTGTATCACCTTTTTTATGTAGTGGAATTACAACAGCTGTTTTAAGTGAATCTGGAAAAATACCCTTTTGTATACTTAGATTGAAGATATGGCATAATACATCTGAAACAAGAAGAGATATATTTTTCAAAACGTTACTTGGAATTTGATCACATGAAGTTGAATTAGATGCTTTAAGAGACTGTATGTAGGTGTGAATTTCAAATGAAGAAAAACATTTAAAGAAAAAACATTGTCTTTCGAAAGGGTCATAAGTAAGATTGCTGTCACATACACAATCAGAATCATTACTAAGAGTGGAATCCCGAATAGACTTTGTTACATTGGCAAAATAGTCATTAAATACAGTGGCAACTTCAAAAGACTCAGATATAATCACGTTATTATTATTTGAGACTGCGATATCCATGTTAGATTTAGTTTTGTTCAAAATGTCGTTCACAACCTGCCATTCTTTTTTAGAGTTACCAATATTATTAGCTAATATAGTACAGTAAAAAGCTTCCCTTTGAAGAGGTATTTCTATTTTTAGCTCCTTACAGATCTTATCATAATACCTTTTTAGCCTAAGGTTACTTGGGTGTTTTTTTAAACGCTTATATAGAAGTTTTTTCTGTCTGATTTTGTTAATTAGAGCACTAGTCATCCACTTTTTAAGGGGTTTCAATTTGTTGCTAGTTTTTATTTGTGTACTTGCGCGAAGTAAGTGCAATTGTAATTTATTAATAAACAAATCAAAGGCCGTAGATGGATTTTGCTCCACGTAAACTTCATCCCAGAACTCAAAAATTAAAGCTGTCTTGAGAGCTGAAAAATCAATTTTTGTAAACTTTTTAACTTCATATTGCTTCAATCTGGAGATCCGAAGGTCAAGTTGGATGGTGTTCAGGCAGTGGTCACTTATCTTGAGGTCAAATATAGCTGATCTAAATTTAGAAGGGTTATTTCTATGTAATCTAATGAAAATATGGTCCAAACAAGAGGTTGTATCGTAAACCCCACGAGTAGGAAGTGATATCAAACTATCGAGGCCAAAGGAAGACATAATCGATAGAAAATTATCAACTTCAACTGAGCTACTGCAAAGATCGATGTTAAAATCACCCATAATTATTAGATTTTTACACACACGATTATCAAGAAAGTCAGAGAAATCAACCAGAAAGGCATTGACTGTACAATAATTAAATCTATAAGCCCCGACAAAACAGTATTGAGAACCAGAAATCTCGCAGCTTAAACTAATTAAATCGACACTATTTAGATTAAAACGATCAACGACAACGTTTGACGACAAATCGCTTCTATAGAACACTGCGACACCACCAGCAGAATAAGAGTTATTACAGGCTGCTTTGAATGTAAAATTGGGTATAGAATAATGAGAAACTTCATCATCAAATATCCATATTTCAGATAGAAAGATGAGATCCGGTAAGTGATCTAAGGATGCAAGGTGAGTTAAAAAAGTATCAAAATTTTTACGCATACTACGGATATTTTGGTGAATTACAGAAAGACCTGAAAAAGACATTTTGTTTGGATGATCTATGCAAAAACATGTAAAACTATCAGAATTAAAAGAAGAAAATGTATCACTTGAATTATTATGAGAACTAATAGATGGATTATTTGAATTCATTAATATGTTAAGTTAAAATTAAAAAAAGAATTTAATTTTCTAGTCTACTAAAGTCCTCAAAACTAATTTCTTTGATCACTTTATCTCCTTCTTTTTTTCTGATGAGCACGGATGAGTTTCTTGTCCACACAAACTGACACTTCTTGTCTAGTCTCAGCTGCTTTGCCTTTTCGAGAAGAAAACTTGTGTACATAGTGAGGGAGTCGTTAAAAAAAATCTTGCCGCCACCTCTTGCGCCGCTGCCCCTGTCGCCGTTCTTGTTGCTGTAGATGCCAGCAGAAAGCTTGATTATCTTTTCTTTGGTTGAAAGAGATAAGGAACGTACACACACAATATTGCCAGTTGTATTAGTGTTTGCCTTGGATTTTCTTGCATTCTTTATGTAGAAAGACTCAATCTCATCCGGCGCGATTTGCACACCAACACCAGCAGTAATAAGCTTCATCACTTTCTCACGCGCATTTGCATTACTGACGCCAGGAATACCAACAACATCCACTGCGCACTGTTTCTCTCTTTGCTCTAGCAAATTCACTTTCGCCTCCAAGGAAACGATCTTTTTGTTGAGAGATTCATTGTTAATTTCCAGAGCTTTGATTTTTAAGAGCGCATCGGTATTTAGTTGTTGCAATTTTATAATTTCACCAAACAGCATCTCCAGAGTTATAGGCTTCTTAACATACTCAGATGATGAGGGTTCACCGCCAGGTCTTATGGTTGTAGAGAGAGCGGCCTGATGGTTGCTGCCGACATCACAATCGGTTGAGAAGAGATTTACAGGTGGACCCCTAAGTGTGGTGACGGGTGAAGGGGAGTTTACAAGAGTGTGATCATGCATGATCGATTTTCTTCGCAAACTAACACAGCTATCACATCTGTAGCCTTGCTCACTTTTTCCGTAGAATTCAATTTCTCTTCCTTCAAGTTTGGCGCACTTTGCATGAAAATATTCATTGCAATTTGAGCACTGAATTTTCAGATCGATTCTTTCGATTTTTAAAAGACACAATCTACACTTCATTATTACTAAAATTATTTTGTTTTATAGTGAATAATCAATATAATATGTTTTTACTTTGATTAATTTTTAAGACAACTTGTTCTCAGCACATGTGTCCCCATCGACATTCGCAGGGAGAATGATATTGTAACGAACCGTTACAAAAGGGCGATTTTCCACTACGCCACTGACCGGCACCACTGATCACCACTGATCGGCCCACTGGACACACGGGTCCCCACCGACGATGTGGCACCATGATACAGTACACCGAGCCATCGACCGCCGCCAAGTAAAATCAACACCAGCACCAGCAGCCGAAACAACAACAACACGCAGGGCGGATTTTCATACCAGTTACACGTCACACTCAATATTTGTCACGAAAAGAATGAGTACTCGTGGACAAAAGTCATTCGAGAGGACAGTGCACTCAGTTTCGGGTGCAATACATCTGAAGCTGACCCTGTTCTCTAGGGAAATTAACCACTCTCTTTCTCTCTTTCCTCGGTGAATGTGCATTGTGAGCAATTCCGATCCGTCACCGCCTTCCTTTCTCTTTTTCCTCGGTGAATGTGCATTGTGAGCAATTCCGATCCGTCACCGCCTTCCTTCCTTCCTCGGTGAGTGTGCATTGTGAGCAATTCCGATCCGTCACCGCTTTCCCTCCTTCCTCGGTGAGTGTGCATTGTGAGTAATTCCGATCCGTCACCGCCTTCCTTCCTTCCTCGGTGAGTGTGCATTGTGAGCAATTCCGATCCGTCACCGCCTTCCTTTCTCTTTTTCCTCGGTGAGTGTGCATTGTGAGCAATTCCGATCCGTCACCGCTTTCCCTCCTTCCTCGGTGAATGTGCATTGTGAGCAATTCCGATCCGTCACCGCCTTCCTTCCTTCCTCGGTGAGTGTGCATTGTGAGCAATTCCGATCCGTCACCGCCTTCCTTTCTCTTTTTCCTCGGTGAGTGTGCATTGTGAGCAATTCCGATCCGTCACCGCTTTCCCTCCTTCCTCGGTGAGTGTGCATTGTGAGTAATTCCGATCCGTCACCGCCTTCCTTCCTTCCCCGGTGAGTGTGCATTGTGAGCAATTCCGATCCGTCACCGCCTTCCTTCCTTCCTCGGTGAGTGTGCATTGTGAGCAATTCCGATCCGTCACCGCCTTCAATACCACTATCCGCCGTATTCAAATAAAACCACATTACGTATGCATTGATTGTTAAGGTAGATATAAGATCATTAAACCATATGAATTGATTGTTAAGTAGATTTAAGACCGCTAGACCGACTTGTTAAGGAATAAGAATAAAAAGGTTAAATTGTACAACGCTCCAAAGTTCGTGTTTCTTTGGGTGCAACCCTGGATCCGACGAGTATACCCCGGCCGGAGATAAAAAGCACATCACAAATTGGCGCCCGAGCAGGGACTTCAAACGAAGTACAATAACCGACCGTTCCAGCCCGTACCTGTCACCGACCTGAACCGAGCTACCAACCCAACGAACTAATAAGCCGCCGACACCCTTGGTCCTACCGCTAATAATCGCCGCATCATGGACACCGCTGACGACGAACCAAGTGTCTCGCCTAAAGAAGTTGACCTCTTCTCCAGTTTGACCTGGATATACCAACTGGACAAGGCCGAACTTACCAGAGTATTGGCCGCCAAAGGTCTCTCCACCACCGGCACACTAGACCAGCTCCGGAAAACCATGAGCGCTTATATAAAGGACGCCCGAACATACCGATCGACCCAACGATTGTGGGAGGAGTTGACCCAAGAGCCCGAGAAAACCGAAACCATCCCAGAACCCAAACCCCCGAACGCACTGCAGGAAGCCACTCAGGAAGACACCGGGATCACCCTACACATCCCAACCCAGAAGACGCCGCTTCCACTCCACGCCCCGGCCGAAACCCAGGAAGTCCAAAATAGGCCGCCCACACCTCGACTAACACCCAGCTACGACGCCGAGACTATGAATACCGTGCGCAAATGGGGACTACGATTTGACGGCACTGGCAACACGCTCGAGTTTCTGGAACGAATTGAAGAACTCGCGCAATGTTATGACCTCCCCCTCGAGGGCTTGATCCGGCCCCTACCAGAGATATTCCGGGGAACCGCACTGGAGTGGTTACGGGTCAACCGCGACCGCCTCAATAACTGGGAAGAATTTCAGAAAGCTTTCCTCAAGCATTTCCTGCCACCGAGGTTCACGCAGAAACTCGAGGAGGAAATCATGCGTCGAAAACAAGGACCCCGGGAGAGGGCCAAAGACTTCATCCGGTCAATGCAATACCTCATACGACAACACCCGCGTAGAAGACTAGAGTCGAATCTGGAACGGATCTATGATAACTTAAGGCCTGAATACCGGCTGTATATCCGCCGTAAGGACTTCGAAACGGCCGAGGATTTAACCGAGCTCGCGGAAGAGTATGAGTACATCAGGGCAGAAGAACGGCACAACCGACCGCCCACCCCCCATCCGTCACCTCCGATTAGGTTTACAACCCCGCCGACCCGGAGTGCGAGATTACCAAACGCGCTAGAAGCGCCAACCACCGCTTACGACCGTAGTACACACTGTTGGCACTGCAAACAGCAAGGACATCAGCAACAAGAATGCCGTCGCCCATTCCGCCTATTTTGTTCGTACTGCGGGGAGGACGGCAGATTGAGCCGAGATTGCCTATGCCGACGAAACCCCACTGCCGTACTATCCTCCAACACCTGGACCGACCCACGCTACTTTATCGTCCTCCGCATCGGAGACCAGGACTTTCACGCCCTAATCGATACCGGGGCATCCCGGTCATTTCTTAACCCCACGGCAAGACGGAAGGTCCGCCAACTACGATTGCCAGTCCGGTACCAACGGCAGTCCATTCAACTGGCCAACGGAAAACCAATCTCCACCCACGAGCACTACCTAGTAACCGTATGTCTGGGCACCCAGAAAATAACCAAGGAGATCACTCATCTGAAAGACCTGCAAGAGGACCTGATTCTGGGGGTCGATTTCCTTGACCAAGTCGACTTCCGAATGTCGATAGCCGGACAGGAGCTGGTGTACCGACACCTGCCCCGCACCGAACCCCTCGAGACTCTCCAACCTCTGTCAGACGACACCCGGTTGTCCCCACAACAACAACAGGAACTAACCACTCTTCTGAAACGAGAAGTGCCAGTAACCTCGGATAATTTAGGAACCACCACCCTCGCCCGACATCGAATACGGTTAACGACCAACGAACCATTTAAACAACGTTACTACCCCCGTAATCCGGCCATGCAGAAGATCATCAACGAGGAAATCGACGAATTGTTACGCCTGGGAAAAATCGAACCGTCCGAGAGTCCGTCCTGGTGAAGAAAAAGGGCGGAGCATGGCGTCTGTGCGTGGACTTCAGACAACTTAATGCAGTCTCCATTAAGGACGCATACCCGTTACCACAAATTAACCCGATACTAGACAAGCTACGGGGGGCCTCTTTTATCTCAACCATTGATCTACGACAGGGGTACTGGCAAATCCCCCTGGAAGCCACATCGCGACCATACACCGCCTTCACCGTTCCAGGGCGAGGACTATACCAATGGAAGGTGATGCCCTTCGGCCTCCATTCCGCCCCCGCCACATTCCAACGCGCACTAGACCAAGTCATCGGGCCAGAAATGGAACCCCACGCGTTCGCCTATCTCGACGACATCATCGTCATCGGGAAAACCTTCGAGGAACACCTCACGCACTTGGGAGAAGTACTACGACGTCTCCGACGGGTCAACTTAAAAATCAACCTCGGGAAAAGCGTTTTCTGCCGCCGAGAGTTGAAATACCTCGGACACGTCATCAGTCACAAAGGAATACACACCGACCCAGACAAAATAGCCGCCGTACGAGATTTAAAACCGCCCACGAATATCCGAGAATTACGTAGGATCTTGGGAATAACCGCCTGGTACCGCCGATTTATCCAAGACTTTTCCAGCCTTGTGGCTCCCCTCACGTCACTACTCAAGAAGAACCGCCCCTGGGCCTGGGGCCAGCACCAGCAGACCGCATTCGAAAATCTTAAACAAAAGCTCACCGAATCACCGATCCTCACCTGCCCCGACTTCACGCAACCATTCATTCTGCAAACTGACGCAAGCCAGGATGGACTGGGAGGCGTACTCCTCCAAAAATCCAACAACCAGGAACGCGTAATCGCCTATGCGAGCCGCACATTGACCGACCTGGAAAAAAAATATTCCGTGACTGAAAAAGAATGCTTAGCCATTTTGTGGGGCATTAGGAAAATGCGACCCTACCTGGAGGGCTACCATTTCACCGTCATCACCGACCACCATTCCTTAAAATGGCTCCATTCCCTAGAAAATCCATCAGGGCGTTTGGCACGTTGGGCCATCGAACTCCAGCAATACGACTTCGATATCCGTTACCGCAAAGGAGCCCTGAACGTGGTTGCCGACACCCTATCCCGAGACCCGCTACCCCAGACAGACCCCGGAACCAGCCTTCTCCATGCCTGCCACCACAACACCCAAGACTGGGTACAAAGACAAATAACATCCCTACAGGAAAACCCCGAAGCCTATCCTGACTACCGGATCCAGGAGGGAAAGCTGTATCGTCGCCTCCCGAGCCATGACCTGCTACAAGACCCTGGCAACCAGACCTGGAAATGGTGCGTACCCGAACCAGACCGGAACCAAGTCCTCTGGGACCACCACGACGACCCAACAGCCGGACACCTAGGCACTAGTAAAACCTATGACCGAATCCAAAAAGGACATTTCTGGCCCCAACTCTCCCAAGACGTAAAACGATACGTGCAGCAATGTGACCCCTGTAATCGGTACAAATCAATACAACGGAAACCCAGTGGATTGATGTACACTGCTCAAGTCACTGCGCCATGGGAACTCGTCTGTGTGGACTTCGTGGGACCATTACCCCGCTCGACCAAGGGAAACACCATGCTACTGGTGTTTGTGGACAAATTTACCAAGTGGGTAGAAGCGACCCCCCTCCGCGCCGCCACAACCGCAGGCCTGATCAAAGCGCTAAGAGAAAAGGTCATTACACGGTTCGGCTGCCCAAAGGTGCTCCTCTCCGACAACGGTGCACAGTTCATCAGTCGACAATTCGGCGCCTTCCTCAGCAGCATCGGCATCGAACACCGCCTCACCGCTCCGTATACCCCTCAAGAAAACCCTACGGAACGAGTAAATCGAGTTCTAAAGACCATGATAGCCCAATACATACAGGATAACCACCGAACCTGGGATGAACATATACCGGAGCTTACGATGGCCATAAATACAAGCAAACATGACTCCACGGGGTATTCACCAGCATTTCTCAACTTCGGACGAGAACCCCGGAGGCCGGTCCGTACCAACAATCAACAGCCGGAAAACCCCGCCACCCAGCCGCCCATCCCCGTCTTTGCGGAGAGAATAAAATCTCTATATGAACTAGTACGAGAGAATCTGCAGAAGGCCAGCACGGCGCAGGCGCGCCACTACAACCTCCGCCGCCGAGCATGGCGACCCAGCATCGGCGATTGGGTCTACCGCCGGGTGCGTGTGCTCTCATCCGGAATAAACTATTTTGCCGAGAAATTAGCTCCGAAGTACGACGGACCGTACGAGGTAATCCGTTACGATTCTCCCGTAATCGCCGTCATCCGTCGCCCCACTAGCCAAAATAAACAAGACATCGGCATACACCGCGCACATGTCCGGGATCTGAAAGAGTATAAAAGGAGAGTACGCACACGAAACCACATCAGTTCAAGTTCGACCACCAACGAGGACACAAAGATGGAGAAGTCAAAGTTTTGTTAAGTTTAAATTTTTTTATTGTCTTGAGGAATTTTTTTTTGTTGAATAAATATTTAAGTTTTTGCCTTATACATAAAAAAAAAAAAAAAAAAAAAAAAATTTAAATTTAAGTTTTTGCCTTATACACTAAAAAAAAAAAAAAAAAAAAAAAAAAAAAAAAAAAAAAAAAAAATTTTGAATAAATATTTAAGTTTGTGCCTTATACACTTATCTGCCTCGTTTTTCTCTCGCCAGGAAAAACAAAACCCGTTACCCGAACCGGGGGATATTTCGACGAGAAGGTTCTCGTCTCCCGAAGAAAGGAGGGAGTGTAACGAACCGTTACAAAAGGGCGATTTTCCACTACGCCACTGACCGGCACCACTGATCACCACTGATCGGCCCACTGGACACACGGGTCCCCACCGACGATGTGGCACCATGATACAGTACACCGAGCCATCGACCGCCGCCAAGTAAAATCAACACCAGCACCAGCAGCCGAAACAACAACAACACGCAGGGCGGATTTTCATACCAGTTACACGTCACACTCAATATTTGTCACGAAAAGAATGAGTACTCGTGGACAAAAGTCATTCGAGAGGACAGTGCACTCAGTTTCGGGTGCAATACATCTGAAGCTGACCCTGTTCTCTAGGGAAATTAACCACTCTCTTTCTCTCTTTCCTCGGTGAATGTGCATTGTGAGCAATTCCGATCCGTCACCGCCTTCTTTTCTCTCTTTCCTCGGTGAATGTGCATTGTGAGCAATTCCGATCCGTCACCGCCTTCCTTCCTTCCTCGGTGAGTGTGCATTGTGAGCAATTCCGATCCGTCACCGCCTTCCTTTCTCTTTTTCCTCGGTGAGTGTGCATTGTGAGCAATTCCGATCCGTCACCGCTTTCCCTCCTTCCTCGGTGAGTGTGCATTGTGAGTAATTCCGATCCGTCACCGCCTTCCTTCCTTCCCCGGTGAGTGTGCATTGTGAGCAATTCCGATCCGTCACCGCCTTCTTTTCTCTCTTTCCTCGGTGAATGTGCATTGTGAGCAATTCCGATCCGTCACCGCCTTCCTTTCTCTTTTTCCTCGGTGAGTGTGCATTGTGAGCAATTCCGATCCGTCACCGCTTTCCCTCCTTCCTCGGTGAGTGTGCATTGTGAGTAATTCCGATCCGTCACCGCCTTCCTTCCTTCCTCGGTGAGTGTGCATTGTGAGCAATTCCGATCCGTCACCGTCTTCTTTCCTTCCCCGGTGAGTGTGCATTGTGAGCAATTCCGATCCGTCACCGCCTTCCTTCCTTCCTCGGTGAGTGTGCATTGTGAGCAATTCCGATCCGTCACCGTCTTCCTTCCTTCCCCGGTGAGTGTGCATTGTGAGCAATTCCGATCCGTCACCGCCTTCCTTCCTTCCTCGGTGAGTGTGCATTGTGAGCAATTCCGATCCGTCACCGCCTTCAATACCACTATCCGCCGTATTCAAATAAAACCACATTACGTATGCATTGATTGTTAAGGTAGATATAAGATCATTAAACCGTATGAATTGATTGTTAAGTAGATTTAAGACCGCTAGACCGACTTGTTAAGGAATAAGAATAAAAAGGTTAAATTGTACAACGCTCCAAAGTTCGTGTTTCTTTGGGGGCAACCCTGGATCCGACGAGTATACCCCGGCCGGAGATAAAAAGCACATCACAATATATATATCTACACTCTGTTCCAACTGAATAGGTACAAGCTTTTCCAAATCTATGTGGATCATTATTTCCACGTAATATACCTACATGAATCTATCATTTCATGGTGCTAACTATTTGTCTATGATGTTGCCAAAAGAAATGAGGTAGAATAATTGAAAAAGCACCGTCATTTTTTCTCTGGCTCTCTTGCAAAGCATTTCATACGGCAAAATGCAGTTTATTTGCGTCAACTGAATAGGTACAAATAATGAAATCTCAAAAAAAAAAACATTTAAATGAAACAAAACAAGTTTTTCTTATCAAAGTATTTTATTTGTTGATTCTAGTAGTGGGTACTGCCTCCTTTGTTCATGATAACTTCACAAATTCGGTCGGGCATGGAATCATAAAGTGACTTTAACAAGTCCAACGAAATTTCCCTCCAGGCCAATTTAATGGCGGCAATTAAAGATCCTTTGTCTTCAAATTGATGACCGGACTCGTACACTTTTCGGACTAACCATCCCCATACGTTTTCCATAAGGTTCAGGTCCGGTGAGTATGGTGGCCACTGCAGCAATCCCACATTTTGCTCCCTTATCCAGTTTTTAACTATCCGTGCCGTGTGGATAGGTGCGTTGTCCTGCTGGAAAGTCCAATTTATTGGTCCAAAAAAATCATTGAATTTACGAAAATTCCTTTCCAATATTCCTTTGTAAGATATAGCGGTCATTTTTGCTGTTTGATGCCGGGCTAAAAAACGTTCCTCTTTTCTCATATCATGAAAATAGTAATTAAAGCCATCAGGCCCATCAAAATTAAACTTTTTTTCATCTGAGAAAACAACGTAACGCCATTCCTCTTTCCAAGTAATATGGTGCCTAGAAAAATCTAGCGCATACACTTCCGCTGATGGTTTAACGGTGGTTTCTTCTGAAGTTTCAGCCATTTTAAATGACTGGCACAGTTGATCACTCTTCTTACCGTCGAAACACTTGCACCAACACCAGCTTTTTGCTTTATTTTCGCAGCTGAGTCGCAGGAATTGGAAGCACATCGCAAAATTGCTCTTCTATCAGCCGCTGTTGTGGCCGTTTTACAACCTCCTTTCATATTTTTCCCGTACGACTTTGTATTCCTCAAATACGAATAGACCAAGTTAAAGCTTCGTCCAATTTTGGCAGCTATAGCACGCCCGGTCAATCCTTGGTCCTTTAGTAATTCGACTTTAGCCTTCTCAACACTGTTAAGTGATTTTCCTCTACCCATCGTTCTCCAAATTTACAAACAAATTACAATTAAATAAATAAAATCACTCAGAAAACTTGAAAAATTGTTTAAATGGGTCAATCTTCTCGGAACACACATGAACAATGAAGATAATGACTATGTACCTATTCAGTTGACGCAAAAGAAACTGCATTTTGCCGTATGAAATGCTTTGCAAGAGAGCCAGAGAAAAAATAACGGTGCTTTTTCAATTACTCTACCTCATTTTTTTTGGCAACATCATAGACAAATAGTTAGCACCATGAAATGATAGATTCATGTAAATTATGTGGAAATAATGATCCACACAGATTTGGAAAAGCTTGTACCTCTTCAGTTGGAACGGAGTGTATGTGATAATAACAGAACATTGGCACTGATATGTCTCACACATTTAAGTTTTGCTGCTTACAATTTTCTTTTAATTCCTTCGATTCAAAATCATTACCTATTGTTAAAACGAAACTGCCAACACGACACTGCGCCCGTTCAAAGTGGAAGTCTCGATCGAACTGACATTCAAACAAAAACCACTCACAGTGGCGTGCTGCGTAAAGCAAGCCGCTTTTCACTCGAAATGAGGAAGATCCTTTAATGAGACAGGGTTTCTCTGATTTCTCTTTTCTTTGACTCCATCTGCAATTGCTATGATTGAACAGTGGAGTTGAGTTATGGTTTTTATGGACCAATATCGAATGCGTTTAACACTGTACAGTAATCAGTTTTTTTTTTTATATTAATAAGCTTTTTTTTTTATTTTTGTCAATGATTCATAAGTTCATCGATTTCCATTGTTTACAACAAAAATGTAAACATCAAGTACTATATAGATTGTAACGAACCGTTACAAAAAGGGCAGTTTACCACTACTCCACTGACCGGCAACACTGATCACCACTGATCGCCCCACTGGACACGCTGGTCCCCACCGACGATGTGTCACCAGTTACCAGCACCCAGACCCACCGACCGCCGCTAAGGGAAATCAACCAGCACCAACAGCTGAAACAACAACAACACGCATGGCAGATTTTCACACCAGTTATAAGTCACACTCACTATTCGTCTCGAAAAGCATGAGTACTCGTGGACGAAAGTGATTCGGGGGACAGTGCACTCAGTTTCGGGTGCAATACATCTGAAGCTGACCCTGTTCTCTAGGGAAATTAACCACTCTCTTTCTCTCTTTCCTCGGTGAATGTGCATTGTGAGCAATTCCGATCCGTCACCGCCTTCCTTCCTTCCCCGGTGAGTGTGCATTGTGAGCAATTCCGATCCGTCACCGTCTTCCTTCCTTCCCCGGTGAGTGTGCATTGTGAGCAATTCCGATCCGTCACCGCCTTCAATACCACTATCCGCCGTATTCAAATAAAACCACATTACGTATGCATTGATTGTTAAGGTAGATATAAGATCATTAAACCGTATGAATTGATTGTTAAGTAGATTTAAGACCGCTAGACCGACTTGTTAAGGAATAAGAATAAAAAGGTTAAATTGTACAACGCTCCAAAGTTCGTGTTTCTTTGGGGGCAACCCTGGATCCGACGAGTATACCCCGGCCGGAGATAAAAAGCACATCACAAGATTATCAAGGTAAAATGAAAGAAATCCTAATAATGTATACCTACCGTGCGTTTTAATATAATTTGGTACTAAATTCACCACACCATACCCACCGCTTTCTTAATACGTCCCGATAACGGGCAATTATTTGAATTATTTGAATTTTTTCCAATGTTACCACGGAATAAACTGTCAGAGGTATCTGTCAGGTTCCTATGTGCAAGTGTATGCGTGCGTCTAATTTACTTTAACATTGGCACACATACTTTGGCACATAGAAACACCGAAAACAGCTTGTAGGCAAATTCTCTTAAGTTGAAAGAGCTGACGGTCTATTTAATACCTACTTAGTTTATTGCACAAACGACTCCATGAAAGAGAGTCAACTGCCGAAGAGAGTTACAGTCATAGGAATCTAAGAAGGAATTTTCAAAATTTTGTGGGGAATCGCATAGGAAGGAGCACTGTTATGTTATTTCAAAACAATTTTTTTGTCAGTTGTCCTAATATTATAAATTTTGGACCCGATTGATATAAATATTTTAATGAGTTACTCGAAGTACTAATTCCACGCAGATGAATTTGCGGGTATTAGCTAATATGCATTATTTCTCATGTATACAATAGCGCATTAAACGAAAATTAAAATTGTAGTATAATTTTTGTAGCAGTAGTTTATAATAATGAATTAGAAAACACTTCATTAAAAAGTATTTCCTGTACAATAAAATATTGCCTGACGATTCAAAAAATACACGTAGTTGTTCAAGTTTTCACTTCTGTCGGCACTCCCGGAGTGCACTGTTTTTTTTTAAACTTATAACATTATTACCACATAGATATTCACTTTAAATGTTGACTTACCTGCCATTTGTTGCTTTCCTGGGACCTGGTCAGCTGTCTTTAAAATAATAATACGCAATTGGTGCGCCTTTTGATAGATAGGTTAAGATTCTGTGAGAATAAAGTGCTGCCACTGTATCTTTATCACTATTTGTAATGAAATCAGTAAGTAGTTCATCGAAAAAGAGAATTTTATTGATGTTGTCATGAGGCAACAAATACACCGAAAGGGTTAAAAATAAACTAGGTTCATTACATTTCGAAGAACTTGGTATTCCAATTGTAGGTTTTGCAAAAAACAATAGCAAAACATTAGGCGTTGTGGCGATTGATGCCGGTAAGGATTAGAAACAACGTCACGTTATTCCAAACGATTGGCTGAACACTGACATCATTATCGGGAAACTTTTCTTCGTATATTCTTCATTAACGATCGAAAATTAAAAAAAGTAAAATGAGTGCTTCATCTTCTCCTAGTCCCATTGTGTTGGCCAAGAAGAAGGATGGAAGCTGTAGACTCTGCATAGATTACAGAAAATTTAACTGAAAAATAATTAAGGACAGATTTCCGTTACAAAATATTAACGAAATTCTGAAAATTCTACACAACCTCAATTTTTCTTCACTCTTGACCTAAGATATTATTTTTTTTTACGTCAGCATAGAAGGGCCAAGCTAAAAATACACTGCTTTTGTAACGCCGGATGCCCAGTACGAATTAAACAAAGTTCCTTTTGGACTTTGCAACCCACCATCAGCTTTCCAGCGTTTTTTACATACGGTTTTCTTGAAGTTGATTCAGGAAGGCTCACTCCTCGTCTATATGGATGACTTAATCGATAATAATTCCTTCTGAAAATGAAGAAGACAACGTAAAATCGCAAGGAAAAGTCTAGGATGTGTCTTGTCAAAATTGTCTTCAAATAAAGTGGAGCAAATGTCAGTTTTTGACAAAGGTGACGTATTTCTTAGGGCACATAATTCAAGATGGTACCATCCGACTGTCCAATGAGAAAATATTAGCAGTGCCAAACAATGTCAGAGACTTTATGAGTTTTCTGGGACTCACAGGGCTTTTACGAAAGTTTAAAGCATTGTATTCTGTAGCAGCTAAACCACTCACCGATTTGACGTAAAGGAATGTTTAGTTTTCCTGGTGATAAAGGGAGGAAGAATCATTTATCAACCTAAAAGAGAAGATGTGCCGGAAGCCCATTTTGAAGCTGTTTAATCCTTCTAAACCCACGCAGCTCTATACGGAAGCGAGCAAAGATGGATATGGGGCAGTTTTACTTCAGAAGGGCGAATACTATACTTTTTGAAGTGATAACTTCTTTAGGCGCGTTGGGGCACTTTTGATATGGGATAAAACCATTGAACTCGCGACACCAATGTTGTGTAACCAATGTTGCCGACACCAGTGTTCGTGAAGACTCTTGAGGCGCGTTGGGCCATTGTATATAAACATTAGAGAGAATTTACCTACAAGTGTGTGTGTGATACCAGTGTTCGCGTTGCCATTTGCCAACCACTTTTGACGACTCAGTATGTATGTTAATGTGGGGAAGTGTGTTTGCCTTTGCCATGCTAAAGTAATTTCAGACAGAATTTTATTTCTAAAATTTGCGGGGCAATCGGGTGTGCGTTTCATAAGTTTCACTGGTATTCATTTTAAAGAATACCAATTAATTGCATGCTTTGTAAATTTACGTTTTAAGCAATAGACTGCAATTTTTGTGTTTAAAATAGTCCATCCATCCATCCATCCACTCTATTATTATTTCTGTTTTTGTAGTAGTATATTTACCTCTTGCTGTTCACACACTCAACCAATCTTAGTGCATAAAATTTCAACTACCCAGTTGTGTACAAACTATGATTCAGGGAAAAATAATCTTTCATTCATAATGCCCGTAGCGCCGTAGCCGTAGCACAAAAGCTGCCACGAAAGAGAGTCAACGGCCGAAGAGAGCATAAACTAAGTATAAAATAGACTGACAGGGAGGGACAGCTTTACTACGTCTCACCGATTCCCCCCGCAATTTTTTTCAATATAAGCCCCTCCCTCCCGCTCGCAATTTTACTGTCTGTGAATACGTGTGAATTCAGCAGTGTTCCTACATCGTTGTATCTCTACCTTTTTGAGGGAATTTAATATTTTCGAAAAACTTTTTGTTGACCATGAATATAAACGCACTAAATGCACATAAAAAGAAGATTTGCCTATAGCAACAATTTCTAGTACCAAAAAATAATCATTAAAGTGTTAGCAAACTGCGATTTTTATACTGAAGATTAATTAAGTGCGATTTTTGTCCAAACAATACAAATTTTACTTTTGTTTAATTTAAATTTAGTGAAAAAGGCAAATGAACACACTTCGTGGGAAAAATAAAGAGAGACGTCTAAGAACACTGACTGATAGTTTGTGTGTTTGGTGATTTCTGTCTGCTGATGGATGCGTTCTGAGAGTTTAAATTCGTTGTTTTATTTCACAACGAATACATGTTCATATTCTACAAATTGCATAATAACGAATGTAATCAATATAAATAATAATAAAGGAAAAAATTCATTCGCTCAAATAAAATATTTTTGTTCCTATAATTATTATTGAGTCTGTTTTCGTTTGTTGTTTTTGGCGAAAAATTACTCCGCAGTAATGTCCGAAGAATTTAAAAAGAAGAATTTAGTTTATGGAAGAGAATTACAGTCATAGGAATCTAAGAAGGAATTTTCAAAATTTTGTGGGGAAATCGGATAGTAAGAGCGCTGTTATGTTATTTCAAAACAGTTTTGTTGACAGTTGTCCTAATATTGAAAATTTTAGACCCGATTGATAAAAATATTTTTATGAGTTACTCGAAGTACTAATTCTACGTAGATGAAGTCGCGGGTATTAGCTAGTATGCTTTATTTTTTATGTATACAATAGCGCATTAAACGAAAATGAAAATTGTAGGTAGTATAGTTTTTGTAGTAGTAGTTTATAATAATGAACTAGAAAACACTTCATTTAAAAGTATTTCCTGCACAACAAAATATTGCCTGACGATTCAAAAAATACACGTATAGTTGTTCAAGTTTTCACTTCTGTCGGCCCTCCCGGAGTGCACTGTTTTTTTTTATTCTGTTTGTTCCTCAGCTTCAAGACTTAGCCCGCAGAGACGAACTACTCAAGTTATGAGTTGGAGGTCCTTGCAGTAGTACGTTCTCTTAGAAAGCTACGAGTCCATCTATTTGGATTGAAGTTCGATATATTCACGGACTGCAAGGCCTATCAATTAACAATGGCAAAAAGGGAACTAAATAGTGCAAGAGTCCAACTGTTCGGTACACCACCGATCTGGGCGTTCGATGAAGCATGTGGATGCACTTCGCCGGTATTCTCTTACGCTCTCGTATTAGAAAATGGTACTATCGCGTCAGTGGAAAGTTCTTATTGAAGTTCTAATCTATGCTTTGCAACCCCAGGTAGTTCAACAAGTGCACGAGCAAGGACATTTCAATTAACGCAAAATTGAGGCTCTACTTCGTCGGGATGACTTTATACGTAAAATTTCAAAGGTTGTAGGTACAGTTTCTTATAGCTGTATTAGCTGCATATTTCCATCGATGAAGTCGTGAAAGAGGTAAGGATATTTTCATACGTTCCACCTGAACCATGTCTGTCCTTTACCGTCGTGGTGGTCGATTTTTTCTAAAAAGAGTACGGGAACTGAGGAAGTCTTAGGGAAGTTGAAGCGCGCACGATATACAACCACCTCGTAACAACTGGGGTTCCTTGGGGATATGGTCTAGCTGAACGACTCAATACAACTATGGCTTATCCAAGCCATCAGCAAAGCAATCTCTCAATTGGTACCATCACGTTGGTCGTATTCAACGAATCATAAATTCCACGACCTCGAGATCTACGCAAAAAAACACCGTTTATGCTGCTTACTGGAGTGGAAATGTTTACAAGCGAAGATATGCAGTTAGCCGAGTTACACGAAAAAGAGATTCGAGCGTATTTCTAGAGCAACCGTCAAGAAATACAAGATCGATCAAAGCAAGAAATTCAGAGGGTACAAACCGAAAACAAGTCGGGGCGATCTTGTAACTATGCAACGTACCCAATTTGGAACGGGACTTAAGCTTTGTCGTAAGTTTTCGGGCCCATATGAAGTATCAAAGATTAAACGAAGAACCAAATCTTACCTCGACATCAGTTGACTACATGAAGACTAGGACGATTTACGGTTCAGATAATAAGGACTCTGAGACTCGGAGTCGGTAGAGAACCAGGATGGCCGAGTGTAGATAACAGAAGTTTAGCCGAGAAGTAAGAATCTTCATCCATCGGTTATCGGCGATGATTCCGTTAGTATAAAGTTGTAAAGAGATAGGGTCCCTACGGACCTGTTGCGCTAACTTATTATTTATTTATTTTTTAACTTCATTGATGCTGTATTACAAAAAAAGACCAAATTAATTAAAAATACATTGTATGGAAATCGGTTTTTTTTAAGTTATAGTACATTTACACCGCACCTTAATTCATCATTTCGGCTAAATTCAACATTTCAGCCCAATTGTCCAGCATTTCGCCATACATTTTCAACATTTCCAAATGTTGAATTACAGCGAAATGTTGAATTTCGTCCCCGCATTTGTAAGTTTGTCAAATCGAACAAACCTTTTTACAAATTCCGCACGTCATTTTTTTGACTTTTCAGCCCGATGACAAAAAAAAGTAGCTGTCAACAAATCAATAATTTTTCAAGGTGAAAACATGAAGAGAAAAATATGTTAAAAAGGAAGAACGAAGTGGACAGACACAAGCGAAGCATTTTTTGTTGAGCTGTAGAAAGAGAAAATTATTTTATTTTGTTACAGAAAAAAAGATCAGCAATCAATTCGGACACCAGCTGTCATTTGAAATGTTGAAGTTTCAGTGGGAACACCAAACTGGATTTCGAAATTTTTTTTTCCGAAATGTTGAATTTAGGTGCGGTGTAAATGTACTATTATTTAATATTCACATACAGACATAAAAGACGGTGCGCCCTTTATATATATCTATGTTATGTATCTAATTTATAGGAACACATTTTACTACAGAACAAAAATATGTGTGTATTCATTTCTTCATTATTACTTCATTCACTTCATATAACAAATTCTCTTGTTTAGTATCTACTTAAACGTTTAAATAATTGAAAAAATTATATTTTATTGTTGCAGAAGATTGACTCTGAATAGGCCCATAAAAGTGGCACACAAATTAAGATTTCTTGTAAAACCCGTACTTACAGTCATTGGTTTGCACACAGTTTTGTTGTTAGCCCTGATTGATGCATCACTAATATCTCCAAGACTCTTTCCATCAATTACATCATATTTTTTCTTATAATCGATGATATACTCTATATTTTCATTGCGATGCACTTCATTACTAATTTGTTCAATACAGCCATTCATTTTGTATCAAATTGAAGTTGAGTTGGTATAGTTGAGATATTTAATAACATTCACGTTTTTCAAGTTATCAAAAATTAAATCATATCGTACTTTATAATTTTATAAGAAACATTTTTTGCATTTCCTCTGATAAAATTAAAAAAATATACGTATAGTCAATATACGTATAAAAAAATATGATGGGCACAAAACATACTACAGAAATATTTTATAAAACTGAACTAAATCACAGACTTATGTCGTAAATGGAAATTTTCATTATTAAACAAAATATTACAAACACTGCACCACTTTTCGACTTTGTATGAAAAACCCACGGTTTAATGATCATGATCTATATTTAGAAGTGATACCAAACTATTCTTAAATTAACAACTAGAATAAAAGCGAAATGAGTCTAGAAAAATGTTTATTAGCTATTGACTGGGTGCAACAATTTCTTTCGACAAATGTGTACAAAATTATTGGAATCTTCAATCAAGTTGATTGCTTAAACAAAATAGTACAGTGTTATTTTGTTTACTTAAAAATGGAAAAGATATCGAAAGATTTTTTAATGCCTATTACGACTCTTAAGATTTATAAACCACTACGAGATTTAATAAAAATCACATGTCTGGCATTGCAGACCATTTACAAATTATTCACAAATAAAAAAAGCGAACAACGAATTGCTCACATCTGTGGGCTTTAATTATTTTCCCCTTTGTTTCAAAATTGTTTTTTACCTTTACTCAGATCGGTATGAATAAAACGTAGCAATTGCAACAAAAATAAAATCTGTTATTTTGCTGAGTCAGACCTTTTGCTAAATATCTTGTAGGTATTTTTTTTTACATAAAACAATCTAAGAAAACTAACGAAATACCTATGAGCTATGACGTTTGTGAAAAGAGCAGCAATTGTTTACAGGTCAGGTTTGACAGTAGCTGCAAAGCAAGTACCGTAAAACACCCTAACATTGACCGGGTCCCTAACATTGACCAAAAACAGGAAAATATTTCTAAACACCGCTGTGGATAGTTTATTTATAATTTCGTTATAATTTTCGGTTTTTCGTATAAGGCTATTTGTTACTAGATGTCATATTATATGTTAAAGGGAAATACTAAATGTATGTGCGTTTTAGCAGGAACTTTTCAAGTGCTCCTAAAATCGTGTGATTTTGAGTGGTGCAAACTTTTGCCTGTTGTACCGAAACTATCGTTTGTATCGCAATATAATTGCTAAGGGGAGTAGCTCAACGTTTCTTATAATGAAAAATATTTTTGTTTGTCTATAAAAATACTAGACAATTATAAATAATCAGGTTTTTGAAAAAGCTTTTCGAAAATTTCCTACGATTCCTAACATTGACCGACTGGATCTTAACATTGAACACTGCTTCTTTTTAACTTTTTTCAGACAATTACCAATATTTTATTGAATTTAATCACCCTAAATACTTCGTAAAGCTAAGTCTTCATAATTTTATTTAATTTGAATCTAATATTCTGTAAATAAAATTAGGTTTTTTTAATTTAATTAATTTTTAGTATTAAAAAATGTGCATTTAACAAAAATAAAAAAAATAAATAAATCAGTAAAAACAAATCGATTCAAACTTTAACTTTTGACAACAAAAATAGAATAATAAAAAAATATACTTGAAAAATATTTATTCCTAGTAGGTACCTACACGTACAGCAAAGTAAATGCTATGATCGAATTTTCGAAATTCGATCGACATATTTTAAATATACTGATTCAAATCAATCGCAAACATCTTTGCTTTGCTAAAACCTTTTACTCAAAGCAAGTGCTAGTTTCTGTTCATACGACCCATGGTTCACAATCAGCCTTATTGTGAGTTTCGCCCGAACAATATTCCACCCGAAAAAAATTGCATTTCAAAACAGAAATCTGTTTTTTTCGGGTGGAATATTGTTCGGGCGAAACTCACAATAAGGCTGAATAACTACAAAGTGAAAGTAATCAAATACGACTTTGTCTTTATTAGAAGTGTTTGACCGCATATTCTAAGGTCGATAAAAATATCAATATAAATCTCTTTTCGGTCAGTGTATAAAATTAGATTTTTAATATTGTTTCGAATTTATTTTAAACTGTGTGTCAGAAAAGCGGAGATCTTATCTCAGTACTAAAATTTTGTTTAATATATAAATGTGTATGTGTCCTTTGATTGCCAATAATCAGTAAGACCCTTCCGGTTACATATATGTATAACCGTAATAATTATTAAAATGTTTAGTATTGGCATTACTTATTTTTTATATAATATTGCATAATCTACACCACATACGCTTTGCACTTGTGTGATATTACTAATTTGTATAAATAGACTCTAAAAAGCAATGTTTTCTAAGCACTTGCTATCATTTTCAAAATTCAAAAATATATTTTGTAAATTATGCAAACAAGAAAATTAAATAGCGTTCTTTGGTTTTCTAATAAGGGGATATAGGTTCTAAAACATCTTTGATAAAGATTTTATAATAATGTACCTACTTAAACCAAAAAAAAATACAGACAAATTGTTATTCGGTAATTCGGGTATAACACAGTCGTCTTTCATGTTACGTAAGAACGAAACATACTCCTGGTACCTACTACTAAGGGTTATCGCGAATAAATTCCGGTGAAAATGTTTCGCTTTTAATCTCGATAGGGGTGATTATCAAGCATATCAATAATATGTATTCACATGAATTAAAACAAAGCATGTGCAGGTGAGAGATAGAGGAATACAGAGAGAGGTAACAATAATTTAAATAAATACAAAATTATAAAAATTGCATTAAAACAGCTGTTTATTTAATATTTACATTGCCTGAACACAATGAGGTCGCTGTAGAAGTGGTATGCGGAGATAGTAGCCGTTTTTTATTTTGCCCAATGAACTATAAAGGAAAATAAAACAACCCGGATCATATCAGTTTTAAATTTTCAATATTAGTAATATTTGACACTTTAACCTGTCAAACGATGACATTTTAAAAATCCCAAACAAAAATGGAGCAAGCAGCAGTCGAAGTAAAGTGGGAAAATCTGTTTTCAGTGCATTAATTAAGTTTTTCCTTATTTTATAGTTTTTATTTGAAAGGGATGAAGAAAGCAACGAGACGAGTTCATCTGGATTTTCATTCTTTATGCTCACAGATTCCTTTTCCGATTCGAGTACCGATCAAGCCACTATCCCAAATAACCATTTTATTGACACGATTCGCAGCTACAGCAATTTGGAATTTAAAATGCATTTTCGACTACATCGCTCAACAGCTCAAATGATAATTGGTTTGTGAACTGCTAGGTATACAGAATAAGATAAGTGGTAAATAGTAAATAATAGTTTTTAATCGATCAACATTTAACTGTAGATTTAAATTGTTAACTTAGAAGATAAACAATTAAGAATACATTTGTTTTCTTTATTTCTACCACAATATTCTATATACCTTGGTAGATGCCTTTAATGTTTGCATACTCATCTACAGAAACTTTCTTAGATCGCTTCAATCTTTCGGAACGTTTTCAAACAAATATTGCAAGAGGACTAAAAAAAACTCCACCTGAAACGGAAATATATATATTTCTGTGGTACATGGCAAATACAAATACTTTTCGAGAAATCGCAAATTTGTTTGGCTTATCAATAACCACAGTTTGGTCAATTGTCAACAGGGTTGCATCGTGGCTAATTTCAATCGGGCATGACTACATAAAATGGCCTAATGCTAATGAGGCAATGCAGAACTCCGCTATTTTCAAGTCACGGTCAAAGATTCCGGGAGTTTTGGGATGCATTGATGGCTCTCATATAAGAATCAGAGCACCAATAGAGAATAAAGAGAGCTATTTCAATAGAAAACGATACTATAGCTTATCTGTGCAAGCTGTAGTAGATGCGAAAAAAAACTTTATCAGCATTTATTGCGGAGAGCCAGGTAGCTTACATGACAGTCGAGTCCTTCGAAGATCGGATTTGTACAGTCAGGCTCTTCACGATAGTAACGAGCTCTTTCCCAACGCAACATTACTATTGGGAGACTCAGCATACCCTTCTCTTGAGTGGTTAATTCCGCTTTTTAAAGACAATGGGTCATTAACAGCTATCGAAAGACAATTCAACAAGCTTCATTCATGCGGTCGTGTCATCGTAGAGCATACTTTCGGTCTTCTTAAGACTCGCTTTCGAAGACTGCTCCATTTCACAGAGCAAACCAACTTAAACTCAGTCGTTAATTTATTATTTGTGATTGCATTTTACACAACATCTGCACAAAAAATAACGACGAAGTAGACGAGGGTGTTGATGAAGGTATAGATGGTGGTATTGACCATGATATAGGCGACATCGTTTTCGACGACATAGGCGATGAAATTCTGGAAGAGATACTAGACGATCCAGACCAAATTGAAGACGATGAGATACCAAGAACAAGAAGAACCCAGAAAAGCAATCGACGACATACACTTGTACAAACTTTGATTCAAACAAACGTATTAAGAATAGAGTAAATTCGTTTATTTTTGCATATCATACACACAACTAACTAAATAAATAATAAAGCGAAAAATAACAGTCTCATTTAAATATGGTTTTAAAAAAACAAACTAAATAACAATGCACAAAAACTGATAAGTTGGCGAATCAAAAACAAAATGGAAATATTTTTAAAACTGAATCAAATTTCGAAGATTTTCTTCAATAACTCAGCTTTTCTTTCGAATCGTTCGTCCTTCCTTTTCTCCGCTTCTTCCAATTTTAAAATTTTTTTTCTCGCATAATCTTCAAGCAATGCATTCCTTTTCTCCATACTCATACGCTTTATCTCCAGCTTTTCTCGCAAACATTTCTCTTTATACGTTGTTTTCGTTCTTTTTTTAACTAAAGGAAAAGGGCGTTGGTATAATGTTGTTGCTTGTTGACCTAACGCCAGCGAAGAAGAGGAAGATGATATGTGTTCTGGAAAAACATCGACACGTTGTACTGGTGATGAAGAA
The DNA here is from genome assembly GCA_948293265.1 of Cheilosia impressa. Lineage (NCBI taxonomy): Eukaryota > Metazoa > Arthropoda > Insecta > Diptera > Syrphidae > Cheilosia > Cheilosia impressa. Next base: position 67,249,287 of record OX411880.1, on the reverse strand, counting down.
TTTTTTTTTGATGGTGTTGACTCTACAGTTGGGAAAAAAATATAGGTAGGTACTTATCATTGCTTTAAAAATGGATATGTACCTAGGAATTTTGCTACCGGTAAAGCGCTGGTACTTTTTCCTGCCAAGTAAACGGTGTGGCTATTTTTAATTTCAGGCCGCGAACCAAAAATTGCATCCATTTCTTCTTCAAATGGAGCTATGCTACCACCCGATGCTCCAGTCTGTTGATCGTTGTCCACCGTACTTTTGTATGCCCGAAGCAGGTTCTTTAATTTTGTTTTCAGCAAGTCTACCGTAGTTGGTTGCGTCTAAAGGAAAAAGCATAAATATGCTAGTAAGTAGTAGCTGAACAAGACTTACCAAAACTCCCTCCGAAAGCAAATCTTCCAAAACGTTGTTCCAGGCATATTTTTTCTTCTTTGGATGTTCAAATTCTTGTTTCCGACTGCCGTATGCAGTCAGAAAAGCCACAGTTCGTCGTTGTCTAGAAAAAAAATGGTGTAAATTATTAATTATTTGTTTTTATTTACTTACGATTGTTTTCTGGAGTTTTCCATTCTGTGGCTTTACAATATTTGACACTTGAAAAAGCGTTACCATGTCACGTATGTTTTTTTTTTAACATAGGAATATGCTCGAAGAATAAAAACTTTTTAACGAAATGATTTTTCGTCTATTCAGATAATCATTTTATTTCTTTTTGGTGTAGCATTAAATGGAAAAGGAAAATATGTTCGGATTTTCTTACAGTTAATTAACTTGTTGAAAAACTCAGAAATATCTTAGTTTTTTAACGATTTTACATTTTAAAATTAAAATGATAAGTAAAAAAATTAACAAAACCACGAGTTTTAAAATAACTTCTGTGAGAAATTCTCATAGTTTAAAAAAGAAAACAGCGTAGCTTACTAATTAGTAAATATTATAGCCAATAATATTTTTTTTTCAATCTTTAAAAAAGCACATAAAACAATTCCAAGTTAAAAATGATTTGGTCGAATTATACAAAAATTATCTGGCAACGCTATACTTTGACAACCAGCAGCAGCAATACCAATATTTAAAATTAAAAGAGTAACTTAACGTAACGTAGCGGGAGAAAGTGAGTGAGCTAATTTCCAGATCACGGACCATGATCCAGCTCATTAGCTGGATCTTGCAGTGTTGTTGTAAACCTTGGAAATTAGTGATCTATTTAGATCATGGGGGGGAAATAAAAAACGGCTAGTATAAGCTTACAAATTGTATGAAGCTGCACATACAAAAAGTGTATCTAATCAAGAAGCGCGATACATCAAATTGAAACAAACTGTCCTGCTTTATTTTTTATATATATTTATATATAATAACAAAGATTCCATGAAATCTGTTTTTCTGTTTAAGTATACTGAACTAGCTATATATTTCAAATTATCGCCACTGAACCAAAATCCGTAAACTGCGAAAATTATTTCGATTGATTTTGTGACATGTGGGGCAACAAAAATTAAAAGTTGGCCAATAAGTACTACAGCCGCTACTACATACTACAGCGGCGCGGCGCACTGTTATATGAAATCTGTGTATTTTAACTTTCACAGCGCTACACACCGCTACAACCGCGGCCTCATTGTAGCAATGTAGGCGTAGAAACGTCGTTATTGTAAGAATTGTAAAAGCTCAAATAGAATTTCGCAACAATTGTAAACTTTCTTTAAAGATGTTATTGAATAATCACGTATTACCAACTTAAAAAATGTTAGTAATCACAAAACACAATAGGGGTATTCACAATTCGGTGTTAGTACAGTTGTAGTAAAATTGCGAAATTTTATTTCGTTTTATCAGATCGTCAACACACTTTTTATAATCTCTGAAACAAGGGAGCAATGTTAATACAACCAGTAACACTGATATTTGGCGAACTGTCAAAAAGAAGAGGGGGCAGTTTACTACGTTGTATTTTTCTGTTGAAATAGGTTCAGGGTATAGATAAAGTGAAATTTTAGTCAGTATAAATAATTTTTTATTTTCCGATTTGGACTATGTCCAAAATAAAACACAAGCTTTTCTGACGTCTAATGCCAGGGATAGACTGCTGGGGGTCAATTCCCGTTCCGTGATACTGTGAAATGATAAATAATTTATAATTTCAGTTTTCACAGCCGCTTTTCATTTTATCACTTCACAAACACACCGCGATTCTCGCACTCATCACTAAAATGTACTGAAGGATAAATGCTGTCTGTTATTTGTGCGCTTGTTGCTTTCATTCAGTTTGTTTGTTGAGTTTATATTTTATATATTTTGTAATTATAATGTCGGGAATAATCATACGAGTAATTGTTAATAATAGGCGTCGTATTGAGCAAAGGTGATTTATCAGGCAGTGCCAATTTTGCGACGTTCCCTTCGGGATTGTCATAACCCGTTCGAGGTTACTACTGAGGAGCACTTTATTCAATTTTATAGATTCCCAAAACATCTTTTCATCTAATCATCTAATAAATGAATTGAAGTCATTCATGGACTCAGCTCAACGGAGAAACGCGCTTCCAATTCATGTCAAGGTGTTGAGTGCCTTGCGTTTTTTTGCCACTGGTAGTTTTCAACGTGCTATTGCTCAAGACGCTTTGTCTTCATTGTCTCAGACATCTGTGAGTCGCTGTGTTTCGGAGGTTTCAATTGCGTTGAACAGAATAGGGCATAGATATGTGAAGTTTCCCACAAGAGAAGAATTTCCAGCAATCAAGTCAAAATTCTGTGAAAAATTTGGCTTTCCGGGTGTGATTGTAACGAAATGTCTTTCGCCACAGTCTCACCCATACCCACGCGCCACACACACACAACAGAACTACCGCTACCCACATCGGAGCGACGGAACTCACCACACGCAGCAATCCAAATTACCGCCCCACCGCAGCGCAGCGCCAACCTACCACACACAAAAGCACAACCCGATCAAGTCGACAAACAGAAGATCAGTCGAGTGGTGGCCACCGGACCATAGGCATGGAAGCTGGATCCAGCTACGTGTGTGGATCAGAAGCGCTCCGGTGGTAACCATTGGACTCGGTAGGAAGAGTGGAGAGTGGGGACACAGGGTGCGCTGTCTATTGCGGCCCAGGTACCCGTCCCTCGATTGCTGTAGGTAGTGTAGGTAGTAGGTAGTGTTGGTAGCGATTGCAGTAGCAGAAATAACCCCATTAGCATGCCCCACAGCCGGACGAACTTAACACGTAACAACACGCAACATAACAACAACAAAGCAACATAACCACAGCAGAAGAAACAACAACAACAGCAATGACCACTATAAAAGGCAGAGCCGCCTTGGACGAGGAGTCAGTCGCCAGAACATCGCCGAGCCGAGAAAGTATATTAAGTATTAGAATAAGAAATTAAGAAGTAAATAAAGTTGAAATTATTGGAAAAGGTTAAAAATTCGTGTGTTTCTTCCCCGATTGTTCGCTACCGGTTGTTTAGATATTCCGTCGTTTTCCCCGGTGCTTAGATTGAAGGACCCGGACATTTCCACTCACCTACCCAGGCTGGGAAACTCGTTATAGATGGCGACCGAGCAAGGACAACAGTAAAAAAAAAAAAAATGATAAGGCTACGACGTCAAGGACAGTGAATGGGGAAATCGTGGATCTACAACCTGAACAAAAAAGAGATCAAAGCGGTGCTGGAGGAGCTGCAGGCGAATACCACCGGGACCGTGGAAGAACTCAGGAAGAGACTTTCCACGTACATCGACAGCGCACCAGGGGGCGAGGAAGAACTCCAAGAGCTAGAGACCCGTTACACCAAATCAAGACATACACACGAACGCCGTACAGCAGGGGAAACTACAGTGCGACCGACCAATTCACCGTGAGTAACAGCATTCTTACGTGGGATACGGGCGCAAAGGAACAGAGGAACACACAAGTAAGACAGTTACAACGGTCAACAGAGGCGTACGATAATCTAGCGGGATTCAGAAACGAGACGACGACCGTACGATCGAAGATACCAACACTCATGGAGGGAAAATCAGAAGACCACGTCAGCGATCTGGCGGGGACGTCGTGCGAAGAATCGTCACCACAGAAGACAACCGAGCCAGAAATCAGCGATGCGGAAGTCTGCGACAAAGTCCGCAAATGGGGAATCCGCTGCAATGGCGGGAGGGATCCGCTTGGGTTCCTAGAACGGATCGAGGAACTTGCCACGTGCTACTGCCTCCCCCTCGACCGAATAACCCGAACTCTTCCGGAACTCCTTAAAGACAAAGCTCTGTCTTGGTACCGCAATAACCAAGATGACTGGACGAGTTGGAAGGATTTCAAGCAAGATTTTCATTTGTACTTCCTACCTCCTGGTTATTTCAAACGTCTGGAGGATGATATTCGCCGACGCATGCAGAACCCTAGGGAAAAAATTCACAGAGTACGTCACCGCAATTCAAACCTTGATGCGACAAGCCATGGATCAGGACAAGGAACAGAAGCTGGAGCGAATCTACACGAATTGCCGTTCCGAATATAAACTCTACATACGAAGAAGAGATTTTACCACGCTACGCGATCTCATACTCCTCGCCCCTCACGCGTGTACCCACCATGCAAGGGATCACCAGGAGATCGAACCCACTAGTGTCCACAACTCAACACTGGTCGGTCCCTGAGCATCATGCCCAGAGACCTGCGGAGCAGGGCAGAACTGAACTCAGAAACCTCTGCTGGAGATGCGGAGGAGGCCACGTGCGACAGAACTGTCGAAATCCCCAAGTGCTATTCTGTTGGGACTGTAGAAGATCAGACGTTCGGACGAGAGACTGCTGCCGACGAACTCGCATAACCCCACCAGCACCGCACCTCTTTTTATCAACGACGACAACCGCATGTACGCCCGAATCACCATCAGAAACGAAAGCTACGAAGCACGCATTGACACCGGAGCAACGAGATCCTTTATCGACGCCGCCACCGCCGACCGAATAACAAGCGCCGTCACCCAGAGGACCAACGATACCCCATATACCCGCCTAGCCGATGGGAGCCATGTGCTAATCCAGGGTAGCACCCTCATCAACATCCGCTTTAATCACCAGTCATACAGACAGGAGTTCTTGGTCATACCACAAATGACCAATGCCATCATTCTTGGGATGGACCTCCTCGCACGAATGGATATTAAACTCCACCTCGAATCCAGTACTCTTGAAATTCCGAGACCCCAAACGAATTTGTCAGCCTTCACAGTCGTCGCCGATACCGTTCCAGAGAACCAACCAGCCACCAACGCCCCCGGCGCGAACAACACGCCAGCCTGTTCGCCGGCCACCGCTAAACCATCATCGTCAGCCATACGCCCGTCTTCGGCATCTTCGGCGGTGCTGCAACTAGAGACCAAGCAGAACAACCCCAGGAGAAGCCCACAACGGAGATTACAGCGCACGAAAGACAGACGATCGGAGAATTTCTAGCGGATGAGTTACCGAAGTTCGAGCACTTACAAGGAACTACCAACATCACCGAACACAGCATCAGGATGAAAGACAACCATCCCATCAAGCAGCGATACTTTCCACGAAACCCAGCCATGCAGGCCATCATCGACAAGGAGATAGACGAGCTTCTACGAGAAAACCGGATAGAACCATCCAACAGCAACCACAGCGCACCGATAGTATTGGTCCAGAAGAAACAAGGTACATGGAGACTATGCGTCGATTACCGACAATTGAACGCTCATTCGATCCGAGATGCATACCCTCTTCCGCAAATACAGGCGATTCTGGACAAACTACGGCAAGGCAAGTTTTTTAGCACCATCGACCTCCGCAACGGATACTGGCAAATACCCATGAGCCAGGACAGCCGGCAATTCACGGCCTTCACCGTACCGGGACGAGGCCTCTTCCAGTGGAGAGTTATGCCATTCGGACTACACTCCGCACCCGCCACCTTTCAAAGAGCATTAGACCAAGTTATCGGTCCAGAGCTAGAACCCTTCGCCTTTGCTTACCTCGACGACATCGTGGTAATCGGACGCACCCTCGACGAGCACTTACGGAACCTGAAGAGAGTGTTCGACAGACTGATACAAGCGAAGCTATGGATAAATCCCGAAAAGTGCCACTTTTGTAAGACTGAGTTGCGATACATGGGACACGTGACCAGCCGCGAAGGCATCCAAACGGACCCCGACAAGATCAACTCCATCGCCCAACTGCCGTCGCCCAAGAACCTCAAGGAGCTACGTCTGTTCCTAGGAGTTTGCTCATGGTATCGACGTTTCGTAAATGGATTTTCAACGCTAGTGGGACCTCTGACTCAGCTCTTAAAGAAAGGAAAAAGGTGGAACTGGGATAACGAGCAACAAAAAGCATACGAGGACCTCAAGGCATGACTCACACAAGCCCCGATCCTCGCTTGCCCCGATTTCGACGTGGAGTTTGTGCTACAGACAGACGCCAGCGACTGTGGACTAGGCGTTGTACTCCTACAGGAACAAGAAGGAATAGAACGCGTCATAGCTTACGCCAGCCGAACGTTGAATGGTGCCGAAGCCAACTACTCAGTGACGGAAAAAGAATGCCTCGCCGTCATTTGGGGTATACGCAAGATGAGACACTACCTGGAAGGATACCATTTTACCATCATCACAGACCACCAATCACTGCGGTGGCTCAACTCCATCGAATCACCGTCAGGACGAATCGCACGATGGGCTTTAGAACTAATGCAGTACGACTGCGAGATGAAGTATCGGCGAGGAAAACTCAATGTCCTAGCGGACGCGCTATCGAGGCAACCCCTCCCAGGATCGGACGAACTCTACGCCGTCGATCAACACCCAACAAGAGAAAACTGGTTCAGCAAAAAGAGAGCAGCCGTTGTAAAGGAACCATCAAGGTTCCCAGACTACCGAGTGGAAGACGGAAACTTATACAGGCACATCCATGACAGCACTGCGTATCTCGATGAAGACAACATTCCGTGGAAGCTCTGCATCGGCAAAGGCCAACAGGAACGGGTGTTAAGAGAGTGCCACGATGAACCAACAGCGGGACACTTAGGTATTAATAAAGCCATCGCCAGAATAGCCAAGTGCTACTATTGGCCGGACATGTTTCGGGACGTTGCGAAATACATGCGTCGGTGCATGTCCTGCCAACGGTACAAATCACACCAACAGGCCGAAGCCGGGAAGATGCTCTCCACACCCGCGATAGAGCCATGGACAGTGGTGAGCTCAGACTTCGTAGGACCACTACCACGGTCCAAGCATGGAAATTCGTTCCTGATTGTATTCCATGACAAGTTCACGAAATGGACCGAGTTCATTCCAGCCCGCAGCGCCACGAGCAAGAATCTGATTAAAGCATTCAGGGAACGGATAATTGCTAGATTTGGAGTGCCCCAAATACTGATTTCAGACAACGGAGCCCAGTATACAAGCCGAGACTTCAACAGGTTTTTATTGGACAACGGAGTCCACCATCAATTCACCGCCCCCTACACTCCACAGGAGAATCCAACTGAAAGAGCTAACAGGACGATTAAAACCATGATTGCACAGTTTACGAGAGAGAATCACCACGAATGGAACGAACTTCTGCCAGAACTCGCATTAGCTGTCAACTCTAGCAAACAGAATTCGACCGCATATAGCCCCGCATTCTTAGTACAAGGTCGAGAACTCCAACTGCCAAAAACACTCTACACAGAGGTGACCAGAAGTCAAGGAACAGTACCACAATCCCCAGAGCAGCGCACATCAAAACTCCAGGATATATTTAAGATCGTCCGAAGGAACCTAAACCGGGCATTTACCAGACAATCAAAACACTACAACCTGAGACGAAGAGCTTGGGCACCCAAAATAGGCGATCTGGTTTTGCTACGGCAACACCCACTTTCAAAAGCTGTAGATCGTTTTACAACAAAGTTGGCAACGAAGTTCGACGGACCATATCGGGTGCGCACGTTCATTTCTCCAGTGTTGGTGAAGCTAAGCCCCACTTGATCGGAGAGCTCGAAAAACCCACGGAAGGACACCACCGCCCACATCAAAAATATAAAACCCTTTATGGACTTTATACCCGAGGAAATTTCACGATAATGTCATTCACCGAAAAACACCGACGATGGAAGACAAACTCACAGAAAGCTGCCGATTGTTTCGCGCGAGGACGAAAACGATAAACGACCTTTGCCCACAAATCAAATTAACCTACCGGCATGGGGGGACCAAGATATCACCGGAACTCGAAGAAAAACTATCATCGGTAGGGTCAATAGGACTCCAGCAGATTATGAGAGCAGAGTAGAAATTGAGTCGATGGTGGTGACGCCCCCTCCGGAGGTGAAGGACACAGAAAGCCTGCAACAGTATCGAGAGGGCATATATCGACAGGCGCTGAGGAGAGGGTGCAGTATATACGCCGACCCCGAACATGTGGTGAACAAGAAAACACCGGAAGGGGTGAGTCAAACAAACGATACATGTGCCGAGGCGATCGAGGAACCGGTGGAGGGGAATAGAGCAGTTTATCCGTGGCTAACGGAGGTCCTTACTATTGAGGAACCTATTGGTATGGGTCGGCAGCGTCTTAAAGTACCAACGACGCTAGGACTGGTGAGAGTGGTGATCTCACATCGACGAGACGTTGAGGTCAGATGGCAGGACCAACGATGGCTATTCCCCGCACCATCAACAACGGCAATGAAGTTTGTCGGCCAAAGCAAGGGGGGGGGGGTGTAACGAAATGTCTTTCGCCACAGTCTCACCCATACCCACGCGCCACACACACACAAAAGAGCTACCGCTACCCACATCGGAGCGACGGAACTCACCACACGCAGCAATCCACCTTACCGCCCCACCGCAGCGCAGTGCCAACTTACCACACACAAAAGCACAACCCGATCAAGTCGACAAACAGAAGATCAGTCGAGTGGTGGCCACCGGACCATACGCATGGAAGCTGGATCCAGCTACGTGTGTGGATCAGAAGCGCTCCGGTGGTAACCATTAGACTCGGTAGGAAGAGTGGAGAGTGGGGACACAGGGTGCGCTGTCTATTGCGGCCCAGGTACCCGTCCCTCGATTGCTGTAGGTAGTGTAGGTAGTAGGTAGTGTTGGTAGCGATTGCAGTAGCAGAAATAACCCCATTAGCATGCCCCACAGCCGGACGAACTTAACACGTAACAACACGCAACATAACAACAACAAAGCAACATAACCACAGCAGAAGAAACAACAACAACAGCAATGACCACTATAAAAGGCAGAGCCGCCTTGGACGAGGAGTCAGTCGCCAGAACATCGCCGAGCCGAGAAAGTATATTAAGTATTAGAATAAAAAATTAAGAAGTAAATAAAGTTGAAATTATTGGAAAAGGTTAAAAATTCGTGTGTTTCTTCCCCGATTGTTCGCTACCGGTTGTTTAGATATTCCGTCGTTTTCCCCGGTGCTTAGATTGAAGGACCCGGACATTTCGACTCACCTACCCAGGCTGGGAAACTCGTTATATGATTACTTGAGTTTCAGCTCCAAGGGGAGAAATAGAGCACGTGTTTATTGTCGAAAGGAGGGCATTCAATGAATGTTCAAATAGTATGTGGCGCAGATTTTAACATTTACAGCACTAATGCACAATACGGTGGAATAGTATATGATGCATACGTATGGCGATGTTAAAGAGTAAAGTCAACACTGGAAAATCTGTACAACGAAGGAGAACGAAACTTTTGGCTACTTGGGGATAGTGGTTATGCATTGCAGCCTTGGCTTATGACTCCAATTCTTACAGCCACTTTCGAAGCAGAGAACAGATACAACGCAACGCACAAGCAAACAAGGGCTCTTGTCGAAAGATGTATTGGTATTCTAAAGAGCAGATATCGCTGCCCGGCAAAAGAAAGAGTTCTATTTTTATGATCCAGCTAAAGCAGGAATAATAATCAATGACTGTGTTGTACTTCACGATATATTAATTACAGCAGGAACCACATATTTGGAGGATATCGAATTGCAATATGATTACGAAGTGGATATAGCTGGAGAGGATCCGATCTCTTTATCGCATCAAATTTTGCAAGAAGGCAGACACATTCGAAACAGCATAGTTAGCCAGGTATTTGATATTTAATTAAAGCTTAAGTAAAAATTGAAAAAATAAAAAAACAACAAACATTAATGCATTTCATTTAGTCAAAATTTGTTTTTATTTAACAGTGCTTGGATCAACTCATCCAGTTTTTTATTAATATTATTTTGGATTTTATTGTTTTCCTTCAATAACATAATTCTTTTTTCCTCCAGCTTCGGTTTCTTTTTTTTCTATTTGCCTATATGCAGCGTTGTCAGTGGCGTTATTTAATGTACGCCTTGGCCGTTTTCGACGGTTGCCTATAGAAGTGGACCTAGACGTTGATAGAAATTCGTCTCTTTCATTTTCGGCTGAAGGATACAGCACGTCTTCGTCTTCAGTATTGATTAAAATATCTTCACGTTGTATCTGAAAAAAAGAGTATAATAATTTATTTTTAATTGACTGAACTTTAAAGTGCACCTCTGAACTTACGACTATTGCCTCAAATCCGATCTCGCCCACTATGGCTGATACACCTTCCACTGCTTCTGGGTAATAATATTTATTACCCTTCCGTCAAGATCCGTTAGATCTGTGAAGGGATCGCACCAGCTGTCATTTAACTAAATTCCAAAAGCAATTAATAATATCCAAATCCACTTAGATATCTGATACCCTGAACTCTCCCAATTTATGGCATCGTACATAACATTGCTACAAACATCAGAGTGATATGAACTACATACAGACACTCTTGAAGTGAACAATTAAATGAAAGAGATATATTATTTTGATGGCACACTCGGTGAATGAAGGCAAATGAGTATACAAATGCGTGTATATGCGATACTGGATCGAGGGCACGATCAGGATGCACTTGTGGACGACACTAAATATGTCAACTAAGCATCGCACGCAAGTGAACCCTAAACACTTGTAGTGTTGGGCCGTTTACCCTCGTCCCGCGAATATGCTGATAAGGCATAATGTTGGGGTATCGATATCCGAAGTGGATATTTCGAAAGCATTTTCTGTACTATAAAAGGCAACGAATTTAAATAAGAGATGAACTCCTACTTCAATCATCAACGAGAACACTTGATTTTTATTTGGCTTGCGAGCCGCAAATCGAGAATGATAAGTTGAATTGTTTGGGATCCCCGCCTTGAGTGCAGAGTACTACCGGAAGGTTCAAGCTAAAGGCGCAATAGCCAGAGCTAGTGGGTACCAACAACAAGTAAGTTGGCCATAGGACCAGCCGAATTTACATGGCGATCCTGCCTGGAGGCAAATCAGAAGATTGCAGGAGCTAAGACATAATGAGCCGCAACATTCTAAAAATTTAACCTTTATGCCCAGTATCTGGCCCTCGCCGCCACGTATATCCAAAAAGCGGAGGCCCTGTTAAAGCAAACGTCCCCACCTTAGTCCGTTCTAAGATTTGGACCAAAACCACTTACTCTGGAAAATTATAGGCGCGGGACGAAGACAAGAACCACGGAAAAGCCAGTAACTCCAGTGCAAGCGAAATCGACCCGAGGTGGTCTGCGCGTCCGGCAGCGGAAAGAACTAGCCGAATTAAAGCGACTGGCCAACATTCGGGAACAACCCCGCCTTATTAAGGACAAATTTTTAAGGGAACTCCAAGAAAAGAAGATGGACCAGCGAGCGGCAGAAAAGAGAAAACGGGAGGAGACCAACAAATTTAACCTACTTTTCGACAAAACGGTTCAGCACCTTCAAAATTGGTCCGATGGGAGGACAAGAGAGCAAGGGAATAATTAATACTGGCCCTCAAATAAAACCACCTGATGTCAAACACGGACAGCATACAACATGACCACCGCCGTTCTGTTTTTAATATTTATAACCGCGATAGCCATTGGTTTGGTATATTTAGGACTCCAACACTACAAACGAAAATTAATTGCCTATACGATTTCCCATTTGGAAAGAAGACCTGCCCAGGTATAGAAGAAAAACAATAGGTATACCTTTAGAATAAAAATAAAATCCATTGTTAAAAAGAAATATATATATAGATAATACAGAAAAAAAAAGAAATATTTTAACAAATCATGTTACTGTATTAAATATAAAAAATATATGTAAATGTGTATGTATATTACTAGCTTGCCGTATATCTTTGTTGGGTCTTGTAAGGATGGGATCTATTTTCAGTTCATTTTAGCAATTTATCTCATTTTAGCCATGCCCCCCAAAGAGCTTTATTCAAATCATAGAGGCCCTAGATGCGCTTAAAACCTGCTACGAAAGTCTTAAAAAATCACCCAATAGAACGAGGAAGCAGGAAGGTGTTATGTACCACCAAACTAGCACAAATCGAGGAACTCTGGGTGTCATTTGTCACAGAAACTAAAAAAAAAGGTGGACAAACAATCTCGGAGTTAGACAGTTCATTAGTTCATTAAATAAAAATATTCCGATATTCAAAAACAATAGCACAAACATTTTAGGCGTATCAGGAGATTTATAGACAATAGGAACATGCAATATTGAGATCCATTCAGGACAGCGTATTATACCATACGAATTTCATGTAGTATCAGATACTTCCCCAATTCCAGTCGAAGGCATTATAGGCGCGAATTTTCTTACAGAATTCGGTTCCAGGATCGATTTAGAAACATATATATTGAAGATACAGAACACAACATAAACTCAGTTTCACTAGCTCCCAGGTGTGAAGCAACTTACTGGTTAAACAACCAACACACAGGAATTAGAATATTTTATCCACAAGAATTATGTGAAAACGTTTTCATGGCAGGTTCTTTATCCACTGCGGTTAACGGAAAAAATTTTGAATGCACGAGAAACAACCGTGACTTTCAAATGGGTTGAACCTATATCTCAACCCGCTTCAGAACATTACATTCAACGTTACAGACAGATAAAACAGTAAACACATGAGTTAAGAAAATATTAAGCGAAATTAATTTTGATACATTTAATAGCGAAGAGAAATCAGAAGTTGAAGCGATATGTTCCAAATCCAAAGTGACAAACTCACCTATACTTATATTAGTACAGCAGATATCAAACTTAAAGATGGATTGTCTTCAAAATAGACAAAACCGTATCGTTTGCAAAAAATAACGAATGGTGATCGATTACCGTCACGTAAATGAGCGAACCGAAGATGAGAAATTCCCGCTTCCAATCATAACAGACATTTATGAGATGGTGGGTGGAGCAGTCTATTTTTCATGCATTGACTTAAGCCAGGGATATTACCAGATGGAACTAGATGCCAATAGTAGACCAATTACAGCATTTTCAACTGATAATGGTCACTACCAATTAAAACGAATACCAATGGGATTAGAGATCTCACCCAGTAAATTCTCGAGAATGATGTCCATAGCGATGTCTGGACTAACATATTCACGATGTTTTGTCTATCTTGTTATATCCGAAAATGGCATTCTACCTGATCCCACTAAATCTGATGTAATGAAAAATTATCCAGCACCAGCCAACGCTGATGAAGTCCGAAGATTCGTAGCTTTCGCAAACTATTATCGTAAATTCATTCCAAATTTTGCTACCATTTCTATACCACTAAATCAACTATTAAAGAAAAATGTGGAAATTCAATTTCAATAAAGATTGCGAAGAATCGTTCAATCTGTTAAAAGAAATTCTGACTAGTCCCAAAATTTTACAACTCCCGAATTTTCTACATACGGACGCTTCAGGTTTCGCCTTAGGAGCTGTGTTATCCAATTTCGACAATAGACCAATTTTATATATTTTTCTCTCCATGTTTTCACCTTGAAAAATTATTGATTTGTTGACAGTTACTTTTTTTTTGTCAGCGGGCTGAAAAGTCAATATATGACGTGTGGAATTTGTAAAAAGGTTTGTTCGATTTGACACACTTACAAATGCGGGGACGAAATTCAACATTACGCTGAAATTCAACATTTGGAAATGATGAAAAGGTATGGCGAAATGCTGAACATTTGGGCTGAAATGTTGAATTTAGCCGAAATGATGAATTTATTTGCGGTGTAAATGTACTATTACTTGCGATAGTGCGGGCAGTTAGACACTATCGACCATATCTGTTCGGAAGAAGGTTTAAAATCCTGAGAGACCACAGACCCTTAGTATATTTGTTCTCGTTGAAAGAACCCAGTAGTAGACTAACCAAATTTAGACTATTACTGGAGGAATACAATTTTTATACAGAATATTCTCCAGGTAAAGATAATTGTACCGCTGATTCACTGATTCTGAAGAATTAAAAAACTCTATCTGTGTTGTAACGAGCAATCAGTCAAAAACGAATAACCAGTCAGTCACAATAAATAGCGAAAGTCAAGAAGACAATAATGTAAAAAGCGACGAACAGCTAATAACAGAATTATTAAAGTTACCAGAAACTGAATTTAAACTTAGAGAAAGAACTAGAAATTGTTGACAATTTTAAGGAAGATTTAGTCAATTTCCAAATGGACATTGTTTGGCAAAATACTGTGGAGGGATGTGCAAAAACGATAGATATCTGATACCGAGAACTCGCCCAATTTATGGCATCATACATAACATTGCTTCAAACATCAGAGTGATATGAACTACATACAGACACTCTTGGAGTGAACAACTAAATGAAAGAGTCATACTACTCTGATGGCACACTCGGTGAATGAAGGCAAATGAGTATACAAATGTGTGTATATGCGATACTGGATCGAGGGCACGATCAGGATGCACTTGTGGACGACACTAAATATGTCAACTAAGCATCGCACGCAAGTGAACCCTAAACACTTGAAGTGTTGGGCCGTTTACCCTCGTCCCGCGAATATGCTGATAAGGCATAATGTTGGGGTATCGATATCCGAAGTGGATATTTCGAAAGCATTTTCTGTACTATAAAAGGCAACGAATTTAAATAAGAGATGAACTCCTACTTCAATCATCAACGAGAACACTTGATTTTTATTTGGCTTGCGAGCCGCAAATCGAGGTTGATAAGTTGAATTGTTTGGGATCCCCGCTTTGAGTGCAGAGTACTACCGGAAGGTTCAAGCTAAAGGCGCAATAGCCAGAGCTAGTGGGTACCAACAACAAGTAAGTTGGCCATAGGACCAGCCGAATTTACATGGCGATCCTGCCTGGAGGCAAATCAGAAGATTGCAGGAGCTAAGACATAATGAGCCGCAACATTCTAAAAATTTAACCTTTATGCCCAGTATCTGGCCCTCGCCGCCACGTATATCCAAAAAGCGGAGGCCCTGTTAAAGCAAACGTCCCCACCTTAGTCCGTTCTAAGATTTGGACCAAAACCACTTACTCTGGAAAATTATAGGCGCGGGACGAAGACAAGAACCACGGAAAAGCCAGTAACTCCAGTGCAAGCGAAATCGACCCGAGGTGGTCTGCGCGTCCGGCAGCGGAAAGAACTAGCCGAATTAAAGCGACTGGCCAACATTCGGGAACAACCCCGCCTTATTAAGGACAAATTTTTAAGGGAACTCCAAGAAAAGAAGATGGACCAGCGAGCGGCAGAAAAGAGAAAACGGGAGGAGACCAACAAATTTAACCTACTTTTCGACAAAACGGTTCAGCACCTTCAAAATTGGTCCGATGGGAGGACAAGAGAGCAAGGGAATAATTAATACTGGCCCTCAAATAAAACCACCTGATGTCAAACACGGACAGCATACAACATGACCACCGCCGTTCTGTTTTTAATATTTATAACCGCGATAGCCATTGGTTTGGTATATTTAGGACTCCAACACTACAAACGAAAATTAATTGCCTATACGATTTCCCATTTGGAAAGAAGACCTGCCCAGGTATAGAAGAAAAACAATAGGTATACCTTTAGAATAAAAATAAAATCCATTGTTAAAAAGAAATATATATATAGATAATACAGAAAAAAAAAGAAATATTTTAACAAATCATGTTACTGTATTAAATATAAAAAATAAATAAAAAATATATGTAAATGTGTATGTATATTACTAGCTTGCCGTATATCTTTGTTGGGTCTTGTAAGGATGGGATCTATTTTCAGTTCATTTTAGCAATTTATCTCATTTTAGCCATTCCCCCCAAAGAGCTTTATTCAAATCATAGAGGCCCTAGATGCGCTTAAAACCTGCTACGAAAGTCTTAAAAAATCACCCAATAGAACGAGGAAGCAGGAAGGTGTTATGTACCACCAAACTAGCACAAATCGAGGAACTCTGGGTGTCATTTGTCACAGAAACTAAAAAAAAGGTGGACAAACAATCTCGGAGTTAGACAGTTCATTAGTTCATGAAATAAAAACATTCCGATATTCAAAAACAATAGCACAAACATTTTAGGCGTATCAGGAGATTTATAGACAATAGGAACATGCAATATTGAGATCCATTCAGGACAGCGTATTATACCATACGAATTTCATGTAGTATCAGATACTTCCCCCATTCCAGTCGAAGGCATTATAGGCGCGAATTTTCTTACAGAATTCGGTTCCAGGATCGATTTAGAAACATTTATATTGAAGATACAGAACACAACATAAACTCAGTTTCACTAGCTCCCAGGTGTGAAGCAACTTACTGGTTAAACAACCAACACACAGGAATTAGAATATTTTATCCACAAGAATTATGTGAAAACGTTTTCATGGCAGGTTCTTTTTCCACTGCGGTTAACGGAAAAAATTTTGAATGCACGAGAAACAACCGTGACTTTCAAATGGGTTGAACCTATATCTCAACCCGCTTCAGAACATTACATTCAACGTTACAGACAGATAAAACAGTAAACACATGAGTTAAGAAAATATTAAGCGAAATTAATTTTGATACATGGAATAGCGAAGAGAAATCAGAAGTTGAAGCGATATGTTCCAAATTCCACGATATTTTTCACGTAGATGGTGACAAACTCACCTATACTTATATTAGTACAGCAGATATCAAACTTAAAGATGGATTGTCTTCAAAATAGACAAAACCGTATCGTTTGCAAAAAATAACGAATGGTGATCGATTACCGTCACGTAAATGAGCGAACCGAAGATGAGAAATTCCCGCTTCCAATCATAACAGACATTTATGAGATGGTGGGTGGAGCAGTCTATTTTTCATGCATTGACTTAAGCCAGGGATATTACCAGATGGAACTAGATGCCAATAGTAGACCAATTACAGCATTTTCAACTGATAATGGTCACTACCAATTAAAACGAATTCCAATGGGATTAGAGATCTCACCCAGTAAATTCTTGAGAATGATGTCCATAGCGATGTCTGGACTAACATATTCACGATGTTTTGTCTATCTTGACTATCTTATAATTTTCGGTAGAAGTTTATTAGACCATAATAAAAACTTGATCCAAGTTTTTCAACGTCTCAGGGAGGTGAACCTCAAAGTACACCCAGAAAAATGTTCTTTCTTACGAAAGGAATTATTGTACCTCGGACATGTTATATCCGAAAATGCCATTCTACCTGATCCCACTAAATCTGATGTAATGAAAAATTATCCAGCACCAGCCAACGCCGATGAAGTCCGAAGATTCGTAGCTTTCGCAAACTATTATCGTAAATTCATTCCAAATTTTGCTACCATTTCTATACCACTAAATCAACTATTAAAGAAAAATGTGGAATTCAATTTCAATAAAGATTGCGAAGAATCGTTCAATCTGTTAAAAGAAATTCTGACTAGTCGCAAAATTTTACAACTCCCGAATTTTCTACATACGGACGCTTCAGGTTTCGCCTTAGGAGCTGTGTTATCCAATTTCGACAATAGACCAATTTTATATATTTTTCTCTCCATGTTTTCACCTTGAAAAAATATTGATTTGTTGACAGTTACTTTTTTTTTGTCAGCGGGCTGAAAAGTCAATATATGACGTGCGGAATTTGTAAAAAGGTTTGTTCGATTTGACACACTTACAAATGCGGGGACGAAATTCAACATTTCGCTGAAATTCAACATTTGGAAATGATGAAAAGGTATGGCGAAATGCTGAACATTTGGGCTGAAATGTTGAATTTAGCCGAAATGATGAATTTATTTGCGGTGTAAATGTACTATTACTTGCGATAGTGCGGGCAGTTAGACACGATCGACCATATCTGTTCGGAAGAAGGTTTAAAATCTTGAGAGACCACAGACCCTTAGTATATTTGTTCTCGTTGAAAGAACCCAGTAGTAGACTAACCAAATTTAGACTATTACTGGAGGAATACAATTTTTATACAGAATATTCTCCAGGTAAAGATAATTGTACCGCTGATGCACTGATTCTGAAGAATTAAAAAACTCTATCTGTGTTGTAACGAGCAATCAGTCAAAAACGAATAACCAGTCAGTCACAATAAATAGCGAAAGTCAAGAAGACAATAATGTAAAAAGCGACGAACAGCTAATAACAGAATTATTAAAGTTACCAGAAACTGAATTTAAACTTAGAGAAAGAACTAGAAATTGTTGACAATTTTAAGGAAGATTTAGTCAATTTCCAAATGGACATTGTTTGGCAAAACACTGTGGAGGGATGTGCAAAAACGCTAGATATCTGATACCGAGAACTCGCCCAATTTATGGCATCATACATAACATTGCTTCAAACATCAGAGTGATATGAACTACATACAGACACTCTTGGAGTGAACAACTAAATGAAAGAGTCATACTACTCTGATGGCACACTCGGTGAATGAAGGCAAATGAGTATACAAATGTGTGTATATGCGATACTGGATCGAGGGCACGATCAGGATGCACTTGTGGACGACACCAAATATGTCAACTAAGCATCGTACGCAAGTGAACCCTAAACACTTGAAGTGTTGGGCCGTTTACCCTCGTCCCGCGAATATGCTGATAAGGCATAATGTTGGGGTATTGATATCCGAAGTGGATATCTCGAAAGCATTTTCTGTACTATAAAAGGCAACGTATTTAAATAAGAGATGAACTCCTACTTCAATCATCAACGAGAACTCTTGATTTTTATTTGGCTTGCGAGCCGCAAATCGAGGTTGATAAGTTGAATTGTTTGGGATCCCCGCCTTGAGTGCAGAGTACTACCGGAAGGTTCAAGCGGAAGGCGCAATAGCCAGAGCTAGTGGGTACCAACAACAAGTAAGTTGGCCATAGGACCAGCCGAATTTACATGGCGATCCTGCCTGGAGGCAAATCAGAAGATTGCAGGAGCTAAGACATAATGAGCCGCAACATTCTAAAAATTTAACCTTTATGCCCAGTATCTGGCCCTCGCCGCCACGTATATCCAAAAAGCGGAGGCCCTGTTAAAGCAAACGTCCCCACCTTAGTCCGTTCTAAGATTTGGACCAAAACCACTTACTCTGGAAAATTATAGGCGCGGGACGAAGACAAGAACCACGGAAAAGCCAGTAACTCCAGTGCAAGCGAAATAGACCCGAGGTGGTCTGCGCGTCCGGCAGCGGAAAGAACTAGCCGAATTAAAGCGACTGGCCAACATTCCGGAACAACCCCGCCTTATTAAGGACAAATTTTTAAGGGAACTCCAAGAAAAGAAGATGGACCAGCGAGCGGCAGAAAAGAGAAAACGGGAGGAGACCAACAAATTTAACCTACTTTTCGACAAAACGGTTCAGCACCTTCAAAATTGGTCCGATGGGAGGACAAGAGAGCAAGGGAATAATTAATACTGGCCCTCAAATAAAACCACCTGATGTCAAACACGGACAGCATACAACATGACCACCGCCGTTCTGTTTTTAATATTTATAACCGCGATAGCCATTGGTTTGGTATATTTAGGACTCCAACACTACAAACGAATTTCCCATATGGAAATAAGACCTGCCCAGGTATAGAAGAAAAACAATAGGTATACCTTTAGAATAAAAATAAAATCCATTGTTAAAAAGAAATATATATATAGATAATACAGAAAAAAAAAGAAATATTTTAACAAATCATGTTACTGTATTAAATATAAAAAATAAATAAAAAATATATGTAAATGTGTATGTATATTACTAGCTTGCCGTATATCTTTGTTGGGTCTTGTAAGGATGGGATCTATGTTCAGTTCATTTTAGCAATTTATCTCATTTTAGCCATTCCGCCCAAAGAGCTTTATTCAAATCATAGAGGCCCTATATGCGCTTAAAACCTGCTACGAAAGTCTTAAAAAATCACCCAATAGAACGAGGAAGCAGGAAGGTGTTATGTACCACCAAACTAGCACAAATCGAGGAACTCTGGGTGTCATTTGTCACAGAAACTAAAATAAAAGGTGGACAAACAATCTCGGAGTTAGACAGTTCATTAGTTCATTGAATAAAAACATTCCGATATTCAAAAACAATAGCACAAACATTTTAGGCGTATCAGGAGATTTATAGACAATAGGAACATGCAATATTGAGATCCATTCAGGACAGCGTATTATACCATACGAGTTTCATGTAGTATCAGATACTTCCCCAATTCCAGTCGAAGGCATTATAGGCGCGAATTTTCTTACAGAATTCGGTTCCAGGATCGATATAGAAACATTTATATTGAAGATACAGAACACAACATAAACTCAGTTTCACTAGCTCCCAGGTGTGAAGCAACTTACTGGTTAAACAACCAACACACAGTAATTAGAATATTTTATTCACAAGAATTATGTGAAAACGTTTTCATGGCAGGTTCTTTATCCACTGCGGTTAACGGAAAAAATTTTGAATGCACGAGAAACAACCGTGACTTTCAAATGGGTTGAACCTATATCTCAACCCGCTTCAGAACATTACATTCAACGTTACAGACAGATAAAACAGTAAACACATGAGTTAAGAAAATATTAAGCGAAATTAATTTTGATACATGGAATAGCGAAGAGAAATCAGATGTTGAAGCGATATGTTGCAAATTCCACGATATTTTTCACGTAGATGGTGACAAACTCATCTATACTTATATTAGTACAGCAGATATCAAACTTAAAGATGGATTGTCTTCAAAATAGACAAAACCGTATCGTTTGCAAAAAATAACGAATGGTGATCGATTACCGTCACGTAAATGAGCGAACCGAAGATGAGAAATTCCCGCTTCCAATCATAACAGACATTTATGAGATGGTGGGTGGAGCAGTCTATTTTTCATGCATTGACTTAAGCCAGGGATATTACCAGATGGAACTAGATGCCAATAGTAGACCAATTACAGCATTTTCAACTGATAATGGTCACTACCAATTAAAACGAATACCAATGGGATTAGAGATCTCACCCAGTAAATTCTCGAGAATGATGTCCATAGCGATGTCTGGACTAACATATTCACGATGTTTTGTCTATCTTGACGATCTTATAATTTTCGGTAGAAGTTTATTAGACCATAATAAAAACTTGATCCAAGTTTTTCAACGTCTCAGGGAGGTGAACCTCAAAGTACACCCAGAAAAATGTTCTTTCTTACGAAAGGAATTATTGTACCTCGGACATGTTTTATCCGAAAATGCCATTCTACCTGATCCCACTAAATCTGATGTAATGAAAAATTATCCAGCACCAGCCAACGCTGATGAAGTCCGAAGATTCGTAGCTTTCGCAAACTATTATCGTAAATTCATTCCAAATTTTGCTACCATTTCTATACCACTAAATCAACTATTAAAGAAAAATGTGGAATTCAATTTCAATAAAGATTGCGAAGAATCGTTCAATCTGTTAAAAGAAATTCTGACTAGTCCCAAAATTTTACAACTCCCGAATTTTCTACATACGGACGCTTCAGGTTTCGCCTTAGGAGCTGTGTTATCCAATTTCGACAATAGACCAATTTTATATATTTTTCTCTCCATGTTTTCACCTTGAAAAAATATTGATTTGTTGACAGTTACTTTTTTTTTGTCAGCGGGCTGAAAAGTCAATATATGACGTGCGGAATTTGTAAAAAGGTTTGTTCGATTTGACACACTTACAAATGCGGGGACGAAATTCAACATTTCGCTGAAATTCAACATTTGGAAATGATGAAAAGGTATGGCGAAATGCTGAACATTTGGGCTGAAATGTTGAATTTAGCCGAAATGATGAATTTATTTGCGGTGTAAATGTACTATTACTTGCGATAGTGCGGGCAGTTAGACACTATCGACCATATCTGTTCGGAAGAAGGTTTAAAATCTTGAGAGACCACAGACCCTTAGTATATTTGTTCTCGTTGAAAGAACCCAGTAGTAGACTAACCAAATTTAGACTATTACTGGAGGAATACAATTTTTATACAGAATATTCTCCAGGTAAAGATAATTGTACCGCTGATTCACTGATTCTGAAGAATTAAAAAACTCTATCTGTGTTGTAACGAGCAATCAGTCAAAAACGAATAACCAGTCAGTCACAATAAATAGCGAAAGTCAAGAAGACAATAATGTAAAAAGCGACGAACAGCTAATAACAGAATTATTAAAGTTACCAGAAACTGAATTTAAACTTAGAGAAAGAACTAGAAATTGTTGACAATTTTAAGGAAGATTTAGTCAATTTCCAAATGGACATTGTTTGGCAAAATACTGTGGAGGGATGTGCAAAAACGATAGATATCTGATACCGAGAACTCTCCCAATTTATGGCATCATACATAACATTGCTTCAAACATCAGAGTGATATGAACTACATACAGACACTCTTGGAGTGAACAACTAAATGAAAGAGTCATACTACTCTGATGGCACACTCGGTGAATGAAGGCAAATGAGTATACAAATGTGTGTATATGCGATACTGGATCGAGGGCACGATCAGGATGCACTTGTGGACGACACTAAATATGTCAACTTAGCATCGCACGCAAGTGAACCCTAAACACTTGAAGTGTTGGGCCGTTTACCCTCGTCCCGCGAATATGCTGATAAGGCATAATGTTGGGGTATCGATATCCGAAGTGGATATTTCGAAAGCATTTTCTGTACTATAAAAGGCAACGAATTTAAATAAGAGATGAACTCCTACTTCAATCATCAACGAGAACACTTGATTTTTATTTGGCTTGCGAGCCGCAAATCGAGGTTGATAAGTTGAATTGTTTGGGATCCCCGCCTTGAGTGCAGAGTACTACCGGAAGGTTCAAGCTAAAGGCGCAATAGCCAGAGCTAGTGGGTACCAACAACAAGTAAGTTGGCCATAGGACCAGCCGTCTTTACAGATATTTTATGGGAATGGGTCCATTAATACCGCTTTTCTGGCGCTGTCCTTTAATGACGCTGTCACGGCTTCGCACACTTATTCTGTGTAAACATGAAAATATTATGAATTTATCATTGATATTATTATCTATTAAACTTACGTTTAATAAGTATAAGTTCATCTACCTTTACCCGAAGATTGGGCAACTTGTCTTGGTGGGGCGGCTTAAGTAGAGGAACTGGATGCTAGATCAGGGTAGTGGCCCAACCAACCTGGTAGAGCTGAATGTGAATTGAAAAACCAAGATCCAATCCGATCAATCGATCAACCCTTAACTCCAAGATGACTGGTCTGCAGTATCGATGGAGCTGTGATAATATAGGTAAAACTACTGGTTCACAGGGTTCAGGGGTAATTGAACCGCTAATGGAGACTCCTCAGGTACAGCTCAATACTCTGTTGTAATTTAGTTGTGTAGGATAGGTATTGGGGATCTCTGCCTATTCTGTCTGTTTAATTCTCCCCTACTCGTGGGTAATAATATGGAACTAAATAAAATAAATAACAATAATGTTCCTTCGGAAAACGAGGTGGAAGGCTTAGAAGGGGTCGAGAAGGCATTGGAAGGCGCTGACATGAACCCGAATAAGCTCGATGGGTCAGTGGACTCTGATGGGAAACCAAAAGAGTTAGCAGACCAATCGTCAATGGAGGTGGACAATGCGGTGCAGAAATGCGCCAAGAGGTCAGCCGAAACTAAGGAAGCCGGATTGGAAGAGGAGAAAAGTCCCGACTCCGAGCGGAAGTTGCGCAAACAACTGAAGCAAAGGATGAAGAGGGTCCGAAAGAGACAAATATTGGCCTTGGCCAAATCTGTCTCGGCGGAAGGCATAAACAAGTCTGTCGAGGAATTGATTATAATGGTTGCCAACTTGACGTCGTACGAAACCTCTCCAGCAGGCGGTGGATTTAGAAAACGGTTAAAATGTTCCGGGACGGAAGGCAGAAGGGAAGACGACAGTCTGCTCAACATGGGGTCAGTCTACAGGTACCACACTCCAGTGGTTTTGTGGATGGACGACAACATGTACAACGGACCATAAGTCAACCCGAAAAGCAGAAATCGTGCAAGGCCGAGCAACCTGGACCAAGCAAAGTAAAGCGAAAGCTGATCCAAGTTATGGAAGGAGAGAAAAGCAAGCAGATGATGCAAAGCCTTACGCTAGCAGTGAGTTACCAAGCAGCCAAAGTTACCAAGCACTTAAAACCTTTGCTCAAACAGCGGCGAACGATCTCCTAATGGGTGTTGCCGACATGAGTTGAGAGGGAGGCATAGAAGCTCACAGTTGAGTCGTCAAAATTCCTGTGTGAAGGTCACTTCGAAATGGAGGGTTATTCATGTGGGAAGATATGATGACAACAAAATTGGTGGAACCAAGCTGACGATCTGGTGCCCGAGGGAGGAAGCGAGGCTGGTTAGACAAGCAAGAGATAGACTCTTTTGCGGGTTGGGCATAGCATTCGTGAAGTTCCAAGGATCATCGGAAAAGACTCAACCTGGCAAGCCACCCGGTAGGCCGACGAATTGATAGACACCATGGAGATGGGCCCGTACCGGGAAAAGCTGAGGGTGATTCAATTGAACCTTTATCACAGGAAAGCAGCATCAGCATTGATGACTAAATGTTTTGATAATTAGAGGTCTCACAAATAGCGTGGCTGAGCTGCACTATGCGCAAACCAGCGAAAGAAATAGGTCCTGTATCCTGGTGAGGCACGGAGCTCAAGCATATAAGTTGCCGGATCTTTGTGCCCCAGACCTTGCAACAGTACGAGTAGGATCAGGTGCGGGAAGTTTTGTCATAGCATCTGCATACCTGCCTTGTGATTCTACAGAACCTCCTCCGACAAGATAGTAAGAGTCTTTGGTGAATGCATGCAGGAACAGGAACGAGGAACTAATATTGGGTTGTGATGCTAATGCACATAATACAGTGTGTGGCAGCACTAACGATAATTACAGAGGAGAAGCCTTATTCGAATTTGTATCATGCAAGGATTCGTGGATGTGAGGCGAATGGAAGTGATGGATGTTGCCCTGTGCAGTAGCCAGATAATTGAAAGAGTATCAAATTGGAGGGTAATGGATCAATCTACATTGTCGGATCACAGAGCCATTTCATTTGATATTCGCTATGGATCTAGAAGGAAAAAAGATCGGAAATACATCAGAATTCCCAAGAACATGGATAAGACAAAATACCTGGAAGTGTTGGAGGAAAAACTGAATGTAAAGATATTCGGAATATCGAAAAATACTTGGCATGTGGAATCACAGCTGAAGCATCTGCAATTAGCAGTTGAAGATGCCTACCGAATGGCTTGCGCACCTACTTTAGTGCGCCTTGGTGGTGCCGGGAACTTGAAAAGTTAAAAAAAGTTGTGAGGAAGGCGTTTAATCACGCCATGAGGAGGGGAGAACCGGAAGCATGGGATGAATATAAGACGAAAAATAAAGAGCTGAATGTTACCCTGCGACGACGTAAAAGAGAGTCATGGAAAGACTTTTGCTCGAGTATGAGGAGTACATCTGAAGTCAGTAGACTACAAAAGATTGTCTCGAGAGATCCAGTTTCCAAGATCGGACACATTCGTAATAGAGCGGGGGAGATGGTGGAAAGACTGGATCACACAAATGCGGTCCTATTGGAGATACACTTTCCAGGAAGCTATAAATCAGATCAGCCCTGGGCACCAAGGAAACAAGGAGCGAACAGGATGGAAAGAACGAAAGCAGAACGGATCGTGATACCAAAAGCGGTCAAGGGTGCGATAGCAACATTTTCACCCTCCAAAACTGCGGGCCGGATGGTATATTTCCAGGTCTAATACAATGGGGTCTAATACGTTGCATGCCCAGCAATAGGCTATATCCCGATTACATGGAGGAAAGCAAATGTGGAGGAAAGCAAGGACTACACCGAGGCAAAGTCATTCAGATCAGTCAGCCTAACATCCTTCCTATTAAAAACAATGGAAAGGGTGATAGTGGACTATATGGAGAGTACTGCGCTTAGGACCTATCCTTTAAAAAGTAGACAGCATGCATACATGGTAGGCATGTGTACACAACCTCCGACGGCGAGATACCCAATATCTCCCGAACGAGTTGGTATGGCGCAGAAATTTCGCGTAATCAGAAACCGCTAATTATTATGCCGCAAAGTTGGCTCCCAAATTCGTTGGTCCCTTCAGGAGAAGTATGCGGTTGTCACCTTGGACATACACGCTAACCGATGAGAACGGTAAAGACCGTGGAACAGGGCACGTGAAGGATCTTAAGCCTCATCGCGATGCAGATTAGTCTAGAAGTCCCAATAGAGTAGCTTGTTTTGGTTTTTAATTTTTTTATTTTTGATTTTTGTTTTGAGATCTAGACGGGCAGTTTTGGCCAGTGTTGGGAATGTTTCTCCTTTGTTATGGCGTCTACCTATATCTTGGGAAATGGTTTGGGTTTCTTCGAAAACCAACACCATTTCCCAGGAGGTGAGGGTGGGGTTTGTTGCGTTCAATTTTTACAGCAAGAAGGTCTGCTCTCAATCCCTTCGTTCCTTACCCATGGTCCCTTTTTTCTTGGGTTCGGTACTCGAGGTCCTGGGATGTGGACGGGCATCCGAGGCCCCGATCAGCCTCTGGACCACCTCCTTGGAGTCTTAAGGGTACGAACAAATAGGTGCTCGTAGTGACAGGCCGGTCGCAAGCCATCAGGAGGGCTGAATGGCAGAGAATGGCAGTTTCGGTTGTGTAGCCCTTCGGACGGAAGGGAGACCATCACCACCACGGTAGAGTGTTTAGAAAAAAAAAGACGAGACAGGACAAGGAATCCAACAGATGAAAAAAAAATAAATAGAGTGCTGATTGAAAATCGCTTGGTTTAGGAAATTTTGTTATTCAAAATTTTGGTAGGCTTTCCTTTCGATAAGATCCCAGAAGAAAAGGGGCGCGTGGCCCCTTTAGTGTTCTTTTTTTAATTTTCGAGACAACGCGATAGCGGGCCACGCCAACGGTCCAATTTTTTTTCTTTACATATTATATACATTGTTGTTGTGTCACATCACATGAAATTTTACTTGAGAGGGCTCAGCCTCCAACAAACAAAATAAAGACAGTGCTCCAACGGAGTATTATAACGTGGTTACATATTTGGTTTTCGTCCCTTCTGTTGTGATCCGCACAACCATACCCAGAACACCCACATCGTGACCTCTCTCCGATTTTCCAACCAAGCGCCATACCGACATACAATCGCATATCATTTCCCAATAATTACTCACTCATATGCCAAAACACACTTCCAGAGTGCGGCTATTAATAGGTCATTCGCTTTGTTTTCGTTTTCCACTTATCCAAATGCCAACCCAAGCAAAACCGAGTCAAGTGTCGTATACCTGCCTACCTAACGGGATACACACGTAGTAAAACTCCGATATCCAATTGCACAGCGGCACGCCAACATATGGCAAAACTGCAACAAGTGCATATTGAAGGAATACTACGATGTGCCATCCGGGAAGTAAGATTTCGATTTATGAATGGGTGACACTTGACACCGGTACAGGGCAATTGACACCAAGATGTCAATTGGACATTTTTAATGGGAACAGAAAACAATTAAGCAATACCTAAATAGTGCGTTTATGCACATATGGTATTTTAATAATGGAAATAATGGTACGTAGAGGGGGAAGACAGGAGGTAGGTCACTACCAAATAATAGTATAAAAGGCGATGATTGTGACCAGGAAGAACAGAGTTAATTTTGAGAACAATAGCATAAGGTCGCAGCTACGCTTAGGACGGCGGACCAAGTCAATTACTAAGAAAATAATAATAAATAAATATATCTGAGAGTCGCAGCCACGCTTAGACAGCGGGCTCTCTAAACAAATACTCCCTTTCTCTTAATTATTTCACTCTCCGTTCTACACTCTTCCCTCGATTCAAGAGGAAGCACGGTGTAGACTGTAACATTGGTGGCAGCGGTGGGATACCTAAAAAGGTCCCAACTACCATTAAACCAAACCAACGAGTCTAATTGTACTCGAGGCGTACTGGGGCTAAACACCAGCAAAGCAAAAAGTATAAAAGTGAAGTGATAAAAAGACCCAAAATTATAAGACCTGGTGAATTCTCATAAGAGACGCGGAGGCAAACATTGGGCAGTGTCAACAAAAGACCAGGTGTAACACGCAACTTTAGGGCGCGAAGCTTACCTGGCAACAACTACAGTTACCTGACAATCATCGCAACACCAACTCATCTTTAATACAACAACAAGCAGCAGTTTTAAGGTATTTTATAACTATTATAAATAAAATTTTTTTTTTACACACATACCTTTGCCCATAAGTCTTTAAAAATTTTCACGCGAAAACAAAAATTGACCGTAGAGCTCTTCGAAGCCCTACCCTTTTCCGACCACTCAATCCAACCAGACCCCACATCACCCAAAACCATGAGCGTTACGCTTTCATTGAACGATGTCAATAACATCATTCCCACGTTCGACGGTAAACCCGACGAACTGTGTAAGTTTATTTCGTGTGGCAACACACTGTTCTGCTTCATAACTGACGCGGCACAACATAAACTGTTCCTCAGTATAGTTAAGACCCGACTCCAAGGTCCGGCCTTTGAGCTGGTACAGCACAAAGAACTGACCACTTGGAAAGAACTAGTCTCGGCACTAGAATCCCAGTTCAAGGAATATAGGTCTCGCACTTCGGCGCAGAATCAACTTCTGGCAGCCAAACAAAACCCCAAAGAAACCATAACAGAATACGGAGACAGGCTATCACATTTACTTCTTGCACTTGATTCCGCGACATATTATAGTTCAAATGAAAATGCCGTACAAGAATTTTTAATTCTTGAAAATCGCAGACTAGCTGTCCAAACATTCGAGGATGGAATAAGAAATCCCAATCTAAGAATATTGGTGAAGGCCCACAATGCGAGCCAATTAAAAGAGGCCATCTCTTACGCAGTAGATCAATCTCTTCGCATAGACAACGACTGCCCTCATTCCACATCTTCGGCGAGGAATAACACTCCTCGACCCATCTGTCAGACCTGCAATAAAGTAGGTCATACTTCACAAACGTGTTATCGAAACACGAATTTACCAAATTTTGCCCCCCCTCCTATTAAGCGTGAAGCGCAGTGTAATCTGCAAATAGTAAGGTGCAGTTATTGCAACAAGCGTTTTCACACAGAAAACGAATGCCGGCTCAAAATATTTCACTTAAGGCAAAATCAACAGGCCACCCAAAACCGAAATAACTACCAACCCCCACATCGAAATCGGAATAATCACAACCCAAACCAAGACCGACAAGTAAATTTGCACCATGTGCAGCAAAATTCAAATCCACAACACAACAATTTGGGAAACGACATTCGTCGGGAGGAGATAGACGGCAACTCCCCCCGACTAACGATTCAAGCCGATGTACACCGTCAGTAACCTACTCAATAAAGATACCTCTCGTTCCCAATAATAATTTGTCAATGATACAAATTCCTTTCTCAGATGGAAGATACAGGGACTTAGTCATAGATACTGGAGCCGAAATCAGTATCTTGCGAGGTTTCACCAATTCGCCACTGCTGAACAGGGATACGATAATATCCACTATAAGCGGCGAAAAGGTAACAAGTACCAATATGACTACTGAATCCCTGCTTTTCCAAATGAGAGAAGATTCTATCGGGATATCACACCCGTTCCATATCTTGGACCCTCAGGTTCAACAAAATTTCGACGGTATTATTGGGAACGACTTCTTAAAAAAATATGAATGCAATATCGACTATCGTAATAATCTTCTGATTATAAACCCCTTTGTGAATGACTCCACAGCCATTATATACGGCTTAGGAGAAGTATTTAACAAATTTCCTCCTCCCCAAAATATCAAAAAACAACAACTACTAACAAAACCCTCTGATAACATAACAATTATTCAACTAGAAAAACTTCAAGAAGCTACACCTTCCGGGGTGTTACCTACGGGTATTGCTGAGAATGGTAATAGTGTAAAACAGTACGACCTAGGTCGACCTAACACTAACTCAATTACCGATGAACTCAAACCTGCAATCAACGGGTACAAACAGTTTGACTCTTGTTCTTCTACTACCAAGAAGGTGTGCCATACGGACACTGGGGTAGAAAAACAATCAAACTGGGAACCAACATCTGGCTCCGCATCTCAAAACGGACCAGTAGTTCCACAAAGTTACCCTAAGCAAACCAGGAGTAAATCGACTTCCAGTAAGCTTCAACATTTGAAGGAAAATTTAGACGAGATAATTCTGATATCGTCAGAGGATATAGAAATAAATCCAGCAAAGCGTAAGCCTGAGGAGAAAAGTGCCTCTGCAGAAAGTAAGACTGCGATACAAATAAATCCAGCAAAGCGTAAGCCTGAGGAAAAAAGTGCCTCTGCAGAAAGTAAGACTGCTATACAAATAAATCCGGCAGACAAAAAAACTAAGAAGACAAAATCCTTAGCAGAACATAAGACCGAGATCAAAGAAAGTTCATTCATTTTACTAAAACCACGAAGTCAACAGATAGTGGAAATACCCTTTAATCAAGTAACCCCTACAGAAATAATAACAAAGAAAAAACAAATTATCCCAGGGGTTTACTTAGGCGAATCGTTAGTTAAACCTAACAACGAAAAAATTAAAATACTTCTAATGAACACATTAGAACACGATCAGGAAATAAACATACAAAAAATAAATTTAGAGTGGGATGAGATTAATAATTTTAATATAGTCACAGGGGAGAACTTCAAAAACCCAGTAAGGAAGCGATTAAACAAACTTAATACACTAATTGACCTGGACCACTGTAACCCCGAAGAGAAAGAATCCATTCTTAATATTTGTCGTGAATACAACGACCTTTTCTATATTGAAGGAGATCACCTTACACATACAGACTCCATAAGACATAGGGTAATAACCGAAGAAAACAAGCCACCGTTATTCACAAGACCATATCGCCTCCCTGAAAGTCAAAGAGAGGAAATTCATAAACAAATCAATGAAATGTTGAAAGATGGTATAGTACAGCCAAGCTATAGCCCTTGGAATTCGCCTTTGCTTTTAGTTCCTAAAAAATCCGCTAAGGATGGAACAAAACGTTGGAGAGTAGTGGTAGACTTCAGGAAACTGAACGAGCTGACCATTGGAGACGCTTATCCACTACCAAACATAACCGACATCCTCGACCAGCTCGGTAAGTCGAAATACTTTAGTACGCTCGACCTGGCCAAAGGTTTCCACCAAATCCTCATGGACGAAGAAGACAAAAGCAAAACGGCCTTCAGCACTCCGTTCGGACATTACGAATACAATCGTATGCCATTCGGATTAAAAAATGCACCCGCAACATTTCAAAGGTTGATGAATAACGTATTAATGGGACTACAAGGCATCGAATGCTTTGTCTACGTTGATGACATAGTCATTTATGGTTACGATCTACACGATCACAACAAACGATTAATCCAGATTCTCAACCGTCTTCGAGAACACAATCTCAAATTGCAACCCGACAAATGTCACTTTGTCCGCAAAGAGCTTATCTACCTTGGACACGTTATTTCTGAAGAAGGAATAAGACCAGACCCAGAAAAAATTAAGGCAGTAAAAACCTTTCCAATACCAAAAAAACCAAAAGATATTAAATCATTCCTCGGTTTTGTAGGATACTACAGGAAATTTATCCCTAATTTCGCGGATCTGGCCAAACCCTTAACCAAACTATTAAAGAAAAACGTCGTTTTTAAGTGGGACGCTTTTTGTGACGAATCGTTCAGAAAGTTAAAAGAAAAAATCATAAAACCCCCTATTCTCGCTTACCCTGATTTCAGCCAAGAGTTTATTGTCACCACTGACGCAAGTGACATAGCATTAGGAGCAGTACTCTCCCAAGGCCCAATAGGTGAAGATAAACCAATTTCTTTCTCTAGCCGAACTCTTAATGACGCCGAGACAAGGTATACAACCTCTGAAAAGGAGTTACTCGCCATCACTTATGCCCTGCAACAATTTCGACCGTACATTTTCGGAAGAAAATTTACGATCTGCACCGACCACAACAATCTATTATGGTTAATTGGACAAAAAAATCCTACCTCGAGACTTTTACGCTGGCGTATCTTAATGGAGGAATATGAGTTCAAAATTGTGCACAAGTCCGGCAAAAGTAATGTCATCGCTGACGCTCTCAGTCGAGTTCGCTTAGATAATGGAGAGGACACTAAAGTACTGGTAACTACAAGAAGTCAACAACAAGCTCTTAACCAAGACATCGAAACAAATAGGGAAGAACAAAACCCAACAAACTCTCAACCAACTGCAGGCTTAACGCTTATTGAAAAAATGGGTCCAATATTTTCAAACAACTCGGTCTCATTGAAAGCTATACTCCTCCCTCTAATAAAATCTCCTGACGAAGAACTACTACAAAAACAGTTCAACAATTTCGTAAAACCTGAGATAGGGAAAATACTAAACCTTCCACAAACAAAAAACAAATGCCATTTCTGTATTGTCACTTTACCGATTCCTTTGAGAAGTACCACTGATCAACAAACCTTAACTAAATGCCTACAAAACATCCATAAAGAGTGCAAAGAACGAAAATTAAAAGCAATAGCAATTTCCTTGCCACTCAGCAACGACCAAGATAAACTCAAGGCGACAGTACACGACATTTTCAAACAAGAGAAATTGACCATTTACATACACAGCAACAGAAGAATAATACTAGACAACACAGACGACATAATACGAATACTACACGAAAATCATGAGTCCCCTTTTGGAGGACATCAAGGAATAACTCGCACTATCAAACGAATAAAACAGAGTTACTACTGGCCAACCATAACTAAGGACACGACGGAATACATCCGCAAATGCGAATCATGCCAAAAGAACAAACCATCGAAAGATCCGAAAATACCCTTAAAAATAACAACCACGAGTAAGACTCCCTTCGAACGAGTAGCATTGGACATTGTAGGTCCCTTACCTGTCAGTCACGACAACAACAAATACATACTGACTTTCCAGGATGACCTAACAAAATTTAGCGAAGCAATCGCAATCCCCAATGCAGAAGCCAACACAATAGCCCGAATGCTAATAGAACGAATAGTCTGTCGATTCGGAATCCCGGATGCAATATTAACAGATCAAGGCACAAACTTCCTCAGTGTCCTCTTTAAAGAAGTCTGTAAAACACTAAAAACAAAAAAATTGCAAACTACTCCGTATCATCCACAGACTAACGGCGCATTAGAACGCAGCCACAAAACATTAGCAGAATACCTGAGACACTATGTAAACCAAGACCCACTAACTTGGGATACATGGCTCCCATACTCCATGTTCGTCTATAACACTACTCCACACACCAGCACAACTTTTAGTCCACATGAATTATTATACGGGTATCCCCCTAAAATACCAAGCTCACTAAATAGGAACCCACAGATCTCCTACAACTACGACAATTACGCCAACGAACTGAAAGCTCGACTACAACATGGCTACAAAATCGCCAGGGAACAATTGTACGAGAGAAAACAAAAAACAAAACTAAATTACGACAAAAGGAGCAAGACAAAACAATTTAACATAGGAGACAAGGTCCTAATAAAGAACCAGACAAGACAAAACAAACTTGCTACCCTATGGGAAGGACCATACGAGGTAATCAAAATCCATTCAGAAGAAAACACAGTAATACAAGTTGGCAGAAAATCCAAACTCATACATAATAATAATTTACGGTTGTACCTCGAATAACACACTATATTTCCACACTATACAAGAATATACCTTGCCGAAATATCTCATTTTTCCTATTTTCTTTAAAAAAAAAAAGGGAATGGAGTCTATATACTACAGACCTGATTCAAAATGGACATTGGTAAATACAATAACACGAACCGAAATCTACTTGCGCCGCGGATCCATCAGAATAGGCAATGGCTACCCGAATGACTTAGACCTGGATACTCCCCTTGTATCACCCAGGCAAGCATTAATATATATTCAGCCCGATGATAAGAGATTATATATAGGAGAACACTACTATTCCCGGGGGACCTACATAAACGGAGAACGACTATCCCCTGGAACAATAAAAGAACTCTACTTCGGGGATATAGTAAGCTTCGGGATACAAGAAGAAGACTTCGACTTATATTTCTGTCCCACCTACGTCCTAAAAGGTCCCTTGACACGACGTTGGAATCCAGCTGTACATACCCCACCACGACAAAGCATGTATGATGATGAACTGTACGACGGATACGAATCCACCGATACAGTGGCTTGGGAACCTTTAGACAGTTAATAAAAATATAATTAAAAAAAAAAAAAATATAAAAAAAAAAATTTTTTTTTATACATACATTTTGTCTTGCCTTATTCTCACCAAACCCAAACCAACACAAAACACACACATACACATATTCAAGATTTGACCAAAAGATAATCACAATCATGTGTAACCAATTTTCAGATGATGCTACGTATTTTAATATTAACACTACTCACGACAATCACGCAAAGTGGCCTAAAAATCGAACCCATAGAACCCAATCCAGGAATATATTTTGAAGAAATAGGAAACGCTGAAATCTACTATCACGAATGGAAGCTCATTGTATGCTATGACTTAGAACAGCTTACCAAAGCCTTAGCACACGCCACAGGTTACGTAAGTGAAATCAACACTCTATGCAAACAGCTAAAAGGTCACGCAGATTTTGGGATAATATGTGATGGAGCAGTCGCCGAAATGAATCACCTGATGACAGACATACAAACCAGGTACAAACTACTAAATCCGAATTACAGAAGTAAAAGAGCCTTACTCAATGTGATAGGCACAATAAGCAAATCTCTATTCGGGACACTTAACGAGGACGACGCCAGATTTTACGACAAACAAATCGAACTATCCAAAAATAATGAGAACCACTTACTATCTCTTGTACAGAAACAAACCATACTATTGGAAACCACTAAAAACATCTTTAGCAAGTCCGAGCAAGCTATAGAAAATCAAATGGTAGCGATTAATTCAAAAATAGAAGATGCGAAAAAAATAGTAGACAGTTTGGTTAACTCAACACATGATCAGGAAATATTTCTCCAAATAGAATCATTAACCTCTATAGTTACGCTAATCATCATAAGATACCAGAACACTCTTAGTGACATACTGGATCTGGTAAGCGACACTAAACACGGTAAACCCCATTTAGCAATCATATCACCAGACCAAATAAAACCCGCTTTGGCTCAGATTAAACAAGAAATCCCAAACGGAATGAGACTACCATTCATTGCTACCGACAAAAACATACTCCACTTATATCAAATCTGTACTACCAGCGTGGCTATTCGAACAGGAAAAATCATTTACGAAATGAAAATACCTCTCCCATTAATAGATAACTTCCGTATTTACAAGGTTATACCCCTTCCAACCCATTATAACAAACAATTCGTATTCATACAACCCTCAACTCAATATTTAACTATCAATTACAGAAAAGACAGTTTTTCAAACTGGAATAAGGAAGACTTATTAAATTGCAAATCCTTGGACGAAAAATTTCTTTGCCCCTTATCTCACCCATTATTTAATACAGATATTAATAACCTACAATGCGAAGCCCAACTGATAAAAGGTAATACCATCCTCCCGAACACTTGTGAAATAAAACAGTCAAAAACCACGACGGTTTGGATCCAACTTTCACAGCCAAATAAATGGTTATTCTCATCTTTAAACGAATACATGGTCGACGTGATATGTGGGGAAAACACAACCGCATATTCACTGATAAATACCTTAAAAATCGAACTACAGAATAATTGCTATTTAAAATCAAAAGACCTCACAATACAAGCAATTAGCGAGATTTCTTCAACTCTTACCAACTCCTACATTCCTCCCTTAAACATTTCACATATTATCCATAACAACTTACCCAACCATACATCCAATATGGTTGTCGTAAAATTTTCCAGCCAAGATAAGTTAAGGCTGATTTCACAAGACATAAACTCCCTAAAAATTGAAGAATCAAAACCTATGCTTACACTGGACAACCATAATCTTCACCACTACACATTAATTTATCTGATAATAGCACTAACACTAGTTCTATTTTGCTATAAACACTATCGAACTTACATAGTTAATAAAGACAAAGCCCCTAACAACAACAGAGACAACAAAGACACAACAAATACTCAATTAACCTCACAAATACCAAACCCCGAGTTTAGACTGAGCATTTCGACAGACGGCTAGGTGTGTGTGTGAAAAAAAAAAAAAAATAATAATAAATAAATATTATATATCCAACAAACTATGTTTTAGACATTGTATTTACTACAAGCTGTATTCAAATAAGAAAAAAATATCTTTGTACTAATTGTTTAGTTTTATATAAGAATATATTCCTTTTACCTTAATATTTAAAAAAAAAAAAAGTAATATTTTTACTCTTTTACACTATAATAATCATTCAAACATTGTACTTAGT
Source organism: Cheilosia impressa (assembly GCA_948293265.1). Lineage (NCBI taxonomy): Eukaryota > Metazoa > Arthropoda > Insecta > Diptera > Syrphidae > Cheilosia > Cheilosia impressa. Next base: position 67,212,380 of record OX411880.1, on the reverse strand, counting down.
CTAAGCATTTTTTGTAAACAATTTATTATTCATAATAATCTATTTCAATCGTACACTATAATAATCATTTAAACATTGTACTTAGTCTAAGCATTTTTTGTAAACAATTTATTATTCATAATAATCTATTTCAATCGTACACTATAATAATCATTTAAACATTGTACTTAGTTTAAGCACAATACTTAAAATTTTAAAGACATTTTTTATTGTAAACTCCTCGTCACATCCAAGCCTACTTACAGAAAATTCTAACCCTTCAGGTAAGAATTTTCTTTTTCCAAGGGGGGTGGGATGTTGTGATCCGCACAACCATACCCAGAACACCCACATCGTGACCTCTCTCCGATTTTCCAACCAAGCGCCATACCGACATACAATCGCATATCATTTCCCAATAATTACTCACTCATATGCCAAAACACACTTCCAGAGTGCGGCTATTAATAGGTCATTCGCTTTGTTTTCGTTTTCCACTTATCCAAATGCCAACCCAAGCAAAACCGAGTCAAGTGTCGTATACCTGCCTACCTAACGGGATACACACGTAGTAAAACTCCGATATCCAATTGCACAGCGGCACGCCAACATATGGCAAAACTGCAACAAGTGCATATTGAAGGAATACTACGATGTGCCATCCGGGAAGTAAGATTTCGATTTATGAATGGGTGACACTTGACACCGGTACAGGGCAATTGACACCAAGATGTCAATTGGACATTTTTAATGGGAACAGAAAACAATTAAGCAATACCTAAATAGTGCGTTTATGCACATATGGTATTTTAATAATGGAAATAATGGTACGTAGAGGGGGAAGACAGGAGGTAGGTCACTACCAAATAATAGTATAAAAGGCGATGATTGTGACCAGGAAGAACAGAGTTAATTTTGAGAACAATAGCATAAGGTCGCAGCTACGCTTAGGACGGCGGACCAAGTCAATTACTAAGAAAATAATAATAAATAAATATATCTGAGAGTCGCAGCCACGCTTAGACAGCGGGCTCTCTAAACAAATACTCCCTTTCTCTTAATTATTTCACTCTCCGTTCTACACTCTTCCCTCGATTCAAGAGGAAGCACGGTGTAGACTGTAACACTTCTTTCATTTCTCAGGTTCAGAGATTTTTCCAAGCTTTCGTGATTTACCGCAAAATTACGTGGCGCCCACTTTTTTTGTATTTCTTCAACAAAAGATCTACAAAATATAATTCCGGCAAACATTTGCCCAAATAAATCATAAAGTGCATGTTCGTTGTAGAAACAAAGAAAGGACTCGTTATCGAATTAAAAGGTAGGGTCAGTTCCAAAAAAAGACAATTCGATCAATCGCTGGCAAAGGCACTGTTAGTCGCGAACAAGAGAAAATTCTCAACCAAGACCAAGCTGTACAAATCAAAAGGCTGTTAAAGGTTACGTTATTATAACGGAGATAAAAACTCAACTTTCTGGGATCACGTTATAAAAAAGAATTAAATAACTTTATTTGGCATTTGACAATTCATGTTTTCTTTAATATTTGACATTTCAGTATTTGACATGTAGGCATTGTTGTCACTAAGGCTGTGTTCAGTACATTTTGGAACAGGTGTCTGGTCGGCTCCCTCCAGTACTTTACTTTGGAGACGTCGTAGTCTCCAACAGTGCATGTGCAAAGTGCGCTTAACTTCACCGAACCCACCCCCTTCGCTGAGCAAACCGAACGCAGCCCTTTTACTGGCTGCGGTTGCAAAACTTCGCGATCTCTTTTTGCCGATCTCTGGCAAGTGTAATTTTTTTTATATCCGATTTTTTCCCTCGGGCAGTGGCGACTGCAATTTTTTTTCTTTCTCGTTTGTTTCGCAAGTAATTGAATTAAATAACTAGTTTGATAGCGGTAATTATAATTGAATTATTTTGCAACATCGGATACACTTTTACTGATTCAATTTTTATACTGTCTGGCCATTTCCACAAATTGCATGTCAGATACAATATCTTATTTGCAAAGAACGTACCGTTATCATTGATAATACATAGTTAGAATAAAATCTTTAGAAACTTGTCAAAAAGTTCACTGCATCATCCAAATAAAAGGTGGGCCAAAAGAGATCACCCTATTGGAAGATGCTCTTATTTTTGGAAATGGCCGCCAATGTCAAATCAGTTTTGACATTTGTAGACTTGACAGATGTAGAATACAAATGAACAAGCCATGGAGCGATATACTCCCCAAGAACGCGGAATAATCGTTTCTATTTTTTTGCGCAACAAATCGTCTGTAGTGTTGGCGCAGCGCGAATTCCGTCGCCGATTCCACGTCCGTAAGACACCAACTGCGAAAACTCTGCGACGTTTGGCCACCAACATTGAAGAGTATGGGACCACACGAGGCGTTGCCAAGAGTGGCCGGCCCCGAAGCGCCCGTTGTGCCGAGAATATCGCCGCTGTTGACGAAGATGTCGAGCTGTCGCCAAAACGCCGCCAAAACGTGTGTAACCTACACCCAAGCCATGCTCAATCTCGAGGACGAAGTGGACTATTTTTGGACCAAAATCATAATGAGCGATGAGGCTCATTTCCACCTCAGCGGGTACGTGAACAAGCAAAACTATCGCTTCTGGGGCACCGAAAATCCACGAGTAATGCACGAGGAGCCATTACACCTGCTCAAAGTCACTGCATGGTGCGTTGCTCACGCTGGAGGAGTCATCGGGCCATTTTTTTCGAGAACGCCGCTGGTCAAACGACAACCCATCTTTTTTCTGCCGCAATTGGAAGAATTAGGACTGGAGGACATGTGGTTCCAACAGGACGGAGCTACTGCACACACTGCGCTAGCCACAACCGATATTCTGAAGGCGGCGCCACATCTCTCGTTTTGGCTATTTGCACTGGCCCGCAAGATCGCCCGATTTAACTGTTCCAGACTTTTTTTGTGGGGCTTTTTGAAGTCCCGTGTTTACGTGAACAAGCCCGATACTCTAGAAACCCTTAAGGACAACATTCGACCGAGCATGAGAATCTGTCGCCCGAAGTTCTCGCCGAAGTGATGAAAAATGCCACAAAACGAGCCCGTATGGCAATCAATTGTGACGGCGCCCATTTAGCCGATATGATTCTGACCAATAAAATTCTAAAGGTTCATAAAAACATAATCAAAAAACAGAATCGAGTTTTTCATTTAGAAATGAGTCAAACAACATCGGATGACTTCTTTCGGCCCACCTTGTACAATATACTAGAACTTTATTTAAGGTTAGACATCATGTGACGACCTCCATGAGTCGCAGAAATATAAACGGTGCATTAGTTAGTCCAAATGGTACGCGCTTAAAGTGGTAGCGTCCACGTTGTTTCGCAAAAGCTATCAAGTGGTTAGACTTTTCATGTCTCGGAATTTGATAGTGTGCCAGAATGCAATCTTAAAGTCCAGGGAATAAATATCCGAACATTTTTTATTGAATGTAATTGCTCCTCTATATTAGACGTTCGAAAATTTTCACGAACCTACATAACGGTTCGTGAAAATTTATCCTTTTATAGCTGGAGTTTCCGAATTTTTGTTCTCTTGTTGTCAAAGAGTAGTATTGTCGTTGTTGCTATGGAACATCTGGAAAACCACGACCCAGTATCATGGCAACATCCCGAAGGTGATTTTCAGCGGTCATACTTTTTTACTTCTCCGACTACCCTTTGTTGACCGACGGTACTTGTAAGTACCACAATGTTAAACTTAAAACAAAAATAGTAAATATGTACGAGTAAAATACGGTATCAACGCCCAACACGATTTTTAAAGTACAATTTAACCTCTCATCTCTGTTTTCTGTTTAGTTTTATTTACGGCCATATTTCCCTTTGAAAGCTTACTGAAATATATAAAGAGAGTGATTTTTGTCGACTTTGATGTTTGTTGATCTAAAAAGCGATTGCCTTTCGTTCTTGTCAGTTTTTTTTAAGTGTTTAGTTGATTCGCATATTGAGCTCTTTCGTGCATCGAAATACTCAGTCTTCGGTATGAAAACCTTTAAGTTCCGATCGGCATTCCTCATCGTCACAAACGAATATCTTTGGACATTGGAATGTTACATCTACCTATCGTCGTTAGTTTTTAACAATCGACGACGAATTTTACTGGATGGTTCTTCTGTATAGTTGTTATTGTATGACCGACAGCCCGTTTTGCATTCGCGACCGAAGTAAGCTGGCTTTAAGCAGATATGCTCGTAGTACGTAAGGTAACGGGATCGTTAATATTCTTTTGCGGTCCACCAGTTTGAGAATTACTCTTCAAGTATAGCTTAGAATCCGCACAAATATGTTTGTTTTGTTAATTTCATTCTATTCCGCAATTTTTTCTGTCCTTGCGTCAATTTAGAACAATTAAGAGTCACCGGAAGTTTGGAAACAGTTGAATAATTCTCGGTGTTAACATTCTTCATCAGCAATATTATGTATAAACTTGATGATCGACTTAGTCTCCGATTTCCCTCGACATATACAGACAATTTTATAAGCGTAGTTTTCAAAGGTATCATGTTGTTTACATCCCATTAAATCAGCATACGCATACCATAATTGTCCTTGAAACAAGGAAAATCTTCACGCGATTTTGTTTTGAGGTCCTCTCATATATTTATTTGCACCCTAAGCGCCCCAAACCAGTGTAAAACCACTACTTTATTTATTTGCCCTCTCCTTTTACTTATAACTTCTTCATACAGCAAGGTAAGTTCACATAAGAAACTAGCAATATTTTTCTATTTTATGATTATTCTACCATCAATCCATATACCACACATAATCAGCAACTTGATTACCCGTCATAAAAAGGTAAATACGTAATTGCACTACAATTCTACAAGACCCAAAAGCAGGCCATAAAACGTTTTTAAAATAAATCGGTCCAATAGCTATCATAGATAATCACAAACAGAATCCAATACAATTACAATAGGTACAATGTTTTTGTTAATTACCAAACCAATCTACCCCAAACAAATCCTAAAATACGAGCGCTCGAAACTACTTGTAAATTGTAATATCTACAAAAACAATGCATGATGTCATAAACAAAATGAAAAACATACATTCCTGTTAACAAAAGAAAGATAGTCATCCGGAAGATATCGTCCATTGGTTGCATTTAATATTTTTATTGCACACCACTTACCCAACCTGAGGTTTAGCTCACTCAGATATTTACCTATGTGCGGACTACCCGACAATCTAACGCACAACCCATTTTGAGGGACAAGGTTTTCCTTTAAATGTTTTATGATGACCCCTTTTTTTTCTTGTACACATTCACGCACTTGGTATCTAAGTTAACACAACATTTCCTCATTCCCTATCACACATCATTCCATACAATTTTCAATTCCGCATAGAATTGCTTAGGCAGACGAATTCAATATTTTAATTACGGCACAATGTCATTGCCCTTACGTTTAAATTCACTTTGTAAATCCACCTACATTTCATTATTTGTCGTCAGCATAGAATTGCTTAATCAGTCAAATTCAATTAAATGAATTTTTGTAAATCCGCCTAAATTTCATTACTTATTTGTCACCTGTCGCGACACACCAAATTGCATTGTAATTAGTTTTAAGCTATAAAATAACGTAAAAATCCAATAAAGTTGTTCAGTTGTTCCAATCAGACGCACTGTGTTTACTTTTTCCATCCATCGCGAACATAACGCGATAACTGGTGCCCGAGCAAATTAAAAATCCAATATCCGTGGCAATAAATAACCAATATCACAAGTTCAATCTGTGCGTACTAAGTTAAACTACGCGTGCTAAGTTTAAATTGCGTGTACTAAATTCGAATTGTGGGCACCAAAACTAAATTGTGAAGTGGATACCAACCCAAGTCGTTAACATAAGAACACGACTAAAACGAAAAACTTTGCAGCTAATAACAAGTGCGTGACTGTGACATTTAATATACACCGCTCACATAAGAACATGGTTAAAATAAGAAAACCACCCGAAAAACAAGCTAGTGCTTTACTAAAATACACCATTCACAAAAGAACACGGCTAAAGAACAATTAAATCTGATAATAACTGTACCGAGTAAACTGTGGCGGAAACCGTACCACGAGTAATCCGAAACCAGCCAAAAGGGAAACCTACGGACCACCCGATGCAAATCCAGATGTCTAAACTCATCATACTGTAAGTGCATTATTTTATAAAATAAATAATAATATATTTGACCAAAAATATAATAATATTTAAGATAAATTCCAGAAATTTTTTGGATACAAATCCTATTTAATCAATTCATTAAACATTTGACTTTCGGGTAAAGTATAGAATTTAAGATATAAAAAACAATTGTGAATTGTAAAGTGTAAAAACAACACCAATTAGGCAATTCTTTGTATCCCCTATAATACCACCCAATTAATACATATTCCTATTATATAATAATGGAACAAATAAAAGCAGTAATAACCCAATTAACGGGTGCAGTTAATACTCAAATGGAGCAAATAAAATTTTTGAATAATCGCCTACTGCAAATCGAATGTAGAGTTAGCCCACCCAAACCTTCCTCTCAAACACTCCCCACTCCTCAAACGGAGGAGGATCTGCAAGAAATCAGGAGACTTTCTGATGGATCCACACTGTGGAGTTCATCCTAAGAGACTATGAAATTGTCAAGTCAAGGCCAAAAAGTAAGACGTCCAGCTGATACAGCACTGATATCCTACAATTTCTTTGAAGCAGCAAAGGCTTTTTGTTACGAACACGGTAGAAGATGTAACGGTCGGGGTAAGGATCTACAATCCCCTGTGATGGCAACGGATGGCACGCTTGCGATGCTTGGACTAGGTCGCCGTATTAAGGTGGGAACTTGTTACCATATTAAATAAACCCGTCAAAAATAAAAAAAATCGTGCCAAAACAAAATGATTAACACACATACATAAGCGAAACTTATTAAACACACACCTGATGTTATTTGCACCTGCGATAACTGTAGGTTGGATGTTATCCTACATATGCATGCCCGCTACCATTGAAGCTACATACGCTTCACGCCAGTGTCAATGGTGGCCTAGTATTTTCTTCATTGACCCCTTTCCTTCCTAATCACTAGTAATCACTTCCCTTTTATAACAATCATCCCTTCTCCTTTTTTTTCCTTCCTTTTCCCACCGAACCCCTAAAATGTCTAGCCACTCTTATCAACGAAAACAACGCATTGATTTACGAATTTTAAATATTGATTGCTTTATGTATTTCAGGTAAAACTATCGAAACTTCATTATCACGATATCAAATCAAGTCAAGGATTAAACGTGTCTGAGTTAAATCTTACTCACTCTAGTAGGTAGCTATCACTCCTACGCTATTACGTTAAGTTTTAATATATATACCTACATCAATCTAACATATGAATAATATTATTTAGAGAATATCAAATTATATTAAAAACATTAAACTCTAAGCCTTACATGACCATTAACGACGGCCAGTTGTTGTTGTGCGCACAAAAACCCTTTGATGATGTTGCCACTGTTGTTGATTACTTTTTACTTACATAACAATTTCAATTTAACATTCTCTTTACAGTAGTTAAAACCAGGGGCGATTCCTCTCAGTTAGCTAGTTTAGCGGCGCTAAGCCAAGAAAATAAATTGAAATACATATAGGCAAAATACAGCAAATAACGAGGTTAAAGTAATTATGAAGATTAATAATTGCAATAATCAATGACATACTAAATAACAAAACTATCATTTACAAATAATATTTGCCTACACAAACACACAACACATTACTCCCATGCAATAAGTTTCACTTGAAATACTCTTTAGCGTTACAACTTGCGATACCGCAAATTCCCTGCCTGCACGCACACACACAATCTAAAACTCCCATAGAAAGTCTCCTGCTTGTAGCATTTTAGCGTAAAAAATTGCGCTACCGAATTGCCTACAATCTGTATAAGTGTGGAATTTGACTACCTCTACCAGTCGTAAGCAAAGCACAGGAAAATATACGGAAGGGTAAGCGCAAACAAATGCGATAAAGCCTGAAAGTAGAGTGTAAGTGTAAGCAAGCAGGTATATTTTGCGCGTTACCTTTTTTTGTACTTCTGTGTGTTTCTCTTTCTAGTCAAATTGCAGTAAGAATGTGTCGTTGTGTTCTTATTTGACTGAATTAATAGTCTTATTGAATTCCATACCAAAAGTAAAGTGCGATTTATAATTTTATATTTGCGTGGATTATAAATGTGAGTAAATACATAATAATTATTTTTGTCGTGCTTTTGGAATATGAGAGTGCGCTTTTTTTTTTTTTTTGTGAGAAGTGAGCACGTAGCTAACCCAATGCTTAAGACCAGGAATCGCCACTGGTTAAAACAGGCTCTACTTAACGAGTGAAATTATACTGATCGCAATAGCGATATCAAAAAAAAACGAAAGAATGAATAAATTTGTAAAGATATCGATAAATAACAATTATGTTTTAAAAATGCCATAAATTAATTTTGCTGGTTGTTGGTGACCTGCTGGTGTTTGTGCTGATGGGGTATTGGCGATCGTCAGACAAGTTGTGTTTACGAACTTTCGGTTGCGTGCCGAGCAGCTTCATACACATGGGGACGCAGCATAAGCGTCTGAGGGAAATTGTCTGTCTGATTAGCACGCAAGGTTTGCGATATTTGGTTTTGGTCGACAAACACTTGCGGCGCTCTAGAAAGCGGGGGGGGGGGGGGGGGGAATAATGTTACGTCTGGGTGCTCCACACATGTGGCAAAACTCGACGTCCCGTGTGTTTGCTGTTCGTGGACAAAGTAGGAGAATTTTCCTCTCCACAAATTGCCCACCAATGCAGTGCCTGTTATCATAAGAAGAGTTATCAATACTTTTTGCTAGGCCAAAGCGTATCGGAGCCTTGGACCAGGAATAGTCTTCGAACACAGCCGATCGACATCTAGATGGCGTCCCATGAATATTCCGGTTGTCAACCGTATTTTGACGTTCGGTTTTTTCCTTCGGCTTTTTTCGCCTGGGTCAATCCCTCTTTCTTTTTGGGCTCTCCAGCGCACCAGCCACTCCACTCTTATACTAGTCTTAATTAATTAATGCTTTTGTTTTTTGTTAGAATATTATTATTAATTACAATAAAGTTGGAATTCGAATCGAACCCTGTTAATATTACGAATTGGCGATGAGGATGGAGGAGATATTAATTAGACATCAGCAAGAGTGGTTTGCTTCCATGATGGAAACGAATATGGAAAACATGAGGGACTTGATTAAAAGCGTCATCGGTGCATCGAACACTAGCATTCCCAGGTTTGTAGCATTCGATCCAGCAAAGGCTAATTGGGAAAATTACCTGTTTCAATTTAAACAACATTTCCACGCACACGCGGTGTCAGACGAGAACCTTATGAAATCATATTTCTTGTCATCTTGCGGTGATTATCTTCTGGACCTGCTTAAAAAGTTGTTCGAAAGATGTAAGTACACGCACATATTTATTATAATGTAACTTCGCACTTAACTCAATATTTTCAGTCTAACCAACATATACTCGCGTCGAGATGCAAATTCCTCCGCCATAAAATGTCACCAGGGCAAAATTATAGTGACTGGATCGCAGATCTGAGGGGAATTGCAAAAGATTGTGCGTTCGTTTGTAAGAAAGATGGGTGCAATCATTCATACGCCGATTATATGATCCGAGACATGGTGGCGTTCTATACTCTGCACGAAGAGGTCCGACTGGCAGCCACAGGAGAAAATGGAAGAGATCATCGCGGGGTTTGAGACATCACAGCTGACCTCAACGATCTTAAAAGACACCGACAAGTACTCAGCAACCGCAACAGAGGTCAACGCTATATTTCCACACTCAAGTAAGTCAAATACAAATTTCTTAAACCGTAAATCAAGACTCAGTCTACGACAAATGGCAACGTAGGGGACACATACAAAGCGTATGTATGGCAAGTCAGAGAAAATTAGACACCTCACAGTCAGGTCCACGCTCTCGACAGAGAGATTCCGCGAGGAAGCGTAGAAACTCTCGCCCAAACTCAGTGCAATCACGTTCGCGTTCGCACACAAATTCTCGTCAAAGCTATCTTAACAACAATTCTCACCGAAGTGTAATCATTCAATTAATCAGCTGCAGCAAGCAGCGGCTTACACGCATGTGGAGAAGGTCGATAATTCTGACGATAGCAAAAAATTAATGGTTTCGCTTTCGATCAATAATTTGTCAATAGACTTTCAAGTAGACACGGGTGCATCGGTTTCACTAATAGGTTTCCAAGGGTATCGAAGTATAGATCAACCGACTTGTGAGTACACTGATAAGAAGTTAAGAGCTTACGGGAATGTTGAGGTGCCGATTAAGGGTTTAGTACACGTAGCATGGAAACAGAAAGTGATGGTATTGCCATTACTTGTCGTAGATAGTGAACATGGGTCAAACATTATGGGCTTAGATTGGCTAAAGGCGTTCAAGTTCTCTCTCAGCGGTTCAACAGAAGAGCTTGTCCTCCAAATTCGCGATGAAACTGGAGAAGAACTCGCTGTTCAGTCAAAATTACTTTGTGAGTCTTATAAATCAGTTTCAGCCCAGGGCTAGGCAGCAGTACTCAGTACGAAGCTCATTTGAAGCTTAAAGCAGTTTCGCATCCCGTATTTGTGCCATTTCGCTCTGTTCCATATGCCCAAAAGCCTACCGTAAAAGCAGAAATCGATAGATTGGTAAAGCTTGATATTTTACGCCCGGTGCAGACAAGCCAGTGGGCGACCCCAATCGTGGTGGTAGGCAATGCGAATGGTTCCATTCACATATGTGGCGACTGCAAAGTAACCATTAATCCGCAACTAGAAATTGATCGCCACCCTATGCCGAAGAAAGAGGAGCTCTTTCATCGCATTCAAAGAGGGGAATATTTTACAAAGATTGACATGTCCTGAGCCTATTTACAAATCCCTTTAGATGAAGAATCGAAGAAAATCTGCGTGATTTCAACTAATTTGGTTTATTCGAGCTCCAAAGGCTGCCCTTCGGCACATCGAGTTCTACCGAAATTTTCCAAAGGTTCATCGACCAGCTAACATGGGACTTAACGTGCTGCGGTGCATATATTGATGACGTCATTGTTTCAGGGAAAACGCCAGCTGAGCATTTACAAAATCTGAAAACAGTTTTAGAGCGTTTTGAAGCACACGGACTTAAGTGTAACCTTGCGAAATGTCGTTTTGCACAGAAAGAGGTTGAATACTTGGGTCACATCATTGACGCAAATGGAGTAAGGCCATCCGAGTAACGGCTACAGGCAATCAGAGACTTGCCCAGACCAAAGAATCTAAAAGATTTGGAAGCATTTCTGGGAAAATGAAACCACTATCATCAATTTATCGAAAACTTCGCACAAATCGCTGCCCCGCTCAACAAGCTTCGTGCAAAAGAATGTGAAATTTGTCTGGGGGAGAGAACAGCAACAATCTTTCAACACCTTTAAAGAGAGGATTATGAACGAAACGAGACTGGTCCATTACCAGGAAAATTTGCCTATGTCCTTAGCAACAGATGCATTGTCTCACGGCATCGGCGCCGTCATATCGCACATCTATCCCAATAGATCCGAGAAACCCATCGCCTTCGCCTCAAAGACTCTAACCGAAGCCCAAAAGAATTATAGTCAGATCGAAAAAGAGGCACTTTCAATAATCTACGCCGTAAACAAATTCAACCAATACTTGTTTGGTCGTGAGTTTGAAATCATTACTGACCACCAGCCCTGGTGACGATTTTTAACCCGAGCAAGAGATTGCCCCGATGACAATTCAACGTCTACAGCGCTGGGCAATCACGCTCATGGGCTATACGTATTCCATACGGTATCGGCCAACGAAGCAGCATGGCAATGCTGACTGCCTTTCTCGGTTACCAGTTGGACTAGATCATTTCTTCTCCTCTCCTCTGCCATCCTAGCGTTTTATATTTTCGTCGCCAAGTCCTGCCACTAGTCGTCCTTTCTCCTGACCTTCTCCTTTTCTTTATATTTTAGTTCACCACACTATTTGTGCCCGTTTCTTTCGGACTTTTCTAAACCTTTTCTTTTTTTTTTTAAATTTCTCAAATTTTCAAAAAAACTTCTCGATTTGAACAACTTTCAACTGGTAACTCGGTCACTACCTCCTCTCTAATCACCGGCCAACCAAGAAGTGATTATAAATATTTCCAAAATTCCCTTTGTTCTTTCTCGAACCTCACACACTCCTGCATTCGACCATTCAGCCGCAACGGGGATCATTGACGGTATTTTTGAGCGTTTCTCACAGCTTTTTCGCCATGGAACACGACCGTTAATGATCACCAATGCATACACATTCACTCCGAATCCGCCAGGTCGCCGGGAAATTTCCGGTGCCTGACGTTTCGATGGACGAGTACAGAACAATTTCTTATTGATTCGGCAGTGGTGCCCAGTCACCTTAAAATCCCTAAAACCGAGAATTTTATAAATATTGCTATATTGGTTTCTAATTTTATATTTTCCCAAAGATACTAAAATTGAAAAGGGTAGGAGAGGTTCATAGAGGCGATAGCTTGGGGACGGCGGACACTAATGTTCGCCCTTTTGCAGTGCCGCTGGAGAAGAACGAAGAGTGACCTTTGCTAACTGTTTCGCGTACCCTACTCTGTTCCGTGGACCTCAGCTTAGATTTTGGGTGCATAGACTTACAGATAACGTGCCAATTCCTTACAATATTATCTGTGGATATGGTGGGCTTTCGGCCTTTCGAGTTCGTTTTTCCCTCACAGTTAATAAATGCGTTGGAGTGTTGGTTCTCGGGAACGTCCTCTCCCACTCATCGCTGCGAGTTTCCCAACCGTCCGCCTGGGCTCGACCTGTTTTTGCCACGTTCTATGGACGCATGACCAGCGAGAGCGCTGAATTGGCTCCTTGCGCCTCGAAAGTGACGGGAATGACCGAATGGGTAAAAAAATATTATGTGGATTGGAGAGGATGGATGGAAGTGGGATTGGGTTTTTGTGGCGTTTTATAACGCAACATGGTGTTCGAGTAATCGGAAAAGGATTCAGTTCTAAGATTCTAAGTTTAAGCTTGTGTGTGTGGACTAATGTTGTTCTTTTGCAGACCGATCACACCAGAGTAGTAGTTCCTAATAGTCTTCAGTCGCGAATACTGGCCTTGCTGCACGAAGGGCATTGGGGAGAAACCAGGATGAAGCAGTTGTCTCGTCGTCATTGCTGGTGGCACGGTATAGATGAGGCAATGGCGCCCCGCCTGTCAGATCCATTCAAGTCAACCATCGAAGCAGTACTCCAGTTGGCCTTGCGCCGAGGCGTCGTGTCCTGGAAACGCATCCACATCGACTTCGCAGGCCCTTTCGAGAAGCACATGTGCTTGATAATCGTCGACTAGTTCTCGAAATTTTCATTTGTCGTAAAGATGGCCTCTACTACATCGAAATCAACGATAAGCTCGCTGAGCTCACTGTTCGCTCTGGAAGGTTTACCAAAAACCATAGTGTCGGACAACGGCCCCCAAATTTACGTCAGCAGAATTTCAAGACTTTTGTGGCCGTCATTCCATCCAACATATTACCTCCGCTCCTTTCAACCCCGAGTCCAACGGAGCTGCTGAACGGATGGTACGGACGTTCAAAACAGCTTTAGCAAAGATACTCTGCGACATAAATCACAGTGATGATGCGTTGCAAGTATTCTTGTCCACCTACCGGTCAACACCAGGTACCGATGGGAAGTCACCGGCGGAGAAGCTGCATGGACGTTGCCATCACACCGTTCTATCCGCCATACATATGTCCAGATCCTAAGAGAATGCATGGGAAAAGTTCAGCATCCAAATTCGCCATAGGCCAAGCCGTTTTCGTTCGACAATATCTACGCAAAGTGAAATGGGTAAAAGCGGTCATAATAGGACTACTGGGAAGGTGGATGTATGAGATCGGCACTGAATGCGGAACTATTTGGCGTCGTCGCCAAAACCAAATTCGACACCGAGCTTCCTTTTCGGATACAAGGAAGACCGTTTTGGGGAATTCAGGCAAGTACCAATTTAACATTTACTAATAACCCTTCTCACTTGAATGCAGATGACCCACATCCATTGGGGGAGAATCATCAAGTAGAAGAAACACATCGTTCCGCACCGATTATAGAACACGAATCAAAATCCATTGATTGAGCTCACATCTCCTGCTGCATCAGGGTGCTCCACGCCTACTCAATCTGTTGAAGCAGAACAGCTGGTGTCTCAGCAGGATCAACAGGGAACAAGTTCTACCATAATCACGCTAAGACGGTCCGATCGTTTGAGAGATAAGAGAGTCAGGTTTAATCCCAAATAAGTGTTGAGGAAACTGTTGTATCAGCAAATCGGAGCCTTGGACCAGGAATAGTCTTCGAACACACCCGATCGACATCTAGATGGCGTCCCATGAATATTCCGGTTGTTCAACGGTATTTTGACGTTCGATTTTCTCCTTCGGCTTTTTCCGCCTGGGTCAATCTCTCTTTCTTTTTGGGCTCTCCACGTGTGCGCACCAGCCACTCCACTCTTATACTTGTCTTAATTAATAAATTACCTTGCTTTTGTTTTTTGTTAGAATATTATGATTAATTACAATAAAATTGGAATTCTAATCGAACCCTGTTAATATTACAAACAGGTTATAAACCAATACAATTTTTGGTTTAGGCTGATTGAACTCTGCGATTTGTTGCGATTACGCAGCCCTCTTATAAGAGTACGAGTAGTCCGCCCTTGAAAAATTCCTCAAAGGGAAATAAATCTGCTTTGACAAAAGGTAATCTTTATGCTTTGCGAAGTCCAAAGGGTATTTAAATTTTACTTACTCGTCGTGTGGATGAATTAATCGTCGTATTTAAATTCAAAAATGGATACTTCGAACCACTGCCGGCTTTTTTTTTAAGTGTAAAAATGTTTTTCACCCGCCTAATAGGCCCAGATTATAATCTTGCACGCTGTGTACCTTCTTTGGATAGTGTTCGGAATGAAAAGATCGATCGTGGCGATGGGAACTCCAGATCCGCCATCTCTATTTCGTTTAGTAATCATGAACTAAATGGGAGATATTTTGGATGGTATAATTGGGATGTGTTCGTAGCAGGATGGTGAAGCTGCTAGAGATGCAAAAAAAAATAAAATCGTATCGCGGGTGTACGCTACAACACCATGAATTTATTCTCAATCTTTGTTGTACGGATCAAGGCATGGAACAAACAAAAAGTCTACGACCGCAATTGAAAGTTGTAGGTGAATCGACCCATGACCCTGTTTAACATTTCAGTTATGTAACGCACTAGGTCTTCAGATAATTGGCATTAAATATACCAATCCGTTTCCCTTTCAGGTTTTCCACTTCGTACATGCATTGTCCTACTCTTCTAACAACTCGACATTTCGAAAATTTAGGGCAAAGCTTAGCGTTTAGGACTTTGGAGGCATTACTCTGAATAAAATTTCTTCTGAAGATCTCTTGCCCTGGTTGAAATGATCGTGCTCTAGCCCTCAAGTTGTTCTGCCGTTTTTCTCTTTCTTCTTTTCTTATGTCGGATAAGAGAAAGTCTATCGGATTTGGGTAGAACAGTAAAATCACCTTCGTTTAACATATTCAGTGTCTGTAGCAAGGGTTACACAATACTATGTGTGATCATTTCTGTACCGAACAATGCAAAATATGGACTAACTCCGGTGAACCAGTGAACCGAGCTACAAATCGATTGCTGTATCTCTGGAATATATTTGTCCCATTGCCGTTGATCGCTGCGAAGATATGACGGGTACAGTATGTGCGGGGCCTTTTCGATGTTGGATATCGAAGTCGTATGCCTGCAACTTCAGAGACCACCTCGCAAGCCGGCCGCTTAAGTCTTTGAGTCCCATTAACCATTTTAAACTAGCATGGTCAGTAATTATGGAGAATTTCGAACCCTCAGTGTAAGGCCTGAACTTTTTTACTGCATGCACGGCTGCGAGGCATTCTTGCTCCGTCACGCTGTAATTACGTTGACAAGCATTTAACTTTTGCGAGAAGAACGCAATGGGCTTCTCGTTACCCTCGTCGTCGCATTGCGATAAAACTGGACCGATTCCGTAGCTCGAAGCGTCACATTGAATAAGAAATTTTTTTGAAAAATCAGGATTAATGAAGAGAGGAGCAGAGATTAACTCAGCTTTTAAACTTTCGAAAGCTGTGATTGCATCTTCGGTCATTTCAAATGCTTTATTATTCTTTAACGTGCTAGTTAAAGGGACAGCAAAAGCTGCAAAATTTTTTATAAACCGTCGATACCAACCACTTATGCCGAGGAATCGTCGCATCTGTTTTACGGTCCTAGGAATAGGAAAGCCTTCGATGGCAGAAAATTTCTCGGGGTCCCGCTTAATGTGCCCTTGACCAATCACCTAGCCTATCACTATCAACTCCCACTCTCACCTTCACGTGGTGACGATCACCAGTCAAGCTAGCTAGTTTCCAAAATATAAGCCTAATAAGTGCACACGCGATACGCCCCTACCGATGAGGCTGAATACCCTATCAAGGAGGAGTTTTATGAACTCTTGGATGGAGCCTACGGAGCCTGTCCGGAGTACGATGTCAAAGTTGTGCTTGGGGACTTCAATGCTAAAGTCGGGAAGTCGTTGGCGGGTTAGTTGGTAAGCACAGAATCCACGAAATGACCACAGACAACGGTTACCGACTAACTGACTTCGCGGCAGCTCGTAATACGGAGATAAGTAGCACTAGGTTTCCAAGGCTAAGGATCCACACAGCAACCTGGCGCTCTCCAGACGGTCGAACCGCCAACCAAATCGACCATGTGCTAATCGACGCGAGGCACGCATCCAATATCCTCAACGTGCACACATTCCGAGGGGCAAACGTCGACTCTGACCATTTTCTTGTTGCTGCTAAGTTCAGAGCTCGACTATCCAACGAGAAGAAGCTGCGTTCCGCCCAGAAGAAGAAATTCGATGTCGGACGCCTTAGCACACCTGGAGTAGCCAGAGTCTACAAAGAGCGCCTGACTGAGAAACTCTCCGCAGTGCATTCACCTACCACAAATGCCAACACCCAGTGGTCCCAGTATAGCGACATCATCAAAGAGGTAGCCGAAACCACCTTAGGGTACCAGCCACCCCAGAGAAAGAGCCCGTGGTATGATGATGAATGCGTACGCAGGAAAAAGGTAACAGAAGATGCACATATGAAGGCGCTGCAGCGCAAAACAAGGGCAGCGGGGGAAGAGTATCGAGCCAGGAGGAGAGAGGAGAAAAAAATCTGCGTAGCAAGAAGAGGGCTTACGCAGTCTCCCAGCTCAAGGAGATCGAAGAGTCCTGCGATCGAAGCAACATCCGGAAGTTCTATAAGAAAGCCAAGCAAGTGGCTACTGGCTTCAAGACCGGAACGCAGGCTCTCCGATGTGATGGAAACCTAGTCACCGAAGCGCATGGAATAGTAGATTGTTTAAGCAGCACTTCCAGCAGCTGCGAAATTGGCATCATGTAGAGAGAGTGATGGGGCAAGAAGAGAACCCACGTCCAATCAATGAAGATCCAGTTCTACCACCCAGTATAGAAGAAGTTGGCTTAGCAATAAAATAGCTAAAGAACAACAAGGCCGCCGGCTCTGATGGTTTACCAGCGGAGCTCTTCAAATACGGTGGTGATTTTTTGGTAGGGCGCATGCACCAAATCATCATCCAAGTATCGGTGGAAGAAAGTATGCCCGATGACTGGACTATCAGCTCCATATGCCCCAAGCACAAAAAAGGCGATCCTATGTCTTGCAAGAACTATCGAGGCATATCCCTGCTCAATGTCGCATACAAGTTCCTATCCAACGTACTGTGTGAACGTCTCAAACCGTTCTGCAACACACTAATCGGCACGTACCAGTGTGGCTTCCGGCCCGGCAGATCGACTGTAGACCAAATTTTCACACTGAGGCGAATCCTGGAAAAGACCAATGAATTTCAAGTCGAGACTCACCACCTATTCATCGACTTCAAAGCCGCATATATATGATAGCATTCATCGTCAGGAGCTTTATGTGGCGATGGCCGAATTCGGGATCCCGGCAAAACTGATCCAGCTATGTAGCGTGACGCTGGACAACACACGCTGCAATGTGCAATTTGGTAGTAGTTCCTCCGCGCTATTCCAAACATGCACCGGATTTCGGCAAGGAGACGCACTATCATGTGACTTCTTCAATCTAGTATTAGAGCAGTTCAGGTGTCAACAAGGAAGGCACTATCTTCTACAGATCCGTCCAGCTACTGTGGTATGCAGACGATATTGACATCATCGGTCGCTCCCAGCGTGCCGTGACAAAGGCTTTTACCGCGATTGAAGAACAGGCGAAATTCGTTGGTCTTGTAGTAAATGAGGATAAGGATAAGTACATGCTATCAACAAAGAAACTAGCATCTGTTCACCGCCTAGGACAGAAGGTTACTATTGATAGCAACAATTTCGAGGTAGTTAAGGAGTTTATCTACCTCGGAGTAAACTTGAACTCCACAAATGACATTCTAGTGGAGATCCGGAGAAGAATTACCCTAGGAAACCGCTGCTACTTCGGTTTGGCAAAACAATTGGGTTCAAAACTCCTAACTTGAAGGACAAAATGTATGCTTTACAGAACCCTTATCCTGCCAGTTCTGCTTTTTGGCGCCGAGCGGATTTTTGGTCCTGTATGCGAGGATGGCGAATGGAGGTGAAGATACAACCGCGAACTCTATGAGCTGTACCAAGATGTGGATGTAGTCCAAAAGGCCAAAATACGTCGACTACATTGGCTCGGCCACATCGAGCGAATGGACAATAATGCTCCAGTTAAGAGGATCTTCGAATCCCAGCCGCCAGGTTCGAGACGACAAGGAAGAATGACTGACTGTAAATTGTGAGACGGAACCTAATGCTGTGGCTTATGATTAGTTTAGGTTTTAAATTAGCTTTTCATATAGTTTTGAACATATGAATTCATATCATTTCCTGAGTTCGAAACGTCACTAAGATGGCTAGTTCCACCTGTAACGGCTGCATTTCCATTCAATTGGATAGCTGCACTGTTCGTACTGAACGGTGGTTCTAAAGGATCTAAAGTGTGAAATTCAATATTGAAGTCTCTAATCATTTCTATTGCCTCCGCAACTGCTTATTGTGTTAGAGTGGTAGTATTCGGGCCTGCAATTTCTTGTTGGCTTAAAAAAAATTATGTTTTTCGGCGAATGTGTCTGTGTCTATTGTCTGAATGTACAGAGTTATTTAATAGTAATTGTTTTTTTTGTTGTCGATCTAGTTTGATGCTGATCTTTCGGTATTGTACCAGATTTCTTCATAACGAAAATTGTTTGTATAGTTTTGGGAATATTTATTTTTGGTTTGGCTTGAAAAGGAATGATTCGGAAGTAAAAGGCTAAGTACGATAGGTATGAATTGAAAAGTTATATGTGTGTAAGTGTGTTTGAGCTCACTGGCCTAAATGGACATCTTCAATTGTGGATCTTGTTTAAAATATTGTTGCAGGCGATACTCTGGTAGGTCTTAGACAAGGTAGTTGAAAATCCTGACAACTCTAAAATCTGTGAGACTCTTACCGGTATCTGCTCCTGTAAACTAAAATGAAAAATTTAAAAGGTGTGCTAAGGGATCTTCATTTAAGTAGCTGGATCTAGATTCTCCTTGACGTGCTTTTAATAAACTACCTAAAAGTTTGTCTTCGGTGCGAACTTCGGCCTGCACCTGCGATAACTGTATTTTGGATGTTATCCTACATAGGCATGCCCGCTACCATTGAAGCTACATACGCTTCACGCCAGTGTCAATGGTGGCCTAGTATTTTTCTTCATTGACCCCTTTCCTTCCTAATCACTTCCCTTTTATCAGAATCATCCCTTCTCCTTCCTTTTATCACCGAACCCTTAAAATGTCTAGCCACTCATATCAACGAAAACAACGCATTGATTTAGGAATTTGAAATATTGATTGCTTTTTTGTATTTCAGGTAAAACTATCGAAACTTCATTATCGGGATATCAAATCAAGTCAAGGATTAAACGTGTCTGAGTTAAATCTTACTCACTCTAGTAGGTAGCTATTGTTGTATAAATGTGATAGCCGCCTAAGTCAAACTTGCATTTCCTTATGGTAACACTTTAAATGACATTTAGTATACAAGCATTGTAGTCTATGTAAGCGCATGTATAATCGACATTGGCATCGGTCACTTGGTGCCGAACAGCGAAACAGAATAAACCGCAAATTCACAAGACACGTGTTTTCTTTAAACCGTACCTATATCAGATATAACATGGCGCAGCTGGTAAATCAGTCATAGAACAAAGGTCGGCCCATATAAAAAGAAAAGCAACTTAAACAAAAAAAAATGGATTTCCCTAAGCCGCAACAATTGTGTCTAGATGGCAATCTAAGGGATAATTGGAAAAAGTTCAAATCACACTTCGCAATATATGCAACCGCGACGAAAACTGATAAAGAGGAAAGCGGGATCCAAGTGGCAAGATTTCTGAGTTGCGCAGACAGTGAGGCCATAGAACTGTTTCACACATTTAATATTACGGAAGAACACAAGAAAGACTATACAAAAGTGCTCGAAAAATTTGAGGAGTACTGCAATCCTCGCTCAAATGTAGTTTATGAACGATATCTCTTCTACTCCAGAAATCAAAGGGAAGGAGAGCCCTTCGACCACTTCTTGAAAGACATATCAGCGTTAGCGGACAATTGCAGCTTCGGTGCAGAGAAAGAATCAATGGTGAGAGACCGTATAGTTATCGGAATTGGAGATGGATCAGTGCAAACACAGCTGCTTAAACAAAGCGATCTAACATTGACAAAGGCAATTGAAATTTGCCGTGTGGCAGAAATCACTGGAGTCCAAAGCAAGGTCATGCAGAGTGATGGACCAACTCACTCGAAACAACAAATTCTGGTGCATGCTGTAAATAAAACGGGGGGAAGTGGTAGTCAACAGATCAATAATAAATATATAAATAAGAATACAAATTTTAATTCCAGATATGTGAAGGGAAATGCACGTTTATTTGGGAACAAAGGCAACGATAATAATGATCAGGGGAATGGCGGTAGAAGGGCGTGTGCGTACTGCAATTACATTCATACAAAAGGAAAATGTCCAGCTTTCGGAAAAACATGCGCAGCTTGTGGTAAATTCAATCATTTCGCTTCAGTATGTCAGCAAACGAAACAGGTTAGTGATCTTGCGGTAAAATGTGATTCTGACTGGGACAGTGACGATGATGTGCTCTTCGTCAATTCAGTAAATAGTGTAGGCATTAACGATGCATCCTGGACAGAAAGATTGATTATTCAAAATGAAAGTGTTACATTTAAACTTGACACAGGCTCACAGGTTAATATATTGCCAAAACAAGTATATGTAAAGTTAAACCCAGTTCCTGCTATGAGTGCATCTGAGGTTAGACTAGAAGCATACGGGGGATTCAATTTACGAGTTTTAGGTAAAGTTTCTCTATATGTTGATTATAAATGCAAATCATATGTGTTGAGTTTTATAGTGGCCGACGTTTTGTCACAGCCATTGCTTGGTCTCAAAGCATGTGTTGAGCTCGGATTGCTAGGCCGAATTAATTCAATTGAAAAGTGCGATGTAAATGCATTCATTCGAAATAATAAGGAGGTTTTTTTCGGGGTATGGGCGATTTCCCGATAAATGCAGCATAGAGCTCAAGGACGACACTGAGGCAGTGAGTAAACCTCCACGAAGATTGCCATTAAGCATAAGGAACAAAGTGAAAAATATATTAAAGCAAATGGAAGAAAGGGGCATAGTTTCCAAAGTAGATGAACCTTCGGACTGGGCACATAATATGGTGGTGGTAGAAAAAAAAGACAAGTCATTGAGGATATGCTTAGATCCGAAAGAACTGAATGAGTGCATTAAGAATGAGCACTTCATTATACCAAAATTTGAGGATTTTAGAACTGAAATGAGGGGGATGAATTATTTTACAGTACTAGACTTAATCGAGGGTTTCTGGCAGGTTGAGCTTACGGATGATTCAAAGAAACTTACTGTTTATAGTACACCTTTTGGTTGCTACCAGTTTAATGTACTCCTCTTTGGCGTAAAAACAGCCCCAGAAAAGTTCCAAAAGCTAAATATGAAATATTTTGGGGATCTACCAGGGACTTTCGTGTATATTGACGACATTATTGTCGGAGGAAAAACGGCTAGTGAGCATGACATCAATTTAGCAAAAGTCATAGAGAGAGCGAGACAGTTTAACATTAAATTTAATTCCAATAAAGTACAATATAAAACTCAGGAAGTCAGATATTTGGGGCATATTTTTTCGCATATAGGAGTAAGACCCGACCCGCAGAGAGTAGAAGCCATAAACATGATCGGGATACCAAAATGCATGAAAGACGTCCAAAAAATCTTAGGAACAATAAATTATTTGAGGAATTTTATCCCTCATTTGGCAGAGCTTACACAGCCACTTAGAGATTTGCTGCGAAAAAATACATGTTTCAAATGGACTGAAGGACACACGAAGGCATTAGACAAAATTAAGGATGCGATACAAAAATCGTGTATATTGCACACTTTCAATCCAGATATACCCATTGTCATTCAATCAGATGCATCAAAACATGGCTTAGGCTGTTGCCTTTTGCAGGGGGGCAAACCAGTAAGCTATGCATCTAAGAGTTTGACGGAAACTGAGATTCACTATGCTCAAATAGAGAAAAAGCTCCTAGCTATTGTGTACGCTTGCAAAAAGTTCCATGATTTCATCTTTGGAAACAAAATTACTATTCACACTGATCACAAACCCTTACTTTCAATTCTTGGCAAGTCACTAAGTTCGAACTATTCGGTACGAATACAACGAATGAAAATAAAACTCCTGAAGCATGATTTGACAATTGTGTATGTCCCAGGAAAAGACCTGCACATAGCCGATTTACTATCACGTAACCCAGCCCACGACAGCAATATGAATTTAGAGAATATGTTAAAAGAGGTAGTTCACAGTATAAGCATGAGCGATGCGGCTAGGAATAGAAACATAGAAGAAACTAATAAGGACAATATACTTGTAGATCTAAAGAGAATGTATGAAAAGGGATGGCCAGCTTCCAAAACCAAATTGGAAGACCACTTAAAATTTTACTGGAACATTAAAGAATCATTGTATGTGGAAGACGGGTTAGTTTTTTATGAAGGCAGGGTGTTCGCCCAAGTAGAAATTGATGGTTGTAGTTTAGGCGCTGTTACCACATTTCACATATGTAACCGACACAGTAAATGTTCGTATAGAGTTTAAAAGTGCGTACTATTTCCATTGCAGGATGGAACGATAACCAATGTGGGGAATGAGTTTTAGCTCATAAAATTACTATTTTGGGACGAACACATAATGGTATATTTGGTTATGACTTGTAACCGAAATGCAACCGAACTTTAGTCAGCTGTCAAATTTGTTTTCGTGTGTTTGTAAGTTGGTTGGGAAATGAATATGCTTTTACCAATTAGAAATGTATACATAACTTTCCACTTTAATGGGAATGCTAAAATAAAGGAAGATCATATCAGGAAAATGGTAATGCAGATAATATTATGTGAATTCAGTAATTGCATTTCTTCGTACCCGAGTGCAAAATATTAAAACGAAAGTCAGTTTTACCTCAAATACCAACAAGTTGTAGTGGCAAAAACTCACGCGCTCGAGAAATATTGAGTATTTATAATATTCAGTTTAATTTCCAAATTATTTATATTTCCCCGGGGACTTTCAAACTCATTACAATGGCTGTAAAATTAAATTAAAAGCATTATCTCTTCTACTTAACTAGTTAACATATGTATTTAAAGAACAAAATAAGTTTCGAATACCAATTATTCAAAAATAAAATTCTTTTTGTTAATAATGGATCCCAATTAGTGTCTATAAGCGGCCATTTGCCTGCCATATGACTTTCTTTAGGTAGGGGCACAGGGTGCATGTACTTGTACTACATTGTATATAAATTGAGGAAATGTTTATTTTTTGTTGCGTTTATTATTATTAGGTCGTAATATTTATTAAATGATTCATTCTATCGATTTTATACTTTTAAAGTATGAGAACATTCAACAGAAGTTCGGTTACTGTTTTAACCTTTATTTTTGGTACTGCTAGTCTGGGGTCTAATCGCGTAAGCACAAAACGATAGAACGATATCGTCTCGACGATGCTTCTCCTTCGTGTAGCAACCAAAAACGATAATCGTTGAAACGATTGGACGAGCATCGTTTTTTGTTGCTTGACGTTACTAATTTAAACGTCAGGTACTCTCGTCGAAACGATTCGATTGAACGATGGCTATTTTGCTATCGTTTCATCGTTTTTGCTGCATTTTTCACTTTAAATTAGTTCTGAGAGAAGTATAAAAATATTAAAGGAAAACACACACATTATATTCTCTTTGGAGGCGACTTGCACTTATCCGAACTGTAAAAAAAATGCATTCTTTGCCAAAAAAAAAAATGGTTATTGCACTTATTGGGAATATCAAATCAATTTCAGCAATTTGTTTTTTTTAATTTATGCATTTTTAATGCAATCAGAAAAAAATGCAATCATAAAATTGCATTCATTGATTTCTTTTTACAATTCGCCCTTTACCAATCAAAATTCTACTACCTAGCTATCTATTTTTGCATAAAATACCCAATTCCATGACAACGAAGAAAAAATAAAAACAAATTTATTCAAGAAAAGAAAAAAAAAGAAAATTCCATCCCTTTTTTCAGTTCTTTAGGTGTCAAAGTTTGTTTGCAGTCATGCTCAAACTGTTGAAAACGAGGACGATGAACGATTCGATTGAACGATGCGACGATGATGTTATATGAAGCAAACTAAAAACGATCTCGTTTAGTTCAATCGTTTTGACGACAATCGTTTCATAAATTACGCGATTAGAGCCCTGGTTTGTTAATAGCGTCATAATAAAGTGAACACAGTTAAATGTAGGTATGTTATACTTTGGTACATCTAAATAAATATAATGTTTGTGGAAATTCTAGAACTACTTTATTTATAGAAAAAAATACTGATCATACGTGATGTTAGTAATCGAATTTTAGTGTAAGAATAGCGGAAGTTTAAGAAAATCTATAATCTAGCTTTTCTAAATTTCTCCTATTTTTACATCAAAATTTGATTTTGCACACTTCATTAATTGTTTCGTTTAATGTACTACAGTTTATTTAGTATAATCTGAAAGCGTTTTCATTTGATTTTGCCCACATAATATAATATAAATATAGATCATTGATTTCCATGATTTAAAACAACTGTTGGATCTCGTACTATTGTTGTAAACCATGGAAATCAGTGATGGGTAAAATAAAAAAAGCCAAACAAACAAAAAACAGAAAGTGCGTCGCAAGTATAGTAAAAGTAAACAAAAAAGTTTATGTATTTAATGGTGTACTACAATGGCAAGCTATTTTGAATACAATTTTTAAAATGTAAACTAATACTTTTGGGGAACATTAGTTAAAAGAAAAACATATAATTTACAAAAAATTACATATATCGACTCCTTTAAGATATTCATCATAACACAATTCAAGAATTTTTTTTGCTACGCCACCCTGTGTAGATACTTTACGCTTGAGAAGGAATGTCATATAATTATCCGTGCATACCTACATTAAAAGGTGCATGGTATATGTGTGAGTATAAATGCTGTACCAACTTCGTCTGTGTACACTTACAGGAGACATTAGTTTGTAGTATGTGGTTGATTGTTTGCAAAAAAAAACGCCAAAATATTATAGTGCCATTTAATGGTCACAAATCAGACTGTGCGCAGTCAATTTGCGTAGCTGAAATGACTGTATCTTTGAGTTGTGTAATGGTTACAAAAATGTTAATAGTTACCATCTTATCGGAATGCTTTAATCGACACAAAATTGAGTCAAATTTACCGTCTGGTAACCATAATTTAAATTTAATTTGGATAGTAGTCACAAATTTCTACTTGGGCGTACCTCAAACGCTTAGGAAAGAGACGTTGAGTAAGCTTCATGAAAACCAATTTTGGAATAACCAAAACCACTCTAAGAGCTAAAACTCTTTTTTATTGGCCTTATATGGGAAGAGACATTCAAAATATTATAAACAGATGTTCGGTTTGTGAGCATTATAGAAGCGCAAACAACAAGCATCCATTGATAATGCGATCTATTCCGGAATATCCATATCAGATAGTAGCCAGCGACATTTTCGATTTCAAAGGAGATTCATTTTTGGTTGTCATCGACTACTACTCAAAGTGGATTGACATTAAGAAATTGCAAAACAAATCCGCATCGAATGTTATCGATGCATTCAAGGATATTTTTGCATCCAATGGTGTTCCTGAAGAAGTCATGTGTGACAACCAGCCATTTAATTCTTATAAGTGCCGTGAGTTTGCTAAAGACTGGGAGTTTAAGTTTACATATAGTAGCCCTTATTATCCAAAGTCGAATGGACTAGCAGAAAAAGGTGCGCATATAGTCAAAAATATGCTCAAAAAGGCCGAAATGGGTAATACAGATTTTCGACATTCGCTTTTAGAATATCGTAGCACAATAATCCCGAGTATAGGGTATAGTCCTCTCAACTTCTGGCGGGTAGATTATTCCGAAGTAAGCAGCCAGTGGCAAAGAATCTACTAATTCCTAATACTATCAGCAAAAATGATTTGAAAAGGATGGGCGAGGCAAGGATGAAGCAAAAGTTATATTATGATAGGAATGCCCATAGAAAGGAAATTAACATAGAACCTGGAAAATATGTGGTGTACAGGAAAGGGGGCAAATGGGAGCGAGCAATAGTTGAGGCCAAGTCAGATACTCCTAGGTCGTATTTGCTGAGGACCGAAAACAATGATATAGTACGCAGAAACACGGAGCACACTAGAAGGTCTTTAAATCCGCCTCAGATAAAAAATAATGAGCTCGAGGAAAGTAAAGCACAGGTAGCTTTGCCGCTCTTCAGTAGCAATAAGATGAGTACCGAGATAGACAGAATAGGTACTAATTTGAATAACTTAAATAACACATCAAATGAAATGGTAGAAATAGCAGCACCGTCACAGTCGACACCGCAAAATCATTACAGAACGAGATACGGTAGAGAAGTTAAGCAAACACAATTTTATAAAGCAAGTGTTTGAATCCCACAAGATGTTTCCAACGTTAAATATGTTTTTGAATTATTAAATATTTGAATTACTTCATCGCTTTCAATTTCGTGAATTGCAGTACGTTCCACTACGGATATCTGTTTATATTAAGAAGTAGTGCCCAACGTTAGACTACTTGTAAAAGGGGAAGATGTTGTATAAATGTGATAGCCGCCTAAGTCAAACTTGCATTTCCTTATTGTAACTCTTTAAATGACATTTAGTATATAAGCATTGTAGTCTATGTAAGCGCATGTATAATCGACATTGGCATCGGTCACTTGGTGCCGAACAGCGGAACAGAATAAACCGCAAATTCACAAGGCACGTGTTTTCTTTAAACCGTACCTATATCAGATATAACAGCTATCACTCCTACGCTATTACGTTAAGTTTTAATATAAATTGTTTGTCAATAAGAGCGTTACAACATTTTTTTTAAACAAAACGAAAACGGTTTTGGATATCAATGAAATTCTTTATTCCTGTGAAAGTACGTTCGATGCCATTATGTATGGAACTAGATTTCTTTTGCATGGCCACCACGGGCACGCTTGCAGAAGTCCAGACGCTGAACCCAATTTTCGACGGTTTTTAAGCATAAATCGGCCGAAGCCCCACAGGAAATAGTCTAATAGCGTCAAATCGCACGACCGAGGCGGTCAAGCGACTGGACCATTTCGTGAGATAACACGTTTTCCAAACTTGGTTTCGAATAAATTGATTGTGACATTCGCTGTGTGGCTTGTGGCGCCGTCCCGTTGGAACCACATGTCCTCCAAGTCCATATCATCCAATTAGGGCCAAAAATATTCGGTTATCATTGAACGGTAGCGATCCCTATTTTTTCGGGATGCAATGATGACTCATGGAGTACGTGTGGATTGCTGCCTGACCAATACCGCATTTTTGTTTATTGACGAAGCCATTCAGCCAGACTTTGAGCCTCATCGCTGAAGATGATAAATTGGACATAGCGCTCTTAACGTTGAGGCCACTGACTCCGAATTTTGGTAGTAAATTTTAATAATTTTGACTCGTTGTTGGCTCGTATATCTATCCATCATGAAATGGCAAACCTTACTGAAGAGAAATGTCAAAAGAGCGGCAAGAAATTCGGCGTCGTTTGCTGTCCCTGTCGCTCTACTTTTGTAGCGTCCCTGTTGAAAAACCCTTTATATACATCAATCTAACATAATATTATTTACAGAATATCAAATTATAATAAAAGCATTAAACTCTAAGACTTACGTGACCATTAACGTTGTTGTTGTGCGTACAAAAACCCTTTGATGATGTTGTCACTGTTGTTGGTTACTTATTACTTATATAACAATTTCAATTTAACATTCTCTTTACAGTAGTTAAAACAGGCTCTACTTAACGAGTGAAATTATACTGATAGCAATAGCGATATAAAAAAAAGCAAAAGAATCAGTAAATTTGTAAAGATATCGATAAATAACAATTATGTTAAGAATGCCAAAAATTCGTTTTGCTAGTTGCCGGTATGATCCAGCGGCTTCATACACATGGGGACGCACCATAAGCGTTTGAGGGAAATTGTCTGTCTGATTATGTTATGTTAAAGTGGCTCTTGGTGAGAGAAACACTTAGGCCATTAATCGGCCCATTGTGCGTACCACTGGCGTTTAGGGGTTCCTTTACTTATTACTCGTTGTGAACCATTTACTTCCATTGATAAAGCCAAGCATGCTGGCAGTGCTGAGGTAGCATAGATCGCTGAGATCATTGAGGAAGTAGCTTCCTAAATGCGCCATCCTTAGGTTGGAAAGGGCAGGGCAGCTGCAGATGAGGTGAGTGACGGACTCGTCCTCTTCTTCATCTCTGCAGCTTCTACAAAAGTCATTATGTGGCAGCCCAAGTCTTTGAGCGTGTCTGCCCAGAACACAATGACCGGTGATGATATTAGCGACTATTGAGATATTACGTCTGTTGAGACGCAGAAGCTCTTTGGATCTTTTTGTATCCAGTGTCGGCCAAGTCAGCCTGCCAACGTCACAATATCCTAGATGTTTCCACCTATGATTTGCTTTTCTTGTTGCGTCCGCCTTAATAATTTGTTTAACGTATGAGAGCGGTACCTGCACGTTATGCCGACTAACACTGTCAACGCCGGAGGAGCCTAATCTCGCAAGTTCATCAGCTGCACAGTTCCCTGGGATATCACAGTGTCCCGGAACACAGCAAAGGGTGAGGTCGTACCGTCCAGCTATCTCGTTAAGAGATACGCGGCAATCTTCCACCGCTTTTTATCTTGTTTCGCTGGATACTAAGGATCTGATGGCGGCCTGACTGTCAATATATATTACAATATCCTTGTATGATATTGCATTAATCGACAGCCACGCCATGGCTTGACGAATAGCTGTGATCTCGGCTTGGAAGACACTACAGTGTATCGGGAGAGAGAAGGAGAGGCTCAGGCTCAGTTCTCCTGCTCCGACTCCCTCTAAAGTCCTAGAACCGTCCGTAAAAATTGACAGTGCTCCTTCGTGTAGGACATTTCGTGACTCCCAGCGGGATCTGTCCGGTATTTCGCATTTGAAGCCCTTTTTGAAATCGATTTTCATGGGCAGATAGTCAGTAGTAGAGGGTAAGGGGCATAAATGTTGGAGGATGCTGGCATGCCCAGTTGGTTGCCCTCTTCAGTGATTACCTTCCCTAAGTCTGATAGACGCGTTAGCGGCGTATTCCTTGCTGACGATGTCTAGAGAAAGAAGATTAAGCATTACTTGTGGAGCGGCGGTAGGAGATGTCCTCAGTGCACCCGTGATGCTGATGCATGCCAGGCGTTGAGTCTTCTTAAGGGCCTTCAGATTGGAATTCTTGTCCAAGGCCGGCCACCATACAACGATGCCGTCAAGAATAATCGACCCTTCTAGTAAATAGAATTAGTCTCTTTTTTGTCGGATTGACGCTTAGACCAAAGCCTTCGGTCCAGGCGACTAGTTTACGTAAAGCAAGTTGCAGAATATCGGAAAGAGTCTGTGAATACTTTCCTGAGGTGAGCAAGGCGACATCGTCCGCGTAAGCCACGACTTTGCATCTGGAAAGCTCCATCGAAATCAAAAGTTCGTTGAGAACTAGATTCCACAGTAGTGGAGATAGCACTCCCCCGGTGCAAAAGTTTTTCGACAGCGCTGCTGTAAAACGTGTCTGTCACCCTTCTGCGGGTGAGAATATGGCCGATTAGGCAGCATATTTGTTCGCCAATAGTTAGCTTGTTTAAGGCTTGAATAATCGAACGAGTCTCTATGTTGTTAGAGGCCCCCTCTATGTCAAGCAAAATTGCCATAGCATATTCCTTGAATGAAACGGACCTTTCGATTGAGCCGACGATAGAATGAAGGGCGGTCTCAGTGGATTTGCCCTTTTGATAGGCATGTTGAGAGCTAAAAATTAGCGCTTGGTCAACAGTACATTTGATGTGAAGATCTATGATCCTCTCAAGTGTTTTTAATAGAAAGGATGACAGACTGATTGGTCTGAAGTCCTTCGGAAGTGTGTGTGAGGTCTTTCCTGCTTTGGGAATGAAAACAACTTTAACCAAGGTCCAGGATGAAGGTATGCTGCCCAGAGTTATGCAGCCAGAATCATGCCGAGGCTGTCCTTGACAATGTCAAAGGCGTTCTGTAGTTGCGCCGCGAAGATGCCATCAGGTCCCGGAGACTTGTGCGGTTCAAAGCTGTTGACGGCCCACTTCAGCTTTTCCTCGCAAATGGTGATTGCATTTGGAAGGGTACCCAAAGGGGCATCCCTGCTGAAATCAGGGTTACCAGTGACAGGCGTGCAGCCGGGGAAATGGGCATCCATGAGCAGGTTGAACGATTGTTCTTCTGATTCTGCCCATTGGCCATTGGGGTCCTTTAGTACGCAGGGTACAGGGGTGGACTTAGAAAGGACTTTTCGCAATCTGGAGCACTCATTCGTATTGTTTATGTTCTCACAGAAATTGCGCCAGGAGCTACGTTGTGCCTTTCGAACTTCCTTTTTAAAGAGTCTTAGGCTGTCTTTGTAAGCTTCCCTGTCCGTGTCTAGCTTCGTAGTTTTGGTTCTCTTAAAGGCCTTCCTGCTCTTGCAGCGAAGCGCAATAAGTTGCTTACACCAATACGGTTTTTTCCTGCCTTCTCTCATTATGGTGGGAGGACAGCAACCCGTGAAAGCCTTATCAAGGGCCGAGGTGAGCACGTTGTTCAGCAAATCTAGGTCAGCCTGGTCGCTGGGTGGCGAGGGTCTATGGCTTGCTAGATTCGCAGATAGTATTGTGTTGTGTTTGACCCAGTTTGTTTTCCGCCGGTTGCGGTAGAAGCATTTTTCGTTGGTGTAGCTACAGTCTAGAGTGAAGTAAATGTATCGATGGTCCGAGAAAGATGGACTATCCGATACTGCCCACTTAGAAATAGCAGTGGAAAGATTAAGAGAGGCCAAAGTAACATCTATTACCTCTTGCCTATTTTTAACAATGAAGGTTGGAATATCCCCTCTAATGCAGATTACTAGGTTAGTTTCTAATAGATTCCCAAATAAAGACTCACCTCGAGGGTTTGTGTCGGTACTGCCCCATAGGTCATGGTGCGCATTTGTGTCGCACCCTAGCACAATTCCGGTCTTTTTGTCCTCCGCTTCCTTGACCATCCGTTGTAGCTCGACTGATGGCGGGTTGGCTACCTCATATGGCAGATATCCTGACGCCAGCCAAACCGGATTTCCGTCGCTCGGAGTGAGCTGCGCTGCAGCAAGATCGCCTGTACTATGCTGGGGGATGAGAGTTAGTTTTAACATAGTTTTAGCAAGAATACAAGCTCTGATTTTACCTTTACCTTCCGCGTAGTAGAGGGTATAGCCAGGAGCCCTGAGCCCAGTTACGCGGTCTTTGACAAGCCACGGTTCCTGGATCAGGGCAGCGTCAAGTCCGTCCTCGGTGAGGCGGACCATTAGGTTGGCGGTTGCCATTTTGCAGTGGTGTAAGTTAATCTGTATCAGATTTAGCGGCATTGCTAACTGATACAGACCTCTCCACAATGGTAGCATCTAAATCCTCTAGTGGCGAGTCGGTGTCAGCCGAGGATGATGCAGAGGAGCTGGGCGCGTTGGCTGCAGCGGTTTGAAGGTCGTCCTTTCTGAAGAGCTTCAGCTCAACTTCCTTCAGGCCGAAGTTAATCAGGAAGTTTCTATCCCTGAGCATCGGGATAGATTCAGCCGACATGGAGATGACCAAGGAGCGACCTGTTTTTTTGGGTTCCTCATCGCGACCACGGGGATTTTCAACGACCTTCCAGTCTTTGACAGGAAGGCCCGGATTTTGGAAGCCCATTAGGGCAAGTACCTTCTCCGGATCGCGAGGTTCGAGTGGAACCCAGACCCTAGCTTTTGGTCGGTGGGGGATGGAATTCCGATCCACTACCTCAAGCTTGGCCCCTGGCCAAACTTCACCAAGGCTACGGATGACTGCCCGGATGAAGTCGACCGAACGTTGATCGTCGCAGGCGATAAGTTTGACAAATCCCTGATGCCATCCAGCGTCCTTAAAGATGATGGGCTGCTGGTTGTTGGACATGTACTCACAGAGACAGTTCATCACTCTGTTCTCTATGAGTCCCCACTTATCGTAAGAGCGCTTACCCTCCTCGTCCGATAGGTCCACTACCGCGACTATCAGGTTGTCCTTGGCCGCATCAGAGAAGGATTTTTAACACACGGTGGAGCTCCTAGCCTTCTTCGATGCGTTGGACACCTCATCAAGTGACCTGCGCCTTTTGGGCACAGATCCAGTCGCTTTTGTGGTCCTACCCCCAGTAACGCTCGATGAGCTGTTAACTAGGGGGCGAGTCTTCTGCGTTGGGTTTCCTCTTACGAGCGGTCTCTTGGTGCCCAGCGGTGGAGCACAAGGTTTTCTCGGGATGGAGACCTTTGAAGTGGAGGGGGTGGGGTCCCTGTTTGCGTATTCCAATACCCAGGGCGTTGCCCATGAGTAGGAATCTCGCTCCGGCTGGGTCCATTTCGGATATTTGGTTTTGGTTGACAAACCACTTGGGCGCTCCAGAAAGCGGGGGGGGGGGGGGGGGGGGGTGGGAATGTTACCACACGTGTGGCAAAACTGGACAAAGTAGGATAATTTTCCTCCCCACAAATTGCCCACCAATGCAGTGCCTGTTATCACGAGAAGAGTTATCAATACTTTTTGCTAAACCAAAGCGTATTTGATTGCTACTTACGTGTTTGATGATAGAAATGCAGGTACCTAAATCACTCGTTTGCAAGCGATTTGGGTTTTTCTTGTCCTTTTTTTTTATATAGGTTATAAACCAATACAATTTTTGGGTTAGGCTGATTGAACTCTGTGATTTGTTGCTATTACGCAGCCCTCTTATCAGAGTTCGAGTAGTCTGCCCTTGAAAAATTCCTCAAAGGGAAATAAATCTGCTTTGACAAAAGTTAATCTTTATGCTTTCCAAAGTCCAAAGGGTTTTTAAATTTTACTTACTCGTCGTGTGGATGAATTTATCGTCGTATTTAAAATACAAAAATGGATACTTCGAACCACTGCCGGCTTTTTTTTTAAGTGTAAAAATGTTTTCCACCCGCCTAAAAGTCACAGATTATAATCTTGCACGCTGAGTACCTCCTTTGGATAGTGTTCGGAATGAAAAGATCGATCGTGGCGATGGGAAGTCCAGATCCGCCATCTCTATTTTGTTTAGTACTCATGTACTAAATGGGAGATATTCTGGATGGTATAATTGGGAGGTGTTCGTAGCAGGATGGGGAAGCTGCTAGAGATGCAAAAAGAATAAAAATCGTATCGCGGGTGTACGCTACAAAGAATCAGAACAAATGGACCGGGACGAAGGCACCTTCCAAGCATACGAAGAAGATTACGAGGAACAAGTTGTAGATGAAATAGACGAAATAAATTTTATGACAGAAGTCCCTCTAGCGTACCATACTTAGAGTACGTTACCAGAGACGGTAAAGCTCTAAAATTCGTCATCGACACAGGAACTAATTGGAAGAAATTATCGATAGGAAAAACAGTAGGTTAGGTTAGGTTAGGTTGAGTGGGGTTGTGAGATCGTCACATAAGACCAGGCACCAAGACGGGCCCATCGCCATCCCCCGGGAACCATTATGGTTGAAAACCTAAACCAAATCGCCCATACAGTCAATTTCCCTACAGAATTTAATTATTGTCCCTATATTGTTTGAGGAACTGACCTCCTCCAAGTTGTTGAAGAAGTACCTGCCTAGGTGTTTCCTTCTACTCCGAGCAATCGCCTGACACTCGCATAGAAGGTGAGAGATATCTTCCGTGACATGTAGGTCCTCACAGTACCTACATATATCCGTATTGGCTAAGCCTAGTCTCATGGCATGCTTTCTTAGAAGGCAGTGTCCAGAGAGTATTCCTACCGTTAATCTTAACTTAGTTCTACTGAGATTTAGTAATTCTTCAGACTTTTTCCTATTTAAGACGGGCCACAGTGCCTTTGAGACCCTGTGCCCTTCTAGCTGTGCCCATCTTGTGGCTGCTTTATTAGAGATTAGCTCGAAGACAACTCTTTTAGCAACGGCCATAGGTGGTCTAATACCCTCAATCATTGTATTAAGTGGGAGCTCCGCTCCTTCCTTAGCCAGAACGTCGGCTTTTTCATTACCTTCAATATCGCAATGCCCAGGTACCCAACACAGTCTGACACGGTTCTGCAAACATAATGCCCTAAGCATTGTGCGGCAATTCCTGACTAGTTCAGATTTAGTGGTGTGTGATTCTAGCGCTTTGAGCGCAGCCTGGCTATCAATGTAGATGTTCTTGTTGAAAATCGATCTCATCTCAAGTTCCTCCGCAGCTTTTAGTATGGCCAGAATCTCTGCCTGAAACACACTGCATGTGTCCGGAAGTCTCAGGGCCATATGTAGGTTTGGCTCACTGGAGTATATACCTGACCCCGTTCCCTCACTGGTTTTGGAACCGTCAGTGTAGACTGAGATCTCATCTTCTCTCAAGACTGAGTTCCTATGCCAATCCTTTCTGTCAGGGTACGACACAACGTATGGAGTGTCAAAGTCGAGTGTACCAAGACCTTCATCCGCTTTGTCCGGTATTTCGGAGAAAGATTCCCTTAAGATAGTGCTATGCCCTATCCTATTCATTTTAAAGAGCCCTGCGTTAGTGAGTCTTAGCGCACTATTACCTGCATTTAATTGTATTTGTAAGTCCAGAGGTAAGAGATGCAGAAACGTTTCCAGTGCAGCCGTTGGTGTGGTGCGTAAAGCGCCCGTAACGGCAATGCAGGCTGTTCTCTGTACTCTGGTCAGCATATCCAGTATATTCCTCTTATTCGTGGCTTTCCACCAGACAAGAGCCCCATAAGTAATTATGGGCCTTACTACCATTATATATAGCCAATATAACATTGACGGCTTAATACCCCATTTCTTTCCTGCTGTCCTCTTGCAAATAAAGAGAGCGTTGTGAGCCTTTTTGACTCTTTCCTGAACGTTTAGTTTCCAATTTAGTTTCCGGTCTAGTACCGTACCAAGATATTTTGCGCTCTCCGAGAGGGAAAGCTCCACTCCAGCACGTCTGGGCAGCTTGAAGGGCGGTATCTTGTATTTTGTACTAAATAGTACAAGTTCGGTTTTCTCTGGGTTGACTCGTAGTCCACACCCTTCAGCCCATGTTCTGAGCCTGCTGAGGGCTGTTTCCATAAGTTCACTTATCGTGTTAAGGAATTTTCCTTGAACAATGATAACTACGTCATCCGCATACGCAGTTGTGCTGAAGCCTGCATTGTTTAGTTCTTTCAGTATTTCATCTGTTACTAGTACCCAGAGAAGGGGGGAAATTACTCCTCCTTGGGGGGTGCCTCTAGTGACAGATTTCCTTATTGAACTGTTTCCGAGAGTAGAATTGATGTTTCTTGTCGAGAGCATTTCGCATATCCAGTTGGTAATGCTTTGTTCGACATTGATCTTTACCAAGGCATTCCTGATTGCGTCTTTCCTAACATTATTAAAGGCACCCTCAATGTCCAGAAAGGCAGCTAGTGCAAATTCCTTCTGGTGAAGGCTGCTCTCTATTTTGCCTACTACTTCGTGTAGAGCCGTCTCCACTGATTTATCTTTTAAGTATGCATGCTGAGCATTACATAGAATTCCGCTGCAACACTTGGTTCTTATGTATATGTCAATAAGTCTCTCAAGTGTTTTGAGGAGAAATGACGACAGGCTAATAGGTCTGAAGTCTTTTGCTGAAGTATGGCTTGGTTTACCCACTTTAGGTATAAATACCACACGTACTTCTCTCCACGCCCTAGGTACATAGCCTAATCGCAGGCAGTGTATAAAGATGTTTCCGATTATTTTTGTAACTGTACCTGGCGCCCTTTGAAGCATAACCGGCAGAATGCCGTCAGGGCCAGGTGCTTTGAACGGCTCGAAGGACTTAATCGCCCAACGCAGTTTCTTTCCAGTTATAATGTTGTTATCAACCCTTACGCCTATTCCTGAACTAATGTTATGTTCATTAGGTAACGGAGACATTGGCGCATCATTTCCTGGAAAATGTGCTTCCACTAGTGATTCCAGAACCTCCTCGCTGCTTTCGGCCCACGAACCGTCTGATTTCTTGATGAAACTAGGGACAGTGGCGTCCTTGGCCAGCATTTTGCGGAGTCTAGAAGTCTCGCTAGTATCTGCGATCGCCTCGCAGAATAGCTTCCAAGATTTCCTCTTAGATTGCCTGATCAAGTATTTAAACTGTTTCTTGCTTTCTATGTACAGATCCCATGTAGTGTCGTCCCCTACAACTTTAGCCCTATTGTAGAAATGTCTAACCTGCCTTCTTCTGGAGTTTAACTCCTTGTTCCACCATTGAGGCTGGGACCTTTTGGTTGGTTTTTTAAGCGGGCAAACTTGTTCGTAAGCCATGTTCATTATCTTGCCTAAGTTATCAACTGCCCTGTCTAAGTCTGATGACGTGTCAAGACATGGTACCTCGTTTCCTACCTGGTGCCTAATTATAGATTCGTACTTATTCCAGTCAGCTTTCCTAGGGTTTCGATAGCTATTCGTAGCCTCGGTGTGGAAGCTTATTTGAAAGCGAATCCACTTGTGATCCGACAAGGATGCCTCTTCTAAAACCCTCCATTTTTGAACTGTGAGT
Organism: Cheilosia impressa; assembly: GCA_948293265.1. NCBI lineage: Eukaryota > Metazoa > Arthropoda > Insecta > Diptera > Syrphidae > Cheilosia > Cheilosia impressa. The sequence continues at coordinate 67,174,888 of OX411880.1, read as the reverse complement.
AAATCAGTACAGGATGCTAAAGTAATGTCTAACACCTCCTGCCTGTTTCGTACCACAAATGTCGGTGTATTACCCTTGTTACATATATTAAGCTTAGTCGATAAGATAAAGTCAAAAAGACACTCACCTCTAGCGTTAATATCACTGCTACCCCATTGTGAATGATGCGCATTGGCATCACATCCCATAACGAAGAGCCACTTGTCTCTGCTCATCAGCTGCTTTACCTTGTCGGGGGGTACTTCGGTCGACTCGTAGGGAAGGTAAGCCGATATCAGGCACAAGGGTTTCCTTCCCACTTGCTCGCAGGAAACTGCAACCAAATCTCCATCACTGAAATTATTCATAAGAAATGCCCTTATATTGTTTTTTAATAGGATACAAGCCCTAATTTTACCTTCGTTATCTTTGAAGTAAAGCTTATATTCCCTTAAGGAGAGCCCCTGGATCCGATTATGTTTGTTAATCCAGGGCTCTTGTATCAGTACGGCTGAAACGTCGTCGTCGCAGCCCTACTGTGATGCAGGTTTATCTGCATCGTCTCCATCATTGGGTTCTTCAGCCTCTGCCCCCTTAGTCATGATCTTGACCATGACTTTCCCCATGCTGTACCTCACCATCCCTTTAGTCTTTTCGAGGAATGCGAGCGATTCCCTATTTAGGCTCAGCAGGAAGTGCTGGCCAAATTGCTTTCTAGGCCCCGTTCTTACCACTCTCCAAGTGTCGGCCTTTAATTCCCTATTTTGGATGTGAAGGAGGCCGAGTAGTTTGTCGGGATATGTGTACGGCAACGGAACCCAAACCCAGGCCTTGGGCGGAGAGTACTTAGCCAACTCCGCCACAGTCACGCACTTGAGCTGAGCCCCGCTCCACACCTCGCCAATCCCCAGCACAAACTCCCTGAGGAAGCCAACGGATTCCCTGTTCCCACAAGCAACAACCTTACGTCCGCTATCCCAACCAGCGCCGTCAAAGAGAAGGTCACAGCTCTCCGTGGAAGACAATTTCTTCCACAGAGCGTCCTGGAACTTCTCCTCGACAGTTAACCACTGCTCCATGGTCAGGCGTCCGCTCGGCTCTTGCTCGTTTATTATGGCGACAAGGAGCTCGTCCTTCGCGTCATAAGCCGGGTGCACCACGGGCGAAGTACCAGCCTTCACCTTTTTTGCTGCACTCGGCTCAACGACATCGTCAGATCTGCCCCTTTTGCTAAGCAGGGACTCCCTGACCCCCCAGACACGAACCCCTCCACAACCTTTTCACCCTGATTTACGGCCGCTGCTGATCTACTAGTGGATGCCTTGTCTGTTTCCCTAGCTAGGACCACCGCGGCTGCCGATTTTTTGGCAGCTTCGGCGGCCATAGTTTCCTTGGCCCGTTCAAGCTGCTTCCTATCCCAGGCGCTAAGTGAACTAACGTCACACCCCCTGAACTGCTCCACTTTGCGCTTCGCACTCTCGACTTTACGTCGGGCATTGCGCATCAGAAGCTTGTTCAGCTGGTGTGCGTTTTTGTTCGTCCCTGATTTTTCGACAATGGGGGATCCGGAAGCAGCAGAGTGCTTGCCTACTGCGCCTCCCGTCCCCTTCGTCGGTTTTTTGCCCTTAGGGATATCAGTGAGAGTACCAGCCACCTCATTGCTATCCCTATTTGCTAAGGTGAGTGTACCAGCCAACTCACCCTTGCCCTGTTCTATTTTGGTGGGCGTACCAGCCGTCCCATCACATACCCTAGCTACGGAAGCGAGAGTACAAGCCACCTCACTTCCCGCTACGCTAGTGCTAGTGAGTGTACAATCTGCATCCTCACTGTCACTAGCTAGCAAAACCTCCTCAAGTTCCCTCTCCAGGCCGGAGATGGAAGACTGTGGTTCAGATTCATAAGAATCGTCTCCCAGTTCCACCGCCGGCTTTGTGGAGTCCGTTCCCTCCCTTCCTGGAATAATAATTCCTTTTTTTGTGTCTTTTAATTTTAGTTTAAAGTTTTTGTTCATAATAGGTCCCACGAGTAAGGCCGGAAAAAAAAAACAAGGTCGACCCAGGCAGCGCCGCCATACCTGGGCAGGGCTAGATACAACAGACCCTCGCCATGGCGTCTGAGGGAGCTCGTACGCGACTGGTTTTACCCCCAGCCTTTCATCCTTGGGTACGGTTTGCTATCTGCTCACTCCACCACTGGAATTAGGTTGGATTTGAAGGTTTACTCCTACCTCAAACTAATGGATCACGACAAACGATTGAGACGTTAGCGTAAATCCTTGGCTGACACTAACCATTTGACCGGTTAGCCATTTTCAGGCGGGCGCCCACGTGAAGGACTAAAGAATGAGGATTTTTGCCCAAGCCCTAGGAAAAACAGTATCTTATGTATAAGCCGGTTGAAGGGTAGTGATGCGATGTCATGAGAACACAAGCGTTCTCACCTAGCCTCTCACTATCAACTCCTACTCTCACCTCCACGTGGTGACTGGTGGGTGCCTAGTACCTCGACTAGAGATTGGGTAAGCAACCCCTTTGGAAGGTCGTTGGTGGCAGCAGACGAGAGAGGGGGAGGAGTGTTCTTTTCTCACTAAGGCACCTCCTCTGGTACCAGACGGCAGCGGAGGAGTTCCCTAGATAGAACCAACGGTGGCGTCTACAGTTCCAGTCAGGCCGAACTATTTATTGTTATCCCGATAGAGCTGCTCTGATATATTCGGATACCAAGTCTATAGGGATTTCCAATACCGAGCCAGGTGTTGGAGAAGAGTTGGTATCGGATGGACCCTTAATGGTCCAACGGCAGCGCTCACATCCTAAAGTGGGTTACTGGCACCGGAGTAACCGGCCTGCTGTCCTAGCGTCAAGGGCCTGGCCCTTCAGGTTGGGGGTTGTGCCGTCGGGGTAACTTCCCGACCATGTAAAAAAAAGAATAGTTTTGAGAGAGACACGAGGAGCCTCGGATAACAATTTCCCTCAAACGGCAACCAGACCCGGAACGTCAACGGACAACTATTTAAGAGTATGTACCTGGAACGTTCGAACGCTGTACACCCCAGGTGCTACTCAAAAACTTGAGTCTGTCCTCACGCGGTACAAGGCAGATATTACCGCGATCCAGGAAATACGATGGATAGTGTGGCGACCTGCCGATTCCCAGCAATAAAGCCTCCAAACGCATGCGCACATCGATTAGATTTGGTGAAATGTGATTTTGTACATTTTGGTAATTGAGTGAATAAAGTTTAGTTTGTTGTACCACATACAATCGGAAGTCTTTCAATCAGGTCATTACTTTGGCGACGAGGTAAATAAATTATGTACTTCTTAATAGGTGTTGGTATCAAATGATAAAATTCATTGCGCAAAGTAAGCGAACATATTTGTGTGCATTTGTTTCCATTCAGTTTTTTTTTTTGCAGTATTGATAAGATCGTGTGCATTTGTGTGCATTTGTTTCCATTCATTTTTTTTTTGCAGTATTGATAAGATCGTGGCTTGATACACATTGAATATTACATCATATTAAATCGGGGAATAGAGAAGTTAGAAGGCGATTGCTAAATTACAATTATTTGAGTGAGCAAAGGAAACATTAAATTGTTTCGCATTCAATTTATTATACTCAGTTAACACGATCGGCTATTCACCTGCCGATAAAAAAATGCATGCGCTGCAATTCATTCATGCACGCGCATCCGTTATGCGCTTCACGACAAACGGTGTCAACTTGCTCACTCCAGGTGCGAGACAATGGCAATGGGTCGAACCAAGTGGTGCACGAATTATTAATTCGTGCTGGTTTAATTTTTTTCTCACATCAAGGACCAAGATCCTTTACTGGCGCCCGAGCAGGGACCTGACACGTAAAGTCAGGACCAAACCCAAGCAAAAGTGCATACTAAGAGCTAAATGTAAAAAAGTGAAGATTAGTGCCAAAATACCGTACATTCTAGAAACAAATGTTAGAATAAAGTCAACGCTAGAAAAGACACGAAAATTAGTGCTAGAGATACTGTGCAATCCAAAAATTAGTGATAGAGATACTGTGCAATCCGAAAATTAGTGCTAAAGATACTGTGCAATCAATAAACAGATGTGAAAGTGAAATTAAAGTCAGAGAGCTATAAGAAAGCTGAAAGCTGAATATAAAGAAGAACAAGGAAGATAAGGAACAACTCCGCAGACAACATCCTGAAGATGTCACCAATCAGTTTAGGAGTATAGTAAGCTATAAGTTAAGAAGTATATCAGTAAAATTTATTTAAAGAAAATTGGCCTCTTGGTAATGAATTCATGAAAACATCTATGCCTAGTACATAAGAACATTTTGTGGAAGAAAATTAAACACTCAGTTACGAATTTAAGAAAACATTTATGCCTAGGGGCCAACTCCCAAGAAAAAAAAAGGGCCGGTTCACTGAATGATTATTTAACATTATTCTTAGTGAAGACACTCGTACCTCAGTAGGTCGCTGCGGATATAATTGCATTACGACTAAACCGGATACATACGGGCCTTCCAGGTGACTACCCCGAAAATTTAAGGTGGAGCGCTTAGCAGGCATCTAGGGAAACAATTAAACTGAGCTTTAACAAAATCAAGTTAATCAAACTAAACTAATTTATGAAAAGAAGAGCACACCAGTTATGACAGAAATATCGAATTGGAATTAGAAAATCGAATTAATTATATGAAATTTATATTCAATTGTGAAATTTATGAAAAGAGTAAATCCAAATTAACTTCTACCACTAGTTAGTTTATTTGACATATTAAAAGGGTCATTTCACGGTATTTTTACACTCTCACTTATTGCCTATCGTTAGTGGAATGGATGAAATTAAGAATTCAGTGACTCAATTAACGGGAGCCATCAATTCGGTTCTCGAACAATTCTGTGGCCACAAACCATAACCGCTAAAGTCGACTTTAGACGAATTTGAGATATTGATGCCATTGGATTCAGCGTACTCAAATTTCTTTTGTATAATTTTTTCATCTTTATATCTTTAAAAATGTGGCTACAATTTCTAAAAAACATAACAGCTTAAGTCACTAGAGTCAATAGAGTTACATGTAATTTCACACGTTTGTCAAAAACTTTGAAGTGCTCTCCTGAAAAAAGAAAATAACAGACTTTAGCGGTTTTTCCTTGTGACCATAGAATTAAGAGGATCTGAGTCCCGAATCGCTCGCATCGACCAGGGGGATTCGAGACAGGAAATTCATGATTTAATAAGGCGGCTTAGTTCCATTGAAAATAGAATAACCACCATTGATGGTGCAGGCCTGGGGGTACCAGAGGCCCAGCAACCTGAAATCCAAGAACAGTTACGAGGTCCGAACAACGAGTCCGAATTAAAGGAAATTTCGAAACTGCCGGACTCCGTAAAGGAGCTCCAGATATTCGAAGGTAATCCGGTTCACTATGTATCCTGGGTACATAGTGTCGAAACAGTCCTCAGGGACTACGAGATCGTCCGTAATAAGCCCATTTACAGGGCTATCCTACAGCACATCAGACAGAAAATTAGGGGGAAGGCTGATTCTGCCCTCGTCTCATACAATGTGTTCGATGACGAGTGGGCGGAAATCAAAAGGGTCCTTTCTCTGCATTACGCAGACAAAAGGGACATAAGGACCCTCGAACACCAGCTAAATCAGCTTAAGCAAGGTGGCTCTCGGGTCGATGATTTTTACGCCACCGCAAATCATCAGATCTCACTTGTCATAAATAAGATTCGGTCGGAATCACACTCCGCTGAGACGATGAATGCCTTGGTAGAAGCTACCGCAATCGTGCATTGGACGTCTTCGTGCGAGGTCTAAATGGGGACCTTTCGAGACTCCTTATGATCCAGAGACCAAAAACGCTTCCTGATGCCTATTCCGCTTGTCTTAAAATGCAGAACCTCAATTTTAGGAGTAATACTGTGCATGTGCAAGCACAGAATGTTATATCCTCCCCCGTGCACTATAATTTCAAAAATGAAATTGGCCCTCCTTTGCCTGCAAGAAACCCGAATAGGTTTTCAAACGATGGTTTCGGACAGCGCCAATATCATTCTTGGAATGCAGGATTCCAAGGCGGGCCATCCACATTGCCAAGACCATTGGGCCCGAAGCCCCCAGTTAAGATGGAAGTGGACAGTTCCGTCCAATCCAAAAACGCTAATTACCTGAAACGGCTTAACAACCGGTTTAAACGGGAGCCAAGGTCTGATAATTATAGCCCGCGCAAACAACAGCGGCTGCATCATATGGAATCGGTCGGTTCCGGAATAATAGTAAAAGCGGAATCCGCCGATCTTTCCCACGAGGAACCATCGCCGGAAAATTTTATGGCAGGAGCCTCGTTTCCAGCGTACCATACCTAGAGTATGTAACGCGGGACGGGGCCGTTCTGAATTTCTTAGTGGATACAGGAGCGGGAGGATTCACATCAATAACAAAATAAGTGGAAAATTCTTCCGTGATCTGGGCTGCGAGCTAGACGTCAGATTCTTTGTTCTTCCGAGCCTTACATCCTTTGACGGTATAATTGGAGATGACACGCTAAGGCAATTAAAAGCGGTCATCGATTGGGAAAAAAACGAACCTACCATCGCATCAAATGGAGTCATAAACCTAAAGAATCGAGCTTCCACCGCGGTCAATTTCCTATTACCTTTGAGCGACAATATTTCAGCGTTTGCGAAGTCTAGATTGGAGGCCATTTGTAATAAATTTAAGAGTCTTTTTGGTCCTGTAGGTAACGAAATGGTAAAAACTAACGTAAGAGCTACAATCCGTACGAACACGGATGAACCGATCTATGCGAAGAGCAACCCCTATCCAGCTTGTATGAGGGACGAAGTCGAGCGACAGGTTAGGGAACTTCTGTCGGAAAATATCATCCGTTCATCGAATAGCCCATATAATTCACCAATGTGGGTTGTTCCTAAGAAGCCTAAACCAAATGGTGAAAAGCAATATAGAATGGTGATCGACTACAAGCCTCTGAACGCTGTAACGATTCCAGACACGTACCCAATACCGGATATCAATAGCACACTGGCCAGCCTTGGAGATGCAAAACTCTTCACAACGCTCGACCTGACTTCAGGATTCTATCAAATATTGATGAACGAAAAAGATATTCCGAAAACAGCCTTCTCAACCATGAATGGGAAGTACGAATATCTGAGACTTCCTTTCGGACTCAAAAATGCTCCTGCTATCTTCCAGCGGATGATAGACGACGTACTCAAGGAGATAATCGGGAAGATATGCTACGTTTATATCGATGATATAATCGTTTTTAGCAAATCTGAGGAGGAGCACTTGAGAGATATTGAAACCGTTTGCTCCAAGTTAAATGATTCCGGACTAAAGATAAATCTGGAAAAAACAAATTTCATGGCCACAAGCGTCGAATTTCTCGGGTATCTGGTCACCCCAGACGGCATTCTCCCAGACAGAAAAAAGGTTAAAGCCATCGAAAGCATTCTCCCCCCTAAGAACCTAAAGGAACTGAAAAGCTTCCTCGGATTAACATCCTACTACAGGAAGTTCATTCAGGGTTATGCTAAAATCGCGAAACCCCTGACTAACATAACACGTGGGGATATTTCAAATGTTAGAGCCAATCAATCCAGAAATGTTCCAATCTCCCTCGACGACGATGCAATTAGGTCATTCAAAACCCTAAAAGAGCTATTCACGTTTGCAGACGTTCTGGCGTTCCCGGACTTTGAGAAGGGGTTTAATTTGACAACGGATGCCTCCGACTACGCCATTAATGCTGTCCTATCTCAGGGTGAGCATGGCAAGGAACGGCCTGTGGCATACATCTCCCGCTCCCTGAATCGAACAGAGGAGAATTACGCGACCAATGAGAAGGAGATGCTCGCCATAGTCTGGGCTCTCGATAATTTGAGGAATTATTTATATGGAGCCAAGAAGATCAAAATTTTCACCGATCATCAGCCCTTGACATTTGCCTTGAGCAACAGAAATCATAACGCTAAACTCAAGCGTTGGAAAGCGAGGATTGAGGAGTACAACTACGAGTTGATTTACACTCCCGGTAAATCAAACTCTGTGGCTGATGCTCTCTCACGATTAGAGACAGAGGTTAACCATCTATCCGATACCAGCACCGAAACAGCAAGCGAGGTACTATCCAACTCGCCTACAGGGGAGGCCACGGATGCCACAACTCAGGGTTCCCATACGGTCACAGCAGAGGAAGGTTTCTGCGAGCTAACTGGTAGCGACACGGACATGGCCACTGCGCATAGTGCCGACCAGGACAGCTCAGACCTCATACCACACGTGGAGGCCCCAATTAACGACTTCAGAAATCAGCTGATTTTAAGGATCGGTATCGATCTGCAGTCCCATGAGGAGCCGCACCCTGGTTATCATCGGCATTATATTTCAACAGCCAGGTTACATCATGGCAATCTTGTGAACATATTAAGAGATAAACTTAACCTGAGGGTGGTAAACGGAATTAAGATCCCGGAGAGTTACCTTGGCTTGCTTCAGGATATTTATCTGGAGAACTTTGCTAACTATAGGATACGGGTCACCCAGAGGATTGTCGAGGACGTTGCCAATGCGGAACGCAAACTGGTAATAATATAGAACGAACATAGACAAGGGCGGATCCACGGGGGTGGGGGGCACAGGGGCACGTGCCCCCCCCAGACACAGGCCAGTCGAAAAAAAACACTAACAATTGTATACCAACTGCATTATTACTGCTTCCTCATTCCATAATGAAAACATAACAGACACTTCGCCTATAGGCAAAAATATAAATAGCTTTTCCAACAAATGATGATAATCTGGACGAAAAATTACCCAAATCTATGTCTGCATATGCTAGACTGTTAATCTTGGTGTGCGTGAAATTTATGTCCACGTAGCTCCTTATGCAGAATCAAGCGCATAAACGCATGCGTGAAATATGCACATATACACATGATTTCTAGCTTTAAGCCTAATACGGACCTGTTTCGGAACGAAATCTGCGAAAATTCTGCAAAAAGGCGGCTGAAAATAATTTGTGGAGAATCCCATCAGCTGATACACAAATAGCAGTGTTAGCAGCGCTGGCTATTTATCTTTGATTTGGCTACTCGAACTTTTCACTGGTTCCTTAAAATTGTCATTTGGGATTTATCCAAATTTATGCTATTCACTCCGAAGTTTAGCGATTTTTAGGAATTACCGGCTTAGGAACTTGTAAAAAAATGCATACTTCTATTGCTAACGTACTCTTTTCGTATAGGTGATTAAAACTTTCTAAAAGGTTATGTCGTTTTCGATTGGGCATTTCAGATTTTTGCTGCCAAACATTAAATCCGATTTGTACTGGTTCTTTTGTATATTGAGTTGACCGCAAAAAACACTTGTTTTTCATGTACACTGGAAATCTATTGTAATTGATTTTCACACATTTATACCAACCAATTTCGAAAATATTTAATGTGAAAACTTGTTTCCTTAGACGTTTTAATTTTGTTAACATTGGAAAATGGAAACTAAAAAGGTCTCTCAATTTTGAGTGTGTTTATTTTAATTAAATATTGTCGTCTTCAAAAAGCTATATAATCAGAATAAGTTACCCTAAAAAACTGGAAAAAAATGCACAACTACCCACTTTTCGTCATCATTTCGCAGCAGCGTACTGCAAAACGAAAAGGACAAAAGGACAAAAACGCGTAGACGAACACTCCATGAATTCTGCGAATAATTAAGTTCAAATGAAATTGACGACATAAAAGAAAACTGTCATTAACTATTAAACATATAATTTTGTATTATTAAACCTTTATAAAAAGTATTTTTGATAGTTATTTTTGTATGTCATTGATAAAGAATGGATCCCAGAGATAAATTGCAATGCAATACAATCTTCACCTATCTGGCCTTTGTGCCCCTTCCAGAAATAAATCCTGGATCCGCCCTTGAACATAGACGAGCCCACCGCGCTCCTAGGGAGAACAGGTAACAAATTCTGGAAAAATTCTATTTTTTCTATCTGCAGCTCAAACAAATATGACAGACATCCATTGACTCCTGAATTTCAAGCGACACCACCCCCCAAATATTCATATGGATATCATGGATATCAAACAAACAAAAAATTCCTAACTGCCGTTGACAAGTTTTAAAAATTTTCAAAATTCTTCCATGTTAAAGAAAAATCCTCTATGTACATCCGATCAAAACTGATTAAAATCTTACACTACTTCACGGTACCACAAATACTTGTCACAGATAATGAAAGGGGCTTCCTTAGCCCGATAGTATTACTCCTTATAAGAGCTTTAGGCGTAAAGCTCTATCTGACCCCCTCCTACCAAAGCGAAGTAAATGGGCAAATAGAAAGGGTCCATTCCACAATATTAGAAATTTACCGTTGCCTTAGAGCCGAAAATTCAGATCTCGGGGTTAAAGAACTAGTCGAGATAGCGGTAGACCGCTACAACAATACCATACATTCAGTAATTAAACGGAAACCGATGTTTTCTTTAACCGATCTCAGAGGGTCAATTACCAAAACCTTTTGAACATTCGTTCTAAGATCAATAAGGACCTGCGAGGTATCATTAAAAGGAATATGGAGGCTAGGAACGTGAGGTTAAATCTAAAAAGGAGTGCGCCCAGAAAGTACTGCGAGGGTGAGGCAGTGTATGCTGCCGTGAGATGCATTAAGGGTAAAAATAAACCATTATATCGAAAAGAAATTGTCGCAAAGGACAACCGCGTAACAATAACTACGGCTAGTGGCAAAAGGATTCACAAAGCTCACTTAAAAAACTTAAGAAAATATTAAACAAAAAGCGCATAAAAAAGAAAAAAAAAAGAAAAAGAAATAAAATAGAAAAAAAGTGGAATGATTCCCTCATGTCCTACAAGAAGAATAAACTAGAATAAAATAAAAATGTATTCCACGGAAATCTTCTTTTTTAACATACCTGCTATTAAGTCCAATTTTGTAATTAACTAATTAATAAAGTAATTAAATTAATGAAACTATATTACAGTTTAGCTTTCTTGGTTCCTGTGCAGCCCCTGCACATTTTCGAGTACAAATCACCAATCGTGACCATTAAGGGAGGCCAACGCATGGGTGGTAAATGGCTACTTCAGGCTAATCCATGTCATTGACCTAAGCAAATTTAGCGCTCTCATTGAACGTTCCGAACAGCTGGCCGCAAAGCATGTGGCAGATCAGGAAATGCAGCTGGTACTAACCTATCATCTGAACCAGGTAAAAGTTCGACTAAGGGAACTTGGTGAACCAAAGATGAGACCAGCTCGATCTATCGACTGGATAGGTAGTGCTTGGAAATGGCTAGCAGGTTCCCCCGATGCAACTGACTGGGACAAACTCTTACAAACGCAAGCAGACATAATAGACAACAATAACGACCAATACAAAATTAACGAAAGACTCTTCGAGGCGACGCACGAGGTTATGAACAAGGTTAACAGAATGATTGATGGCTATAATAATGCCGTACAGGAGGGAGAAGTGGAAAGACTAAGACACTACTTACTCAACAAGGTACTTATACTAAAAGAAGGTGTAAACGAAATAGTTACTTACTTACTTACTTAAGGTGGCGCTACAGTCCGGGGTGGACCTGGGCCTCAACCAACAAGCGTCTCCAGCTAGCGCGATCTTTAGCTAGCTGTCTCCAGTTTCGCACGCTAAGTTGGTTAAGGTCCCCTTCCACTTGCGTGCGCCACCTGAGTCGCGGTCTTCCTCTACTGCGCCTTCCCTCGGGTATGGATTCGAAGATCTTCCGGGCCGGAGCATTCGTGTCCATTCGCTCTACATGACCCAGCCACCTCAGTCGTTGGACCTTCACTCTTCTGACTAGGTCGATGTCGCTGTAGAGCCCGTACAGTTCGTCGTTAAATCTCCTTCTCCATTCACCGTCAATGCAGACGGGACCAAAAATAACACGAAGAATTTTTCTCTCGAAACAACCGAGATTTACCTCATCCGCTTTTGATAGCGTCCATGCCTCTGCGCCATATAGCAGAACTGGGATGATAAGGGTCTTATAAAGGGTCACTCTAGTTGTTCGGGAGAGGGCTTTGCTACTCAATTGCCTTCTTAGCCCAAAGAAACAGCGATTGGCAAGAGTAATTCTACGTTTAACCTCAGCGCTGGTGTCGTTGTCTGAGTTCATAGCGGAGCCTAGGTAGACAAAGTCCTTAACCACCTCAAAGTTATATCTGTCTATTGCGACGTTCTGTCCGAGCCGTCGGTGTTGGGTGTCCTTTTTAGTTGACAGCATATACTTCGTCTTGCCTTCATTAACCGCCAAACCCATCTTCGCCGCCTCAGTCTCAATACTCACAAACGCGCCATTAACATCACGCTGCGTTCTGCCAATTATGTCAATGTCATCGGCGTATGCGAGTAATTGGACGGACTTTTGAAAGATAGTGCCTCTGGTGTTGGCGTTTGAGTTTTGCACTATTCTTTCAAGAACGATGTTGAAGAAGTCACATGACAGCGCATCGCCTTGTCTAAATCCTTTTTTGACATCGAAGGTCTCGGTAAGTTCTTTACCGACCTTGATGGAGCAGCGTGCATTCTCCATCGTCATCCTGCACAAACGGACGAGTTTGGCAGGGATGCCAAAACTAGACATTGCTCTGTATAGTTCGTCCCTATAAATGCTGTCATAGGCGGCCTTAAAGTCGATGAAAAGGTGGTGGGTATCGATTTGAAGTTCCTGGGTTTTCTCCAAGATCTGCCGCAGTGTGAATATTTGGTCTATGGTGGACTTTCCTGGCCTGAAGCCACACTGATATGGACCAATCAGGTTGTTTACGAAAGGCTTCAGGCGTTCACACAAAACGGCAGATAAGATCTTGTAGGCAATGTTTAGAAGACTGATACCTCTGTAATTGGCGCAGTTCAGAATGTCTCCTTTCTTGAGGATCGGGCAAACAATGCTGAGGTTCCATTCATCGGGCATACTTTCCTCCGACCATATTTTACAGATGAGTTGGTGCATGCTCCTTACCAAGTCATCGCCTGCCGCTTTGAACAGCTCGGCGGCTAGGCCATCTGCTCCAGCGGCTTTGTTGGACTTCAGTTTAGATATAGCTATCTTAACCTCGTCCAAGTCGGGTGGACGGTATTGTTGATCCTCATCGTCCAGGTTGAACGGTTCATTCTGCCTGACAGCGGAATGTAAGTCGTCATCGCCGTTAAACAGTCTGCAGAAGTAGTTCTTCCATATCCTCAGCATCGACTGCGATTCTACTACGATGTTCCCTTGTTCGTCCTTGCAGGCTTCGGTTCGGGTTCTGTAGCCTTGTGAAGTCCTTTTTACCCTCTGGTAGAACTTCCGAACCTCATTCCTGTTGTAACATCTCTCTATTTCCTCGATCGCGCGCTTCTCATGCTCTTTCTTTTTTCTCCTTAGAAGCCGGTGTTCGTCTCTTCTCTTCTGCACGTAGAGCTCACGAGCAGCTCTTGTCCTCCTTTGCAGCGCCGCTTTGTATGCCTCTTGCTTCGCTGCATGTGCTTGCCGGCACTCGTCGTCGAACCAGGGGTTTCGTTGTGGTGGTCGGGTGAAACCCAGCACATCACAGGCGGCGTCTCTGATGGCTTTTTGGCAATGTTGCCACTGGTCTTCAATACTTGATGCTGGCTGCATAGGACCTCTTGAGAGATTGAGAGAGACTCGATCGGAAAAGGATCTGGTGATCTCTTGCGATTGTAGCCGTCCGACGTCAAACTTCCTCACAGTATTTACTTGTCTTGGCGGCGTTCGGGATATCCGGAGTCGTACCTTGGCTACAACAAGGTAGTGGTCCGAGTCAATGTTGGCCGCTCGAAACGTTCGGACATCCATAATACTGGAGGAGTGCCTTGCGTCGATCGCAACGTGGTCAATCTGGTTGACGGTTGATTGATCAGGAGATCTCCATGTGCCTTTGTGAATATCGAGATGCGGGAACCGTGTGCTAGCTATGACAACATTTCGCCCCGCCGCGAAATCGATCAGCCTAAATCCGTTGTCGGAGGTGGTGTCGTGTAGGCTGTACTTTCCGACAGTACTACCAAAGATGCCCTCTCTTCCTAGCTTGGCGTTAAAATCGCCTAAGACAATTTTAATGTCATAGCTAGGGCATTGCTCGTAAGTGTGGTCCAAGAGCTCGTAGAACTTTTCTTTGGTGTCGTCGTCTTTCTCCTCCGTGGGGGCGTGCGCGCATATTAAGCTAATGTTGCCGAATTTAGCCTTGATGCGGATTGTCGTGATGCGCTCGTTTACATAGTTGAAACTTAAGACTTCTTGCCTAAGTCTGGCGCCAACGACGAATCCACATCCGAATAAGCGCTGTTTTTGTTGCCGATAGCAGTCGCCGTAATAAATATCGCAGTTTTTCATCCTCTTTTTGCCCGGGCCATCCCATCGCACTTCTTGAATGGCGGTTAGATCTGCTTTATAGTGGTTCAGGGCTTCCGCTAATTGTTCGGCTGCACGCGGTCTGTTAAGGGACCTAACATTCCACGTACAGATCCGAAATTCGTTGTCCTTTAATCGTTTGCCAGGTTCGTCAACAGTAAGATCATCCGTATCCGAGGCTTGTTGATGCTTCGCAACTATGTAATTTTTACGTAGTCGGGCAGTTACCCCGGCGTACAACCCCCAACCTGGAGGACCAGGCCCTTTTTGCGACCCCTTGGACAAAAGGAGCCGGAATATTCCGGAGTCAGTAACCCGCTGCGGGGATGTGAGAGCTGCCGTTGACCCATTAAGGGTTCTTCCGCCACCATCTCTATTTCAACACCCTGACTAGTGTTGAAAATCCTCAATGACCTCAGCTCCAAATACGTCAGAGTAGCCCATTGACGTATCTGCCATGTTGACTGTTGACGCCACCGTTGATTCAGCTATGTAAATTCATCCGCCGTACGTCCTCTTTCTGAGGGGCTCATGTTAGACTTCTGAGACTCGAACAGACAGTCAATCCGACAGAGCATTATAGTGTTGCTATTTTCTTCGTGTTCAACACTCGCGCTTATAAGTTTAGCAAGTCAAGTCCGGGTGGACATAGACCAGTACCCGGTGGTGACCAAGGGGAGGTAAAATAAGCACAATTGGTGAGTGTGAGATAGTTGCGACACTGGACATCGCCAAGTTGATGCCAATCAGATGCCCATCCCTATTCACACAACACCCAACGAAATAGTTAGGGCCTGTCAAATGGCCAAGACCGGAATAGGTAATAGCAACATACTGGACTCTGAGGAGGTTAACACTATCATAAACGAGCTGCAAACTCTACCTTATCAAAACTTCGTAGAAGCGGTAGAGTACGGACGGCCCTCTGTATATAGCAATGGAACCATACTGCTGTATGTTCTAGCAATCCTCAAAGTTGGTACCAACATTTCCCATTTGGTAAACGCTCGAAACTATACGAAACTACTAGTTAATCACGACATGACTTACGGACTCGAGGGTAACTGCTTCCATACGGGAAACACATCGGTATGCGAGGGTAGCATTTTAAAGAAATTAGCGGAAGACACATGCCTACCCAGGATTCTCAAGGGTGGCATCGCAGCCTGCGACTTTAAAAACACTAACGAAGAAGTCATCGAGCTTATTGGGGAAAATACAATCTTTGTGACAAATTTCAATGGTTCAATTTTAACTAAAAATTCTTCTATTCCCCTAGAAGGTACCTATCTCATCCAACTGGACAACGACACAATCACCATCAAGGATCAGACATACTTCGGTGGGTCTGCTTCAAAGCTACAAGCGCTCCCTGCCGTCCTGGCCAACGTAACCAGCAGGAGAATCAAGCCTGACCTGGAATTTGTGCACGATATCAGTGTCAAGAATATTGAGCACATCAAAACCTTAAAAGAAAATCTTAACTCTCTTCTATCATTACAGAAATCCTTGTTGCTGTAGTCATAGTTATCGTCATCTGCCTACTCTGGAAAAAAATTTACGGAAAGGTCAACATCCCGGAACTTCGCCTGTCCTTTCACCGGAAGCGAGTCCCCCGCCCAGCTCCACGCTCAGAGGAAATTCAACAACCTAGCGGTAACCTAACCTGTTCCACATGCTCAGCGATAGATCTGCGTGACGCAGATATTTAAGGG
The DNA here is from genome assembly GCA_948293265.1 of Cheilosia impressa. Classification (NCBI taxonomy): domain Eukaryota; kingdom Metazoa; phylum Arthropoda; class Insecta; order Diptera; family Syrphidae; genus Cheilosia; species Cheilosia impressa. Next base: position 67,158,753 of record OX411880.1, on the reverse strand, counting down.
GGCGGCAGTTAACACGATCGGCTATTCACCTGCCGATAAAAAAAATGCATGCGCTGCAATTCATTAATGCACGCGCATCCGTTATGCGCTTTACGACAAACGGTGTCAACTTGCTCACTCCAGGTGCGAGACAATGGCAATGGGTTTGCGTGGGAACTTTTTATTTAGGTATCCCGAAATATTGTAGCCAGGCCAAGTTCGCGACTAACGGAATAAAGACTTACATATTATAACGTATCTAAAGAATTGAGTTTTATTTGAATCGAACCAAGTGGTGCACGAATTATTAATTCGTGCTGGTTTAATTTTTTTTTCACATCAAGGACCAAGATCCTTTACTTACTCCATTAAATTGGGAGACAGACTCAAGTAAACTGAGCAGACACAATATCGAATTACATTTAATTGTATTTGGGGTAAGGAAATAGAAAAATATAAATTTGTTAGAAATACTGATTCATTCGCATTCAATTGCAACAGGTAAAGGAAACATTAAATTGCTTGCATTCCATTGCAGAAAAGAATAACTGACGTGATTATTCAATTGGTAAGCATTACATTGCAAAGATTTGTAGAGACTTGGCAAATTAAATTGTGTTAGCTTTAGTATATTTTCTCCCTGAATAAAGTGAGTAAAAATTATTAGGAAATGAGTGGAACTGGAGTGACACCATTTCTCTGCGACGTCATGGAAAAATCAGTCCTGAGGGTAGAGTGGGAGAAATGGCTTCGAGCTTTTTTCCCTGTACCTTCAGGCGGAAGAAATCAACGATCCGATTAAGAAAAGGAATAAGCTATTACATTTGGGGGGAACCCAACTACAAGATGTTGTGTATAATATCCCGGGTGCATTAGTTGACTCTGGAGGGAATGATGAATCGATAGATGTTTTCAAGGTGTTAATTGACAAATTAACGGAATACTTTTCTCCGCAGAGGAACTCAACTTTTGAAAGGCATCTATTTCGTTCATTGAGACCTGAGGAAGGGGAAAATAAAAATAAATTTCTGTTGAGGCTCCGGAACCAGGCAGCGAAATGTCAGTTTGGGGAAACAAGGGAGGAAATTGTGAATATCAATCTTAAAGATAAGTTGATAGATGTGTGGGACCCTAAGGAGCTTAAGAGACGGCTGTTAGAAAAGGAGCATGATCTGAAAGAAATAATTGATATGTGCGATATATATGAACAGATCAACAGCCAGTCGGAAGAGATGACGTTACCAGGTACGTCTACAAACATCAACAAAGTTACATCTAGAAGTGAGAGTAAGTTCGTAGATACCGAATGTGGTAAGCGGGGACACTTAGGAAGTAGTCCAAATTGCCCCGCCAAAGACGTTAGTTGTAACAAATGCGGTTTCCTTGCTCATTTTGCGCGAAAATGCCAGACTAAGTCTGGTAAACGTAAAGCGGGAAATTTCGGTAGAACAGACATCCAAGTATAATCTACTCAGCGAAAAGGATTGGGGGCGGCTGCTCAAGGAAAAGGCTACAGTATGGAACATTCGGACAGATTCAGAAAACCAATTTCGAGCATATGCTGGAGATAAAGTACTCAAAATAATAGTAGTTTTCGAGGCCGTGATAAGGCGTAGATAAGGTTTCCGACTTGATTTCCTCGTTCTATGTTATAGAGAATGGTAGACAATCACTTTTAGGCAAGGATGCTAGTGTCGAACTGAATATTGTTGGACCAAGCCGGTGGATATTGCTAGTTGTGATAGTTTTTAAACAGAATGGAGACATCCGGTTGTGTATAGACATGAGACGTGCTAACGCTGCAATACTGAGAGAAAACTACTCACTGCCGACTTTTGACACAGTTATGACAAGGTTAAGAGGAGCCAAGCATTTCTCTAGGTTGGACCTAAAGAACGCCTATCATCAACTAGAATTGGATGAACGCAGTCGCGAAATAGCAACCTTTATTACATCCAAGGGGGTTTATGGACATCCTAGCCTCATGCAAAAACGTCCTGAACTACCTGGACGATGTTATTGTATTTGGGCAAACTGAAATGGAACATGATACAAATTTGAAAGCGGTATTGGATGTTTTTAAGTGTTAAAATGTGACATTGAATAACGACAAATGTGTATGGAAGGCTCAAAATTTTAAGTTTTTAGGACATATCTTGTCACCAGCTGGAATACGTCCAGACCCAGAAAAGGTAAAAACAGTCTTGGAATTCCGAGCCCCATCCAACAAAGAGGAAACGCGGGGTTTCTTGGGGCTCGTAACGTACTTAGGAAAATGTATCCCTGATCTGGGTGACATAACAGAACCACTAAGAACCTTAACAAAGAAAGACGTTCGATTCACATGGGGTCCTGATCAGGATAGTTCCTTTCAGGAACTTAAAAAACGGCTGGCAAAAATACCAACGCTGTCGTATTACAATCCGAAAAGAAATCGAATCCCCTTAATTGCGGATGCAAGGTCCAGTTGCTTTAGGTGCAGTGCTTCTACAGTTCGAAAACAACATCCCTCAAGTTGTATCATTTGCCAGTAAAAGTCTGTCGGGGGTTGAGCGTAGATACTCTTGTTGCATGCGCATAACTCACATTTCGTAATAACTTTTCCTATCTTAAATTCACATGAAATATTATATCGTCTACCAATTTATTCCATGCGCAAAACTTCTATTTGTTACAAATCTAATTCAAATTCAAAACGCAATAATGCAATGTGCAATGTGTACTCGTTATCTTTTTATACCCTCCAGAGGAAGGTATATTCACTTTGCCAATACATTTGTAACGCCAAGAAGGAGTCACCGGAGACCTCATAAAGTATATATATTCTGAATCAGGATCACATCCTGAATCGATTTAGCCATGTCCGTCTGTCTGTCTGTCTGTCCATCTGTCTGTCTGTCTGTTGAAAGCACGATAGCGCCCAAAGTAATTGACGTAGGTGAACGAAATTTGGTGAAAGGACTTCTCTTTATCGGCGTCAGGTTGGTATTGAAAATGGGCTATGTCGGTCAAGTAGTTCTGGTACCTCCCATACAAAACCAATATTGGACCCATGTGTCTCTCTGTCTGTTGAAAACACGATAGCACTCAAAGTAATTGACGCAGGTGAACGAAACTTTTTGAAAGGAATTATTTTTATTGGCGTCAGGTTGATATTGAAAATGAGCTATGTCGGTCAAGTAGTTCTGGTCCTCCCATGCAAAACCAATATTGGGCCCACATGTCTCTCTGTCTGTTGAAAACACGATAGCACTCAAAGTAATTGACGCAGGTGAACGAAACTTTTTGAAAGGAATTATTTTTATTGGCGTCAGGTTGATATTGAAAATGAGCTATGTCGGTCAAGTAGTTCTAGTCCTCCCATGCAAAACCAATATTGGGCCCACATGTCTCTCTGTCTGTTGAAAGCACGATAGCGCCCAAAGTAATTGACGTAGGTGAACGAAATTTGGTGAAAGGACTTCATTTTATCGGCGTCAGGTTGGTATTGAAAATGGGCTATGTCGGTCAAATAGTTCTGGTACCTCCCTCACTGTTTTGTCTAAAACAGTGTGGAAAAATGCACAAATCGAACTGTATTGCAATATGTGAAAATTCTTCCCGTTGTAACTTTATTTTAAAACGGTTGAAAAGTTAAAAGAATAACGCACAGTAAATTTTAGTCAACGTTATAAATTGCGGGTTTATTACTAATTGAATTATATATCGAGAAAAGTTTGACATTTATACTATTGTTTATATACAATTTTGTGTAGACTTTTATTGACAAATGTCAATTATATGCTTAAGGCTCTTAATACAATGATTATTTATTATACATGACAATTTTACTTTATTGTAATTTCATTTTAATAATACATCCTCAACATTCACCCCCACCGTGAACTCTGTTCGCAACAAGATCAGCTCATCAAATAATGAAAAGTGGCATCACTGGTCTTCGATAACACTCTATCATATTTTCGCCTCATCTCTGGAATTGATCTGCTATCGGCTCTGCAATTGGAATTTGCTCTTCTATGACGCTGTTAAAGAGACAATTAGTGTAACAGAGAAAGACATAATAACAAACAAACAACATTGACAATATGGTAGATATGTTTATGACTACCTAATTGAAGTGAGTAATTTGCCTTATGCCCCTACTTGCCGTCTCTTTTCTACTACCTGAGTTGATTGGTATTTTTTTTTTTGTATTGTGTTTATCGCATTTCCATATCGCCGTGATTTATTGCATTTGTCGCTTTCGGTGGAATATTTTTTGTTAAAAAAGTTGTGTTTTAAGTGTAAATTGTTGGGTGTTTAAGTGATTTTCGGGTGAGTAATTCATCATTTTACAATAATAGTAAAAAAATATTAGCGATTTAGTGTAGTTTTAGATAATTTGTGTTTGTTAATTTTGTTGCATGATGCGGTGGATTTATATGTTTATGTGTGTGTGTGTGTACTATTACAAGCTGCAATCAGCAGCAAAGCACAATTTGATGAATGAATGGGCTTATGTGTTATGTGTTTTCGATTTGAGTGCATTTTACTTCATTGAGTGGACTGTATTATGATGTGTAGTGTTTGGGTGGAAGGGAAATTTTTGATTTGGTATGAAATTTCCCAAATGAGAATTTTGTGAGTTGTGTTGATTTTATTTTATTGTGTAGTGTAGTGTGTTGCATATGTTAATAATTATTATTTTGTGTTTGTGTAGTGTTGTATTTGTTTGTGTAGTGTTGTGTTGAGAAGAAAAAAAAATATTTGTTATTATTTTTTTTGATATTTTACTTGTGAGAAAGTGCGTGTGTGAAAATGTATGTGTTTTTTTTTTTTTGAAATTAATTATTGATTGTTTGAAAAGAAATGGTTTATATTAGGGATTGGTCTGTGGTTATTTTGTTGCTAGGAAGCGGACATATTTTTGTAATTGGTCGTTTTAGTTCACCGGTTTGTGTTTTTAGAGTTACGACGCGTATTAAATTATCCGCTCCAGGGTGTAGCTTGATAATACGTGCCATCATCCACTTTGATGGTGGTAATCGCTCGTCCCTTATTAGAACGAGATCTCCTAGATCAGGGTTTTCTGCTGTTTTCAGCCATTTTGGACGCTGTTGTAGCTGAGCTAAATACTCTGAGCTCCAATGCTTCCAAAAATTTTGAAAGAGTTGCTGAATTCTTTTCCAGCAGTCGTTGTAGCTTATATTCTCCTCTTTGGTGTCTGGTTCTGGTACGCTTTGTATGGGTTGGTATGTAGCGCCATATACAATTTGTTAGACGCTGGATCTCCGCAACACGATTGTTGACAAAAGTTTTCCACCTAGCAGGAGGTGCCATAATCCACGCCAGCGTAATCTTCGAGTCCGACCAGGCGTACTTCCTAACGCTGTTAAACTTCAAGACCTTTGCAGTGTAGTCCAGAAGTACCGCTAGTGTGACTGCTCCACAAAGTTCCAACCTAGAAGGGTTACGGTCTTTAGAGGGGCAACTCTGGTTTTGGACATCAGGAGGTGAACGTGAATACTACCGTCGTCATCTAACACACGTAAGTAGACTACCGCTCCGTATGCCTTTTCTGATGCATCACTAAATCCGTGTAATTCCAGGTCCTTTGGCTTATTTCTCATGTGAATCCATCTTGGTATCTGTATACTTTCGATAGAGGGCAGCTCGCGTCGAAAGTCTTCCCAATGGGTTTTGAACTCCTCTGGAATCGGGTCATCCCACTCTAGACCGCGGCACCACAGCTGTTGAATCAAGATCTTTCCTAAGATAATGCACGGCGAGATCCATCCAAGGGGATCGAAAAGCTTAGCGATAGTGGACAACATCGTTCTCTTTGTTGGAGTTTCAACTTCATCAAGGAAGACGTTCTGAAAAGAAAAAGAATCGCCTAAAGGGTACCATCTAATACCTAACGTCTTTATCTGTGGAACAGCGTTAGTTTCAAAGGGTAAAGAAAAGCCTAACTCCTTTTGCTCAGGTCGAATATCGTTTAAAAGCATGTCATTCTTGGATGTCCATTTTCGCAAGTTGAAGCCCGCGGATGCCAACAAATCTTTGGCTTGATCGCATATTAGGCGTGCCTCCTCCAAAGTGTCAGCTCCAGCGATTAGATCGTCGACGTACATACCCTTACGGACGACTTTTGATCCAATTGGATAACGATGCTCCTCATCGACTGCAGCTCTTTGGATTGTGCGATTGGCAAGATACGGTGCACTTGCAGTACCAAAAGTGACCGTTTGCATGCGATAAGTCCTTACGGGTTGATTCGGATTGTCACGCCACAAAATAAGCTGGTAATACGAATCCTCCTTCCTCATTCGTATTTGCCTAAACATTTTTTCAATGTCGGCGGTGAAGGTAAATTGATACGTTCTCCATACTAACACAATATCACTAATGTTGTTTTTGCGTTTTAGGTCCTATCAATAAGTGCTCGTTCAAGGATGTACCATCTAAAGTCTTTGCAGCGGCATCAAAGACAACTCGTAATTTAGTTGTCGTGCTAGACTCCTTCAGGACAGCATGATGAGGAACAAAGTAGTGATATGGAGTATCAAGAACAGTATCGTGAAGGACATCGACTTCTGACATCTGCCTCAAATCCAGGTATTCCTTAATGCACTTAGAGTACTCATTGTGTAGTGTCGGGTTCGCCTCGAACCGTTTCTCCAACTGATGAAACCTACGCAAGGTCTCGCGTTTCGAGGGTCCAAGCCCAGGTTTGCATCCATCCTTAAAGGGAAGAGATACTTCATATCTCCCGTCTGAAAGACGTCGGGTCGTCTCTTCATAGTATTTTTCACAAGCAACATCTTCTTCTATTTTAGCATCGGCATATGGTGCTTCTTCCATTTCCCAAAATTTTCTTAATTGGGTGTCGATATCGAAGACCTGTAGAAAACACTGCTTTGATGATTTTTGTTTCTGAGTTGGTACTTTACCGAGCAGAATCCATCCTAGCTCCGTCCTTTGAGCAATTGGTGACATCCTATCTTCGCCTCGGACAATCTCCGGAAGAATAAATTCTGCGAAAACATCACTTCCCAAAAGCAGATCCACTGTAGCCGGTTTGTAGAAGGTAGGGTCTGCTAATTCTAGTCCGCTAAGGTGTTTCCAGTTGCTGAGTGTCAGTTGTTTGGCCGGGAGAAGCCCAGTCAGGGACTTAAATACGAAGGCCTGCGTGTTCGTCTCAAAAGTAGTGCGCAGAGACGCAAAGGTTATGTCGACACACTTGTGACATGCTCCGCTGCTGACCTTTCCCAACCCTGACACCTCAACTAACGTACTCCGAGTCCTCAGGTTTAGAATTTGTACGGCTGCTTCCGTGATGAAAGTGGCTTCCGACCCCGGATCAATTAAAGCTCGAAGGTTAAAATACTTCCCCCTGGAACACCTCACCTTAACAATAGCTGTAGCTAATAAAATGTGAGTATTTTCACTCTGCTTGGAATGGTAAGTGTTTACGTTGCTAGTAGTAGGGCGATCTGTATTACCAGGATGAGACATTTGAGTACTTGGGCCTGCTGAAGGATTAAATGTAGCAGATTGTTGAAACGTAGGTGGATTAGAAGTTATTTGCGGTGTGGGGTTAAAACTAAAAGTTGAATTTGTATTTGGGTTTTGAATAGGAGCGGAATGCAGGAGAGAGTGGTGTTTTTGTTGGCAATAATAGCAACGTGCCTGACTAGGACAGTGTTGAGTTTGATGACTATAGGCAAGGCAGTTGCTACAAACACCTATCTTGTCAACGATGTTGCACCGCTCAACGGGATTCATTTTTCCAAAAGAGTTACATTTACGCAGAGAATGTTGGCCTTTACTACATATCTTGCAACTGTATTTGTCCTTTGGCTTTTGTTGCAGATGATATACCGTCTTCGGTGTAGACTGTCGTTGACTAGAACCTCCGGCAAAACTCTTTCCCGATTTGGGTTTATCCTGGTCAATAACTTCCAACGTTCGGAACCTCGTTTCCAAAAACTCCGAAAATTCGTTGAAAGTTGGTAACTCCTTTCTTGCTCCGAGTCGTTCTTCCCATAACTGTTGTGTAGAAGATGGTAATTTGTGCAACAATATATAAATAATTATCAAATCCCAATGTTCTGTAGGAACATCAAGATTTTTTAGCGAATGTAGACACTCAGTGGATGTATCCAGCATTCTCTTAAGGTTAAACGAGTTCTCGGTCGTAATTGTCGACTGATTAATAAACATTTTCAGATGAGTATTTACTAAAAATCGTTTATTATCGTAGCGTGAGCATAAAAGAGACCATGCCTTTTCGTAGTTACCTTCTTCCACTTCCAGGTGCTGTAACAAACTATCGGCATCTTTGGATAAACCGGACTTTAGATAATGCAGTTTTTGAATTTCACTCAAACTAGTGTTGTTGTGAATCATGGACTCAAATTTGCTCTTAAATGGCCGCCATTTTTCGTATTGTCCTGAAAAAACAGGAAGAGACATTTCAGGAAGGCGAATACCATGCGGATTTGAGCTGATTGGAGGTGGCTTGTTTGCAGAAGTGGATTCCGCAAGCTTATCTAAACAATCAAGGAGTTCGGCTCTATATTCCAGGTAAACTTTACGAATTTCCTGGAAAATTCCCCTAAACTCCGAAAAATCCTCATCGTCTTCATCCACCAACATTGTCAGCTTATCACTGATGTGTTTGCTATCCCTAAAAACATCTTCCATAATTACTAAGCGACCATTGACAAGATTTTTCGTCCGTTTGGTTTCCACAGTCGAAGAAAAACTTTTAAAATCGTTTTGCAGGATCGAAAGAGAGTTTTTAAGTAGTTTTAACTCTTTTGTGGCGGTCATTTTGGCAGATTTGGCAAATAATTTAGTGGCAAATGTATAAAAAAATAGGCAAATAAGGCTTACTCACTCACCTCAATTATTCTGCATGCACGCTGATGTAGCTGAAGTCTTTTGCAGCGTAGGAACCTCGGTTGCTTGTATGCTAAGTAAATTACGCGGCGCGAGAAACCGATTTACACACAAAACTCACAAGAAATTGTCTTTATTAGCTATTTCAGCAAAAATTATAAAAAAGTGTAATAGAAATTGTTTTTTCTGTCTTGCAGATATAAAACACACAAAACTGTCACTGGAAAGTAGGGTTATATGGCTCGAATGGACCAAATGTTTTGTCTAAAACAGTGTGGAAAAATGCACAAATCGAATTGTATTGCAATATGTGAAAATTCTTCCCGTTGTAACTTTATTTTAAAACGGTTGAAAAGTTAAAAGAATAACGCACAGTAAATTTTAGTCAACGTTATAAATTGCGGGTTTATTACTAATTGAATTATATATCGAGAAAAGTTTGACATTTATACTATTGTTTATATACAATTTTGTGTAGACTTTTATTGACAAATGTCAATTATATGCTTAAGGCTCTTAATACAATGATTATTTATTATACATGACAATTTTACTTTATTGTAATTTCATTTTAATAATACATCCTCAACACTCAGAAAACCAATTTTGCATGACTTGTATGCAGTGGAGGATATCAAAGCATCGGCCAGGCCGATGATAACACTTTTACTTGTTTTTAATTCAAATTACCTATGTGACCTGGTCACTGCCAGCGTTCTCAAGGGTGTCGCATATCTTCTTAAAAGATAATGCCCGATGCCAAACAAATTTGATGTTCGAAGGCAGAGCAGACAATTTAGAAGCGGGAGTTCGTTACCGAAACGCATACGATTCAGACGCAGATTGTAACCTGTCTTGTCCAGGTACGATTACTAGTGGTGTAAATGTATTATACAAAGTAGATGCTAACTTATATTTTGCGAAGACTATTGTTGTGAAAAGTTAAAAATAAATATATTTTTGGTGCAAGTGTTATCAACTCCATATGACAATTCTTGGCAACCTAACGAAGATTGTGTAGATACATTTTGTAACATTCAACTGTCACTAAAGTACGAAATATTTTGATAACAATAAAAGGATTTTAACAAAGCTCGGCACAAACAAAACAACTTCAGTGACAAGTGAAGGTTATTTTAAAACACCACACTCTCAAACGGAAAAAGAAAGTCTTGCATTGGTATGGGCTGTCGGGAGATTCTACTATTATCTAGCCGGCGTTCAGTTCGAGTTGGTGACAGATCATAAGCCGTTAGAGGCTATTTTCAAGCCAACCTCAAAGCCACCGGCTCGAATTGAAAGATGGGTGTTACGACTGCGAGTTTAACATAGCAGATTCATTTTCCAGACTGTGCAAAATGGATCAATTTAACATCTTTGACAGACAATGTGATCAAAATATCTGCTCCATAGTTCAACAATCAATGTCGGGGGCGCTAACTATTCTTGAAATTGTAAAAAATAACAACACAAATTCAGAAATGATGGAAGCGGTTAGCAGCATCCAAAATGATAAGTGGATACCAAACAATACGAACAGAGCTATGTACGCTGGGAAACATTCTGCTACAGGGAAAAAAAATTATTATACCTACGACCTTATGATCACGGGTTCTTGAACTGGCACATGAAGGTCACCCGGGTGAAACCGTGATGAAACGCAGACTGCGCTCTAAAGTATGCTGGCCTTTGATTGATAGAGACGTGGAGACGTATGTGAAATGCTGTCGGGATAGTTTACTTGTTTCTAAACCAATGCAACCAGCTCCAATGAAAAGGCGCGTTTTCCCAGACGGCCCGTGGCTGTGCTTGGCAATGGATCTGTTAGGACCTCTACCGAACCATGACTATATTTTTGTCATAATCGATTACTACTCAAGATACTACGAATTTAAGTTCTTGAAGAGAATAACTTCGAATGCGATTATCGAGATTTTGGAGGAAATATTTGCTAGACTTGGCTACCCCAAATCTATTACTGCCCACAACGGGCGTCAATTTGTTAGCGGAGAATTCAAGGAGTACTGTGGCGATAACAATATCAAGCTGATAACATCCCCACCGTACTGGCCGTAGGCGAACGGGGAAGTTGAGAATATGAACCGGTCTATTCTGAAGAGGCTTCAGATAGCTAATTCGAAAGGGGCGGACTGTAAAAAAGAGATACAGAAATTTATGTTGATGTATAACGTAACGCCTAACGGCACAACGGGAAAATCGCCTTCAGAGCTGTTATTCAATAGGCTTATTCGAGATAAAATTCCTTCTTTCCAAGATATTCCAGAAAACATCTTGGATTCCGAAGCAAGGGACTCAGATATCAGGAACAAAGCAAAGGGAAAGCAGAGCGCTGATAAGGATCGTGGAGCAAAATATGACAAGATAGCGGTGGGAGATAAAGTGTTGCTGCAAAATCTGACACCACAAAATAAGCTAGCAACCACATTCAGTCCCGAGGAATTCGAAGTCGTTGAACGGAGGGGAAACGATATCATGGTGTGCGGAAGCGGCAAAGTATTAAGGCGCAACGTCAGTCACCTAAAAAAAATATCAAATCCGGTGGAATCAAACGCTCTAGGAGCAGGTTCTATTTCTAACAAAAATCACCATGTTGCTTCTCCTACCATTTCAGGTAAATCTATCGACGATTCACTAGATCATGAAAAACAGCCATGTTCTACACCAGGACCAGGAGAAGAGTAGGAAAACAAGGGGATCCCCAACCGGAAGCTTACTTCGAAGTTACAGAATATTGGAGGGATGTGGCGACCTGCCGATTCCCAGCAATAAAGCATCCAAACGCATGCGCACTATGATCAACCGCACACAATGCGAGAGATGCACTTGCTCGGTTGAGTCATTCGATTGGCAACTGCGCGAGCGGTACATCGATTAGATTTGGTGAATTGTGGTTTTGTACATTTTGGTAATTGAGTGAATAAAGTTTAGTTTGTTGTAACACATACAATCGGAAACCAGTCTTTCAATCAGGTCATTACAGATAGGATCAGGTATGATGAAAAGAAAAAATTGCGATATTTATTACAGCTGCCATAAAAGATTGCATGTATTAGGATGCGGATTGGTCGTGGGAAATCGGCTTAGGATAAAAGTTATTGACTTTAAGCCGATAAGTGATAAGAAAATAAGCGTAGAAAGAAGAGGGCCTACGCAGTCTCCCAGCTCAAGGATATCGAAGAGTCCCGCGATCGAAGCAACATCCGGAAGTTCTACAAGAAAACCAAGCAACTGGCTGCTGGCTTCAAGACCGGAACACAGGCTCTTCGAAACAGTGATGGAAACCTAGTCACCGAAGCAGAGGGAATAGTAGATGTGTTTAAGCAGCATTTCCAGCAGCTGCTAAATGGGCATCATGTAGAGAGAGAGCTATTCCAAACATGCACCGGATTTCGGCAAGGAGACGCACTATCATGTGACTTCTTCAATCTCGTGTCAGAGCAGATAGTGCGCAGGGCAGGTGTCAACACGGAAGGCACTGTCTTCATCAGATCCGTCCAGCTACTGGGGTATGCAGACGATATTGACATCATCGGTCGCTCCCAGCGTGCCGTGATAGAGGCTTTTACGGCGATTGAAGAACAGGCGAAATTCGTTGGTCTTGTAGTAAATGAGGACAAGACTAAGTACATGCTATCAACAAACAAACAAGCATCTGTCTACCGCCTAGGAGAGAACGTCACTATTTATAGCAACAATTTCGAGGTAGTTAAGGAGTTTATCTACCTCGGAGTAAACTTGAACTCCACAAATGACATTCTAGTGGAGATCCGGCGAAGAATTACCCTAGGAAACCGCTGCTACTTCGGTTTGGCAAAACAATTGGGTTCGAAACTTCTAACTTGAAGGACAAAATGTATGGTTTACAGAACCCTTATCCTGCCAGTTCTGATTTATGGCGCCGAGCGGTTTTTTGGTCCTGTGTGCGAGGAGGGCGAATGGAGGAGAAGATGCAACCGCGGACTCTATGAGCTGTACCAAGATGTGGATGTAGTCCAAAAGACCAAAATACTTCGACTGCAATGGCTCGGTCCCATCGAGCGAATGGACAATAATTCTCCAGCTAAGAGGATCTTCGAATCCCAGCCGCCAGGTTCGAGACGACAAGGAAGACCGAACCTCCGTTTCAAAGACCAAGCCATCGCGGATGCCAGAGCGCTTGGTCTGGATAACTGGAAGCAGCGTGCCCGGGATCGCAGATAATGGAAGGCTGCAGTGACTCAGGCAGAGACTCTCCACGGGTCGGGAGCCAGTTAAGTAAAGTAAGTATGTATAAGTCCAAACATTAAGATAGAGTTAAAGGCAAAACATTCCAAGCAAGTCAATATCGTCCAAATAGATATCAACGCTGAGAGCGAAATCCCACATATTCTCGCTAAACATAATAAACTTTTCGGTCCTATATCTGATAGCGGAACAATAGATACAAGTGTCCGCGCGGAAATAAGAACGCATATCCTATTCCAGACATAACCAACATACGTCTGGTTTTCACCAAATTAAACTGAAAACCTGCGACATACCAAAAACGGCCTTCTCCACGGCAAACGGTACTCGGCTCCCGTTCGGCCTCAAGAACGCCACCGCCATCATCCAAAGGATGATTAAATATGTCCTCAAACGACGGATAGGCAAAACCTGTTACGTCTACATTGACGATAGGAAAAGATAAGGAAATTCATATAAAAAATCTGGATGAAGTACTCTCCTTCTTAGAAAATGCCAACTTGAGAGTTAATATAGAAAATTCTAAATTTTTGAGAACACAAGTCGATTTTTTATGTTGCTAACACAAAACGGAATTCGCCAGACCCAAGAAAAGACGATGAAATGAACCGAATCCCACCACCTCAAAACCTTAAAGAATTGAAAAGTTTTTTGGGTTTAGCCTCATATTACAGGAAATTCATAAGAGACTTCGCAAAAGTCTCGAAGCCCTTAATAAACCTAACCAGAGGAGCAAATGCACAAATAAAAGCGGACCAATAAAAAAAAACTGAAATAAACCTTGACGAACAGGCACTAAAAGCATTTAACGATCTGAAGGAGATGCTTACGTCCTCAGACATTCTAATTTTGCCAAACTTCAACAAACCATTCCTACTAACCACAGACGTTTCTAACCTTGCGATCGGAGCAGTCCTTTCACAGGGCGAGATTAATAAAGATAGACCTATCACATTTATATCTAGGTCTTTGACTAAAGCCGAAGAAAACTACTCCGTAATCGAGAAAGAGTTAATTGAAATAGTATACCAAGTAGAAATTTGTGACTACTATCCAAATTAAATTTAAATTATGGTTACCACACGGTAAATTTTACTCAATTTTGTGTCGATAAAAGCATTCCGATAAGATGGTAACCATTAACATTTTTGTAACCATTACATGACTCAAAGATACATTGTCATTTCAGCTACGCAAATTGACTGCGCACAGTCTGATTTGTGACTATTAAATGCCACTATAGTATTTTGGCGCTTTTTCTGTAAACAATCAATCACATACTACAGACTAATGTCTCCTGTAGGCGTACACAGACGAAGTTGGTACAGCATTTATACTCACATATACACCATGCACCTTTTAATGTAGGTATGTACGGATAATTATATGACATTCCTTCTCAAGCGTAATGTCCAAAACACATGTGCAGAAATTCTGGACGCAGCACAAAATGCAGTGCTGCAAGTAAAATAGATGTGCAGAAAATTGTTTGACATGCAATGCATCGGCTAATTGCGGATATGATTACTGTCATTCGCCCACTTAGCAGCTGATGTGTTTACAACTAAAGCAAAAACAAAACGACCAGCAAATGTCAATAGTCGATGATGCCGAATCCTTGAAGTTAAAATTTTTTTTCTTTTGTGTTGTAGTTCGTTTGAATTTTGCAGCAAATTTAGAAATAGAGACATGTTGCAGTGCTGCAGTGACTGCAGAATTTACGTGTGTCTATTTCCATATAAACATGTGTATTCTAATCAAGCTGCGCAGTGAATTCTGCACATGTGTTTTGGGCATAAAGTATCTACACAGGGTGGCGGAGCAAAAAAATTCTTGAATTGTGTTATGATGAATATCTTAAAGGAGTCGATATAATAAGTAATTTTTTGGGGGAACATTAATTTACATTTTAGACATTGTATTCAAAATAGCTTGCCATTGTAGTACAACACTGAAAACATAAACTTTTTTGAAAAAATGCGTCGCAAGTAGTAAAAGTAAATTTTACTACTTGCGACGCATTTTCTGCCTTTTTGTTTGTCTTGACTTTTTTTTATTTTACCCTCATAAAGATCACTGATTTCCATGGTATACAACAATAGTACGAGATCCAACAGTTGTTTTAAATCATGGAAATCAATAATCTATAATTATATTATATTATGTGGGCAGAATCATATGAAAATGCTTTCAGATTATACTAAATAAACTGAAGAACATTAAAAACTTCCGCTATTCCTACACTAAAATTTGATTATTTACATCGCGTTTGATTAGCATTTTTTTCCATAAATATGTTACTGAAGTAATTCTAGAATTTTCATAAACATTATATTTATTAAGTTGTACCTAAGAATAACATGGTTGGTTGCAGTACCAAAAGTCAAAGGAAAAAACATTTAACATTTTTTTAATCCATTTCTTATTATTTTAACCAAGCTTTTGTTGAATGTTCTCATACTTTAAAAGTATAAAATCGATAGAATGAATCATTTAATAATAATAAACGCAACAAAAAATAAACATTTCCTCAATTTATGTACAAGGTGCCCCTACCTAAAGAAAGGCACATGGCAGGCAAATGAGTCTAATTGGGATCCATTATCAACAAAAAAACTTTTATTTTTGAATATTGATATGCGAAACTTCTTTTGTCCTTTAAATACATATGTTAACTATTTAGTTAAGTAAAAGAGATAATGCTTTTAATTTAATTTTACAGATATTGTAATGAGTTTGAAAGCCCCTGGGAAAATAAAAAAAAACTGGAAAATAAACTGAATATTATAAATACTCAATATTTGTCGAGCGCGACTTAAGAATCTCAGATTCTTCTTAATTCAAAAAACACAACTTTTCGGGACTACGTCCGATGACCAACAACACATTTATTTTCTCTCCAATAAAAATTACAGCTTTGTTTCTGGATTAGGTATACATAGTACGTTATATAAAATGTGCTGACTCTATTTGGCAATGTTCAAATGGAAAAAATGCTTAAAGGGTAATGTGACATAAAATGTGCTGACTCTAATGGGAATGTTTAATGGAATTTTTAAAAGCTAACGTGAGAAACAATAAATATGAAATATGTATATATGTATGTACTATCGTGTTGCGGCATGTGGCATTTGCTGCCAAGGTATCTCGTTTCGTAACTCGCGTGAGTTTTTGCCACTACAACTTGTTGGTATTTGAGGTAAAACTGACTTTCGTTTTAATATTTTGCACTCGGGTACGAAGAAATGCAATAACTGAATTCACATAATATTATCTGCATTACCATTTTCCTGATACGATCTTCCTTTAGGTATTTTAGCATCCCCAAGTGGAAAGTTATGAGTGTACCTACATTTCTAATTGGTATAAGCATTTTTATTTCCCAACCAACTTACACAAAACACACAAAAACAAATTTGACAGCTGACTAAAATTCGGTCACGTTTCGGTTACAAGTCATAACCAAATATACCATTACGTGTGTTTCCAAAAACAGTAATTTAATGAGATAAAACTAATTCCCCACTTTGGTCACCGTTCCATCCTTCAATGGAAACAGTACGCACTTTTAAACTCTTTTACTGTTTTGTTTACATATCTGAAATGTGGTAACAGCGCCTAAACTACAACCATCAATTTCTACTTGCGATTGTTCCTCGACAAACTAAAAAATTACCTCTATGGCGTCAGAAGCGATAAGATCTTAACAGACCACCAGCCCCTTACTTTCGTCTTGAGTAACCGCAACAACAATGCAAAACTCAAACGATGTAAAGCAAGGATCGAGGAATTCAACTATTCATTAGTATACAAACCTGGCAAAACAAACGTTGTGGCAGACGCTCTTTCAAGACTGCCAACCGAACTAAACGTTCTAACTTCGTCTTCTGGAACACAACATAGTGCCGAAGAAGACAGCTCTGATCCCAGATACCGGTCGCCCTCTGGATTAATTAGCCTTGTCTGCATAATGCGGGGCTCTGTGCAGATCGAACTTCCTTTAACTAGCTACTCGTGGGATCAAAATTTCTAACATAAATAAAACAAACATAAACAAAAAAACAACCTCGGCAGCCAGCGGCGCCACCCCTACGCAACGCGTGGAAGAGCATCTGCAGGAACTCTGCCTAAACGATGCTGCTAGTGATTGCTCGTTACTTTCTGACGAAATCACTGAAGAATCTACTGCTGCTCTGTGCAGCTTTCCACGTACCCCCACACCCACGCCGGCAGATCTCAAAAACAGGTTCCTTGGTCGTGAGACCAAGGCAGCTTTGCGTATTTTTGCCCGTCTTCATTCGAAGGCGGAAAAAATATGGACCGAGCCGGAGCGAGATTCCTACTCATGGGCAACGCCCTGGGTATTGGAATACGCAAACAGGGACCCCACCCCCTCCACTTCAAAGGTCTCCATCCCGAGAAAACCTTGTGCTCCACCGCTGGGCACCAAGAGACCGCTCGTAAGAGGAAACCCAACGCAGAAGACTCGCCCCCTAGTTAACAGCTCATCGAGCGTTACTGGGGGTAGGACCACAAAAGCGACTGGATCTGTGCCCAAAAGGCGCAGGTCACTTGATGAGGTGTCCAACGCATCGAAGAAGGCTAGGAGCTCCACCGTGTGTTAAAAATCCTTCTCTGATGCGGCCAAGGACAACCTGATAGTCGCGGTAGTGGACCTATCGGACGAGGAGGGTAAGCGCTCTTACGATAAGTGGGGACTCATAGAGAACAGAGTGATGAACTGTCTCTGTGAGTACATGTCCAACAACCAGCAGCCCATCATCTTTAAGGACGCTGGATGGCATCAGGGATTTGTCAAACTTATCGCCTGCGACGATCAACGTTCGGCCGACTTCATCCGGGCAGTCATCCGTAGCCTTGGTGAAGTTTGGCCAGGGGCCAAGCTTGAGGTAGTGGATCGGAATTCCATCCCCCACCGACCAAAAGCTAGGGTCTGGGTTCCACTCGAACCTCGCGATCCGGAGAAGGTACTTGCCCTAATGGGCTTCCAAAATCCGGGCCTTCCTGTCAAAGACTGGAAGGTCGTTGAAAATCCTCGTGGTCGCGATGAGGAACCCAAAAAAACAATTCGCTCCTTGGTCATCTCCATGTCGGCTGAATCTATCCCGATGCTCAGGGATAGAAACTTCCTGATTAACTTCGGCCTGAAGGAAGTTGAGCTGAAGCTCTTCAGATAGGACGACCTTCAAACCGCTGCAGCCAACGCGCCCAGCTCCTCTGCATCATCCTCGGCTGACACCGACTCGCCACTAGAGGATTTAGATGCTACCATTGTGGAGAGGTCTGTATCAGTTAGCAATGCCGCTAAATCTGATACAGATTAACTTACACCACTGCAAAATGGCAACCGCCAACCTAATGGTCCGCCTCACCGAGGACGGACTTGACGCTGCCCTGATCCAGGAACCGTGGCTTGTCAAAGACCGCGTAACTGGGCTCAGGGCTCCTGGCTATACCCTCTACTACGCGGAAGGTAAAGGTAAAATCAGAGCTTGTATTCTTGCTAAAACTATGTTAAAACTAACTCTCATCCCCCAGCATAGTACAGGCGATCTTGCTGCAGCGCAGCTCACTCCGAGCGACGGAAATCCGGTTTGGCTGGCGTCAGGATATCTGCCATATGAGGTAGCCAACCCGCCATCAGTCGAGCTACAACGGATGGTCAAGGAAGCGGAGGACAAAAAGACCGGAATTGTGCTAGGGTGCGACACAAATGCGCACCATGACCTATGGGGCAGTACCGACACAAACCCTCGAGGTGAGTCTTTATTTGGGAATCTATTAGAAACTAACCTAGTAATCTGCATTAGAGGGGATATTCCAACCTTCATTGTTAAAAATAGGCAAGAGGTAATAGATGTTACTTTGGCCTCTCTTAATCTTTCCACTGCTATTTCTAAGTGGGCAGTATCGGATAGTCCATCTTTCTCGGACCATCGATACATTTACTTCACTCTAGACTGTAGCTACACCAACGAAAAATGCTTCTACCGCAACCGGCGGAAAACAAACTGGGTCAAACACAACACAATACTATCTGCGAATCTAGCAAGCCATAGACCCTCGCCACCCAGCGACCAGGCTGACCTAGATTTGCTGAACAACGTGCTCACCTCGGCCCTTGATAAGGCTTTCACGGGTTGCTGTCCTCCCACCATAATGAGAGAAGGCAGGAAAAAACCGTATTGGTGTAAGCAACTTATTGCGCTTCGCTGCAAGAGCAGGAAGGCCTTTAAGAGAACCAAAACTACGAAGCTAGACACGGACAGGGAAGCTTACAAAGACAGCCTAAGACTCTTTAAAAAGGAAGTTCGAAAGGCACAACGTAGCTCCTGGCGCAATTTCTGTGAGAACATAAACAATACGAATGAGTGCTCCAGATTGCGAAAAGTCCTTTCTAAGTCCACCCCTGTACCCTGCGTACTAAAGGACCCCAATGGCCAATGGGCAGAATCAGAAGAACAATCGTTCAACCTGCTCATGGATGCCCATTTCCCCGGCTGCACGCCTGTCACTGGTAACCCTGATTTCAGCAGGGATGCCCCTTTGGGTACCCTTCCAAATGCAATCACCATTTGCGAGGAAAAGCTGAAGTGGGCCGTCAACAGCTTTGAACCGCACAAGTCTCCGGGACCTGATGGCATCTTCGCGGTGCAACTACAGAACGCCTTTGACATTGTCAAGGACAGTCTCGGCATGATTCTGGCTGCATAACTCTGGGCAGCATACCTTCATCCTGGACCTTGGTTAAAGTTGTTTTCATTCCCAAAGCAGGAAAGACCTCACACACACTTCCAAAGGACTTCAGACCAATCAGTCTGTCATCCTTTCTATTAAAAACACTTGAGAGGATCATAGATCTTCACATCAAATGTACTGTTGACCAAGCGCTAATTTTTAGCTCTCAACATGCCTATCAAAAGGGCAAATCCACTGAGACCGCCCTTCATTCTATCGTCGGCTCAATCGAAAGGTCCGTTTCATTCAAGGAATATGCTATGGCAATTTTGCTTGACATAGAGGGGGCCTCTAACAACATAGAGACTCGTTCGATTATTCAAGCCTTAAACAAGCTAACTATTGGCGAACAAATATGCTGCCTAATCGGCCATATTCTCACCCGCAGAAGGGTGACAGACACGTTTTACAGCAGCGCTGTCGAAAAACTTTTGCACCGGGGGAGTGCTATCTCCACTACTGTGGAATCTAGTTCTCAACGAACTTTTGATTTCGATGGAGCTTTCCGGATGCAAAGTCGTGGCTTACGCGGACGATGTCGCCTTGCTCACCTCAGGAAAGTATTCACAGACTCTTTCCGATATTCTGCAACTTGCTTTACGTAAACTAGTCGCCTGGACCGAAGGCTTTGGTCTAAGCGTCAATCCGACAAAAAAGAGACTAATTCTATTTACTAGAAGGGTCGATTATTCTTGACGGCATCGTTGTATGGTGGCCGGCCTTGGACAAGAATTCCAATCTGAAGGCCCTTAAGAAGACTCAACGCCTGGCATGCATCAGCATCACGGGTGCACTGAGGACATCTCCTACCGCCGCTCCACAAGTAATGCTTAATCTTCTTTCTCTAGACATCGTCAGCAAGGAATACGCCGCTAACGCGGCTATCAGACTTAGGGAAGGTAATCACTGAAGAGGGCAACCAACTGGGCATGCCAGCATCCTCCCCTTACCCTCTACTACTGACTATCTGCCCATGAAAATCGATTTCAAAAAGGGCTTCAAATGCGAAATACCGGACAGATCCCGCTGGGACTCACGAAATGTCCTACACGAAGGAGCACTGTCAATTTTTACGGACGGTTCTAGGACTTTAGAGGGAGTCGGAGCAGGAGAACTGAGCCTGAGCCTCTCCTTCTCTCTCCCGATACACTGTAGTGTCTTCCAAGCCGAGATCACAGCTATTCGTCAAGCCATGGCGTGGCTGTCGATTAATGCAATATCATACAAGGATATTGTAATATATATTGACAGTCAGGCCGCCATCAGGTCCTTAGTATCCAGCGAAACAAGATAAAAAGCGGTGGAAGATTGCCGCGTATCTCTTAACGAGATAGCTGGACGGTACGACCTCACCCTTTGCTGTGTTCCGGGACACTGTGATATCCCAGGGAACTGTGCAGCTGATGAACTTGCGAGATTAGGCTCCTCCGGCGTTGACAGTGTTAGTCGGCATAACGTGCAGGTACCGCTCTCATACGTTAAACAAATTATTAAGGCGGACGCAACAAGAAAAGCAAATCATAGGTGGAAACATCTAGGATATTGTGACGTTGCCAGGCTGACTTGGCCGACACTGGATACAAAAAGATCCAAAGAGCTTCTGCGTCTCAACAGACGTAATATCTCAATAGTCGCTAATATCATCACCGGTCATTGTGTTCTGGGCAGACACGCTCAAAGACTTGGGCTGCCACATAATGACTTTTGTAGAAGCTGCAGAGATGAAGAAGAGGACGAGTCCGTCACTCACCTCATCTGCAGCTGCCCTGCCCTTTCCAACCTAAGGATGGCGCATTTAGGAAGCAACTTCCTCAATGATCTCAGCGATCTATGCTACCTCAGCGCTGCCAGCGTTCTTGGCTTTATCAACGGAAGTAAATGGTTCACAACGAGTAACTATTAAAGCAGTCCCTAAACGCCAGTGGTACGCACAATAGGCCGATTAACGGCCTAAGTGTTTCTCTCACCGAGAGCCACTTTTACAAAACATAACATAACATAACCAGAACTACTTGACCGACATAGCCCGTTTTAAATACCAACTGGACAACAATAAAAATAAGTCCTTTCACCAAATTTCATTCACCTAAGTTGATTCCTTTGGACGCTATAGTGTTTTCAACGGAAAGAGGGACACACTTTTACATAACATAACATAACATAACCAGAACTACTTGGCCGACATAGCCCATTTTCAATATAAACCTGACGCTGATAAAAATAAGTGCTCTAACCAAATTTCATTCACCTAGGTTGACAAACAGACAGACAGACAGACAGACATGGCTAAATCGATTCAGTATGTGATCCTGATTCAGAATATATGTACTTTATGAGGTCTCCGGTGACTTCTTCTTGGCGTTACAAATGTATTGGCAAAGTGAATATAGCTTCCTGTGGAGGGTATAAAAAGAACTTACCTGTTAAACAACCCGCCATCGCCGAAAGAAATATGAAAACAAAATGTGAGGAAATGACATTTCAGTCGACGGTGCATACATATAGCCGTTGCACAATCCGATGCACTGGTTAGCCCGTTTGCACATCTCGGATAATGCGGATAAAATAAGGTGTACAGTGTTCAGGTGTGGGGATAAGCAATAATGTTGACGAGGTGACTAATTATAGGAAGTTAGACTTTTTCTTGGTGGTGGTTGGGTATGTATGTATCGGGTAGACACTGATTGGCATCAACTTGGCGGTGCCCAGCTGTTGCAACTTTTCATGCATATCAATTGTGCTTATTTTACCTCCCAGTGGTAACAACCGGGTACTGGTCTGACCATCCGGGCATGACTGCATCTGCACGTGGAATGTTAGGCCCTTAACAGACCGCGTGCAGCCGAACAGCTAGCGGAGGTCCTGAACTGCTATAAAGCAGACCTAACCGCCATCCAAGAAGTGTGATGGGATGGACCGAGCAAGTTTCAGCTGTGTGAACGAGCGCCTTACGACAATCCGCATCAAGGCTAAATTCGCCAACACTAGCCTAATATGCGCCCATGCCCCCACGGAGGAGAAAGACGACGACACCAAAGAGAGGTCCTACGAGCTCTTAGACAAGACTTACGAGCAGTGCCCTAACTATGACATTAAAAGTGTCCTAGGTGATTTTAATGCAAAGATAGAAAGAGAGGCGATCTTTGGTAGTACTGTCGGAAGGTACAGCCTACACGACACCACCTCCGATAACGACCACCGCAAAGAAACCCCTAGTTCGACGACGAATGCCGGCAAGCACAAGAGCGAAACAAGAGGTATACAAAGCGGCGTTGCAAATAAGGGCATGAGAAGTGCGCGATCGAGGAAATAGAGAGATGCTACTGCAGGAATGAAATTCGGAAGTTTTACCAAAGGGTTAAAAGAACCTCCTAAGGATACAGAGCCCGAACCGAAGCCTGCAAGGACGAACAAGGGAACATAGTAGTAGAATCGCAGTCGATGCTGAGGGTATGGAAGAACTACTTATGCAGACTGTTTAACGGCGATGACGAACAAAATCCCGCTGTCAGGCAGAATGAACCATTCAACCAATTCCGTCCACCCGACCTGGACAAAGTGAAGATAGCCATATCTAAGCTTAAGTCCAACAAAGCCGCTGGAGCAGATGGCCTAGCCGCCGAGGTGTTCAAAGCGGCAGGCGATGACTTGGTTAGGAGCACGCACCAACTCATCTGTAAGATATGGTCGGAGCAAAGTATGTCCGATTAATGGAACCTCAGCATTGTTTGCCCGATCCTCAAGAAACTAGACCCTCTGAACTGCGCCAACTACAGAGGTATAAGTATTCCAGTGGCGTGGCGTGAACATTTTAAAATGGGAAGTCGAAGCAAAATTAATCACATACAAATGTAAAAATCTCTACATCTGTGTACCTTGAAACAAAATCATACATTGTTCATTTGCATTCCACGTCAACTAAGCAAAATCAATTGAAGCCACCTTTTTTATACTTCAAGTCATTAATATTTAAAATTAACAATGAGCTTAAAGCATACTAAAAGTGGCTTCGATAGAAGCCGTTATTGACAGATGCATGATGCCATAACTTAAAGCAAATTCAGGGTAGTGATTATAATTAAAATTAAGATATGTAATTCACAAATATTTTAGTGTTCATATATTTTTTTTAAATTAATGTGAAATTAAAAAAAAATGGAAATCCATGTAGATGTAATAAATAATAAAGAAATATATTTGAAAATAATATAAGGAAGAGAATAAGAACAAAATATAAAATAGGTATTTCAAATTATAAACAACCAAATTTGCAAATGAAAAAAGATAAAAACATTGAAGAGTTTTGTCGAAATATACTTTAATTATTTGTATTCTAAGGCTATTCTACGATCTTTTTTAACAAATTCCGAAAGAACTAATTCGTTAAAATTTGGTCTATTTTTTATTTTTAAAAGGAGTCGCTTCTCTATCGATAGAAGCTCTAAATCGGAGAGCCTGTCTTCGCCCTGAGAATTTCTTAAATATGTGTGGATTCTTTTTAAAGCAGAAAAAGATCTTTCTGCGGAGGAGACGGAAATGGGAAGTGTTAAAAATAAACCACTCACATTTAAAAGTTGAGGAAATGTTTCTCTCAATATTTCACTTTTTAAATGATTGTGAAGGTTGAAAACGTCGAGCTGCCGAAGTGAAGGAGTTGTGTACAAAACTTTAAGCTCATTTTTTAACGCTGTAAAATCGAATATTCCAGGATAAAATTTGATTAAAGAAGATATTTTTTCATTTGGACTAGATAACGCAAAACTATCATATTTCGATTTATTGAGTAAATCCAAAAAAATTAAATCAGTAAAAGATTTATATCTCGTTCTAAGCTGGCTACTAATATTATCCTTTATTTCTGTAAAAAGGCGCCTATAATGAGACTTTAAATCCATATCAAGTAATCGGCGTTTTCGTGGAGGTTCAGCGTAATCGGTTACGCTTTCAAAAATTACTTCAAATTGGTTAAGAAACTCAGAGCATAACCAATACTCAAAACGCTCTATTTCTTGCTTAGCAACTTCATCGTCCGTATATTTATTCTGTATCAAATTGAACAGTACATCGGTTTTTGCAAAAATTTCGGAAAGAGTGTGCAGTAAAAAACAAAAATCCTTGCCCTCTAATTTATGCAACAAACTTTCAGCTATAGAAAGCGCGTCATTATCCCATTCCTTGGGATCATTTAATATTCTGCTAAAAGTTTCTATGATATCTACTCTGCAATTGAATATAACGTTAATTATTCTGGAATGATAATGCCAGCGTGTTTCCGAAACTCCTGGCATGCGTCGGTTGGCTATCTGCTTTAAAAGATTAGAACGCTTTGTAGATTTATTAAAAAAACGAACAATGCTGTTCGTATAGCCAAAAAATCCTTTTAATATTCAGGAATGTTTTCTAGCGATCGGGATAATACCACATTGAGAACGTGTGCATAACAGGGAATAAAATTAGCCCGAACCGAGTTTCATTTATTTCCGTTTTTATTTCAGATTTGATTACTGCAGCAATGCAATGTATCAAATCGTTTTGAATGTCGTTGGAGAGGCCTGAAAAAATAGGATTTTGTGCACTTGAACACTGCTCTAAAGGAGAGTCTATTAAAGTGTCATACTTAGATAAGTATAAAACAGTTTCGACATAATTACCGCGATTATCGGAACCGGGTTTTTCATCGTGGCCCCTAAATGCTTGTTCTTGTTTCCCTAAAAGAATAACGGTGTCGATAAAACGATCCATTATTTTGCGATTCCTATCAACTTTTCTATTGTGAGCTACAAAAGTATTGCCTAAGGAAGTTTCGATACGATTTAGGTACGCCGAACTCGTGCAAAGATAAACAACTCCGAATATGTTTTTCAGTCTTAATATGCTTTTTAGATGAATTAACAAAATTGTTAATGTCACTGAACCCATACGACTCCAAATACTTGGCGAATTGGAAAAAAGAAGGCTTGGAAAACAAAACATTTTATTAAGTTTGCAACTACCAGTCAGCCACGTATATTTTTGGTATAAAGACTCATTAAAATGAGAAGAAAAACCATCCTAGCGTTTATAATCTATTTTCATAGAATGCGTACAGCGACCTATCTCTATAACTTTTTGTTTTTTAACGAATGATAGCCTACTGAAATCATTTTCTTCCTCGAGGAGGTAATCTGTTCAGCAGCAATCTGCACTTAATAATGCCATTTTCATTATATTCGGATTGCACTAATATTAAATTCCTAACACTGCAGCTATTAATATAAGCACAAAACCGTTACCTTCAAAACTAACTTAAGGTTTTTTCAACAAAACTTCCACTGCTTTTAATTTAATTTTATGCAAATTGAGTTCACAATACTAAATTCACTTTAAGTCACACACTGCAATCTGCCAACTGAATTTGTAAACAAAAACAATAACCCTACCTACCTCAACATAGTACCTGCAATTACCCACACAAGACACATAAGAAAAGACGAAGTAAAATGAAATCGAATAAGTCGAAGAAAAGCGCGTTATTTTCTACATAACCAAGTGGGTGTTGAACAAAGAGGTGTCAGACACAGTGCTCAGGGAAGAAAAAAAGAAATAACAAGCTAATATTCTCTCAAAATAACTATCAAGTGAGAGCTTTAATAACCCGACATATTTTGGGTTCCCTTCGCTTTGTTGTGACGAAACGATGACCATGTTGTATGAAAATGGATACACACACGATATTACTTATTAACTGACTTTTGGTTTGCAGGGTTATGTGTGTGTACCATTTTGTGAGAAAATTCATTTGTGTTTCATTTACAGGTAGACATATTTGGTTTTTGGTACATAGATAGTGTTAACTGGTGGAGATTTTAAAAGGTAAGTCGGTAGGAATCGGGTTATATGGACGCCACGCCACTGACGTCTTCTTAACATCGCCTACAAGATCTTATCTGCCGTGTTGTGTGAACGCCTGAAGCCTTTCGTCAACAACCTGATTGGTCTCTATCAGTGTGGCTTCAGGCCAGGAAAGTCTACTGTTGACCAAATATTCACACTGCGGCAGATCTTGGAGAAAACTCAGGAAGTCCAAATCGATACCCACCACCTTTTTATCGATTTTAAGGCCGCCTATGACGGCATTTATAGAGACGAGCTACATATACAGAGCAATGTCTAGTTTTGGCATCTCTGCCATACTCGTCCGTTTGTGCAGGATGACAATGAATGGAGAATGCACGCTGCTCCATTAAGGTCGGTAAATAACTTACCGAGACCTTCCATATCAAAAATAAATTTAGACAAGGCGATGCGCTGTCATGTGACTTCCTTAAAATCGTTCTTGAAAGAAAAGTGCAAAACTCGAACGCTAACACCAGAGGCACTATCTTCCAAAAGTCCGTCCACCTACTCGCTTACGCCGACGACATCGACATAATCGGCAGAACGCAACGTGATGTCACTGGCGCGTTCGTGAGCATTGGGACGGAAGCGGCAAAGATTGGTTTGACGGTCAATAAGGGCAAGACGAAGTATATGCTGTCATCAAGAAAGGACACCCAACACCGACGTCTTGGACAAAATGTCACCATAGACAGATATAACTTTGAGGTGGTTAAGGACTTTGTCTACCTAGGCTCCGCTATGACTTCAGACAATGACACCAGCGCTGAGATTAAACGAAGAATAACTCTTGCCAATCGCTGTTTCTTTGGGCGAAGAAAGCAATTGAGTAGCAAGGCCCTCTCTCGAACAACTAAAGTGACCCTTTATAAGACCTTAATCATCCCAGTCCTACTTTATGGTGCAGAGGCATGGACTCTATCAAAAGCGGATGAGGCTACTCTTGGTTACTTCGAGAGGAAAATTCTTCGAGTAATTTTCGGTCCCGTCTGCATAGACGGTGAATGGAGGAGGAGATACAACGACGAACTGTACGGGCTGTACAGCGACTTCGACCTAGCCAGAAGCGTGAAGGTCCAACGACTGAGGTGGCTGGGTCATGTAGAGCGAATGGAAGTCAATGCTGCGGCCCGAAAGATCTTCGATTCCACACCCGAGGGACGGCGCAGTAGAGGAAGACCGCGACTCTGGTGGCGCGCGCAAGTGGAATGGGACCTTAACCAACTTAGCGTGCGAAACTGGAGACAGCTGGCCAAAGATCGTGCTGGCTGGAGACGCTTGTTGGTTGATACCCAGGTCCACCCCGGACTGTAGCGCCACCTTAAGTAAGTAAGTAAGACTTTTTCTAAAGCTGTGATACGATCCTAAATCAAACGGATAATAAGTTGCAATATAGGCTAGGTTTATGTATTTATGTAATTATGTAAGAAAGTAGGTTTACCGCCACCCAGGATAAACATGTTTAAGTGTCGAAGTGGTCTACAAGTTGCGAGAAAAAAGGTAGGGAATGAAACATGAAGTCTACACCAGAAAAGATAGAGACGAAGCGATAATGCCATACGACTCAGACGAAAATGCAAACAAAACATTTCGATAACTATGACCATAAAAGGCAAAAATGAGGACATTGACGCCTTTGAGAGCAAACAAAATAGAATCTATTGGTAGAAGCGAGAGTCAGATAACAAATTTCTTTGTCAAGGCAAGTGGGGATTTTTTTTTTTGAAGTGCGATCAAGAGCAGAATTCTCAAAAATTTTATCGGCAATAAAAAAAAAAAAAAACTTAAGTGGCAAAAAAGGAGGAAATAAAAATAATTAAAATAGAACAAGGTAAGATTGCAAAAGAAAGAAAAGTTAACGTTAAAAAAAAATACAAAAAAAAATATGCCCATATGCAGACGATAGGTCCTGGGACATACTGATAGCCGTAATATCAAGGGCAGGAAAATCAAGGATAAAACAAAAGCAGAGGTAGTTATCTATAGTCTGTGCAAAGAAAGGGTAGAACGTCCTAAAACAGCGTATGTTATTTAGGTACTGGGTTGAGGCAACTTGTCAGAAGACGACCCTCACCTCTGTCGAGTTTTCTTGTCCGAAGGGTCTGTGAATCCAATTCCATTACTAGTACTAACGCGATTATCCAAAGGGTCAGCGGTAAAATATTGTTGTACACGGCTCATGACCGGCACAATATAAGAATATACCACGTGCAACCACGGAAGCGAACAAAAAAAGCAGTACGGGAGTTGGACTTCACAGACAACGAACCCCAACCAAGGGCAAAAGGTCGTTGTGGCACCAAAGGTCGAAACCATTAACCGGGATCTATCGATCAAGAACTGGTGGAACTATTCAGTTTAGCAGCCTTCCAGGAAGGACTGAAGCAGAGTCTTCACATAAAGAAGCAAAAGTGACAAAAGTGAAATTTAGTGAATTTTTTAATTAGTTTTATTTTTATTTTGAATTAAAAATTAGATTAATTTAGTAGTATAATTATAAAGTCTTTGTGGTGTGCATAACTGCGCGACATAATAGGCGGTAAGGGCCAATTCTGCAGATCACCGCTCCAAGTGCTGCTGGCAGGACGACGAGGGACGAAGCATACAATAACCGTAAGTTTGTTCCTTTTGTTTACTTGTTTATTTTTTTTATTACTAAGGTTGGAAGAATTTGCCCACAAGAAAAAGTGGCGTAAACGTGACGTAAACGTCGATGACTGACGAACACAATACGAGGACGTGACGACACACGAAATCTCTTCTACAAGGACGTACTGACGAGTGGCTGGAATATGACTACAAGGGAATATTTCTTGAATTCTTCGGCCAGAGAGATAGCAATGGATATGTCAACTGAGGCATGGGGTGGGTAGGCCAAGCTCGTGCCAACATCATCAGGCACGAAGAGCGACCGTGGAAAGCAGTGGATGCAAAGGAGTAGAATAGGTTAGTTATAAGATAAATAGGGTTGTATATTAGGACTTAGCTTACGGTTTAGGTTAGATTAAGTTTAATTAGAGTAGTAAGGGTATGATTTACTTGCATCTGACTTTCCGGACTCTCTCTTTGGTGAGGCATAGGTTGTTGAGCTTTCCGTTTCCTCTTTTCTTTCTCTCTCTTCTCTTCTCTTTCTTGTCTATTATCTGTCTCCGCCTATCCTCCTTTATACCTTTGTCTTGGCACGATTTTTCTTGGTTTTGAGTAGGTGGTTTAGCGTTAGGGGTGACAAGAACAACCTCGTCCGACAAGCGATACCCGTGCAACCGCGAGCGTGCCACCGTCCCCCTCCACTTCTCCTAAGCTACCCCTGTGGCCAGCCCTGACTCATAACACAATCAATCACATACTACAGACTAATGTCTCCTGTAGGTGTACACAGGCGAAGTTGGTACAGCATTTATACTCACATATACACCATGCACCTTTTAATGTAGGTATGCACGGATAATTATATGACATTCCTTCTCAAGCGTAAAGTATCTACACAGTGTGGCGGAGCAAAAAAATTGTTGAATTGTGTTATGATGACGGGGGTATATCTTTATCTTTTAACTAATGTTCCCCCAAAAGTATTAATTTACATGTTAAACATTGTATTCAAAATAGCTTGCCATTGTAGTACAACATTAAATACATAAACTTTTTTGTTTACTTTTACTACTTGCGACGCACTTTCTGTCTTTTTGTTTGTTTGGCGTTTTTTATTTTACCCACATAAACATCACTGATTTCCATGGTTTACAACAATAGTACGAGATCCAACAGTTGTTTTAAATCATGGAAATCAATAATCTATAATTATATTATATTTTGTGGGCAGAATTATATGAAAACGCTTTCAGATTATACTAAATAAACTGTAGTACTGTAACGATGCATTCGTTACAACAATACATTTTTATTGTTTCTATACTTTCCTCATCTCCCACCACCATTTGCTTTGCCCAGAAACTACTGAGGCAATGCATGTGCATTACGCACAGTGCACACCCATGCACCCAGCCACTGTTGGCTATGCCCAACCAACCAACCAACTGGCCATGTCTACCCCACCCCGCCGCTCCAATTTCTCGCTCTGACAGCAGCTTGGCGATAGGTGCACGGTACATGTCAAAACAGATGCCTGCGCTATATTTTGTGTTCGTGATAGAATTCACACCGGCTTACTGGAGTTAACTCTATGAGATCACCAGTGAGATCCCCAAACAGGCGAGCAAATATCAGAGTTGATCGTACCAATCTAGTGTACCGCTGATTTTTCTCCGCAAATAGTCTTGTACTATTTAGCAATTTTTGTTGCTAGCAAACCTGCGTGTAGCTGGCGAATTGCCGAGTCCTTCGATCCGAAAGACTTTGAGTGCCGGGACTGCCGCAAGGCGGACCTGTAGATTACCGGGACTGTCGCAAGACGGACCTAGCCACCGAAAGGGGCTGTACCACGCCCAACCGAGCTGCAAGGAATTAACGAGCCGCTTACCACACCAGACGACCAGGACCAGTATAGCCGTGCCGATTAAGAGAATAAATTGTTAAAATTGTATAATGCTTTTATTTTTGTAAATAAATTGTAATAAAGGGAACTCCACTACCTTAAGTTCGTGTTTCTTTGGGAAGAACCTTGGCGATCCGACGAGCTAACCTCAGCTTGAGACAAAAAGCACATCACAGAACTTTAAAAACTTCCGCTACTCTTAAACTAAAATTTGATTACTCACATCACGTTTGATCAGCATTTTTTTCCATAAATATGTTACTGAAGTAATTCTACAATTTCCACCAACATTATATTTATTAAGTTGTACCTAAAAATAACATACCTATATTTAACTGTGTTCACTTTATTATGACGCTATTAACAAACCAGACTAGCAGTACCAAAAGTTAAAGGTAAAAACATTTAACATTTTTTTAATCCATTTCTGATATTTTAACCAAACTTTTGTTGAATGTTCTTATAATTTAGAAGTATAAAATCGATAGAATGAATCACTTAATAAAAATTACGACCTAATAATAATAAACGCAACAAAAAACAAGTAAAAGTGTTATCATCGGCCTGGCCGATGCCTTGATACCCTCCACTGCATACAAGTCATGCAAAATACGAAAACTAGTTGACCGATATAGCCCATTTTTAATACCAACCCAACGACGATAAAAGAATTCCTTTCACAAAACTTTATTCACCTAGGTTGATTCCTTTGGACGCTATCGTGTTTTCGACGGAAAGAGGGACACATGGGTCTAATATTGGTTTTGTATGAGAGGTACCAGAACTACTTGACCGAAATAGCCCCTTTTCAATACCAACCTGACACCGATAAAAAGAAGTCCTTTCACTTAATTTCAGTCACCTATGTCAATTTCTTTGGGCGCTATCGTGCTTTCAACAGACAGACAGACAGACAGACAGACAGACATGGCTAAATCGATTCAGAATTTGATCCTGATTCAGAATATATATACTTTATGAGGTCTCCGGTGACTCCTTCTTGGCGTTACAAATGTATTGGCAAAGTGAATATACCTTCCTGTGGAGGGTATAATAAACATTTCCTCAATTTATGTACAATGTAGTACAAGTACATGGACCCTGTGCCCCTACCTAAAGAAAGGCAAATGGCCGCTTTATGACTCCAATTGGGATCCATTATCAACAAAAAGTTCATTTTTGAATATTTGATATGCGAAACTTCTTTTGTTCTGTAAATACATATGTTAACTAGTTAAGTAAAAGAGATAATGATTTTAATTTAATTTTACAGATATTGTAATGAGTTTGAGAGCCCCTGGGAAAATAAAAATAACTTGGAAATTAAACTGAATATTATAAATACTCAATATTTCTCGAACGCGTGAGTTTTTGCCACTACAACTTATTGGTATTTGAGGTAAAACTGACTTTCGTTTTAATACTTTGCACTCCGGTACGAAGAAATGCAATTACTGAATTCACATAATATTATCTGCATTACCATTTTCCTGATACGGTCTTCCTTTAGGTATTTTAGCATCCCCAAGTGGAAAGTTATGAGTTTACCTACATTTCTAATTGGTAAGCATTTTTATTTTCCAACCAACTTACACAAAACACACAAAAAAAAAATTTGACAGCTGACTAAAGTTCGGTCACGTTTCGGTTACAAGTCATAACCAAATATACCATTACGTGTGTTTTCAAAAATAGTAATATAATGACCTAAAACTAATTCCCCACTTTGGTCACCGTTCCATCCTGCAATGGAAACAGTACGCACTTTTAAACACTATACGAACTTTTACTGTGTCGGTTACATATCGGAAATGTGGTAACAGCGCCTAAGCTACAACCATCAATTTCAACTTGGGATGGTTCCTCGACAAACTAAGAAATTACCTCTATGGCGCCAAAAGCGTTAAGATCTTAACAGACCACCAACAGCATACTTTCGTCTTGAGTAACCGCAACAACAATGTAAAACTCAAACGATGGAAAGCAAGGATGGAGGAATTCAACTATTCATTAGTATACAAACCTGGCAAAACAAACGTTGTGGCAGACGCTCTATCAAGACTGCCAACCGAACTAAACGTTCTAACTTCGTCTACTGGAACACAACATAGTGCCGAAGAAGAAAGCTCTGATCTAATACCACATTGCGAAGCACCAATCAATGTCTTTAGAAATCAGATAATATTCTCAGAAGGAAACGTAATGTTCTGCTATGAAAACCCACAACCAACATTCCACAGAAATTATATTAGGACTCTATTAAAATGTTAATTTTTAGAAAAACTGTTACTTAAATAGTTTTTATTTTTAAAGGATTTCTTTATAGACAGTGTTTCTTGTTTTTTTTATTGGGCGGCAGTAACATTACCAGACTTGAAGGTGAACTTACACGAGAGCAAGCTACGTAAAACTGACAGTGCGTAAAGCAATCTTCCCTTAAATCTATACCAGCGTATTTCAAAGATTGGCCCTGAGACTTATTGATCGTCATGGCGAGGCACACTTTAAGGGGAAATTGTAATCTCTTTAAGTTAAAGGGGAGGTCATTAGGTATCAGAGGAATGCGCGGAACGAATATTTTTTCCTCTTGAGCAACCCCGGTCAGTATAATAGCTTCGATTAAATTTGTATGCAAAGCTTTGATTTTGCGGTCTAGTGCCATTGCATAGTTTTGGTGGTTTTAGATTCCGAAGGAGCATTACGGATGTGCCCTTCCGAAGAGTTAGCCTATGTCTATGGTATGAAATACCTGATGGTTTCAGGAAATTTAAAAACTCTACCGGAGAGTTAACGGCTTTATCAACACATTCTCACTCAGACTTCACCAATTCAGCCAGCACCAAACGCACAGCTCACAGGGAATAGCCATGTACGCACGCATAGGTTGCTATGGGCGTAAAGTAGACTGCACTGCGATTATTATTAATTTCAGTCATACTCACTCGCATGCCCGTCGCACACAACCCAAAGACAAAAACCGATACGGAATGGAATATGGAACGGTAAAATGTAACAATATTAAGAACGATTGTAAAGAATAACCGAAAGCACTGCACTAGCACTGTGGCTGTGGATATGTATATGTGTATCCATCTGTTATGCTTTCCATGGGTACGATATACTCACCGCCAAGCAGAGCTGGCAATCGAGAAATCAATTTAAATTTCTTGCTGATCAAATACATAGATCTGTCTTTAATTTCTTCTAGCTCTGCCTCTGGAAGGAGCAGAAAGATAAATGATGGCTTAGAATACTCGGGGAAGTATTGACTAAAGAGCGTTTTAAGCATTTTTGGATTGGCCAAGCCTTATGAATGTAATAGCAGGTTGAGTGAAGTAGAAGTCTTTTTCAACCTTTGTTGACGACGAAAACATCAATCAATTGGCTAAACTCACCCACGCAATGGAAAATTTCCCAAAGGGAATTTCTGTCAACAAACAGCTGTCAAAATTGTATATAAACAAATTTTTATATAAAAGCGAGTTTTTTCCTTGCAATAAAACACACAGTTTTTATAACGTATTCGGTGCAGTTGCATTTTTATTTCACGTTATCACGGAATTATTCCTTTTGGTTTAACTTTTTGCCGTTTTAAAATACAGTTGATTCTTTTGGTGTGCCGGTTTGTTCATAACCCGAACATTTTGGTCCTTCGAGCCGGATTTCAAGAAAAACCAAATTTATCAGCACGACACAACGCGCTGCTTGCCTTAACGATTTCTCATTTGTTTTTTGTGTGTGCAATTTGTGTGCTGGAACTTTCAATTGGATTTTCGACAGTCCTCAAAGGAATTTTTTTTTTGCTGCAGATTTTGTGTGCTGTTTTCTGTGCTGCCGTCATCGTCAGGCCAACCAAACAAGGATTAAACGAATAGAGCTATCGGACCCGAACTCGCTGGAATTTGCAAGTAAGTGCTTTCACATTTACTATTTTTGTGTGTTTATCTGCAAATTGAGAAAAACATTAAATATGAAGCAAAATAAACTTTCACGAGCACTTACTCAGTTGGAGAAAGATGTTGTGAATTTCGGGAAAAAGGGATCCTCGGCTCGTACTGCAAATTATTTATCTGGTCATTTGTCGTTATTGGAGAAATCCATGCAATCGGCATTAGAGGTGTATGAGGAGTGCATAGGGTCGCTGTCTGATGGTGATGAGGATAAAAGCGTCGCATTAGAGGAGAATTACGAAAAGATTCGCGAATTATATTTTGATTACCGTGCGAGTCTGCTAGATGCAATGGACAAGGTGAAGGTAGTCGAATCTAAGGCTGACGTCACACAAACAGACGCAAATGTAACTTTGTCTACACACAACTCAGATATCAAGCTGAAAAACATTCCGATTCCTGTTTTTCCAGGGAATTATGAATCTTGGAGAGGTTTTCGTGATCTTTTTGTTTCCCTTGTTCACCATAACTCGTCGTTGTCTGAAATACAGAAAATGCACTATCTTAAAACCAGTATTTCGGGCGAAGCTGAGAAAATATTGTCACATTTACGTATTTCCAATGGCAATTATGCTAAGGCGTGGGCTATTTTAGAAGATCGGTATGACCTCCAGCGCTTTCTGGTTAATACGCAGTTGAAGTGCTTTTTTAACCAACCTTCAATAACTCAGGAACGAGCCGAAGCCATCAAGGAACTACTAGATACTTCAACAGAGATTGTTCACAGCCTTAGCAACTTGAAGGTGCCAGTCAATCATTGGGATGCGATAATAATATACGTTTTGTTGCAAAAGTTACCATCGAAAACGCAGCAGCTGTGGGAGGAAAAGCTTGGATCCAAGGAGAATACTAAGGAGCTACCGACGCTTGCGGAATTTAAACTGTTCCTCGAATCTCGGTTCCGCACTCTGGAGGCAGTCTGCTACCAGCATGGTAAAACACCATTAGAACCATCCAAAAAGGTTCCTCAACGAAACTCTTTTCATGCGCAGGCTACCAAATTTAAGTTTGCCTGTAAGCTTTGCGATAGGGGTCAGCATGCTATCCGCAAATGCAACCGTTTTTTGAAAATGAGCATCAACGATCGCTGTCAAGCAATTTCTAGGCTAGGTTTGTGTAGAAACTGTTTGGCTTATAGTCATTTGTCCGAAAGCTGTCCAAGTAGTCGTAAATGTTATTATTGTCAGCAGCCCCATCATTCGTTGTTACACAATTCGTCTCCACAAAACAATCACATGTCGCACTCTCACCCCTGTAATAAGTCAGGTTTTAATCAAAATTCTCAACAACATAATACAAATTGTCTTACCTCGGTTATTAATCCCAACGCTCCGAGTTTTACGCCACCAAACATGGAACGACCTCCTCCAAATCAACGAGATGCTTCGAATGTGCAACTCCCGAATGAAGATCATCCTTGTTGCAGTAAATCTGTCCACACGTACCATTCTGTGCCACTCACGAGTACTCAAGTGATGTTGGCCACAGCCATTGTCAAGGTCAGCGGTTCATCAGGAGAAGTTGTTTCACTTCGGGCATTGCTGGACTCTGGTTCTGAGGCCTCTTTTATCACTGAGTCAGCAATTCAATTACTCCGTTTGAGGCACAAATCAACCTTTGTCGAGGTGTCCGGGCTGGGTATGGTCAACAGCGGCACATGTAACAAAATCGTTGATATTGCGATTGGGTCTCACCATTCAAATTTTGTAGTCAACACACAAGCGCTCGTCTATAAGTCGCTATCTGGGCATATTCCGGCCCGAACCCTTCCAGTTGCTGATTGGAGACATCTCGACGGCTTGAGCTTAGCCGACCCATCATTTTTTAAGCCAGCCAAGGTTGATTTGTTGTTAGGTAGCGACGTACTAGCTGACATTCTCCTGCCAGAATTAATAAAGCCGACTAGTGCCAATTTGCCTGTTGCTCAGAACACCAAATTCGGCTGGATTCTCTTCGGACGTACTCCATTCGCGTCACAGCCTGTCAAGAGTTTCCATCAAACTTGCAATCTGGATGTTGTCATGCGCCAATTCTGGGAGCAGGAAGAAGCACCATTCCAAATCCCCGAAACTCCAGAAAACGTCGCAAGCGAAACACACTTTTTGGAAAACGTCAAGCGCGTAGCAGATGGCCGGTTTGAAGTTGCCCTTCCTTTCAAAGGTAACGTGCATCCAATACTCGGGCGGTCAAAAGAAGGAGCTCTTCGACGATTTAAGCAGCTAGAAGGACGTCTATCAAAAAACAAAAACCTTCAAAAGGACTACGCAAAATGCATTGAAGAGTACCTTTCGATGGGTCACATGAGTGAGGTACACGAGTCAATGTTGGAAAGCATCCCGCATTATTTTCTGCCTCACCATGCCGTTATAAAGGAGAGCAGTTCATCGACCAAGTTGAGAGTAGTTTTTGACGCGTCTTTCAAAACTTCAGACGGAACATCACTCAACGATAGGCTTATGACTGGACCGGCGCTACAGAACAACATCACCGACGTCATTCTTAGATGGAGGCTGTATAAGTACACTTTCACAGCCGATATCGAGAAAATGTACCGCCAAATTTGGGTAACTGGCAAGGATTCGTTTTACCAGTTGATATTGTGGCGAAAGGACCCATCTGAGCCTATCAAAATGTTCCGCTTGAGGACAGTGACGTTCGGCACAGCATCTGCTCCATATTTGGTCATCCGAACTCTCAACTGGCTGGCAACGGAGGTGCAGCTTCAATTTCCACAAGCAGCGAAGATGATCCGAGAGGAAATGTATGTGGATGATCTCATTTCTGGTGCGGATACCACCGAAGAAGCTGAAAGGAAGATAAAAGAAGTGAAAACGACACTGGGATCAGCAGGGTTGAAGCTACGCAAGTGGGCGTCTAATGCTGTGAGCCTTTTAAAGGAGGTTCCGTGTGAAGAACGGGAGACAACATTTTCATTCCCTTCAGAAGGTTCGGGGCAACTAAAGATGTTAGGAATTCACTGGCACCCTGAAACAGACAGCTTCCTTTACAGCTACTCTCCACCAAGTCATCCGCAGACAACCAAGAGGTCTATCCTATCCACCATAGCCAGGCTTTTTGATCCAATGGGGTGGATTTCTCCATGCGTGATCAAGGCAAAATGTTTTCTGCAGGTGCTTTGGGCAAAGAAGATGACGTGGGACGAGCCTATCGACGAAGAACTGGGAAGGAGCTGGAATTTGTTTTTCCAAGACTTGGAGGCCATAAACAGGATCCGGTTGCCTCGATGGGTTCAGTCTGGAAAGCGTTTCAAGGAGGTTGAAATTCACGGCTTCTCAGATGCATCGGAGAAGGCCTTCGGTGCCGTTGTATACTTACGAGTTTTGGGTGAAGAGAGTTCGGTCCACATGAATCTCTTGTTCTCTAAAACTCGCGTCGCCCCACTTAAGCCAGTGAGCATTCCCCGACTGGAACTATGCGGAGCAGTCATCCTAGCGAGGCTTCTCAACCACGTCATTAAAATTCTCGACTTGACAGAAGCAAAGGTTCATGCATGGACCGACTCAACAATTACTCTTTGCTGGATAAAATCGCTGCCATCGGGATTAGAAACGTTTGTAGCGAATCGAGTTGGAGAAATTCAGCGGCTAACGAGTCCGTCCATCTGGAAGCACATTCCAACAGAGCAGAATCCAGCAGATTTAGCTTCCCGAGGAGTACTGCCCTCGGCGCTAATACAGGAGCGTTTATGGTGGAATGGGCCGACATTTCTGCAGGCATCGTGGAACTTTCAGATGCCGACTCAGCCAACGAATTTGTCAACCGAGGAAGGACAGAGACGTACGCGTTGTTTCCGACTGGAAACAGAAGACAACCAAATTCTGCGTACCATTAATAAGGCTTCATCGTTCCAAAAGTTGGTAAGGATTATTGCGTATTGCCAGAGGTTGTTAAATATATTTCGTCAACACCATCACAAATTCTGCAACTACGCACGAAGCCTACCGAAAGACAACACCAATAGAAGCTTTACACCAACGGAACTCGACGAAGCTACGACATCACTGATCCGGGTCGCACAAAGGCAGATGTTCCCAAATGGCATCACCAAACCAAGAGGGATGGGATCTTTAAATCCATTTGTAGACGGTCACGGTGTAATCCGAGTCGGCGGTAGACTCAGCCAGGCGAACATCCCGTACAACCAACAACACCCTGTTATTCTGGACCCCAGCAACCATATAACAAACTTAATAATACGTGATGCCCATCTAAAGTTGCTACACGGAGGGATTCAGTTAATGATGGCGCATCTAAGAACCAAGTTCTGGATCTTCAAACTGAAAAGGTCAGTAAAAAAGCATGTCCATAGTTGCGTCACTTGTTACAGATTCCGCGCTCAGACATCACAACAGCTGATGGGTCAATTACCTGCACCTCGAGTGACAATGTCAAGACCCTTCACTCATACCGGTGTTGACTATGCAGGCCCCATCAATATCAGAGCGTGGAAAGGTCGTGGAGCTAAGTGCCACAAAGGGTACTTGGCCATTTTCATTTGCTTGGCCACCAAAGCAATTCACTTGGAAGCAGTCAGTGACTTAACAAGTCAGGCATTTTTATCCGCTTTTCGGAGATTCGCGGGGCGGAGTGGCGTCTGCGCCCAGATATACAGCGACTGTGGCACGAACTTTGTGGGTGCTGACGCTGAGCTGCGTCGGCTCCTGAAAAGCGGAACACATGACTACCAGGAAATAGCCAACGTCTTAGCAACCGAAGGAACAAAGTGGAACTTCATTCCACCTGCTTCTCCCCACTTTGGAGGATTGTGGGAAGCGGGAGTAAAGAGCGTCAAATTCCACTTAAAAAGGATTGTAGGAAATGGGACCTTAACCTACGAGGAGCTCGCCACGCTTTTAATACAAATTGAAGCGTGTCTTAATTCGAGGCCTCTCTGTCCCTTAACGGAAGATCCTACGGACTTTCAGGCGTTAACACCGGCACATTTTCTTATCGGAGAAAGTCTATTTACAATTCCCGAAGCAGACCTGACTATAGGAAAGCTGAACTTGACCGACCGATGGAAGACTATTCAAGCCCATTTGCAGACATTCTGGAGGCAGTGGCAAACTGAATACCTGAGTCGTCTCCAACATCGTCCAAAGTGGTTAAAACCACAGCCACAGCTGACCGAAGGTGATTTGGTACTCATCAGAGACGAACGACTTCCCCCTGCAAAATGGTGCTTAGGCCGCATAATCGAAACCTACCCTGGACCAGACAAATTAACAAGAGTGGTAAAAGTTAAAACGCAGCAAGGAGAAGCCAAAAGGCCTATCACGAAACTTTGCCCCCTTCCTTGTAACAACGCCAAACAAACTACACAAAAATAATAATATTTACACAAAAATAATAATACATATTTACCCAAAATAATAATTACACATTTAAAAACACACATATAAACTAATCTGTATGAAAACTTATGCACCCTACTGTCTTCATACCGATTACAACACAACACAACACAACACAACTCAACACAAATAAAAAAAAAAGTTTGATTGAAAATAAATCACTCAAACCAACATGGAAAACGGTCGCGCTCTCATGCACACAAAAATTCCAAACCCCAACACAAGCACTACAAAGAATACAGTCCACTTCCACTTGTTTCGTCACAAGCAACAGAGAAAACAAAATGCACACCAACGAGGGACCCATACCAACGTAATCAAAAGCACCCAACACGACACACAAAAGAGAAAAACAAAATGCACACACACATACACATCAAACAGAGCATGCAAAAACAAATTATCATAAAACAAAACACGAATTCAACATAATCACAACTCAAATTAAATCAAAATCAACTTTAATAAGATTACAATTAATACTCACATGAATTACTTCGCAACACATCACAAACCAACCGAAAACTAATATTAATTAAAAAAAAAATAAAAAATAATAATAAAATATAAACACTCGAATCAATTCGCGCACTTCACCAAAACCGAACGACATATAAAACGATGGGAAACCAACTGATTGATTTTTGTCAATACACACTGCACCGCTACAGTACACCGAAGAGCAGAGTCCCACTCACACAGCAGCATATCGTCATCATCGTCGCGATCTCGATGTCAACAGCTATGGCAAGAGCGCAAGAACGGTAGCTTGCGTAAAGCAAAGAAACTGCAACTTCGTAGAATTTATGTTTATAGTTCTAGTCGCATTACTGTGGTTTCTGTTTGTTATTGTTTGTTTATATGTACGCAAATTAATCACTCATCTTCTCTTTTCATGTACTGAAACGCATGAGAATCTATGTATGTAACAAATTATACATTGATTTAAAGGAAAGCTGTGGAGTAGAGTACAGTGAGGCAAACAAAACTAGTAGCAGACAATTTGATGATCATCGCTCATCGGTGGGGGGAGAATGTTGACGACGAAAACATCAATCAATTGGCTAAACTCACCCACGCAATGGAAAATTTCCCAAAGGGAATTTCTGTCAACAAACAGCTGTCAAAATTGTATATAAACAAATTTTTATGTAAAAGCGAGTTTTTTCCTTGCAATAAAACACACAGTTTTTATAACGTATTCGGTGCAGTTGCATTTTTATTTCACGTTATCACGGAATTATTCCTTTTGGTTTAACTTTTTGCCGTTTTAAAATACAGTTGATTCTTTTGGTGTGCCGGTTTGTTCATAACCCGAACAACCTTTATAACTCGAATTTTGAAAAAAATGCGAAATAGGTATTCGATGATTTTTTATTTTCTATAAACTTACAAATTTTAAAGTTTATACGATTAACGCATCGTGAGTAACAGAAAACCCTCTCTAAAAAGGGCAGGGAGAGTCGTATCGAAAAATCCCTTCTTAGTGAGCTGCGACACAGCTAGTGGAACATATCCTGAAATTTTCACGAACGTACAATTGGCGGTTTCGCCTGTACGATGTCTGTCGACTCAATCACGCTACTCTTTTATATATATATATTTTATTTATTTATTTATTTTTTATTTATTTTAACGTACAATCTATTGTCAAAGTGACAAGTGTTGAGTGTACAAGTAATCTACCAAATAAGTTTGCACAAATTTGTTGATGGGGAATAACATAAAAGAAAACAATGGCAACAATTTTTTACAATTATTATAAACGACAATGAGAAAAAAAGAAATAAACACCAGACATTCAATAAACAATATTTATAAGAAAAAAAATTTTATGACTGCATAGTCTAAGGACAACAACCATTTCTTAACACCTTTCAAAAATACATTTTTATCCCTCCCACACCTAATAATATCTGGAAGTGAATTAAACAAACGGGGTGCGGTGGCATAGTAAAATCTTTTAAAATCTTTATAAATTGTAGGAACAATTACCAAATTTCAAGTATTGACCCGCAAACTGTAGTTATCTACGTTTCTTACAAAGTAAAAACCCGAGTTTTCGATAAATATTTTTAAGACTTTGTAGCAGTAAAGGTAATTAAGGTATTAAGGTATTAAGGTATTGTTTAAGATAAAGTGTATGATTATTCCAACAAAGCTTGTTATCTAACACTATACCTAAATATTTAAAATTGTCAACAC
This sequence comes from Cheilosia impressa, assembly GCA_948293265.1. Classification (NCBI taxonomy): domain Eukaryota; kingdom Metazoa; phylum Arthropoda; class Insecta; order Diptera; family Syrphidae; genus Cheilosia; species Cheilosia impressa. Next base: position 67,115,983 of record OX411880.1, on the reverse strand, counting down.
ACTCCACCCTGAAACAATCATTGGAACAAGATTTAAAGTAGTTGAATACTATAAAATTATCATTTGGATTGGTAAAACAAAATTGTTAGTAACTTGGAGAGTGATAATAAATCGGAAAATCATCGCAGATATTACGTTTAATATCAAATATCATAAATTTGGTTTTATTATGAGTTTGTGTTTTATGAACCATTTTCTCAATAAATCGAGGTCATAGTTCACATCCGCAAAAATATTGAACAAACTAGCATTTGAGTATGAAAGAGCAGTATCATCAGCAAACGCTGTAACTTTACCTTTGAAAGGTTGGACAAACAATGAGTTGACATATATCAGGAACAAAATAGGACCCAAAACTGAACCTTGTGGAACACCAAGTTCAATGTAATTCGGAGCGCTGAAAATATTTTTGATTTTGACCATTTGGCTTCGGTTTTTCAAATAAGAAGCAAACCAATCGTATGTATTACCTCTAAACCCTATATTAAAAAGTTTGTCGAGTAATATTGTGTGATCCACCATGTCAAAAGCTTTAGTGATATCTGATAAATTTAGACTGTTTTACAATTCGCCAGTTAATTTTAACAGTGCCGTCTCAGTAGACATTCCATTCCTAAAACCAAATTGACAATCACTAAGGAAATGTATTCTATCTAGAAACGACAACATTCTTGATTTAATACCTTTCTAAAATACTTTTGAAAAAAATCGATCGCAGAGAAATAGGGCGATAGTTGTTTAAAATAGTATTATCACCTTTTTTGTGGAGTGGCATTACTACTGCTGTTTTTAGAGAATGAGGAAAAATACCTAGCTGAATACTCTTATTAAATATAAAACATAAAACATCAGAAATTTGAAACGAATTTTTTTTTAAAATAGAGCTTGATATATTATCAGAAGAAGTAGAGTTTGATGTTTTAAGAGAACAAATTATTTTATGAATCTCCAGAGCAGTGAATGGTTCACAGTAAAAACTTTCAGTTTGTCTATCCGTACCATTGCATGTATCAAAACTAAGATTATTGTGTGTTGAGCTCAGGCAAGGACTTATATGTATTACAAAAATTATCATTAAACAAGTTGGCAATTTCCAAAGAGTCAGAGACGGATGAGTTGTTGACATTCAAAACTATATCCACTTCGGAAGCTTTTCTATTGAGAATTTCATCAACAATTCGCCATTCCTTCCTGGAATCTCCAAGACTAGCTAATAATTTACTGCGGAAATAATTATCTCTACGCAGAGGGATTTCCACTTTAAGTTCATTACTTAGCTTTTCGAAGTACGTTTTGAGTCTTATATTATGTGGGTGTTTTCTCACACGAACACAGAGCTTATTTTTTTTTTTAATTTTTTTAAGGAGTGATAGAGTCATCCATGGCTTCAGACATTTATTTTTGCTATTTACACTATTTATGTACTTGCTATTTGAAATGTGAAAATGTAGCTTATTAAGAAATAAATCGAACCTAATGGATGGATCACTTGCGATAAAAACATCTTCCCAAAACTCAAAATTCAAACGGCTTCTAAGAATACCAAAATTGATTTTTTCATATATTTGACACTCAGTTGCTTTGGTACGCGACACATTACAACCAAGTTGAATACATGTTAGATTGTGGTCAGTAAGTTTCAGGTCATATGACGCAGTCTTAAACTCTATTAAATTACTACAGTGGACCCTTGCAAATATGTGGTCCAAGCACGAACTTAAGCGAGTAGGTTGATTCAACAAGGAGTCGAAACCGAACGCAGACAGGGTCGACAAAAATAAATCAATATCTGATGAGTCAGATAAAATATTAATATTTAAATCACCGAGCAAAATAATATTTTTGCACGATTGCGACTCTAGAAACACAGAAAATTCTTCAGTAAAAGTTTTTGCTGTACATTTGTGCAATCTATATACACATATAAAGCAATAGCAAATACTAGAAATTTTGCAACTGAAACTAATTATGTCAGCACTCTGTAAATTATATTTTTTAATTTGTTTGCCCACTATGCCACTGTTAAAGAATACGCCAACACCGCCAGCAGCATACAAATTATTACATGTTGCATCAAATAAATAGTTAGGAATATTAAAATCAGAAATTTCATTTTCAAAAATCCAGATTTCAGAAACAAAAATTAAATCTGGTAAATGATTTAGGGATGACAAATGGGATAAAAATGTATCGAAATTCATTCTAAGACTTCGAATGTTTTGATGAATTATTGAAAACCCAGAATATTGTTTATTGATTGAATGATCTATATACAATAGCAATTGGAATGTTCAGATAAAGAAGTGTTATTTATATTAGTATTACCAATAATTATTGAAGAAGATATACAAACGTTATCATTTAAATTGTGATTTAGATTATTCATATTAAAAAACAAAAAAAAGAAGCAAAAAACAGTAGAGAAGTTAATTAATAACACCCTGAGTTTGTAGATCTTCAAACGAACTTATTTTTAATACTTTTTCGCCTTCTTTAATTCTGATTAGTACAGATGAATTTCTCACCCAAACGAACTTGCATTTGTTATTACGTTTGAGTTCTTTTGCTTTATTAAGAAGAGATCGTGTAAAGCCAGTAAGACAATCATTCATGAAGATTTTCCTATTGCTGCTTTGTTTTCTATCTTCACAGTTGTTGCTTTGTCCACCAAAGATTTATTTTGATATTTTGTCTCTATTTGCACGCATTTTCGCCATAATATTGTTCTTCCTTGAAAGCGATGAAAACGTCAAACGCACAATATTTGACGATTTGCCTTTGCTAATTTCTTTCGTGCGTTTGACAAAGCACGAGATGATTTCTTCAGGGACGCTCTTTTCCCTCAATGTAGTAAACAAGTGCTCCACTTTTTCTCTTGCATTGGACGTGGTTACATCAGGTAGGCCGACAATGTCTACAACGCACTGTTTCTCTTTCTGCACCAGAACATTGATTTTATTCTCCAACATCTCCACTTTTTTGCAAAGAGATGCGTTGTTTTCTTGGAGATTTTGAATTTGCACCAGTGCCTCGGTATTTACACGCTTAAGCTGCATAATTTCCATATATAACATATGCAGAGTAATTTTATGTTCATCCGCATTTTTGTCATCATGGACAGTAATGATGTTGTTGGATTAACGTTGCTTTTCGTTATTTGAGGGAGAGTAGATGTTACACTCTTAGACGCACTACCACTAGCAGCAGAAATATTCACAGGAGAATCGATGAGAATAGATTTTCTCCGTAGAGTAGCACAGTTAATACATTTAAAATTTTGATTGCTCTTTTCATAAAAGTCAATCTCTTTTTTTTTCAATTTTGGCGCACTTTGTGTGGATATATTCACTGCAGTTTGTACACTGGATATTTAGTTCATGTCTTTCAATTTTTAATTTACATAAGCCGCACTTAATTTTTATTGCACTTTTGATCAGTTGTATGTTTAAGGAAATAATACTCAGTAAAAGAAGTTAAACAACTTTATGTATTTTTTCTATTTTTGAATTTATTGATGAGCTTTCTCAATGTGTGTCTCCCCATCAACACTCAAAGAGATGAATGAATATAGATTGCAATCATTTGATAAAAACAATTTAGTTCGAATACTAAGAGAAAAACTTAATCCCCACATATTAAACGGTATTAAAATTCCGAAAAAATATATTAGAAGTATATAAGACATTTTTCAATCAAACAAAAATTATTTATAACCACACAGAGACTATAGTTGCTGATATTTGCAATGATGAAAATAGGCTAAAGATAATTAAAGATGAGCATAAGCGAGCTCATAGAAACCAGAAGGAAAACAAAGAGCAAATCTTGGAAAAATACTATTTTCCACAAATGACAAAACTAATCAAAAAGTACACAGGTTCTTGTGACATATGCTGTTCTAGCAAATATGATCGCCATCCCCAGAAACCTGAGCTTCAACTTACACCGATTCCATCGCACCCAACGGAGATCCTACACATGGACATTATAGAAATCAAGCGAGAAAAATTTATAACTTGCATAGACAAGTTATAAAAATTTACAAAAATTTTTCGCATTAAGAACAAGTCAGTCTTACACGTTCGAGACAAAATAATTAAATTATTACATTTTTTTACTGTCCCAAAAATGTTAGTCGTGGACAATGAAGCAAGATTCATTAGCCCAATAATACTTAACTATTTAGAAGGAATAGGAATAACCATTTATCTTGCCCCGCCACAAAAAAGCGAGGTTAACGGAACCGTATAAAGAGTACATTCCACCATTATCGAAATGATTAGATGTCTCCAACAGAAGTACCCTGACTATTCAATAAAAGAAATTGTCAACATCGCTGAAGACAGATACAATAATACTGTCCACTCCGTTACAAAAAGAAAGCCTGTTGATATATTCTTTGGAAGATCTCAAAGGATACTACCAGAACCTTGTAGACTTTAAAAACATAGTCAACACGGATTTAGAAACAAAATTTCTCGTAACCAAAGAAACAATATTAATAGACATAATATCAAAAGATCAAATCCTAGAGACTACAATCCTGGCGACACCGTATACAAAAAAGATAAGCAAATAAAGAAAAAAAAAACCTATTTTCATAAAAGAAACTACAGGAATAGATTATAAGGTCACTACAACTACTACTGACGGTAAAAGAATTCACAAATCGCACAATTTCAGATTAATGGCCTGCTGGACGGAAGCTGCGGTAAACACTTATGAATGTAGGAGATTAAAATACACAATCACTTTCAATTTAAACTTTATTTCTGTACCACTTAAATCTATTACAAAAGAATGCTTTTGAAGAAGCAACAAAAAACATGAAATGTGTGTACTTATTATTTTACGCGTCTAGCTCTTCTACTGTAAAAATCTGGATTGCAACTGAACTCTGCGATGCGAATTTTGTTCTTGTCCTCAGTCATCGTCTGTAAAATTCGGTGGTTTTCGTTCACCGTAAGTCTGTCCTCCGTGTGTGAGTACGCTTAAGTGTATGTCATGCTCCGTTCGCTTGTGCATATCTCGTGTTTGGCATTGATAGCTGTGCAAGATTGTTCATGGCGTCTGTTGCTGCAGAAGGCAGCATAAATTAAATGAATTATAATGAATTTTTTATATACTAATACTTAATTAGAATTCATACCTATTCATTGCATTGGCATTACTGTAGATATTATATAGATAGAAATTAAACGGTTGTACTCAAAAGAAATTAAGTTGGGAGTTGCTAGGAAATCGTTGAGTGGTGCAGACGCACAATAGAGAAAATAAAATTTATAACGATTGGGAAGTAATCGCGTTTGGTTTTTTTTTTTGGAAGAAATAGTGAACCAGACGCCAGCGCTATATTCAATCGTCGGCGAGGAGAAATTCGCCCAACAAGGAAAAATTAATTTCTCTGAAAACTAGCAGAGAAAAATCATTGGTGCCGAAACCCGGGAATAATTCGTATTCCCATCATATTTGTCGACCGAACTCCCTACCAAGTGCTGAGAATAATTCGAGGTCCAGAAATATTTATCGAGAGAAAAAAGATCCACGGTAACATTTTATTAATAATATGTATTAATGGTTTCACCGATTGCAGAGCGCTAGCGAAATTTCTAAGCCATCAGCAGAAAGAAAAGCCTTTTTCATCGTCCGATGTAGTGGATTTCAACATCAAAGCAGAAGAAGAAAACGACCGCTATACAGAGTGAAAAGTAATGCTGAAGAGTTTGTTTCATCGCACTCAACGAATAATCATCACTCAACTCATCTCGCAGCAGCCCAGCAAAAGCTTCTGGACCCTAAGGTGAATTTGGTGAATTCGGCGATCGTTATCAACATTGTGGACGAAAAGTAAGCTTTTATTTTACTTGCTCTACTTGTTAATTGTGAGAAAGTTTTGCCGCTGAAATATTTGTGGCTTGATAATTTGTTGCGAAACTTTGGGGAATCGGTTTATACTTGCTTGACAGGCTTAAAGCATCATTGCTGCTGCTAGGAAAAGTTACCATCGAACATTATTGTTGCTGGAGATTCAAGGGCCGTGTTGTTGTTGTTGCTGCATTTGCTGTTGGCTAGTCATCATCGTCATCGAACATAGTTGGTGTTGGGATCACAAAGGAAATTTTCGTTGTTGTTGCTGATTTCACAGTCAATTGGATTGTAAACCACATTTCACATTTCCATATTCTGACTGATTTCTCGAGTGTCGAGGCGTTAATTATTGTCGATAGAATGCTAGGAGACGTACAGGAAGAACTTGTTGATAGGCCGGAGATACAGGTCGATAATGCTAGCAGTTCGAATAAAACCTTATCGGAGTTGAAAGTGTTGAGAGGTACTACGAAGACTAGTCTGGGTACAATTAAATCACTTATAGCAAAGAAAGGCGATTCACTAACTGCAACTGAGCTAGAGTGTAGATTAGGCATACTTGAATCGTATTTCAAGCAAATATTAAGCGTTCAGACGTCCATTGAAAGGTTTAATGTTGCGAATGATGTTGCGGCGAATTACAACTTTCGAGATGAAGTGGAAGATATATATGTGACCACAAAGACGGCAATATTGTGCTTTTTGTCAGCGGCGAGACAAAATACTACAGCTGTCGGGGGTGAAATGTTGAATACGACTTATTTTCAACATCAAGCACCAACTCGTTCTAAGCTAGAACAGATAAAGCTTCCGACCTTCTCCGGAAAATTCTCCGAGTATCCCAATTTTATTGGTTTATTCAATAATTTAGTGGATAAAGATGAAAGCCTTGACAACTTACAAAAATTCAATTACCTTCGTCGTTGTCTTTCGGGTGCAGCTTTGGGTGCCGTCAAGGAGTTTGACATGATAGGCACTAATTACCGCAAGGCATTAGAACGATTAGAAAAGCGCTTTGATAATAAAAGTCTCATATTTCAAGAGCACATAAATTTATTGTTGGAAATTCCAAAAATTAACAAGGTTTCCGCCGTTTTATTGAGAAATCTAGAGGATAGTTTCAATACTCATCTGACTGCAATGCTTTCGATTGGAAACTATAAAGACATAACCAATGCCATTTTGATTTCGCTGGCATTAGATCGTGTTGACCCCGAAACTCAAGCGAAATGTCAGGATTCGATTGACTATAGTCAATTGCCGAATTGGAAGGATTTCACGGAAGTCTTGGATCGTCGTTGTAAGATTCTTGAAATCAAGGAATCGAAATTGCTTAGCTCAGAAGGTGCTTACAAGAGTAGTTCGAGGTCGGATCAGCAACCGCGTATTAGGAATGATAGAAGCAGACCGAACAGATATGTTAGGGGCACTTCGTTAGCCGCACAACGTCTGCAATGTGAATACTGTCAGGCTGATAACCATGCGGTAGACTCGTGTCCAGAATTTCAAGCTTTGCCTGTTGGTAGAAGATTTCAGGAAGTAAAGAAATTGGTCATGTGTATAAATTGTTTGGAAAAAGGACATTCGGTTCGACGTTGTACAAAGTCGAAATGCAGCGTCTGTTCGTTACCCCACCATAGGCTGTTACACAGATTTTCTGTGAATAATGCAACTACTAGCGGTGCAATTGTCGAACAAGGATCGGAAAATCCGTCCGTTCTCCTGGGCAGTTCGAGCAATCAGGTAGTTTTAGCGACGGCTGAAATACTTATTAAAGACACTTTCGGTAGATATCAACCAGCTCGTGCCTTATTGGATTCAGCCTCTCAGCTAAATTTTATTACTGAAGGAATGGCGCAAAGGCTTAAATTAGCCAAAGCAAGAACTGAACTGCAAGTCAGTGGGATAGGAAACGAAGTATCGAAGATTCGTCACACTACAAAGGCCATTTGCCGCTCAAGAATTTCAGAATTCGAAACTGTGTTAGATCTGCTGATAATAAAAAATATTACCAATCCTCAGCCGAGATGTTCATTTGAGGTTGATAGCTGGAACATCCCCAAAAATATAGTTTTAGCTGATCCCAACTTTAACCAGGCTTCAAAAATAGACTTGTTGATAGGCGCAGGTCATTTCTTTGAGCTGTTAGCAATTGGCCAGATAAAATTGGAAGGAAAACCCACACTCCAGAAGACATTATTTGGGTGGGTTGTGTCTGGAAGGCATGAGCTAACAGCAGTGCCCAGATCCGAAGTGTGCTTGGTAGGAAGACAGGAGATTCAAGATGAAACAAGCCTTCATGATCTTGTTGCAAAGTTTTGGGAAATTGAGAACGTTGAGGCAGGAGTCAAATTGTATAGCCCTGAGGAGGAAAGCTGTGAGAAGCATTTTCTAACGACCGTGAAACGAAATAGTAGTGGCCGGTTTGTCGTCAGGCTACCGTTCAAAGAAAATCCTTCCAGTGTAGGTGAATCGTTTGAAATAGCGAAGAGGAGATTTACGTCTCTAGAGAGGAGGTTAGCGCGAAATTGCGAAATATGGAAGCAATATATTGAATTTATGGATGAATACGAACGTCTAGGACACATGGAGAAAGTAAATTTGGAAGTGATGAAGAATGGGAATTATTTTTGTCCTCATCAATATGTACTCCGGCCAGAATCTTCGTCCACTAAGCTAAGGGTCGTATTTGATTGTAGCTCTCGAACATCATCGGGTACGTCCCTTAACGACATATTGTTGAAAGGTCCTGCAACGCAGGATGATCTTTACTCTATAATTTTACGTTATCGGTGTTATAAATTCGCCTTAACAGCCGATATATCTAAAATGTACCGCCAGATACTTATGGATCCCAAGGATCGTAAGTATCAATGCGTACTATGGAGAGCAGATGTAAATAAACCACTAAAAGCGTATCAGTTAAATACAGTCACGTATGGTACAACCTCTGCACCATATCAAGCTACTCGCTGTTTGAAATTGTTGTCAAACGAAGGATCATTGAGGTTTCCATTAGGCTCAAAGGTCCTACAAGAGGATTTTTATATGGATGACCTTATAAGCGGAGGGGATTCATCTGAGGAAGTAAGAAGGATTTATGAAGAAGTCAGGTCTTTGCTACAAACTGCAGGATTTGAACTCAGAAAATGGTGGACAAATGAGAAATTGTTGTTGACAGAAATACCGGAAGCTGATTGGGAAAAACCTTTAAGAATTAATGATTCGGATATTGTAAAAACTCTTGGCTTAAAGTGGAACCCAGCTACGGATAATATTCAGTATGTAGTGCCGGAATTTTCGTGTAAGTCCAAGATTACGAAACGTATAATCCTCTCAGAGTTATCAATGTTGTTCGATCCATTGGGCCTAATAAACCCTGTTATTGTAAAAGGGAAAATATTGCTACAAACTTTATGGGTTAAAAAGAGTGAATGGGACGAATCAGTTCAATCTAGGATCTACAGCGAATGGCAAGTTTTCCGATCCCGCCTCAAGGAGGTGGAGTCGGTTAAAGTTCCGAGGTATGTTCTCAGCCCTAAACCAAAGTTGGTTCAAATTCATGGTTTCTCCGACGCATCGCTGAAGGCATATGGTTGTTGTGTGTTCCTAAGGACAACCGATGAGAACGACCGAATTAGTTGTCATTTGGTCACGGCGAAATCAAAGGTAGCACCTATCAAATCGCAGAGTTTACCAAGATTAGAGCTGTGTGCGGCGGAGATGTTGGCATCATTAGTTGCGAGAATCCTACCGAATTTCTGTCATATCGTAGAAGAAGTGTATCTGTGGACCGATTCTGAAATCGTCTTATGTTGGCTGTCGGCTCATCCATCAACTTGGGAAGTATTTATCGGGAATAGGGTATCGAAAATACAAACTAGAACACCGCAAGCGGTTTGGAAGCATGTGAGCTCGAAACAGAATCCGGCAGATATTGTGTCGAGAGGGGCTTTCGCAGGGGAGTTAATCGATAGTATCTGGTTTACTGGGCCAAAATTTATTTACCTACCTGAAGAAGGTTGGCCAGATAAAAAGGATTGCTCGCGGATAGCCGAAGATACACCTGGAAGACGAAAGGGAAATGTAGCACTTTTCGCTCGAACGGTAAACGCAGATTGGGAAAATGATTATCTACGGTATAATGATGTTCAAAAAACGCTTCGGATTTTTGCTATTATGTTAAAGGTCATCAGGGTGATGAAAAGGAAAAAACATAACGACGAACAAAGTAAGCTGAACTTGTTTATGTACGAAAAAACGAATTCAAGCACACTCTTGTCGGCGAACGATTTGGAAGAAGCCTTATTAAGGATAATTTGGCATATACAACGAGAGAATTTCAGAGATGAAATCCAACAATTGGAAAGAAAGCAAATGATCAGCCCTGGGAGTTGCGTCAGAAACTTAAATCCCTTCCTTGACGATAACTCTTTGAAGCTCCTCCGAGTTGGTGGGCGTCTGCAGAATGCGGACATTCCCTATGCCGTAAAATATCCTATCCTCCTTCCCAAATCCCATTCCTTTGTTAAATCTCTTCTTATCTATTTTCATAGAAGGAACTACCATGCAGGACCACAAGCATTAGTTGGAATAGTGAGACAGCGTTTCTGGGTGCTAGATGTCCGACGGCTCGCTAAGAAGGTCGTCGCCAGCTGCCTACATTGTCTTAGGTACAAGCCAAAGATGATGAGCCAAATCATGGGACACCTACCTGCCGATAGAGTCCATCCGGCCAGGCCTTTCCAGAAGACCGGTGTCGATTTTTGTGAGCCATTCCAAACCACATTAAAACGAAGAGGATTACGAACATGCAAGTCGTACGTTGCAGTTTTCGTCTGCTTTGCAGTTAAGGCGGTGCACCTGGAAGTCGTGTCCGACTTATCTTCCGAGGGGTTTATAGCGGCGCTTAAGAGGTTTGTCGCCCGGAGGGGTTTGTGCCAAGATTTGTATTGCGATAATGGTACCAACTTCGTGGGGGCCCGAAATGAACTGAGTGCATTAAAGCAGGGCTTTTTGGAGCAACAAACTCAAACCAGAATCGCTGAATGGTGCGCTGCAGAACGGATTGAGTTTCATCATATTCCACCTAGAGCGCCTCATTTTGGAGGCTTATGGGAGGCTGCGGTAAAATCAGCCAAGAATCACCTCTATAGAACAGTAAGTGAGGCTTGTTTGACGTTCGAGGAGTTAGCAACGGTGGTGGCAGAGATAGAAGCCGTCTTAAATTCGCGGCCTATGTGCGTGATGTCGAATGATCCTAGCGACGAGCAAGCGCTTACTCCAGGTCATTTCCTGATTGGGGCGCCGTTAAACGCAATTGCGGAACCTCTTGTGACCGACTGTAAAGCATCGTCGTTGAACAGATGGCGACTACTATCACAAATTAAGCAACACTTTTGGAATCGGTGGTCCAAAGAGTATCTGTTGGAGCTGCAAAAGAGAGGAAAATGGCAAACTTCGGCTGAGAATATCAAAGCCGACTCGGTGGTATTAATCTGGGACGACAAAACTCCCCCTCAACAGTGGTTAATAGGGAAAGTAGCCAATTTAATCGAATCCAAAGATGGTAAGGTGAGAGTGGTGGATGTGAAGACGAAAAAAGGAATTCTGCGCCGAGCTATTCACCGACTAGCGCCATTACCAGTAGAAGATTGAAGATATCCGAAGGACACTTCAAGGCGGGCAGAATGTTGCTGCAGAAGGCAGCATAAATTAAATGAATTATAATGAATTTTTTATATACTAATACTTAATTAGAATTCATACCTATTCATTGCATTGGCATGACTGTAGATATTATATAGATAGAAATTAAACGGTTGTACTCAAAAGAAATTAAGTTGGGAGTTGCTAGGAAATCGTTGAGTGGTGCAGACGCACAATAGAGAAAATAAAATTTATAACGTTTTGGAAGTAATCGCGTTTGGTTTTTTTTTTGGAAGAAATAGTGAACCAGACGCCAGCGCTATAATCAATCGTCGGCGAGGAGAAATTCGCCCAACAAGGAAAAATTAATTTCTCTGAAAACTAGTAGAGAAAAATCAGCGTCGTTGGTTTTAAGTCAGCTTAAGTTTTCCAAGCCCGGCTGAAGGAGCAGGGGGAGGAGTAAACCTCTTTAATAAATCCTTAATCCAAGGCTGAACACCATTCGCCGAGGGATGCATGGCTAAGAGGGTGCTTAGTCGCAAGTTTACGAACTTCGGATACCAGGCGACCTGCGATTTCAAGATAGCCTTACTGCGGTTAAACGGGTAGACCACGGGCGACCGTTTATATCCCGGCTACTCGTAGGTCAAAAAAGATTCGTTAAATAATACAAATAACACAGAGAATGATGCCTCTATAAATGCATCATCAAATAGGGATATTAACATCGAACACCCTGTCAGTAATCATGTGACATCTGCCACTCGGGCAGAGCCACCAACCATTGACTCGGTAATGAGAAGCTTAGACGAGAATTCGTCTCATCTAAGTGACTCGATATCAGAGACAAGCACTTTATGCGACTTTAGTATGTTGTCTGATGAAATTCCAGGCGACATAGACGGGCCCAAGACCGATGAGGTCAGAGGGAGCTGGGTTTCGTCAGATTTACACCCTTAGAACAACCCCGATTTAAACAGGCTATTGAAAAAGTGTAGTACTGTGATGTGCTTTTTGTCTTAGGCTGAGGTTAGCTCGTCGGATCGCCAAGGTCCTTCCCAAAGAAGCACGAATTTTGGGTTGAGGAGTTCCTTTTATTACAGTTCAATTTACAAAAAAAATTAAGAATAATACAATTTTAACAATTTATTATCTTAATCGGCACGGTTATACTAGACAATTTTAACAATTTATTATCTTAATCGGCACGGCTATACTGGTCCTGGTCGGCTGGGTGGTAAACGGCGCGTTCCTTTCTTGCAGCTTGGTTGGGCGCGGTACAGACCCGGTCGGTGGCTAGGTCCGTCTTGCGACAGTCCCGGCACTCTAAGTCCGCTTGCGGCAGTCCCGGCACTTTAGGTCCGCCTTGCGACAGTCCCGCACTCTAGGTCCGTCTTGCGACAGTGCCGGCAATCTACAGGTCCGCCTTGCGGCAGTCCCGGCACTCAAAATCTTTCGGATCGAAGGACTCGGCAATTCGCTAGCTAAACGCAGGTTTGCTAGCAACAAAAATTGCTAAATAGTACAAGACTATTTGCGGAGAAAAATCAGCGGTACACTAGATTGGTACGATCAATTCTGATATTTGCTCGCCTGTTTGGGGATCTCACTGGTGATCTCATAGAGTTAACTCCAATAAGCCGGTGTGAATTCTATCACGAACGCAAAATATAGCGCAGGCATCTGTTTTGACATGTACCGTGCACCTATCGCCAAGCTGCTGTCAGAGCGAGAAATTGGAGCGGCGGGGTGGGGTAGACATGGCCAGTTGGTTGGTTGGTTGGGCATAGCCAACAGTGGCTGGGTGCATGGATGTGCACTGTGCGTAATGCACATGCATTGCCTCAGTAGTTTCTGGACAAGCGAATGGTGGTGGGAAATGGGGAAAACATAGAAACAATAAAATGTATTGTTGTAACGAATGCTTCGTTACAGTACTAATTGTAATTGTAATTGTAAGTGATAGACCCTGTACACTGCGACCAGAAGAGATCTATTGTGTTGGCCTCTATTATTTAACCCAGGGAGGCTCTTTATAAACCTCAGTACTATTCTTGGTTCCTTGTTTCCTATATCTGCAGGACTTAAAAACGCCCCTTGCATATGGATTGCTCTGCCCCTTGCCACAGCAGAGCATTCGCAGAGTATGTGTTCCGTTGTCTCCTCTTCTTCTCCGCAGAGTCGACAGGAGTCATCGTCGGAAAGTCCTATTTTCTTGAGATGGTATCTTAGTGGCCAATGACCAGTAAGATAACCCGTTAGGATCCTTAGATCTTCTTTGCATAGCTCAAGTAACTTTTTTGTTTTACTACGAGCTGGGTTTATGAATCTTTTTGCCTGCCTCTGTCTGAGACTGAGACTGAGACTAGCTTCCTTCTTTACAGAAATATATAAAGGCAGAAGGCTGAGCATTGCCCCCATGGCATTGCCCCCGTTACACCAACACATGCAAAGCGATATATCTTGTTTAGTTTTTTTTCGGCCGTTAATTGTTCAGTTTTTGGCCACCCTGATATCGCTGCATAGGTGATCATTGGTTTGATGATCGTGTTGTATGACCAATAGATAATTTTTGGTTTTTAGCCCCAGGTTTTGCCGTAAAGGTGATGGCACATAAAAATTGCCTTTGTCGCCTTCTTCTTGTCTAGAATTACTCCTAGATATGTTACCTCTCCTGATAAGTCGATGACTGTGTTATTCAGCTTGATCGGTTTCAGTTGTAATTTTTTCTTTCTTGACAATGGTATCTTGACTGTTTTTGAGGGATTTATGGTCAATCCTTTGTTCTGACATTATCTATAGGTTAAGTATGTATGATATTTGTATGATATTTATTTCTCTTAAATGACTTATAAATATAATATTAAATACAAAAAAATTTTAATATGTTAGGAATTACAAAGTAAACTAAGAAAAATCTTGTGGCATTCGATATTTTATTCAGATTGAGTTCAAATAGTTTTGAATGCCACTTCAAAAGGAACAAAACAATTATATAGGGTGGGGTGTTAAACAAAACAAAAAATAGAAATTATAGAAAAAACAATTTTTAGCCGATTTAAAATATTTAACGTAATATCAATTTGGTCTCACTACACAGAGGATGCAAGTATTTACTTACTTAAGGTGGCGCTACAGTCCGGGGTGGACCTGGGCCTCAACCAACAAGCGTCTCCAGCTAGCGCGATCTTTAGCTAGTTGTCTCCAGTTTCGCACGCTAAGTTGGTTAAGGTCCCCTTCCACTTGCGTGCGCCACCTGAGTCGCGGTCTTCCTCTACTGCGCCTTCCCTCGGGTATGGATTCGAAGATCTTCCGGGCCGGAGCATTCGTGTCCATTCGCTCTACATGACCCAGCCACCTCAGTCGTTGGACCTTCACTCTTCTGACTAGGTCGATGTCGCTGTAGAGCCCGTACAGTTCGTCGTTAAATCTCCTTCTCCATTCACCGTCAATGCAGACGGGACCAAAAATAACACGAAGAATTTTTCTCTCGAAACAACCGAGATTTACCTCATCCGCTTTTGATAGCGTCCATGCCTCTGCGCCATATAGCAGAACTGGGATGATAAGGGTCTTATAAAGGGTCACTCTAGTTGTTCGGGAGAGGGCTTTGCTACTCAATTGCCTTCTTAGCCCAAAGAAACAGCGATTGGCAAGAGTAATTCTACGTTTAACCTCAGCGCTGGTGTCGTTGTCTGAGTTCATAGCGGAGCCTAGGTAGACAAAGTCCTTAACCACCTCAAAGTTATATCTGTCTATTGCGACGTTCTGTCCGAGCCGTCGGTGTTGGGTGTCCTTTTTAGTTGACAGCATATACTTCGTCTTGCCTTCATTAACCGCCAAACCCATCTTCGCCGCCTCAGTCTCAATACTCACAAACGCGCCATTAACATCACGCTGCGTTCTGCCAATTATGTCAATGTCATCGGCGTATGCGAGTAATTGGACGGACTTTTGAAAGATAGTGCCTCTGGTGTTGGCGTTTGAGTTTTGCACTATTCTTTCAAGAACGATGTTGAAGAAGTCACATGACAGCGCATCGCCTTGTCTAAATCCTTTTTTGACATCGAAGGTCTCGGTAAGTTCTTTACCGACCTTGATGGAGCAGCGTGCATTCTCCATCGTCATCCTGCACAAACGGACGAGTTTGGCAGGGATGCCAAAACTAGACATTGCTCTGTATAGTTCGTCCCTATAAATGCTGTCATAGGCGGCCTTAAAGTCGATGAAAAGGTGGTGGGTATCGATTTGAAGTTCCTGGGTTTTCTCCAAGATCTGCCGCAGTGTGAATATTTGGTCTATGGTGGACTTTCCTGGCCTGAAGCCACACTGATATGGACCAATCAGGTTGTTTACGAAAGGCTTCAGGCGTTCACACAAAACGGCAGATAAGATCTTGTAGGCAATGTTTAGAAGACTGATACCTCTGTAATTGGCGCAGTTCAGAATGTCTCCTTTCTTGAGGATCGGGCAAACAATGCTGAGGTTCCATTCATCGGGCATACTTTCCTCCGACCATATTTTACAGATGAGTTGGTGCATGCTCCTTACCAAGTCATCGCCTGCCGCTTTGAACAGCTCGGCGGCTAGGCCATCTGCTCCAGCGGCTTTGTTGGACTTCAGTTTAGATATAGCTATCTTAACCTCGTCCAAGTCGGGTGGACGGTATTGTTGATCCTCATCGTCCAGGTTGAACGGTTCATTCTGCCTGACAGCGGAATGTAAGTCGTCATCGCCGTTAAACAGTCTGCAGAAGTAGTTCTTCCATATCCTCAGCATCGACTGCGATTCTACTACGATGTTCCCTTGTTCGTCCTTGCAGGCTTCGGTTCGGGTTCTGTAGCCTTGTGAAGTCCAAGTATTTATGAAGTCTATATAATAACATCAAAAGTTGAGGCAAGAGTTAGATCAAAATATTTGAAGTAAGAGAGCTTAAACCAGAGACAATACTGAGACCCCCAACTTCGGCCGATTTCCCGTTACTTAGCCTACAAGCTATATTTTTTCGGAGTGGTCACGATTTACTGCGCTAGTATTGTTACATAGAAATTCGTATTGACAAATGTCACGAAACTTCAAAAATTCTGAGTCACCAATACACTCCCAAAAAATAAGAGCCACTTCCGCTGCGGGCAAAGTTGCTGGCAGTGTTCAAAGAATTTTATCCGTTAAATTTGAAATTGTTCGTTACGTGTGAATAATATTTGTTTTAGGAATAAGTGTACATTTGCTCAAAATATTTACGAAAAATTAAGAATGTAGATTGGTTGAGGGAAAATAAAAACATTTTTTCTTTATTATTTAAGAAAAATGTACACACGAAACCGAAGTTAATTATATCCAAAAGCGGGAAATACACAACCATATTTGTCGCAATATATTTCTAGTATATAAAACATCTCCTTTAGATAGCTTTATTAACCACACAAATAAAATTATTCACCTTTAAAAAATTTATAATAACTAACCAATGGCATTCAGTTATTCTAAAATGTGGTATTCCCGAACTCTTTCACATTTCCCTGCTGCCGAGGTTGGCAGCATTTATTTTTGTATTTTTTGTATGTTTTTGCATGTCATTCGGATTCCGAATTGACATAATACCGATAGGAATACAAAATGGCGAATTTGAAAAAAAAACTGAGTAGGCCAGCGGCAAGAGGATTGTGAGTTGGGGTTCTCAGTATGGTTTGTCTATGGTTTAAACTATAATAATCATGAGAAAACAGCCAATTTTTTACGAGCTTCAGAAAACATACGGACATGTGAACACATCTGATTTCTTCCGGGAGGACATTAAATAAAATATTATATACAACCGAACATGAATTTCTATATGCGGTGGTTCGATAGTTTGGCACTTGTAACATATTAAGTGAATTATTGCGTAGGTTATAGTTTGAGATAATACGAAAGTTACGGTTACCAGACTTCATAAAGAACGCTCTTAAAACCTTAAAACAGTATAAGTGACGAACAGGAAGAATCCCTAATTGACAAAACAAAGGAAAACTAGGATACCTACTAGGTTTACGACAAATTTTCCGTACAACATTCTTTTGCAAGACTAGCAATGGCTGAACTTTGTTTTGATAGCCACCTCCCCAGCAATTTATACCGTATTGGAGCTTAGAATTAAAAAGTCCATAATGAATTGTGGTTAGGAGCTTAGTTGAACATATATTACGAAGGTAATAGAAATGCCTAAGTGTGGAGATAAAGTACTTCTTCAATGCAATAGCGTGGGATGAAAATTTCATATTAGAGTCAAATAAGAGACCTAGGTACTTAAATTCGTCTACATTCTCTATCAAAAAACAATCATCACTACAATATTCACTAGTACAAAATAATTGACCAAGCACACTAGTTGCACATTTACATTGATATAATTTAAATTTTTTGCAATTCGGTGCATGAAAGTATACATCCGGTTTTGGGTTAATTGAAGTAGATAAATTATAGAACATTAATTTAGTCTTATGGTTGGTTGGTTGGTTTAAGTGGCTGTATTCCTGTCCTCTGACGCGGAAAAACACAAATAGCGCATTGAGCGCCGTTTTGAGGCCACAACTAACGAAACCTGAAATAGAAGGGGGATAAAGGAAGTTGTAAGGAGCTCAAAACCAGCCTGTGGAGTTGAGAAATTTGATGATTTTGTTGAAATGGATACATTGTATGGCGGAAAGGTCATCAAAGAAGGGATGACCTAGTACACTGAGTCTGGTTTTAGCTAGTGCCGGACATTCACAGAGAAGATGAAACACAGTTTCACTCTTGTTTGTATCAGCGCAGCTACGGCAGTGGGAATTATGGGGGATACCAAGCTTGGCCGCGTGGGTTCCCAAGGGCCAGTGGCCCGTACTAATCGCCGGCAGTCGAGCGACATCTACACGCGTTCTGTCTTAAAGGTTGTTTGTTCTGGCATCGTCGTAGGTTGGCCAGATCTTTCTTGAAATGACACAGCAATTCAAGTTCGCCCATCTAGTCTCGGCCCCTGAGGTGAAGTGCAGGAGGATTTCTCTCTTGACGTATCCCAGTGGAGGGAGGACTTCCTTCGCCTGAGACACGCAAAGAGCAGAGCCACGCCTGGCAAGTTCATCGGCTTTTTCATTCCCGTCTATGTTCCTATGACCGGGAACCCAGACGAGAGTGATTTCAAACCGATTACAAGCTATGGTAAGTGAACTCCTGCATTCCAGAACAAGTTTGGACGATGACTTAGTTAAGCCGACAGCCTTAATCGCGGCCTGACTGTCGATGAAGATGCCTATTTTTTTCTTTTGAGTTGTTATGTAAGGGAGCAGTATGCACGCCTCCTTGATTACAAATACTTCCGCTTGAAAGACGCTGGTTGCGTTGGGGAGGCGGAAAGATTTGGAGATGTCTAATTCTGTTGAGAAAATTACCGCTCCCACTCCACAGTTCATTTTGGAACTATCTGTGAAGATAGGAATGTCGAATTCATTTACGACTGCATTATACTCCCATTCTGACCTAGAGGGGAATCGAACAGAGAAGTTTTTATGGAAGTTGAGTTTGGGTACAATGTAGTCTGTAGATATACGACCTATGCCACCAGGAAGGGAAAGTAGGATGCTGGTGTGGCCGTAGGGCCGTTCGGACCAACATTTAGATTCCTTCAATCTAACTGCACTACACGCAGCAATGTTTTTTATGTGCAGATCCACTGGCAGAAAATTGAGAATCACATTGAGCGCCTCGGTCGGACTTGATCGAAGGGCCCCTGTGATTCCAATTCCAGCAGTTCTTTAGACTCTACTTAATTTAGTGATGCTATAAGCTTTGCTTAAGGCGGGCCACCATACCAGTGAACCGTAAGTGAGGATAGGACGTACTACTGCTGTGTACATCCAACGAACCATCTTTGGTTGAAGACCCCACTTCGTGCCGAAAGTTTTACTACAGGCGTAGAAAGCTATACTTGCCTTCTTCACTCGGTGTTCGATATTAGACTTCCAGTTGAGTTTAGGGTGGATAAAGTGAGATATTGGTTATTCAAGCGGGGAAGTGAGAAGGTTGGTATTTTGGTTTTGGTGGTGAAAAGCATCAGTTTAGTTTTACTTGGGTTAACGCTTAGACCACAACTTGTAGCCCAACCACTAATCTTACCCAGTGCTCTTTCCATGATTTCGCTTATCACGTTCGGAAACATTCCTGATACTAGAACAACCACGTCATCCGCATACGCAACAACTTTAATACCTATCCTGTCGAGACTTGACAGAATTTTATTGAGTACCATAATCCATAAGAGTGGCGAGATCACCCCACCTTGAGGTGTTCCTCTACTTACTGATTTGGTTAAAAGGGTGTTGCCAAGTTTTGCTTGAATTATCCTTGTTTTAAGCATGGAAATGATCCATGAAGTGATGAAATCCTCTACCCCAAGTTCTAAGAGAGATTCCTGGATCGATTCAGTGAGGACGTTGTTAAAGGCGCCCTCTATATCTAAGAAGGTGGATAACGTATATTGATGATGGGAGAGTGACCTTTCAACTGTACGCACTACTTCATGAAGAGCAGTCTCCGTCGACTTGCCTTTGAGGTAAGCGTGTTGACATAAGGGAAACCTTTCAAGGCCTGTTCTTATGTGAAGGTCGAGTGTGCGTTCTAAAGTTTTAAGTATGAAGGAGGTTAAGCTTATAGGTCGGAAATCCTTCGCGGATTCGTAACCTCTTTTGCCGACTTTCGGTAAGAAAACTACTCGGACAAACTTCCAAGACTGCGGGATGTGATTAAGTAAGATACTGCTTCTGTAAATTTTAACAAGTAAGGGTACCACTATCCCTTCATGTTTTTGTAGCATGATGGGGAGAATGCCGTCCTGCCCCGGTGATTTATACGGAGCAAAACTATTAACGGCCCAGGAAATCTTTTAGTCTTATGACTTATTACAAGTTTGTGTTTAGCGAACCATTGTCTTAGAGTATGTACATCACAGTTTATATCAGAGATAAGATCTAAGGTACTGTTTATTCCATACGATAACCCAACATTGTCAGCAAAAGCAGTAGGTGAGCCTCTAAGATTGAGGTGGAAGAGTGAGTTGATATAGATCAAAAATAAAATGGGACCCAAGACTGAACCTTGTGGTACTCCAAGCCTGATTAATTGCACGTCACTTCTCGTCTCATTTAACTTTACTCTCTGTGATCTATTATTCATATATGAAGTAAACCATTCAAGTATGAAACCACGCACACCTGCACTTTCCAGTTTACTTAAGAGAATTTTATGGTCAACCATGTCGAAGGCTTTGGCTATATCAATGAATAACGCAGCTGTACATTTTCGTTTGTCAAGGTTACATATTATATGAGAGCAGAAGTCTAACAGTGCGTCCTCGGTTGATTTACTTACTTACTTACTTACTTAACGGGCTCCCGACCCGTGGAGAGTCTCTGCCTAAAACACTGCAGCCTTCCATCCTCTGCGATCCCGGGCACGCTGCTTCCAGTTATCCAGACCAAGCGCTCTGGCATCCGCGATGGATTGGTCTTTGAAACGGAGGTTCGGTCTTCCTTGTCGTCTCGAACCCGGCGGCTGGGATTCGAAGATCCTCTTAGCTGGAGCATTATTGTCCATTCGCTCGATGTGGCCGAGCCAATGTAGTCGACATATTTTGGCCTTTTGGACTACATCCACATCTTGGTACAGCTCATAGAGTTCGCGGTTGTATCTTCTCCTCCATTCGCCCTCCTCCCACACAGGACCAAAAATCCGCCGAAGAATTTTTCTTTCGAAGGAGCCCAGTATCAGCTCTCACTTCCTGCTTATCGTCCAGCACTCGGCGCCATAAAGCAGAACTGGCAGGATAAGGGTTCGGTAAAGCATACATTTTGTCCTTCGAGTTAGGAGTTTTGAACCCAATTGTTTTGCCAAACCGAAGTAGCAGCGGTTTCCTAGGGTAATTCTTCGCCGGATCTCCACTAGGATGTCATTTGTGGAGTTCCTGTTTACTCCGAGGTAGATAAACTCCTTAACTACCTCGAAATTGTTGCTATCCATAGTGACGTTCTGTCCTAGGCGGTGGACAGATGCTTGTTTGTTTGTTGATAGCATGTACTTAGTCTTGTCCTCATTTACTACAAGACCAACGAATTTCGCCTGTTCTTCAATCGCCGTAAAAGCCTCTATCACGGCACGCTGGGAGCGACCGATGATGTCAATATCGTCTGCATACCCCAGTAGCTGGACGGATTTGTTGAAGATAGTGCCTTCCGTGTTGACACCTGCCCTGCGCACTATCTGCTCTAGCACGAGATTGAAGAAGTCACATGATAATGCGTCTATTTGCCGAAATCCGGTGCATGTTTCGAATAGCTCGGAGGAACTACTTCCAAATTGCACGTTGCAGCGTGTGTTCTCCAGCGTCACGCTACATAGCTGGATCAGTTTTGCCGGGATCCCGAATTCGGCCATCGCCACATAAAGCTCCTGACGATGAATGCTATCATATGCGGCTTTGAAGTCGATGAATAGGTGGTGAGTCTCGACTTGAAATTCATTGGTCTTTTCCAGGATTTGCCTCAGTGTGAAAATTTGGTCTATAGTCGATCTGCCGGGCCGGAAGCCACACTGGTACGTGCCGATTAGTGTGTTGCAGAACGGTTTGAGACGTTCACACAGTACGTTGGATAGGATCTTGTATGCGACATTAAGCAGGGATATTCCTCGATAGTTCTTGCAAGACATAGGATCGCCTTTTTTGTAGATGGGGCATATGGAGCTGATAGTCCAGTCATCGGGCATACTTTCCTCCACCCATATTTGAAGAGCTCCGCTGGTAAACCATCAGAGCCGGCGGCCTTGTTGTTCCTTAGCTTTCTTATTGCTAAGCCAACTTCTTCTATACTGGCCGGTGGAACTGGATCTTCATTGACTGGACGTGGGTTCGCTTCTTGCCCTATCACTCTCTCTACATGATGCCCATTTAGCAGCTGCTGGAAGTGCTGCTTAAAAACATCTACTATTCCCTGCGCTTCGGTGACTAGGTTTCCATCACTGTTTCGAAGAGCCTGCGTTCCGGTCTTGAAGCCAGCAGCCAGTTGCTTGGCTTTCTTGTAGAACTCCCGGATGTTGCTTCGATCGCGGGACTCTTCGATCTCCTTGAGCTGGGAGACTGCGTAGGCCCTCTTCTTTCTACGCAGGATTTTCTTCTCCTCCCTCCTCCTGGCTCGATACTCTTCCCTCGCTGCCCTTGTTTTGCGCTGCAGCGCCTTCATATGTGCATCTTCTGTCACTTTTTTCCTGCGTACGCATTCATCATCATAACACGGGCTCTTTCTCCGGGGTGGTTGGCTACCTCTTTGATGATGTCGCGGTACTGGGACCACTCGGTGTTGGCATTTGTGGTAGGTGAATGCACTGCGGAGAGTTTCTCACTCAGGCGCTCTTTGTAGACTCTGGCTACTCCAGGTGTGCTAAGGCGTCCGATGTCGAATTTCTTCTTCTGAGCGGAACGCAGCTTCTTCTCGTTGGACAGTCGAGCTCTGAACTTAGCCGCAACAAGAAAATGGTCAGAGTCGACGTTTGCCCCGCGGAATGTGTGCACGTTGAGGATGTTGGATGCGTGCCTCGCGTCGATTTGAACATGGTCGATTTGGTTGGCGGTTCGACCGTCTGGAGAGCGCCAGGTTGCTGTGTGGATCCTTAGCCTTGGAAACCTAGTGCTACTTATCACCGTATTACGAGCTGCCGCGAAGTTAGTTAGTCGGTAACCGTTGTCTGTGGTCGTTTCGTGAATTCTGTGCTTACAAACTAACCCGCCAAAGAGGTTTTCCTTTCCGATTTTAGCATTGAAGTCCCGGAGCACCACTTTGACATCGTTCTCCGGACAGGCTCCGTAGGCTCCATCCAGGAGGTCATAAAACTCCTCCTTGATAGTCTCTTCAGCCTCGTCGGTAGGGGCGTGTGCACATATTAGGCTTATGTTTTGGAAAGTAGCTTTGATGCGGATCACAGCTAGGCGATCACTTATCGGTTTAAAGTCAATAAATTTAGTCCAAAGCCGATTTCCCACGACGAATCCGCATCCTAATACATGCAATCTTTTATGGCAGCTGTAATAAATATCGCAATTTTTCTTTTCATCATACCTGATCCTATCCATCGTATCTCCTGGATCGCGGTAATATCTGCCTTGTACCGCATGAGGACAGACTCAAGTTTTTGAGTAGCACCTGGGGTGTACAGCGTTCGCACGTTCCAGGTACATACTCTCAAATCGTTGTCCGTTGACGTTCCGGGTCTGGTTGCCGTTTGAGGGAAATCGTTATCCGAGGCTTTAGGTGTCTCTCCCATAACTAGTGTTTTTTTTACATGGTCGGGAAGTTACCCCGACGGCACAACCCCCAAACCTGAAGGGACAGGCCCTTGACCTTAGTACAGTAGGCCGCATATTCCGGTGCCAGTAACAAACTTTGGGATGTGAGCGCTGCCGTTGGCCCATTAAGGGTTCATCCGCCACCAACTCTTCTCCAACACCCTGGCTCGGTATTGGAAATCCCTATAGACCTGGTATCCGAATATGTCAGAGCAGCTCTATAGGGATTACACTAAATAGTTCGGCCTGACTGGAACTGTAGACGCCACCGTTGGCTCCATCTAGGGAACTCCTCCGCTGCCGTCTGGTACCAGAGGAGGTGTCTTAGTGAGAAAACAACACTCCTCCCCCCTCTCTCGTCTGCTGCCACCAACGACCTTCCAAAGGGGTTGGTTACCCAATCTCCAGTCGAGGTACTAGGCACCCACCAGTCACCACGTGGAGGTGAGAGTAGGAGTTGATAGTGAGAGGCTAGGTGAGAACGCTTGTGTTCTCATGACATCGCATCACTACCCTTCAACACCGGCCCTCGGTTGATTTGCCCTTCTGAAATCCAAATTGAGAAGGATGAAAGAACATAGTCTTGTCTAAAAAGTTTACCAAACTAGTTTTTATAAGTTTTTCGAAAACTTTACTTATGCTTGGCAGGAGAGAAATCGGCCTATAATTTCCTATTTCAGTTGGAGAGCCTTTTTTAAACAAGGGAATAACATCTGCACACTTTAGACCGTCAGGAAAAACACCAGAAAAGACACTACGATTGAAAACATCAGCAAATACATCCACAAGGCTGTGTATGGCAGTTTCGGTAGATTTACCGGCTTGGTATGCGAACTGGCTCGCATGAAGTGGGTTACCTGTAAGGAACTGATCCCTTATGTATTGGTCGAGGACTTTCTCCATGGTTTTTAGGAGGAATGAGCTAAGGCTATTCTGGCGATAGGATTTCTCTAATTGCTCGGATTTTCCACCTGCCTTTGGTATGAAAACCACCTTTACCTTAGTCCAGCTCAATGGTACGTGGCTTAGAGATAGGATGGATCTGAAGACCCTAATCAGTTGAGGAGTCAATAGATCCATGCCTTGTTGTAGCAGACAGGGGTAGATGCCATCGGTACCCGGTGATTTAAAACGGCTAAAGGACGAGATTGCCCATTTCACTCTCTGTCGCTGAAATATTTTTCCGGATAGACTGTAATCCCATTTCGATACCTTGAGATCCTGGTGCTTCATTGGTTCGAGTGGGTTGTCCATTGTTATGGTCACCTGCAATACAAAGGAAATTCGTTATCGGTGGGACATGTAATTATGTTTGACGAGACTTACCCTACCACAGATATCCATTAGGGACCACAAAAAAAACAGAATTAATTATGTAGCCTGAAATAGAAAGGAAATAATTAGTATAGGTACCTAAAAGAAGTAAAAGAAACAACTTACAAAGAGAAACGCGCGTCCTTAGATGTTTGCTGGCTGAACATAAACAAAAAAAAAAAAAATTATTATTGGCTGTCAGAAAGGCGATTGTCACCGACGTTCAGGCATCGACTTTGACAGTTCTGAACAAGGGCCTATTCACCATCTTAGGCGGAGTTCAGGTGGGCATTAAATTTTTCTCGTAGTAAATGTTAGAACCTAAAATTCAAATGCTGAGAGGAGCGGGTTTTTTGAATCGTTGGCGGGTTTTGATTGGTAAATCCGCCGTCGAAAGATTTTGTGGTAAATCTCACAGTTAGTGGATGTTCGAGATTGTTGTTGCCAATAACTCGGACGAGGGTCTGTTGCTTCTGTTGGAGGAAACCCTCGGCATTGTCCGTATAGTCGTCGGTAAGACCACGTCCGATTCCAAGTAGGGAAAATCAAGAGGAAGCAAAATTTAAAACTGAAGGCCGATAAAATTTCAGTAGTGGCAGTGACGAAACAAAGAAAAAAGAAAGAAATAAAGATATATACGTACGTAAAATAAAAAGTAAATTATAATAGTGTTTATTAAATTACAAGAGTGCAAAACATAAAATTAATAAAAGACCTAAACATAAGAGACAAAAAAAAAATATTCCATAAAATAGTGACAGTACGGAAAGTGTCTTGTAAAGTATTTTATTTAAAAAAAAAAGTGTTAGCTACAAAGGGGAATACGGAATCCCCAAATACAAAAATAAAGGAAAAAGAAACGGATACGTAGTGAGTCTAGATGTTAAGGTAGAAAAGTATTTTAAGTAATTTGAAATTTTTGTTGCATGTAGGTACCAGCGCAGCGTATGGTCATTTGGCGGTCATTGATTGTCCACTAACCAAGACAGGAAATCGTGGCCGCCAACCCTTTTTTTGATTGACCGACACTTTTAAATTAGTATCCCCGATTTTGGTCAAGCCCACATACCGAAGGTGCTGAAGAAGAAAAAAAAAATATTTCCCCGCTGCGGAAAGTACGGCAGCAGCTTGCGAGTGCGCTTCACGTAGAACGCCTTTTTTTGATGTTTGCTGCAAGAAAATAAAAGGAAGGGAAAAATACGAATATATTTAGTATTAAGTTCAATATATTTTTTGTTGTTGTATTTAGATTAAGATCAAGCGTGTTATTTTTTTATTGTTATTTCATTAATTAATACCTTTTTTTTTTATTGTTGTTCATCATATAAGTACCTTTTTGTTCATTCAGTCTGATTGTTTAAGACGAGAACAGTTTGGGATGAAGGTGACTCGATTTTGTTTTGTTGTTGCGGTTGAATAAGACGTTTTTTTTTGTGGTTACATTGCCCACAGTTTAGTTCCTCTCTGTTCATTATTTTATGAGATCCCTCATCGAAACCTACACCGAGCTCGATTTAGGTATTAATTCGGCAAAGCTAGGGGGAAGGCAATTTTAGCGAGTGGGAACAAAATTTAGGGTATAATTATAAAATAAAAAAAAAAAAAAAAAATCACAAAAAAAAAAGAGGTAAATACATAAAAAAAAAAAAAGTTTTTTTTTGATAAGGTCCCATTTCCCAAGTTGTCCCCGAATAATTTCATAAATTCTTAATTTCTTTGTTTTGTTTAAGTAGGTTATTTATATATTTTTTTTTTGTTTTTTTATTTCTTACAAATCAGATGAACAAAATTCAATGTAACACAATAGTTTTTAATACACGCCTGGTAATACATATAAATTTTTTAATGTTTTCCTGGGGCATATGAGTCCATAATGTCCTGCTGAGTTTTTAAATTTCCAGGGGGTGGAGTAAGGTAAGCTACATCTTCTCTCGGCGGATGGCGTGAGCTGTATGGACACGGCACTAATGGGGAAGTCTTAGGCCATGGATTTCCAGGTAGGGTGGGTATTGGCCGCGCTCATACCATCAACGAGCGCTTCTCAAAGTGGTAACAGTCCGTCCGCTGCCAGTAGGGAATAATTTGGTCTCGGAACGATTTATGTGTTGTCATAGGTAACGTTGATTTTCTGGGGACAAGAATCCCCCCATTTCCGACGAGTTCCGCCGTGCAGAACTAGCGTGCCACGTTTCCGGAATGTCAACATTCTCTCCCCACTTCCCGCCTGTCCTAACCTGAGATCCCCTTCCGGTATTCCTGCCTTTTTGAATCCTAACTGCCTTCCAATCCTCATCTTGCCTATAACACCATGTGGATGCATTCTGGGAAGTGTGTATCGAGAAGAAGTTGACAGGTTTCTTCAGGAGTATCCGTGAATACACCATTTTGCTTTTTTAGAGAGCAGATGCCGTTTGAGTGATCGCGAGCAAGGACTTTTTGGAGTCGTGTAGCTGCAGGGAGATTTTCGATGCTCTCACAGTGTTTCCTCCAAGTCACTCGTTTTGATTTTCTCAATTCTTTATTGTAGTCAGTGAGAGCTGTTCTGTATAGGCCCCACATGCCATTGTTCTTAGCTCTATTAAAAAGTTTTCTTGCTGCGCTCCTGAGGGCGTCAAGTCTTTTATTCCACCATGGAACATCTCTTCGTGTTTTCCTAATTTTGAGGGCACAACTGTCTTCATAGGCGAAGGTTATGTTCTTGTGAAGCTGTTCAGATTCAGTTTCCAACTCCGGAATGGTCCCTAGTGGAACTAAAGAGCGATTTAGTTCTGATTCGAGGACAAGCCGATAGTTTTCCCAATCAGAGGATTTCGGGTTTCTGTAAACGGTGTTTCTTACGGAAAATGCTTCCAAGTCGAATATAATGTGATTGTGGTCCGACATGGATGCCAGTTTGTTTGTAATGATATTATATATAAATGGACTTGCCAGGGTGAGATCTAGAACCTCTTGACGAATCGCATTTATAAACGTTGGTTCTACCCCTCTATTTACCACCACCAAATTATTAACACAGATATATTCAAAAAGGGACTCACCTCTTTTGTTTATGTTGCCGCTCCCCCATACCGTGTGGTGGGCATTGACGTCACAGCTGAGGATCCACTGTAGTCTCCTTTCCTTGCAATAACTTAGCAAAGCCGCTACCTCAGAAGTTGGTGCTTCCGAAGTGTCTCCAGGGAGGTAGGCAGAGGCGATGACGACCCTCAAATTCCCTCCCTTTTGACCGGCGTTTGGTATTGCAATGAGTACCGCCACCTAATCTTATTGAATAAATTCTGAAATTGGAAAGGTTGTTTTAATTAAGTTTTTATTTATCATTAAAGCTGCCCTTGGGCGGACATGCTGTTTATCGTAAATTAACTTACAGGTTTCTTCACTTGGGAGCCCTTTTATGGCTCCTGATAAGGTCCATGGTTTCTGAATCATGGCTAGATCCAGGTTTTCTTTAACAAATCTCCTGCTTAGGACACTAGAAACTGCCTTAGAGTGGTGGAGATTTATTTGAAGGCACTTAAGTTGCCTTCTGGTATTATTTGCGGATGGACGCCGCATATTTATTTTCTTTGGTGGCCCCTCTGTGCCACCCTTTTGCCCCTGCTACTGTTTAGTAGAGCCGCTTCTTCAGGGTCTCGCCTCTCGCATTTGCGAGGTTTACCAGAGATACGTTGCCTCTGTTTTTACCGGCTTGCATTGATTGTCTTTGGCACCTTAGTCATAGGGCGTTTGTGCGAGCAGCTAGGGGTGTCCTTCGTTGCGGCCTTCGATGTAGAAGCCACAGTCATTTGGGAGCATTGTGCAGGTGTTATTGCTTTTGGGCCCTGGGTGGTCCCTGTGTTTGTGACTGCAGTCTCCTTTACGGCGACCTTTAGTTTCGGGACGTCCTTGTTTCTTGGTCGTAGTTGTACATCGCCGAAACCGTAGCTAATGCTGCCATTTAGATCCTTGAGAGTATTAGCCGACTCTGGGTCCAGAGCTAAGGTGAGCTTCGTCATTTGGGGGCCTTTGCACCCAGTTGAGTACTCTCCAGTCGTCTACTCTCAGACCATTATTTTGGCCTTTTACGAGCCCTAGACTTTTGCTGGTTGGGGTTTCCTGCCCAGGGAAGTAGCCGACAAAGATTTGTGGCAGTGGAACTTCTTCCTCGCTCACAGCTCTGAGTTTGGCACCAGTCACTCGTCACTTGATCCTTGCACGTGAAGGCAAGCCAACCGGGTTTGAATATGCAACCACGGAATTGGGGGTTGAGAGCATTGTCCTATTGTTGGACTAGCAGAGTAAAACGCAAACCGTTTTTATGTATTATACAAAAGACCTTTATTCCAGTAGGTATGGAAAAGGAATGAACTGAATAAGATTTGGGCAAAAGAATGCGTTAATAATGTACATAGGTTCTGTTAAGTTTAGAGAGAGAGTATTGTGTTGTTAGTGTTTCAATGATTAGTTGAGAAATTATACAGTGATGTAAAAAACTATTTCAACACTCCCCCACAATGCAATACTATCTAAAATTATTAATCAAACCATAAATTATTAAGTTGACAAGCCCATTAAAGATACAAATTTCATATGTTTCAGTTTTGCCAAGTTCTTGGTGAATACATCGGCCATCATGTCTCCCGTGCATTGATAGTTTAACTTGATGACGTCTTATTGGAGCAGATCTCGGACAAAGTGATACCGTATGTCTATGTGCTTTGTTCTGGGGTGATGCACCGGATTCTTCGCAAGTTGTTGGGCTCCTATATTGTCATTAAAAAGAACAACGTGATTATTTTTAAATTTTATACCCAATTCTAAAATTAAATTTCGTAAGTATACTGCCTCTTTACTGGCTTGAGACAAAGCCATGTACTCAGCTTCTGTACTACTGAGAGCAACTGATGATTGTTTTTTCGACTCCCAAGAAATAGCGGCGCCTGACAATATAAAAACAAATCCAGTATATGATTTTCTATCGTCAAGATTACCCGCCCAGTCTGCATCAACATAGCCCTTAAGATCTTCAGATGTTTTTGTGTATGTAAGCTTCGCATCACAAGTGGTACTGAGATATCGCAACAAATGCTTCAGGGCAACTGCATGCTCTGCATGTGGGTCAGTATTAAATTGAGATAGCTTGCTTATTGTATGAACTAAATATATCAGGGCGCGTAGATACAGCCAAATAAAGAAGAGTTCCAATAAGCGATTGATAAGAGCTCGGTATATCTCTCTTACATGTGGAATCATTACACTTCCGTAACTTAATACCTGGGTCCAACGGTGTGAACTGAGGCTTACAAGTTTTCATCCGATGACGCTGTAGCACATCTAGTATATACTGATTTTGATGAATACTTATTGGTCCCCTTAAATCATTGCGCTCAACTTGAATTCCCAAGAAATATTTGAGAGTTCCCTTGTCCACGCAGTCGAATTCGTCACAAATCTGTCGCTTGATTTGACATATAGACTCTTCATTAGAACATGCTATCAAAATATCATCTACGTAAATCGCAATAATATTAAAGTTGTTCTCCTTGTTCATAATATAAACGCAGTTATCGCCGTTGCATCTCGAAAAACCGATAGTTTGCAAAACACCGTCCAATCTCTTGTTCCACTCCCGGCCTGCTTGTTTGATTCCATATAATGATTTGAGCAGCTTGCATACCTTGTTGGGATTGTGAGCGTTTATAAACCCTTCCGGTTGTGACATGTAAACTGTGTCCATCAAATCACCATTTAGGTATGCGGACGTCACGTCTAAGTGATGTAAAAGAAGTTCCTGTTCAACAGCTAAGGCGATTATCAACCGAATCGTTGAAAACCGTACAACAGGTGAGAAAGTCTCATTGTAATTTACTAAGTACTTCTGAGCGCAACCTTTCGCAACGAGCCTACATTTGAATCTATCGACTGAACCATCTGCATTCCGTTTAATGTTAAAAACCCATTTGCACCCAATCACCTGAACGTTTTCGGGACTATCAACCAATTCCCAAGTGCTGTTTTTTAACAGTGCATCCATTTCAGCATTCATAGCATCCTTCCATTTGCTCGCATCTGCACTCGACATTGCCTCTTCAACCGTCATTGGAGCGGCTGAAACTTCCAAAGAATGCACCGCTTCGATTACGTTAAACTGTTTTGCTGGACGACCGGGTTTGCCTGTACGAATAATCCTTGGACGTCCTGGTCCTCTAACATAGTTCGTATCTTGCTGCTTCTCTCCCACTTTCTCACTTCCTTCTGAAATTTCATTCGATTGTTGCTGCTCTGCCTGGGGCTGAGGCTGATGTTGTATTTCGGTGGTTAAAAAATCACTCGCGTTACCATCAGACACTTTCTGAAAATCCTCAAAAAATATAACGTCTCTACTTTTTTCCACCTTCCTTGTACTAGGATCGAATAAACGATACGCCTTAGATTCGTCAGAGTAACCAACCATATACAACCCTTTTCCTTTAGCAGAGAACTTTGAGCGACCTGATTTCTTTTCTAACATTACAGCCTTAGATCCAAATAGTTTAAGATGGGAAATTGTTGGCTTTCGACCTGACCAAAGCTCATATGGTGTTAGATTTCCGGCAATATTTGTTGGTGATCTATTTCTCAGGTAAGCTGCAGTATTTATGGCTTCCGCCCACAAGTACTCAGAAAGTTCAGAACCTACAAGCATACATCTCGCCATTTCTACTAGAGTACGGTTGGCCCTTTCCGCTACTCCATTCTGTTGCGGAGTATACTTAACTGAAAGCTGCCGTTTAATTCCACTTTTGTTTAAGAAATCTTCGAACGATTTCTTTAAATATTCCGTACCATTATCGCTTCGAATGGTTTTAATTTTACATAATGTCTGGAGTTCTAACATGGCCTTAAATTGCTTAAAAATCCCGAAGACTTCATCCTTGCTCTTGATGAAATAAACAAAAATTTTTCTTGATTTGTCATCTATGAATGTAAGAAAAAATTTTGCTCCGCCAACCGAAGAAACTCGCATCGGACCACAAACGTCCGTGTGAATCACCTCTAACAACTCCTTGCTTCGATGCAAAGATTGTTTAGGAAACGGTTTAATAGTTATTTTCCCCTTAGCACATACTAAGCAACCAGCATTGGAATTTTTTGGATTAAACTTAAGACCAATTACCATATGATTTTCTTTAAGCTGTTGGAGGCTTTGGCTATTCAGGTGTCCGTAACGTTGATGCCATTTGTGAAAATTATCAACATCGCTACAGGAACTATAATTTAAAACCTCCTTTTCTTCCCTTTCCAAATCAAGAATAAACAGATTATTTTTTCGGTTAGCCTTTAATACAGGTTTATTGTTTGCAGTTTTTACGATAGCCATATTTTCATTAAAATCGACGACATAATTATGTTGGGTGATTCTGCTAACAGACACGAAATTGCCACGTAGCTGAGGAACGTAGAGTACGTTCTTCAAGATAATGTTACCGCTTGACAAATTTAAGTTAACTGTTCCTATTCCGCTAGATGAAACTGATTGATCACTGGCTAGCTGTACGGTCTCTGTACTATCCATATTTAAACTAATAAAAAAATCCCTGTTGCAGCACATATGCGACGTGGCCCCACTATCTAGACACCATTCGTGAGATTTCAGCAAGTTAGAATTAATCGTTGAGAACAGTCCAAAAGATGCTATTGAATTTGATGAACGTTTTTTATTTTGACTACAGTGTGCAGCGAAATGTCCTCTCTTTCCACATGCATAGCATCTGCCTTTGTTCTTAGTACTGTTACTCCTGAAATGAGTACTGTTGTGAGGACCCTTTTTATGATTCGATTTTACCGAAAAAACTTGGTGATTTTCTAAGCTGCTAGTGCCTTTCTCATGCCGCCTTTGCTCCTCCTCTAAAAATTTAATTTTAAGACTAAGAAGCGACGGTAAACTATCTCGGCTCTCAATTGCAACAATAAAATTTTCATATGTATCAGGCAGACTACATAATAAAATTATGATGAGCAATTCATCTGGTATAAGTACTTGGATTTCATGTAATTTTTCAACTATCTCATAAAAATCGTTAAGATGAGCTGACATGGACTGACCATCTGACATCTTGGCATGCATTAATTGTTTAAAAAGACTCACCATACGAGCCGGCCCCTTAGGCTGGTGGATTTCGGATAATTTATCCCATGCTTCTTTAGACTTTTTACAGTGCTTCACGTGCATTAGTTCCGATGATTTTACGCTGAGTAAAATCGTTGCGAGCGCCTTTCCATCGCCAGTATTCCATGCTGCTACTTGTTCAACTTTCGGATCCTCAGTAGGAAGAATATTTGTCGCATCCACATACGACCACAAATCCGCATGCACCAGAATACTCTTCATTTGGATTATCCATGTTGAATAATTGTTTCACTGAGCTTTTCGATCTGATATAAGGAACTCATCCTCTTAAATTACAATATCGATAACTTTACTTAATTAAATCAACTGTTTTACCGTACACGATTGACCTTTCCGACAAACGAATTCTAGATCTTCTAAAATTTGTTCTAAGCAACAAAAAAAAATTCTTTGTCTACTTGCAACCTGGGCCCATAACCTGTAGCAGAGTAAAACGCAAACCGTTTTTATGTATTATACAAAAGACCTTTATTCCAGTAGGTATGGAAAAGGAATGAACAGAATAAGATTTGGGCAAAAGAATGCGTAAATAATGTACATAGGTTCTGTTAAGTTTAGAGAGAGAGTATTGTGTTGTTAGTGTTTCAATGATTAGTTGAGAAATTATACAGTGATGTAAAAAACTATTTCAACAGTCCAGGACACTGTCTTGTACCAATCTTAGTTGGTCTGTGGACCATATGGTAACAGGGCAGTCTGCTGGTATTACCCATATTTTTTTGCATCCAACAACGTCCCGGAAGGTGGGTGCCTGCTGAGGTGATATGTGTGCAGCCTCAGTAGCCTTCCGTTTTGGAGTGTTGCTTGTTGGGGTTGAGCTGTCAGCTCTTGGTCTTTTCGGACGAATGTCTTTGCATTTCACAGGTTCCGAGGCTAGTGAACGCGCCTCTTCGATCTGATAACCTGCGTCAAAAAGTTTTTCAGGCGTTTGCGTCCAACACCTGAAAGCTTGACTTTGCCAGCATCGTTTGGCTTGACTGACCCAGATGGTTTGTCGATAGCTGTTGATGATTTCGGGGATGCGAGTAAAGCAGCTTCCTCTTCCGCCGATATAACATCCATGGGAGTAGTGACGACCGAGTCCTCTCCACTTGTCATGGTGGCATAGTGCTCAGTTTCTTCAGCAGGACCAAGTGCCCTAGCTGTAGAAACTGGGAGGTCCAAAGTGACCTCTGGTTGCAGTTTGAAAGGTGTGCATACCTTTTTGTTTTCCGTTATTGTGTTGTTTGTTTCCTTTTGTGTTTGAAAATTGCGAGAAAGGCGGTCACCCGAGGCAGAGCTCCATACCTCGGGAGGGCTAATTTAAACCGGAGGTCGCCTGTTATCCGGAGTTCACCGTTATAAGACACACTTAGGTAGTGCCATTCATCCCATAGGCACGGTTGTTAGACGCCTGGGATAACGGGTTTTTATTGAGTTTTCTGCTCTAGATCCGTCATATTCAGTCGAAAGCAGTGGTACCTCGTGCAAGTTGTGGCTCTACACCACGTTTGACGATCCTGAGAACATTGTTCCCCTGGCATCCCTTGGCTATACGGAAAGTGACTTGCTCAAGGTGAGAGGTGATTGGCTTTCCCCTTGGTAAGACAACTCTCCTGCTTATAGGACACGTCCACCACCGTTACAGTACTAAGGAGCAAGCAAGAGTGTTTACTAAGTCAAACGAAGGCTACAAGGGTCCCGAGGTGAAGCGCACGCGATCCGAGGATAATATCCCTCCTCAGACCGAAGCTAAGCAAGCTCGGGCTGATAACTAGACCGCCAACAAAGTGTCGTACAGCAAGGTAATAAGCTGCGTTAGACTGTGCATCGTACTGTCTGATCTCGACCATAATTCTCTCAGTAACGAGCAAATGGCTCTGTTACAAGAGAAGAAGAAGGAAGAACTTCGTGACGAGGACACCAAACCATCCTTCCGCGGCGCAACATTCAAAGCCGGATGGCTTATGATCATGTGCGCAGACGCTTCCACTGCTGAGCGGATGAAGGTGAATTTCACCAAGCTAAAGGGGAAATGTGGATTTGAGGTGATGCTTGTGGGTGAGGAAAATTTTCCAAAGCCACATGTCATCAGAGGGTTCTTTGCACAGACTACCGGCGTAACTAACGAAATAATCCTTGCTATACTGGATGGCCAGAACAAAGACCTCAACACCAGAACGTGGAGGGCCCTACAAAGATCGAACGAGAGAGATCTTGTCGACATGGTCTCTGCTATCAACGATAGCACGATGAAAAGGTTGGCAACGCAAAAAGGAATGGTCTCCTATCGTTTTGGGCAGATCAAACTCTTCCTTAAAAGTGCGGACAGACCAACACCACAGGGCGTTGCAAAACCAGGCAACCCAACGACAGACACTTCGTCCAAGGTAGCGAGCGGAACGGTGCAGAGTGACTCGACACCTGTATCTAGTACCAGCTCCCAAGCGATCGCACTCGCGACAATGTCGGCTTCGACTCCTGCTAACACGAGTAGGAAGCGCTTCAGACCAAAACTGGCGCATGAAGATCGGAGCGGCAGCGAACAAAGAAGAAATTCGAGAAAAAGGCAAGACGGCCTTTCTTCTCAAAAGGGTCTCGTAAAACGCAGAGGTGATAGCAAGCCGAACAGGATACGAAACCCTGAGTGCACTCGCAAAAAATGGCATATCTGCTGAGTGCTAACCTGCACCGCGCTATGCCGAAAGGAATATCGATCTCGGTTTAATCCAGAAGCCATGGGCAACAGACGGTAAGATTTTGGCTTAAATTGTAAAACCAGAGAGATTATTTTCGCCCTAGGAAATTTTAGACCAAGGGCAGCTCTACTTGTTGCGAAAGATTCTCTCTCTTTCCATACTTCAATACAAGAGATCTGGTGGCGATCTTAGTAGAACGCCACAATGGCCTGGAGCTACAAAAAATCGTTTGTGCATCGGCGTATTTAACTGGAGACGAAGATGAGGTGCCACCCACTCCAGCACAAGAACTCGTCCAGTACTGTCAGAACCAGCAACTACAAATTATCTGCGATCCTTGGTAGAATACCTTTATTGTAAAAATTTAGATATATTAAATAAGGGCAATAAGCCTTCATTTAGAAACGCAATTAGAGCGGAAGTTTTAGACCTTACCCTCTCATCTCCCTTTATGTAAAACATATTAGAAGACTGGCGTGTATCTGATGAGGCATC
Organism: Cheilosia impressa; assembly: GCA_948293265.1. Lineage (NCBI taxonomy): Eukaryota > Metazoa > Arthropoda > Insecta > Diptera > Syrphidae > Cheilosia > Cheilosia impressa. The sequence goes on along the minus strand of OX411880.1, from coordinate 67,079,481 downwards.
TGTATCAGACCACATGCACATCAGCTTCAAATTGAGATGCAACACCGAACAGGCGCAAATCCGTTTCGTCAATAAACTTACAAACTGGCGAACCTATCGCGAAAATTTTGCGATAACATCTGACTTGCTTTCAGAACCTCCACGTAGTATAGGTGAAATGGAAGCCGGCCAAAGTCAGATGAATGAATTTATTTTCACGGCTTTTGCAAAGATCTGCAAGGTTAAGCGCATCAAAAAAAAAGGTGCAGAAGGTTTAAACACTCAACTGTTACTAAAACAGTAAGAGGAAATAAACACTAAAGATAAGAAACAACTCATCAGGAGATCAACAACACAAGCATTGTTGCTTTCAAAAACACCCCAAAAAATATGTGGTTGTCTCCCACCTTTCCACATTCCGACCCATTAGTTTTTTTTACCATCCCGTCCTTCCGCTATTCTCTTGAGGAAGTATCATAGCCGATCTTGTTGGGTATACTTAATATCCAACGATCTTGCTCGCCATGACCCTCGGGAGGATATCAAAAGCAGCTACCCCAACAGCCCAATTGTACGGGCAGGGACGGTCGTTCCTAAGAAAGAGAGAGTGAGAGACTATAGAGAAAGCATTACGGGTGGACAAAACAACAATAAGATACCAAAATGGCCAACGAGAAACTCAACACTAAAACACACTAGTCTGTGTCGACAAAAACATTACATTAAAGATAAATCACGAGCGAGTCACATGCAAACACAACAAAGTCATCCTCAAAGATACGAAACACAACTGAGGCCCATCATACAAAATATAACCACAAACGCAAGGCAATGTAAATTATTTGCAACAGATGTCCACCCCAACGTCAGCGAAAACGGCTCAGTATCCAGTGGCTAAGGGCCCCAAAATAGAGAAGTTATGTGTAAGAAATGGCACGCTATAGGCTCATTCCCAATCCCCCCAATTTGCGCGAAAGCCCACGTGATTATCACAAGAAAACAAAACCGAAGTACGGAATAGATAGGTATTGATCAGCAACCTGATCATAGGAAGAGGGTCTCATGATCCCCAAGCTCCCAATGGCTCGCCTGCTAAAGAAAAAAGCTTTCGCTTTTGGTATAGGGTTAAATGATAAAACCGCTAGGGGAAATAATGTCGCGAACGATTTCTATCACGATTTTTACTCGAGCTGTAAATTGGCTAAAGTCTTTAACATTTTGGATAGAAAATGTAAAGCAGAATATTTTATGTACTGGATGCATTTTGTGAAAAGTATGAGTGAATGCGTTGAGTGAAAAGCTTGAGATTGGGAAATATTCCTAATACTCCGGCGAATTCGACAAAGAACGTTAACAGTATGATTGAGAGCAAGAACGGGAGTCCGCACGAACCTCCGCCAAAAGAAACGGAGTGTTTCAGTCACGGAAAATAATATAGTCCCGTTTTGCTGAATGAAAGAATATGTATTTAGTCGGCGGAAATAAATAACGCGGTTTTTATTTCTTAATTAAAGTAGTCTTTATTAAAACGGGGGTTCTTATCCTAAAATGTCTTCTCTGCTTTAACTCTCGTTCTGCACTGACTGGTTAGTCGGTTTTTACCTTTCCACGTTGCCGAGACGGCGTCGACGTGGAGCACGCTGATTGGCTGGTGCAGGCGGCTTCTATCATCACGCCGATCTGTCAGTTTTGGCATGACCGGCGTTGCCAGGCGTAGTTGTCCAGTGGGCCTAAAACCCCCGCCACAGAGGCCCCCCAGAAGACTTCCGCTCTTTATTGGTAGCGTGCAGGAATCTGGACGCGGCGACCTATACGGGTGCGGAAAGGATGAGTTATTGTAGGTTGTGGCGGTTGCAGGTTGCACGGCGTGGGTGTAGGCTGTGTTGTGTCTACGTCCTGGGCGACGTCCAAGTATGCGGGTTTCAAGCGGTCCGTTGAAATTTTCGTGTGCTTTCCTCGAACGTTGAGGGTAAAGAACTTGGGGTGGCGTTCGGTAATTTTGTAGGGTCCTTCGTATGGGGGGACAATCGAAGCTTTTACAGAGTCGTTGCGAATGAATGCGTGACTCGACGTTTGTAGGTCCGGGTGGACGAAAGGGCGGTGTTGGGTATGTCAAGCTGTCTGCTGGGGTCTTGTCTGCCGCATCATATGTCGGAGGTCTTTGATGAATTCGCTTTGCGGGCGGTTATCGATCGTCGGTGCTAGCAAATCGGCTGGAAGTCTGAGAGCTGTGCCGTAGACCAGCTCTGCTGGTGTGGCATTGATGTCCTCCTTCAGAGTTGATCGGAGGCCGAGTAGTATGAGCGGGAGGCGTTCTGCCCATCTTGTGGAGTCGTTGCAATTGATAGCGGCCTTCAGGGTTCGGTGGAATCGCTCGACGATTCCGTTAGACTGGGGGTGGTATGAAGTTGTCATCGTGTGGTTCGTCCCCATACACCTACATAGCTCGGTGAAGACTGATGAGGTGAATTGCCTTCCTTGGTCGGACGTAATTTGCTCTGGGGATCCGAATCGGGCGATCCAGCCGTTGATGAGGGCTCTTGCGCAGTTAACGGCTGACTGTCAATAGACAGCGATACCCGTCGGACGGCGGGAACGGTCCGAGGATGTCTATATTGATGTTGGCGAAGCGTTCGTCGGGTGGAGCGTAACGCTGGAGTTCCGTTCTCGAGTGGCGGTGTACCTTCGTTTGTTGGCACGGTATGCACGTTCTGGTGAAATTTGAGCAGTCCTGGCGGATGTTAAGCCAAATGAATCGCTCGGTCATAAGGCGCGCTGAAGCGCGACGGCCTGGGTGTGACAGGCTGTGTGTCGCGTCGAAGAATGCCTTACGAAGATCTTTTGTGATGAACGGCCGAACTCGGTTATGCGAAACATCGCAATAGATTGGCTTGCCTAGGTGAGGGAATGAAAACAATGTTAGTTGCATCGAGTGAGTGGGATTACCTTCGAGGAGCTGCCGAAGCTCAACGTCTTCTCCCTGCGACTCCGCCAGCTTTGAGTAAAGATCCACCTGGAGTTGACGGCATCCACACGCGACAACAAGTCTGCTGCGTGGTTGTCCTCCCCCTTGATGTATCGGATGTCAGTGGAGAATTCGCTGATGAACGGCAAGTAATTTGTTTGTCGCGGCGACGATTTCTCCGGTCGTTGTCTGAAGGCGAACGTAAGCGGTTTGTGATCCGTTAAGATGTGGAATTTGCGACCTTCTAACAAATCTCGGAAGTGACGTACGGCTAGGTACATCGCTGTGAGTTCCTTGTCATACGTGGGGTAGCGTTGTTGCGTCGAGGAGAATTTCTTAGAGAAGTATCCCAGCGGCTCTGCTACGTTGTCGACCAGTTGATGCAGAGCGGAGCGTGCTGCCAAGTTCGATGTGTCTGTAACCAGGCTCAACTCCGCTTCTGCCACGGGGTGTGCCAGACGTACTGCTTGGGCTAGAAGTTTTCGACAGTCTTGGAACGCTTCATCAGTAGATCGGGTCCAGTTCAGCACAGATTTGTCGTTCTTTCGATTCCCTGGCACCAGTGCCAACAAAGGGATTTGTATGGCGGCAGCGTGTGGGACGAATTTTGCGGTAAAAGTTAATTGTCGCGAGATAACCCTTCAGTTGTTTTACTGTGTCTGGTCGTTTGATGCGTTGGATGGCGTCCACTCGTGACGGAAGGGGAGCAATCCCTTGCCTTGAGATAAGATGACCAAGGAACTCCAGCTGCGGTTGTCCGAAGACACACTTGGCTACATTGATTGCCAAGTTGTGATTGGTGAGTCTCTTTAGCACTTCGAATAATTGTTGACGATGTTCTTCAACGTTCGAAGAGGCGATGCAGATGTCATCCATGTATGGGAATGTGTATTCCACCCCGCGTAGCACCTCGTGGATCAGCCGCTGAAGGGTTTTGGGCTGCGTTCCGAAGGCCGAACGTCATGTGGGTGAATTCGTATAGACCGAAAGGCGTAATGATGGCGGTCTTAGGAATGTCGTCGGGGTTGATAGGGACCTGGTGAAAAGCTTTTTGTAAGTCTATTTTTGAAAAGATGGACCTACCTCGGAGTATATTGGCAAAGTCGTGCAGGTACGGAAGGGGGTATCGATCAGGTAATGTTATCGCGTTGAGGCTTCTGTAGTCTCCGCAGGGCCTCCACGACCCGTCAGCTTTGCGCACCATGTGAAGCGGACTCGACCAATTTGATTTCGAGGGTCGGCAAATCCCAGCCCGCATGAGTAGCTCGAACTCCTTCTTGGCGGCGATCAGCTTGTCTGGGGGGAGGCGGTGTGCTCGTGCTGAACATGGTGGGCCGTTTGTTTCGATATAATGAAGAGCTTCTGAGTTGGTGGATGCCCCCGCTGGTGCGAGGCGTGTGATGTTTGGGAATGCCCTTAAGATGTCCGCAAAGGGTGCATTTCGTGGCGGAATGCAGGAGACTTCGGCACCTGTATCGATTAGAAAGGAAAGATTAGTGTTGTTTTCACGTAATCATAGTCTATTAACAGAGGCTGGGGACGGTCGTTGTTCCGTCGCCCTATCCGAGGCGGCCGAGCGGAGTCATGCTTGCGGCTACGGGGGCGGAGTGGCGGGAATCTTCCGGCGGAAGCGGCATGGTTGACGACAGTTGGTCGCTTTGTTGCCGAAATTGCGATGAAACCAGCAGTCGTCGAACTGGTCAATGGATTGCTCCCGTCTGCGCTGGCTCGAGACCCGGGGCTGAGCGGGGCGTGAAGGTGTGCGAGTGCGTGGGCGTGATGGTCGTTGTTTTCGTTGTTCCGTTAGCAGCTTTGAGAACTCCATCACCAAGTGAGCGATTTCGGTTGTGGGCGAGGGCGTTGGCGTTGAGGAACTGCATGCGGCAGCGTTAAGTTGCCGGAGGTCTACATTTTCCATTACAGTGTCGGCGATCTGCGTTTTGTCTGCCGCGGAGCCCTTTACCATAACGGTCACCGCGTGGACGGATTGCGGTAGGCGCGATGCCCATAGGTCGAGTAAGACTGGCTCGCTTAGCGATCCCTTGGCTGCCTGGACCATCTCATAATAGAGCTGGCTCGGTTTCTTGTCGCCGAGGGGCATGTCGTGAAGCACGCGGCAAAGTCGTTTTTGCTGACTGTCGGCAAAATAGTCCGTGAGCTGTGTGCGAATATAATCGTATTTGTCGCGCTCCGGGGCGGCATCGATTATTGGGCGGAGCTCCGTAATCCGAGCAAGCGGGAGTTGCGGGCAAACGGTGTCGAATTTACGGCCGTCCTGTTCGATTCCGGATGCTCGGAAAAAAAAATTTAGCAGAAAGAACCAATTGTCGATGTCGGATTCCACGAACGGTGGCATTTGGAGACGAGAGTAGTAGAGACCGATCTGTCAGTTTTGGCATGACCGGCGTTGCCAGGCTTAGTTGTCCAGTGGGCGTTAAACCCCCGCCACATGTATTTATGAGAAAAAAAACAAAAAAAGAAGTTAAGCAAGGAGTTCACTTTTTGGTTAACTGCGAGATCGGCAAGAGACAGCTCGACTACGAACCGTAAAGAAATCGATAAATAATTTTTGGAAAAGCGCTATTAGTTGAATAGCCGAATTTAATTGTTAGAAGTGCTATTAGTTAAATAGCCGAGTTTAATTGTTAGAAGTGCTATTGGTTGAATAGTCGAATTGAATTGTTAGGAAGTGAGAAAAGTGAAAGGAAGGAGGGAAATACAAGCGGCTAGACAGACAGGAAGTTACCTACCAGGTCATGTTTTGGGGACTAAGAAAGCCAGATAAGTACAGTGTTTTATGTGCACTTGTTAGATAACATATTATATCATATAAATCCTAACACGGATAGAGGATATATAAATATCATTACGTTGGCTTTCGTTCCGATAAAATCCCAGAAAAGCGGGACACGCGACCGGTTCATACAACCGTAAGAAATTCGGGAAGTAGCGATAGTGGACCATTTCATCGGCGGCCAACATTTGTTTCACCACCCAACCAATTCGCTTAATAAAACGTCATTTCTCCTCACGGAGTTTTATAACGAAGTGAAAACCCACTCTTCTTATTTATTTTCTCAATTCTTCAAAATCGTTTCGCAAATCTATCATCGGGAAATTTTTCGGTAAGGTTTCACAATTCCTTCTAAAAAGATTGTGTGGCGCCCACTGTAATCGAATCAACGATTATACTCATCATCTCAAAGAAAGGTTAAGTACTCATTACGTTTTAGTCCCCATAATTTAAATTTAATTGTTAAAGCCCTGAACCCACCCCAGCTGAGCGGCCGAGGCGGTATCATTCAACCGGCTACCTGTTGCACTTTTCCCCCACCATATACCACCGGCGCATTGCATCGACGACGATTTGACATTTCTCTCCTATACCCATTAGCGACTTTCAACCCATCAGCGCAGCGGCGGATGCAATTTTTCTCGTATTTTGTTTTCTTTTACCCAAAAGTAGAATCGTTTTTCTTATACCCGGAAAAGTGTAATAAATTGACGCCCGAACGTGGGGCTTTTCTTTTCGTTTTCAATAAAAAAAATTAATCGTAATTACTCGTTAGTAAAATCTTAAATCGATTAGAAGAAAAATTCGCTCGTAACACATATACAAATATATACATATGTACAGTTTACACCCGCTGTGTTGTGTTCGTTGTTTTTTCGGGAAGTCTGTGTTCTATTTGTTTTGTTCTTTTTACTTTTATCTTCTTTATTTTTCCAGGCTGGGTTGTGTTTGATTTTTTTTGGATCATAATAAAGTTGGATAAAAACGCTAATTGGATTCACAACCAAAAGAAGTGCGGTGAGGAATATTAGTGATTTCAAGTAGATCATTTTCTTTTTTTTTTGTCATATATTCATATTTCCATACATACAAGTTAAGATACCCCATTGACAAATTCAACCAATACAAAATAGATTACATAAGCAATTGCATCCGTACTATATGACAGAGCTTCACTCTGTGGCATTACCAGATACTTAGATCAGCATAATTGGTCAGTGTCAAATTTCATATGATATTCTTTCTTATCTTTTGCCTCCTTCTGAGGCATTGAATATTTTTCCAACGTTAACACAAATTGAACTATAAATACGAGGATAAATTATTTCTCGGGATCAGTTCTGTTTCACGATTACACATCTCTCATAGTTGACTTCCCCCCGCCTGTGGTAAGGGGTTAACTAGAGAGTTGGAATAAAATCTTTTTAAAAACCTTAATGAGTTAACAATTAAATTAATTGGCGCCCAACGTGGGGCACACTAATAAAACCCTAGCCGAGTTATATCCTGAAAAGATCAAGTAAGGATTCGGTAATAATCTGGTAAAAAGTGTGTCGAATTAAAAATCAAGTACCCTATGGAAGGGGAAATGAGGAGAAAAAAATCCCTATAAAACAACCCCAATAAAACAAAACTATTAGTGAAAAGTGAAATTAAAACAAAGTGAAATATAAAAAATTCTCGAGTGAAATAAAGTTATTCACATGAATAAAAATTAAATTGAAATTTATTCGAAAAGAGGAAAAATTAATGAAGTGAAATCTAAGTATAAGTGAACAAAAATAAGGAGAAATCCTCACGAACAATAAGGAGAAATCCTCACAAACAAGAAGGAAGATCACCCAGGATAAGAAGGAGAATTCATTGCAAACATCATAGCGATTTCAGGCTGCTGTTATCATCCCATAAGAAGAAAGTTCAATTAATAAGATAAAGCGAGAAATTTTTCTTTAATTTTGAAGAATATTATTTTAAACTTTAAAAATTATTTAACTATCAAAATTATTGTAAAAATGTTTTATTATCCTGTACGAATTAATTGAAAAATTTGACAAAATGACGACAAATACTAATACGAACGCAGAAGATTTAACAGCCAGATTAATAAAGGGTGATTTTTTAGCTGGTTTGGTTTTGGCAACACTGGTTTTGACAGCTGACGTGTGTTTAGTACCTTGTGTCACTGTCAAACAGCTTCAGTTTGGTTTGCAATTTAACCATGGATCGTCTTACAAATGAACAACGCTTGCAAATTATTGAATTTTACTATCAAAATTCGTGCTCGGTTCGAAATGTTCATAGCGCGCTGCTTCCATTTTATGATCGGCATTCTCGACCTTCTGAGCAGTCTATTCGGAAGATTGTGACCAAATTTCGCACCAAATTTACTTTGTTGGACATTAAACCACCAACACGTTTATGTACTGTGCGTAGTGAAGAAAATATTGCGGCCGTATCAGCTAGTGTGACAGAAGACCGCGAAATGTCGATTCGGCGCCGTTCCCAGCAGTTAGGCCTTTGTTACAGCACTACGTGGAAAATTTTGCGGAAGGATTTGGGCGTAAAGCCTTTTAAGATACAGCTGGTGCAAGAACTAAAGCCACATGCCACACAGCACGCGAAACAATGGCGCAATTGCGAGGCGAGTTTGGTGAACAGTTAATTTCACGTTTCCGGCCGGTGAATTGGCCGCCTAGATCGTGCGATTTGACACCATTAGATTATTTTTTGTGGGGGTATGCCAAGGCTAATGTGTATAGGGACAAGCCCGCTTCGATTGACGCACTGGAAGCCAACATCCATGCATTCATTCGTGAGATACCGGCCGATATGTATGAAAGAGTATGCCAAAATTGGACTCAGCGGATGGGCTACCTGAGAAGCAGCCGCGGTCAACATTTGCATGAAATTATCTTTAAACATTAAATTGCAAGGTTCAAACTATCGATTCAAATAAATATTTCATTCATTTTTTCGAATTTTTTGTGTTTTTTTTTTTAAAAAAGTTCTAAACCTCTTAAAAAATCACCCTTTAGTTACAAATACTACTTTGAGAGCAGAGATAGAAACTCTAAAGTCCCAACTGACTGTTAGAACAGGGATCAATTGACACGTTGAATATAAAACGCAGACAATGGACGAACATATCCGGTGTGACGAAATACTGGACGTTTTATTATTTTTTTTTTTTTTTTTTTTTGTCGGAGGTTGTTACTATCCGATGGAGCACTCAGACACAAACTACAGGTCCATTGTACTGCCAAACAGACACCTTACATTACTGTACTTAGTTTTCCCGTCTTTCGAAGAAAGATGAGAAGGAGCTTCAGTGATGAAGAGCTTAGATGTTCGGCACTCACCACATCAGCCCCAAAGATCCGCCACCTGATGCGAGCAAAGGCGGGACAGCTACAGAGGAAGTGCTCCGCTGTATCATCGTCCTCTCCACAAGCAGGACAGATAGTGGTGTTGCTCAAGCCCAACACATTTAAGTGTTTGGCAAAAGCTTGGTGGCCCGAAAGGACGCCCACAAGCAGTCTGCAGTCCATTCTCCTAAGGGATAGAAGGAAAGACGCGGACCTTTTACAGATGTCCGGATGCAGTCGTTTGGTCTGCCTACATCCAGCATAGTCTCGCCACCGACGCTCGTGTTCACGAGAAACCCAAGTATCAATGGATGACCTAACCACAGAAGCAGGCAGACCCAACGCAGGTTCAGGTCCTGAGAAAGTCTCTTCTGAACCCCGTCTGGCAAGCTCATCAGCGATCTCATTTCCCTGGATACCAGTGTGACCTGGGACCCAGACAAGATTCACGGTGTTGAGCCTTCCGACTAAGTTCAGAGAAAGCTTGAGTTCGAGCACTAACTTGGACGAGGTAAGAGGGTTAAGCAATGCTTTTAATGCAGCTTGGCTATCACTGCAAACGCATATGCTTCTGGCCCTCCACCTGTTTGTCACGATGTAGCGCATAGCCATAAGGATAGCGAAAATCTCCGTTTGGAAGACAGACGCATGGTTACCTAAGGGGTAGTGTAGTCTAATGTTCTCGCTTTCCTCAAAGACACCAGAACCAGACCCTTGTCCAGTTCTGGAGCCATCCGTGAATACACGATGACATTCTTTCCCAGGCTCAGAGTCTGACTGAAGCCATTCCTTTTCCTGAGGAAAGTTGACATGGTAGTTTTGTCGCAGTAGGATTTCTGGGGTCATTGCGTCAGACGGCATGTCCATAAGACAGGGGTCAAAGGACAATTCTCGCACAAGTTCCTCAAAATTCCAATGCGCGTGGTACCAAAAGCCACCTCTCTTTAACCGAGAAATGGTTTTCAGCGTACACCCCATGATAAAAATATCAAGAGGGGGGAGGTTCATCATAGCATCTAGAGCAGAGCCCGGAGTGCTAGGGAAGGCCCCTGTGCATCGAAGACAAACCGTTCTTTGAAGTTTGGCAAGAGAGGCAGTAACACGTTTCCGCGAAAGCCTGTTCCACCATACAACCGATGCATATGAGAGAAGTGGTCTTATCATTGCCGTATAGATCCAAAGGACCCTTTTAGGAGATAAGCCCCATGTCTTGCCAAAAGCGCCTTTGCACTGCCAGAAAGTTGACAGCGCTTTATCGGTTTTTGATTCAACATGCTTGGACCAAAGAAGCTTTCTATCGAGGATTACTCAAAGATATTTGACTTCATCGGATATCGGGATAGTGGCGCCTTTTAGCACAAGCTGAGTCAGACCAGTGATCTTTCTCCTTCTCGTGAAGAGAACAACCGTAGAGGATTCACTGAAAGCCCATTTCTTGTGCACCAATCGTCGATAAGGCCCAAAGATCTCTGCGCCCGAGAGCAGACGGTCCTTAGGTCTGAACCGACAGACAGAACGGCGACATTATCCGCATAGGCTTGTGTGTAGGTTCCAGAATGATTGAGAGCCGTTAGCAGAGAGTCCACTACCATACACCATAAGAGCGGAGAAAGAACACCACCTTGAGGGCAGCCTCTGTTCACCCCAGTCATGACGCATTTGCCACAATCCGCCTCGGCAACCAACGTCCTGTACATTAGCATTGCTTTAATCCACAAAACCAATGTTTCATCTACACCATGATGTCTGGCTGCATTGCACATGCTATCAAAAGTCGCATTATCAAAAGCACCCTCGATATCGACGAAAATACCCAGCGCGTACTCCTTCCGATCAAGAGCACTTTCAATCCTACCAACAAGGTTTTGAAGGGCGGTTTCACAGGATTTTCCACGCTGATAGGCATGCTGCATCAAAGAAAGAGGATGCGATCGAAGAGCAACATTGCGCACGTGCAGTTCAACCAGTCTCTCCAAGCTTTTCAGCAGGAAGGAAGACAGACTTATGGGTCTGAAACTTTTGGCGAGAGTGTAGTCGGTCTTACCTATCTTTGGTATAAACACGACTTTAACCATACGCCAAGGGGAAGGTATGTAGGCCAAGGCCAAGCTAGCGGTGAAAATTCTTTTCAGCGTCGGCATCAGCTGACTAAAACCTTGTTTCAGCATAGCCGGATAAATTCCATCCGGACCCGGTGACTTGAAACTCTCAAAAGATGCAATTGCATATTTGATAGCTTCGTCCGTTACCACTCCGGATGCAACATATCAACTACGCCGCGTGGTGTTTGATAGTTCAGAAGTGGCCACCATAGGCGGTACCACTGAAGAGCACGTAATGACCTGATTTCCCAGGAAGTGAGTCTCCAAAAGGAGACTAAAAGTCTCCGCCTTTGTCTCAGTGTAGGTACCATCAGATTTTTGGAGCGATTCCAGTTTACTTGGTCTGTCCCTATTAAGGACTTTAACAAGCCTACTGGTTGCACTTAGTGAAGCGACCTCCTCACAAAATTTCCTATAAGAGTCGGTTTTCGATTTACGAATTAGTCTCTTAAATTCTTTTTGTTTCGATCGATACAGATTCCAGTCTTCTGCCAAGTTGGTTTTTAAAGACCTATTTAGGAGCTTTCTGGTTTCTCTGCGAATACACTGCAGTTCGGTATTCCACCAAGGTACCGGTTTTCTACAGGAGTTTTTTGAAACTGGACACGCTAGCTCAAAACAACGGATAATGACGCTGCTCAGATCCTGAGCAGACCTCTCTACCCCCTGTATTGATCTCAGCTTGAGAGGTGCTTTAACAGAATTGCCAAGCTCCTCCTCAAACCGAGCCCAATTTGTTTTCCTCGGATTTCTCCTCTCCAGCGAAGGTGAAACTTCACAGTAGATTTGAAATTCGATGTGTCTGTGATCTGACAAAGTGCTATCTGGCGATACTCTCCAATTTATGATAGTCTTGCAATGCCTGTTGGACAGGGTAACATCAATTACTTGCTGTCTCCTGGCTGTAACAAATGTAGGTCGAGAACTTACATTGTTGATGGTGATGTCAGACGATAGGATGAAGTCCAGAAGACGATCTCCTCGTATATTACACTTGCTGCTGCCCCAAACAGTGTTTTGAGCATTAGCATCGCAACATAAGATAAGACCTATCTTTTTGGACTCGCAGTACTCTACGAGCTCAACAACAGCCTTTGGTGGTGGAGGAGTTAAAGAGTCGTAGGGAAAGTAAGCCGATGCAATGACAAAGGTTTCCCAATTGCCGTTAGCATGGTAAGTAATAGTTGCAGCAACCAGATCCTGGCAACAGAACCGTTTGATTGTAACTGCCGTGAGGGATTTCGATACAACAAGACATGTCCTAGGTCTCTCGGACAGCTTATCGTAAAGAACGTTGTGCGAACCGCTTAACTCACCAAGGCCACAGATGCGATTTTTCCACACCCACGGTTCTTGGATGGATGTTATGCAGTTCTTTGTTCTACATACCGCAAGCCTACTACTTAAAAGAGCAGTAGCAGCCTTGCAGTGTTGTAGGTTTATCTGAGTAAACAAAATGGTTGTAGACTCTGGGTTTCGTCCTCTAATTGCACTATTTGGCATTGAAATGGAAATGAATCCTACCAAGATGCAGATAGGGACGCATGTTGTACCTAGACTTAATGATCTCTTCAGAAACCATGTCTATGCTCACAACCAGAGAGCTACCATCTTCATCGTGACGGTTTCTGCTCTGCCTGTGAGAACGGACCATCTAGGCTTTTGTGTCGAGACAAGGGTTCTGGGCATTCAGACGCTTAAGCACATCCGCCGATTTCTCCAGTTTCCCAGGGATCCAGCAGACGGCACGCGTAAGCTTTGGTGGCTTGTAGACCTCAAAAACTTTGGTCTCAAGGGGAGGGATCTTCGGCACCATGCTGCTAACCCATTCAGAGGTTTGCTGCGAGGAGGTCTTCACCACGAAGGTTCCGTCCTTGAACTCACAGCCCTCAACCTGGATACAAGCAATCGTAGCCGCGACAAGCTCCAAAATATGGGCTTTGCAGTGTTTGCACTCTGCATCACTCATGCTATTATCATTGCCTGCTTTCCCTATACGAACGGCTAAAGAAGAAACAGCAGCATCCTTATAGGACAGCCTACTATCTCGTGCCTTAGCTGTTCTGCGTTCAAAAGAACCACGCAACTTCTTGCTTTTTGGTTCAGCAGAAGAGGAGGCAGCGCCCAGTCCAAGGGGTTGGTTAGCTTCAGTTTGTGAGACCTCCACCGACCTGTTCCTTTTCAAAGGCACCACCGAAGAGCTGAGAGACGTGCTTGCGTTTTCAGCCGGTAAGGCTTCTTTGCGCTGCTGATCCAACAACTTCTTCATTTTCGTCTTCCCCTGTCCCTTAGACAGGCGCCGCTCAGAGCCTGCCTCTTCAGGAGCCCGTTCAACCATAGAGGTATCCCGAGTCAGGCCGTCAGTGGCAGTGCGGTGGGCAGCAGCTTGTCCCGTGCTCAAATTGCCGAGTGAATCGGACATAGAGCCACAAGGGTCGCATGCGGGTCTTGAGCTCACATCCGTAGGTGCGATCGCAGCATCCGGTTTCCGTCCACCAGCACTTATTCCATTGCTGGTACCAGCACCGGTTTCATTTGGAGACCGTGCACGGTCGGACTCACAGACTTGAGCAGGTTTGATTCTCTTTACGAGCTTGGGTCGCTTCTTCTTGCTTTTCGATTCGGCAGAAGAGGAGGCAGAGCCCAATCCAAGGGGTTGGTCAGCTTCAGTTGGTGAGACCTCCACCGACCTGTTCCTTTTCAAAAGCGCCGCCGAAGAGCTGAGAGAAAAGCTTGCGCCTTCAGCCGGTAAAGCATCTTTGCGCCGCAGATCTGACAGCTTCTTCCTTTTCCTCTTCCGCTGTCCCTTAGACAAGCGCCGCTCGGAGCCCGCCTCTTCAGGAGCCCGTTCAACCATAGAGGTTTCCCGAGTCTGGCCGTCAGTAGCAGTGCAGTGGGCAGCAGCTTGTCTCATGCTCAATTTGCCGAGGAAATCGGACATAGAGCCGCAAGAGTCGCTTGTGGGTTCGGGTATGAATGTTGGGGCCTCCAGAATCCGTGCCCCGGCCGTAGTCGAGAAGACTACGGGTGGATTTTGGCTATTGCCATTACCACCTGGAGTAGACAACTCCGTTTGTTTCTTCATTCATAGCATAGTTGAGTGTTAACCACTGGCTCCTGTGGGTTAGAATACACTAACAGTTCTATTTTTACTGAGGATAAGCTAAAAAGCTGTTACCTCAAACCATCCTCCTTTACCCATTCTTTGGACCGGCATGCTACTTTCGTAACAAGGCGGAGTTGGATTTTAGTCGACTCTTACGACAGGCATGCCTACCTCGGGTATATTCTTTCCCCTACCCGAAGGGGTCGGACGTTTTATTAAGAAATAAAACTAAGTTAACTCTTTAAGAAATAAAACTATAATGACACATGGTTCTGAAAGTAATCTGACCAAAGAACTTAATGATATAAATCGACGAAATGCTTTATGTGTTTTTATCACGTGACCTAGCGCCCCTTTATCAAATATAATGTTTTCCTTAGCACCTGAAGAACACATTTTGCCTTACACTTTATAAGAAATAATTCTCGAGCTAATTACGAAAATAGAAATCAAAATAATTTAAGGTTCCCAAAAAGAAATTTTGAGGAACATCATCCAGGAAGGAATACTAACATCCCAAAACCAGAACCAATGGAACTCGGAAGTTCCAATGTGAAACAAAATTTTAAAGGATACCGTTGAGATAATCCTAATGCTCAAAATAACAATTATAGACAGAATGACAATCAGCCAAATTATTGGCAAACTAATAATAATAATTGTCAAAATGCAAATCAGCAGAATTTTTATCGGCAGTTTCCTCAGGGAGCAAGGCCGAATCATGTTGAGAAAATACCATTCGAAAGTACTCAACATACTGGACAACCTCCAGTAAAGAACACTAGAATTAATAACATTAACGAGAGTGCTTTTTAAAAGAGCAGGGCACATTGCTCTACTTGTACAGAAGAAACAATGGAACAGGTAGATTATTAAAAATATTAATAGACACTGGTGCTACAAGCTGTTATTGTAGGCCAAACATATTGTCGAACAGACAAGAATTAGTAATTAAGAAGAGGGTAAAAACTATAAATGGTTATACCATCATTACGCACTTTTACGAAGTGGAAATGTTTAATAGAAGAGTAAGATCTTATGAAGTAACGGGTCTAGAAAGTGACTTGTTAATAGATTACATACTTTTAAGTTACGCGTGTGTGACGTTATATTTTAAGAGAGGAATTTTAATCCACGACGGAAAAAACGAAAAAATATTTAATTCAGAATAGTTGCTGTGAGTTAGGATTGGCCACAGGGGCATCTTTGATGCAAGTGAGGAGGGCGCGGCACGCTCGCGGTTGCTCGGCTCGTTCTTGCCCCCTCACCATGCACCTCCTGCTCTACACACTTTTGTATCGTGCCTTCAAAAAAAAAAAAATTAAGGAAGATAGACAGTTACTTTAATTTACGTTGACCCCGGACGGACAAAAGGAAAGCTAGTTTAGAAAGAGAATGGAGCAGAAAAGAAAAGTTCAAAGACTTTTGCCAATGTCCTTGAGAGAAAGTGGAAAGTTTTCACACGAAACTAAGCCTAACTAGACTAAACTGTACCTAATCTAATCTAATCTAACCCTTAAGCTAAACCCTACTCACCGTCTATTCTAATCTTAAAACTAACCTACGGTAAACACTACCCTAAGCGCGACTCTCTTTCCATGGTCCCTCAAGGACAAAGGTTCGTCAAAGCTCTGAGACTCGCCTGATGACAATGGCAAAGGCTGGCCTTCCCTCAACTTGTATCATAGATACAACCGATGGTTACCATTCTGGCCGATACTGCGAATGGCAACCCCAAATCTGCCTCCCGGTGTACAACAAGAAACCGCCTAAAAAAAAAAGGTTGTCACGTTTAAGTCATGTTAAGTCGTCGTCTGTTACCGTCGTGGTACGTCTATGTCAATCCACCCGCGGACGGCCTGTCCATATGTCCACACACCGGTAGCGAAACCGATCTAGCCACGCATTATCACGATCAAAAAAAAAACCTTTAAATTATTTCATCAAAATACATTTAATTTAAAATAAAAAAAAAAATACTTCTTATACTTTCTGCACTTAATATTAAACCTGATAAACTAATTAAATTATGTCAAATTCAAGGGATAAATGCAAAAAAAATAACTTAAATGCTAAAACTTACGGTTCTTTACTCCGATCCTGGTACCAGCACAAGAAAGGTCGCTATATTAAAATCCAAGATGATACGCGAAACACAAAAAAAAAATATTAAGGGCAGAATCTTACCCTAACCTTAACATAGAATTCAAAAAAAAACTTCTAAAACTACAAAACAAGTAAAAGTGTTATCATCGGCCTGGCCGATGCTTTGATACCCTCCACTGCATACAAGTCATGCAAAATTGGTTTTGTGAGGGAGGTACCAGAACTACTTGACCGACATAGCCCATTTTCAATACCAACCTGACGCCGATAAAAAGAAGTCCTTTCACCAAATTTCATTCACCTACGTCAATTACTTTGGGCGCTATCGTGCTTTCAACAGACAGAGAGGCATGGGTCCAATATTGGTTTTGTATGGGAGGTACCAGAACTACTTGACCGACATAGCCCATTTTCAATACCAACCTGACGCCGATAAAAAGAAGTCCTTTCACCAAATTTCATTCACCTACGTCAATTACTTTGGGCGCTATCGTGCTTTCAACAGACAGAGAGGCATGGGTCCAATATTGGTTTTGTATGGGAGGTACCAGAACTACTTGACCGACATAGCCCATTTTCAATACCAACCTGACGCCGATAAAAAGAAGTGATTTCACCAAATTTCATTCACCTACGTCGATTACTTTGGGCGCCATCGTGCTTTCAACAGACAGAGAGACATATGGGTCCAATATTGGTTTTGTATGGGAGGTACCAGAACTACTTGACCGACATAGCCCATTTTCAATACCAACCTGACGCCGATAAAAAGAAGTCCTTTCACCAAATTTCATTCACCTACGTCAATTACTTTGGGCGCTATCGTGCTTTCAACAGACAGACAGACAGACAGACAGACAGACAGACAGACAGACAGACAGACGGACATGGCTAAATCGATTCAGAATGTGATCCTGATTCATAATATATATACTTTATGAGGTCTCCGGTGACTCCATCTTGGCGTTACAAATGTATTTTTCAAAGTGAATATACCTTCCTGTGGAGGGTATAATAAAACAGGCATCGGTGTTACTATTGCTATGGCAAATATACTGAATGAGGGTCATATCCCGAAGAATTTACAAACAGATAATGGAAAAGAATTTCCCAACACAAATTTTCAAAATCTTATAAAAAAATATCAAATCAATCATTACTCTACATTTAGCGCTCTCAAGGCTTCAATTGTTGAACGATTTAATCGCACCTTAAAAACACTAATGTGAAAAGAATTTAGTACCAATGGCTCATATCGTTGGATTGATATGGTAGCAAAATTAACTAAAACGTATAATAATTCAAAACATCGTACAATAAAAATGAAGCCATCCGAGATCAATGCTGAAAACGAAAAAGA
This sequence comes from Cheilosia impressa, assembly GCA_948293265.1. Taxonomy (NCBI): domain Eukaryota; kingdom Metazoa; phylum Arthropoda; class Insecta; order Diptera; family Syrphidae; genus Cheilosia; species Cheilosia impressa. The sequence continues at coordinate 67,061,704 of OX411880.1, read as the reverse complement.
AATACTCTCAACAATATATAATATATCAAGCTTCATATTACTCCTAAATTCAACGTTGGAGACTTTGTCAGAATAAGCAAGTACAAGCATGTATTTGAAAAAGGATATACCCCAATTGGACAACAGAAATTTTTAAAATAACGAAAGTTCAACATACAAATCCTACTACATATGGACTATCAGGGTCACTCCATCAAGGGTGGATTTTATGAGCTTGAACTACAGAAGTCGAAATTTCCTGATACTTACCTAATTGAAAAAGTACTTCAAAGGAAAAAGGATGATGTATTGGTAAAATGGCTTGGTTTTTCTTCTAAACACAACTCTTGGATATCCCGCCCAGCAATCAATTCAGCATAAAAATTAAAACAACGAATATAATCTTGCCAAATAAAGGTCATTTTTATTATTATGTAAATGCCTACATGTTTTATTTAAGAAATTTTATATGTTTGCTTCAGTGATTTAAAATCGAGCAATTCTACATCGGATTTATAATCAAGATCCTCTTTCATAAAGAGTTCCACTTCTCCATTACTCAACACTCTTTCTGTTTCATATTCATGGTATTCATAACATTTGATGCTTAGAGTTCGCATATTATAATTGCTGTCATATGAACATCGAATTGTTAAGGCTTTGTCATCATCGAATTCTAATTTAAAATGTCTATACAAAACATCTTTACTTTGTATAATCCCTGATATTTCACTTTCCTTTTTGATTAAGGCTTTTTTTCTGTTGTTGGAAGTTGTGCGTCAACATCATTTTGAAGTGTCGGTGTTTCCTCCTCCTTTGTTTAATTAACGATTTACCGTTCGAAAATGTTAATAAACGAAATGATAAGCCTATTTGTACTGTATCATTGTTAGGCAAACTCAGTGAAAAAGAAAGATCATTAGTACAGTTTGGTTGTTGTAAGTTAATATCCAACGGTAGGGCCAACCCTAAAATTAAAGATGGAACGATTGTAAGAAAACACAGAAATGTTAAGTGAAACATGTTAATGAGGAACTGTTATAGCTGAAGCTACTTATAGGTCAAGTGATAAATATGAACTAATAAAACAGACACCAAATATGTGAAATTTATAACATTTTATTTCCATCCCCCTCTACTACTATTCTTCTTTGCACTTAAGTAATATGTGATTGAAATGAGGGATCGTTGGACTGAAAATTTTGTGATTGTCTTAGATTTCCTTTTATAATCTTATGATCATCTAGTAAATCAGCTTCACCAAAAGGACAAAGTGCAGGATATTCGTTTTCTTTTCGTTTCATAGTATTCGAATGGGGAAAAATGGATCCAACCAATGTTAACTCCCCTCCTAGCGGAAAATATCTTTATTAAATTTCTATTATTTATCTTTAAATATAGTTTCTCATCTAAAATTTTAAGTTTTACATGTTGCATTGCATTTTAAAATTGAGAACAGGAGACATCGACTCACCATTCCTTATATGGAATATAGTACATTCTGTTCCATGTTCAGGTTGTGCCAGTAATTTCATAGTTTCGTTGTAGAATATCGCATCAGTAAATTTTATTTCCAGCCATCCAGCTTCACAAACACAAAATGTTTCTCCTTCTCTTAACCTTTGACACCAAAACATTTTTTATGATGAAATCGGTATTAATAATGGCCTCCTTAAAATAGTCGCTGTACGACGCGTGCCAAATTTACTCGGGTGGCGCCGTCTACCACTAAAAAGATGATAAGTAAAACCACAAACTACACTCGCCGTACGTCGGTGACCACAAAGCGCTGATAAGAAATTTCAAATACAACCGCGGATGACGCATCCCCCATTTTATCCATCGAAAAAGTTCCCATGCCCAACCGTTGTATTACCTACTAATGTCAAATTTCATATGATATTCTTTCTTTCCAGAGGAAGGTATATTCACTTTGCCAATACATTTGTAACGCCAAGAAGGGGTCACCGGAGACCTCATAAAGTATATATATTCTGAATCAGGATCACATTCTGAATCGATTTAGCCATGTCCGTCTGTCTGTCTGTCTGTCTGTTTGTCTGTCTGTCTGTTGAAAGCACGATAGCGCCCAAAGTAACTGACGTAAGTGAATGAAATTCGGTGAAGGACTTCATTTTATCGGCGTCAGATTGGTATTGAAAATGGGCTATGTCGGTCAAGTAGTTCTGGTACCTCCCATACAAAACCAATATTGGACAAATGTGCCTCTCTATCTGTTGAAAGCACGATAGCGCCCAAAGTAATTGACGTAGGTGAATGAAATTTGGTGAGAGCACTTATTTTTATCAGCGTCAGGTTGATATTGAAAACGGGGTATGTCGGTCAAGTAGTCCTGGTATTTTGCATGACTTGTATGCAGTGGAGGGTATCAAAACATCGGCCAGGCCGATGATAACACTTTTACTTGTTTTTGTTTTCTGTGTTACATCGGTTGGCGGCTACGTAATTTTAGGGTTGCCATCGTTTACCTTTTTGCTGGATATATTTTTTTTGCTGTTCATTATAATTTGATTATTATTGATTGATTACCGTTTGCAATACATTTTCTTATTCATTTATTTTTATTCATCCATATTTGTGATTAAGATAATATTATTTTCTGGTGTTCTTTGGAAAAAGGTATTACTTGTTTTTCACACCTTTTGCGGGGGATTTGTTTTGAAGTTTTCAATACGACACTTATTTGGTTAGGTACTTATTCGCGATTTTTGATTTCGTTAATTTTTTTTTTTGAGGAATTGAAACTTTTGCTCGTACCCTTTTTTGGTTTATTTTGGTAACCAGTGATACACTTTGATTTTAGTGGATTGGGATTCGTGTTTTTATACCCTCCAGAGGAAGGGTCACTTTGCCAATATATTTGTAACGCCAAGAAGGAGTCACCGGAGACCTCATAAAGTATATATATTCTGAATCAGGATCACATCCTGAATCGATTTAGCCATGTCCGTCTGTCTGTCTGTCTGTTTGTCTCTCTGTTGAAAGCACGATAGCGCCCAAAGTAATTGACGTAGGTGAACGAAATTTGGTGAAAGGACTTCTTTTTATCGGCGTCAGGTTGGTATTGAAAATGGGCTATGTCGGTCAAGTAGTTCTGGTACCTCCCATACAAAACCAATATTGGACCCATTTGTCTTTCTGTCTGTTGAAAGCACGATAGCGCTCAAAGTAATTGACGTAGGTGAACGAAATCTGGTGAAAGACTTCTTTTTATCGGCGTCAGGTTGGTATTGAAAATGAGCTATGTCGGTCAAGTAGTTCTGGTACCTCCCATGCAAAACCAATATTGGGCCCACATGTCTCTCTGTCTGTTGAAAGTACGATAGCGCCCAAAGTAATTGACATAGGTGAACGAAAATTGGTGAAATCACTTCTTTTTATCGGCGTCAGGTTGGTATTAAAAATGGGCTTTGTCAGTCAAGTAGTTCTGGTACCTCCCATACAAAACCAATATTGGACCCAATTGTCTTTCTGTCTGTTGAAAGCACGATAGCGCCCAAAGTAATTGACGTAGGTGAACGAAATTTGGTGAAAGGACTTCTTTTTGTCGGCGTCAGGTTGGTGTTGAAAATGAGCTATGTCGGTCAAGTAGTTCTGGTACCTCCCATGCAAAACCAATATTGGGCCCACATGTCTCTCTGTCTGTTGAAAGTACGATAGCGCCCAAAGTAATTGACGTAGGTGAACGAAATTTGGTGAAAGGACTTCTTTTTGTCGGCGTCAGGTTGGTGTTGAAAATGAGCTATGTCGGTCAAGTAGTTCTGGTACCTCCCATACAAAACCAATATTGGACCCATTTGTCTTTCTGTCTATTGAAAGCACGATAGCGCTCAAAGTAATTGACGGAGGTGAACAAAATTTTGCGAAAGGTCTTCTTTTTGTCGGCGTCAGGTTGGTGTTGAAAATGAGCTATGTCAGTCAAGTAGTTCTGGTACCTCCCATACAAAACCAATTTGGACAAATGTGTCTCTCCGTCTGTTGAAAGCACGATAGCGCCCAAAGTAATTGACGTAGGTGAACGAGATTTTGCGAAAGGACTTCTTTTTGTCGGCGTCAGGTTGGTATTGAAAATGGGCTATGTCGGTCAAGTATTTCTGGTACCTCCATACAAAACCAATATTTTTTTTGTGTTTTTTTTTTTTTAAAAGTTCTAAACCTCTTAAAAAATCACCCGAATATCAGTATGGCCCATATGATAGTTGGTCCATTTCTGAGATTCTCTGAGTCTTAAGGCCGCCCTAGACGCGACCAGTTTCCCGTAGATGTCTACAGGAAGAAGGTGTAGTATTGTGTCTAAGGCGGCCGAAGGGGTGGATCTGAGAGCCCCCGTGATGCATATGCTGGCTGATCTTTGTATTCGTTCCATAGATCTAGAATTGTATTTTTTCCTTAGTGCGGGCCACCAAACCAAGATTCCGTAAAAGAGAATTGGTCTGACTACTGCAGTGTAGAGCCAATTTGTTACTCTAGGCTGAAGGCCCCATTTTGGACCTAGGGCCCTCCTACAGGTATGGATAGCAACCGCAGCTTTCCTCGTGCGGTCCTGAATATTAAGCTTCCAGTTAAGCTTACTGTCTAGAATTATGCCTAAATATTTAGCATGATTGCTGAATTTTAGCTCCTTGTTTTTGAGTTTTGGAGGAGTTAAATTGGGAACTTTGTACCTGTTTGTGAACAGGATTAGATCTGTTTTAGATAGGTTAACATCGAGTCCGACTGAATCCGTCCATTTAGCTAACTTGTGGAGAGCGGATTCCATGAGGTCTCTTATTGTGTTAGGGAATTTACCTGATATAGCGATAGCGATGTCATCTGCGTAGGCTATAACTTTGCAACCCATGTTGCTCAGGATGGTGAGTGCATCATTAACTACTAAGATCCAAAGCAGTGGCGACAACACTGCCCCCTGGGGTGTTCCCCTGCACACTGACCGTTTGGATTGGCAGCTCCCTAGTTCCGATAGGATCACTCTGCTGCTAAGCATGTTTTCTATCCAGACGCGTAAGCTGCTGTCAACCACCAGTCTATGAAGTGCGTTGGAGATTCCTTCTGTTTTGACATTATTGAAGGCGCCTTCGATATCTAGGAAGGATACCATCACGAACTCTTTTATTGAGAGCGATTTTTCAATGGTAGCTACTAGTGAGTGTAAAGCTGTCTCCACAGAAAAACCCTTGCGATAGGCGTGTTGGGAATCTGATAGAGAGTTTGCTGATAGATTCTTACGAATGTAAGCATCAATGAGTCTTTCTAGTGTCTTCAAGAAGAAGGAGGAGAGACTGATTGGCCTAAGGTCCTTAGGCGAAACATGTGAGGCCTTTCCACACTTAGGTATAAAGATTACTTTAACCCTTCTCCATGATGCTGGAGTGTATCCGAATTTGAGGCAGGTTCGGAAGATCACTACAAGCCAGGGGGTTAGAATTCCTATAGATTTCTGTATTTCTACTGGTGTTATTTTATCTGGTCCAGGAGATTTATACGGAAGGAAGCTGTTGACGGCCCAATAGATATTACGGCTGCTTACAATCTCGACCGGTGATTCCTGGGCCGAGTAGTTGGGTAATGCTGATGGAGTATCATCTATTGTATTACCAGGGAAGTGTGTGTTCAGGAGAAGATCCATAGTCTCCTCGTTGGACGATGTCCAATCCCCGCAGGGTTTTTGGATAAAGCTAGGCATGGGTGGAGATTTGGAAATTATTTTCCTTAGCCTGCTCGAGTCGGTAGTGCTCTCTATGTTACCACAGAAGAGTCTCCATGACTGCTTTTGGGCTTTTTTAATCTCTGCCTTATATTGCCTCAGACTGATTTTGTACGTGTCCCAGTCTATTTGTAGTCGAGAGGACTTGGCTAAATTGAAGCATTTCCTACTTGCTTTACGCAACATTGATAAATGAGCATTCCACCACGGTGGTTTGCTCCCTTTTCTGTGTCTACTGATCGGACAAGCTCTTTTAAAGGCTTCATTCATCGAATTGGTGACACTGTCAACCATAAGATCAATGTCCGATGGTGAGTTTGGTTGACTATCTAAGTTGCCGAGCTTCTGCTTTAGAAGGGAATTATAAACCTGCCAATTAGTTCTCTTGGGATTCCGGAAAGTTTCAATTGGAGGTTTAATGAGGTCAATGTTAAATTGGATATAACGGTGGTCCGAGAAAGAAACATCCCTAGAGACCTTCCAGTTGCTAATTATTAGTTTAGGAGAGTTAGTAGCTAGAGTAATATCTAAGACTTCCTGCCTAATCCTATTGATAAAGGTAGGTTCTGAACCTTTGTTACATACTACGAGATTAGTTGTCATAATGTAATCAAAAAGACACTCACCGTTATTTATGCCGCTGCTACCCCAGAGGATGTGATGAGCGTTGGCATCCGCGCCCACCACGAGGGGAGTGTTGTCTTTCTCAGCTGCTTCTACCATTCTACGCACATTTGTTGCTGGGATGGGCCCTGTATCATCGTGGGGCATGTAAGCGGCTGATAACCTTAGCTTGTTGATGCACGTGTCTATCTCCACACAGACAAAATCCGGATCACTGAAATTGGGTATAAGGCGAGCTTTTAGACTGTTCTTTGCCAATATACAGGATCTAGGTTTACCTTCGTTTTTTATGTAAAATAACGTATAGTTCTTTGCCCTTAGTCCAAGTATGGTATTCTTACCATCCACCCAAGGTTCTTGGATGAGGACCACGTCTTCTCCGCCCGTTAGCAGGCGAAGCAGTAAATTAGCTTTTGGAGTGATGGAGGTTAATCTGTAGCAGTCTTAGCATTTTTGCTGACTGATACGGACGCCTCTATCACTGTCCTGTTGCTTTCCTCCGAATCAGAAGAAAGCTCGTCGCTGAGGTTGATCATGGGTGTGCCGTCGCTGGTCTTGCTGCCATCCGTAGCAGCTGGCTGCATTGCAACAGCCCGATATCCTTCCTATACAGAGGCGGGAGAGGGACCGTCTAGTTCGGCATCCAGGCCGAGGTTAGTCAGCGTGGATACCACACCCGACAAAAGTCTCTCTTCCTTCTCCTGAACTCTGAGAACAAGCTCGTCCATGCCGTAGGAGAATTTATATCCCCTACTGCTAAGCAGATCGAGTGATTCCTTGTTCATGAGGAACGATACCAGCCTGCCTCTTTCTTCCGGTTCCCCGGCTTTAATAATCTTCCAATTGCTCGTTGGTAGATCGGGGTTTTGTAGACGAATCAGCCTAAGGATATCCGCTTCCGTTGATGGTCCTGGTGGTAGCCAGACACGACCTTTGGGGCGGACGGGTATATCTCTCCAGTGCATCACTTGGAGCCCTGCGTTGGTCCACAACGGTTTGATTTTCGGTACGGTTGATTTGAGAAAATCTACCGCACTGCTATTCTTGCATTTAACAAGTTTAACGCCACTGGAGAACCAGCCACCATCCACGAAGTACGGCGGTTCTGCCGAAGAATTTCCGTCCAGGAATTTTAGGACTTCTCCGGCTAGAATAGCTTTGAGCATCAACCAGTTCTCCCCGCTCATTTTCCCTTCGTCATTGCCGTTGTCGTAAATGCCGTAGAGCATGTTGTCTTTCACGACCTCATTGAAGGGTCTGTGTGCCGTATCAGCATTCTTAGCCTTCTTTGAGGTCGCGGAAGTTTCCTCAAAAGATCTGGGTCGCTTGGTCGTTAAGACTTTTTTGGCAGGAACTACGGAGGGTCTTCCCGAAGCAGGAAGATTTTTCGGGTTGCCGCAAACTGATGTGTGTACTCCTGAGACAGGAGTGAAGGATTTTGTAGGTCCTTCCCTACGGAGAGGGGGTCTCTTCTTAGGGTTGGACTTACTGGGGCCGCTCGGGGGTAAGGACGGTTGGGTGGCATTGCTTGAGGAGGGATGCTGCGAACCCGAAGCAGGTTGGCTTGTGTCCCCCTTCAAAATTTCGCCAGCCCAACGAATCGTGTCCCTGTCCTTTTGATCCCAGGAACTGTCTGGTTTCGCCAGGACTGCGGCAAGTTTATGTTTTGCTGCACGTACCTGCTTGTGTCTTATGGCGCTCGGTGAGGTGTTTTTCCCGCGCCAAACATGCGACGATACAGCATTGAGTTGCCTGGATTCCGCATCCGAAACAGATGCGCCAGCGGATTTTGAATCCGAGTCAGACGGGATTGTGGAGTCATCGTCGTTGTCGGAAGTCAGTTTCCTATATTGTGTTAAGTCGTTGTCCTTGTTCATAGCCTGAAGGTCAGTTTTGTTGTTGTTGTTTGGTTTTTTGTTTTGAATGTCATTTTTCATTTCATTTCATTTCATTTATTTCATAAAATGGTTTGTACATTAAGATATAATCTTTTTTAGTACTTAGTGTGGTGTAAAAACAGAAAATGATTTTATTAAATAACTTAAGACTAGTATACAGAAAATTTCTTAAAACTAAGCTGGGAAGATATAGATAGGGGATTCAATTGCGAATTAATGTTGATGAGTGGAAAAATATAGGAGAATTGCCCTTTTAAAATTAGAGTGATTGGATATAGCTCTTATATTTGGGGGTAAGGAGTTCCATAGTCTCACAGTGTGAATGTAAAATAAACGCGAAGAATTGAGAAAATAGCAGCGGTATGGTATTAGGCTGATTGTTCGTGACGACCGAGTAAATTTAAGCCTGTTATACAAATAAGACGGACTTTGATTTATTATTATGTTATGTAAAAAGATACAGTTTCTAGCGTTGATATACTGTTGCAAGTCACAACCTAGCAGACTCCTAGTGTGTGTTGATATATGATCATATCTACGAATGCCGTGGATGTATCGCACCGCGTCATTGAAGGCTACATTCAATTTATGCCGGGATAACGAATCTAGACTACAATACACAACTTCGGCATACATTATGAGGGGCAGGATTAGAGTTGTTACCAATTTACGTCGTGTTTCTAGTGGAGTGAAATAAGCACTAAGCCATAACTTGCGAAGGCATCCGTAGATACGACCAATGACTACGTTGGTGTGATTGTAACCAGACAGATTACGATTAATGGAATATCCCAGAATAGTGGATGATTCTATAGCTTTGATTTTGTTACTATTTACATATAGATCAGGTAGAAGATTAAGGTTGAATTTTTTGTGGGATATAGGAATTACCTGAGATTTTGCAGGATTTAAAGTTAAACCATTCGCAACTGACCAGGTGTAGATCCGCTTCAGATCATCATTGATGAGAGAAGCTAGTTCGTTAAGGTTAGGGTATGGTTTTGCTAGATGTAATTGAACGTCGTCTGCATACAAATGTACTGTAACATGATTGCACACGGATGGTAGGTCATTTATAAATGTGCAGAAAAGAATCGGTCCCAAAATTGAGCCCTGGGGTACACCTTGTTTGATTTTCATTAGGGACGAACAACTTTCACCAGAAATGACCCTTTGTGACCTGTCCGAAAGAAAACTGTTTATCAATTTCACAGCCCCATCACTGAAGCCAAAATTGTTCTTAAGCTTCCAACAGAGAATTTTGTGATTTACTTTATCAAAGGCCTTCGAGAAATCAAGCAAACAAAGAAATGAAACGTAGCCCCTATCGAAATCTTTTCTTATTTCTTCGAGTAAATTGACCATGGCTGTGGAACAGCTGTGGTTAGCTCTAAAACCTGACTGTTGAGAACTCAATAACTTATGGATGGACAGGTGCGTTGTGATTTGTTTTGCAATTATTTTCTCGAAGACCTTAGATAAGCAAGGTAGAATGCTGATCGATCTATAGTCGGAAGGAGATGTTGGATTAGCTTTCTTTGCGATAGGCAAAACTCTTGCACTTTTCCAGACCTGAGGAAAAGTTGATGTTATTATGCACTAGTTCATTACATGAGTGAGGTGGGAGACAATTTGCGGTAAGATGAGTTTTATGAAGCGTATTGGTAGGCCGTCTTCACCAATTGAATCTGACTTGATAGATGCAACGTGTTGAACAATTTCGTTTTCAGTGGTTACTTCGAAGCCTTCCAGTCCTGGCAACGAGAGCACAGTGTTCTCATTCTGATTGAAATCGAAGTCGTTAGAACTGGAATCATCGCCTAGGAAGGTACGATTTAGTTCATCAGGATCAAGAACGCATTTGAAATTGGAGCCACTGGAAACACCAATTTTACGCAGATTACTCCAGAGTTTCTTTGCAGGGAGGGATGTATTTAGTTTAGAAGCAAAATAATTTTTCTTGGAAGTTCGAACAACGAGAGTTGCGTAGTTACGTGCAGTTTTAAATAAGGACCAGTTACCATTAGATGGCCTGCGCTTCCATTTACTAAACAATTTGTTCCTTCTTTTAATAGAACTGACTACTTCAGGCGTAAACCAGGGGCAAGCTCTATTTTGGATTTTTACTATTTTCGTTGGTACACAATTATCAAACAGTTGTGTTAAAATAGCTTGAAACAGCATTACTTTTTCATTGGGATCGGTCTTCAGACGACATTGCTCCCAGGGGGCCGAATAAGTAGCAATTTGTAGGGCATTTAAGTCTACGGAATTGAGATCCTTAAACGTAAAAGTATCAGCGAGTGCGGTTTTGGACAAGTTCACATCATAAGTACAGAAAAGCAGATCATGGTCAGAAACATCTAACGATAGCTGGTCACACAGTAAAACAAGAGACGGATTAGAAACAATGATTAGGTCAAGAAGACTGGGTAAGCGATTCTCAGCAAAGCGAGTAGGGTAGGTTGTATTCATTATTTCCATTCCTACTGAAGAAACTAAATCATTCATTTGAGAGGCCAGCGAGTCATTTATCAATAAGTTAGTATTGAAATCACCACAGATAATTATGTGCTGATAGATCGCACAGTATTCAGAGATAACAGAAAAGAATGGCAGTGGGGAGCAGCTTCTATTGTTACTGTATGCACACGCAATCATACATTTGGTGTTGCAATCTCGAATTTCGATAATGATATATTCAATTCCATTGCCAATAGACTTGGTGATAATTTCACACTTTAAATTGGATTTACAAAATATTGCTACCCCTCCACCCCTTGTATCAGTAATTCTATCGTTCCTGAAAATTTCGTAATTCTGAATTTTATAGGACAAATCAGATACCAACGGGGTAAACCAGGTTTCACTTACACAAATAACATCAACGCAGGAAAAAGAAAACAAGTAATTTAGATAATCTAATTTGTTGTCATTTAGACTACGCGCATTTAAATAACATACTTTAAGACCCTCATATCTCTTGGAGATAACATTCACCATAGCATATGTAGAATTTACATTCACACTGTGTTGGTTACCTAACCTTGTGTCATCCATTGAGAAAGAGTACAAAAGTGCAATTCAACTAGAGAGGAGAAGGAAGAATTGGGTTTGGGTAGAGTTTGAGGAGAGCGAGTTACAAATAAAGGAAAAGAATAAAGACAATAAAATAACAGTGCGTGAAAAGGCTTACGTAAAATAAAAATAAACAATCATTGATGTATCGCAGCTGCAGTGGCCAGATCATCGGAGCTTTCAATTAGAAAGCTTTTTTCATTCGCCGACTTCTTAACATACACCGATCCATATTTAGTGTGCACAGCAAACAGATGTTTTTTTCGCTTGAGACCCAGAGCGCTGTTCAAGAGAAATCGAGTATGTGTCGTTAGACTTTCGTTGAGATAACAACTATTATCCGATTCCATGCCTAGATCATGGAGACGTAATTCGGTTTTGTGTTGTTTGCGGTAATTCGCTGCAGACATCAGAACGGCGTTTCTCTCTTGTGGATTGCTGAACTTTAGCACAATAGGAGATGTTGCAGTATTATTGTTGTTGCGCATTTTTGTGCGAAATGCATTTAGCAAGAGAGGCGGCTTACAGTCGATGGTGTGGCAGAGTCGGTTGAATAAGTTTTTGATGTTCTCATTTGGGAGTGCTGGTACTCCAAAGAGCACTGCATCACATGCTACTTCCTTCCTTTCCAGAGCATCACATCGCCGTTTGAGAGCTACAATTTCTGCATTATGCAATTGTATGGTTGTGTTGGTGGTATTTTCATGTAGATCGATGCGCTCAACTATGCTGGTGATTAAGCTGTGCATTTCGTTTAAACGTTGACTCCAAGTTGATTTAATTTCCTCGATCTTAAGAAGAAACTCATTTTGCATTTTGGAGATTTCTTCGACGAACCCAAGTCGCAAAATTGCAGCCTGCTTTGTAAGATGTTCATCTAAGACTTTGGCGGTAAGGGGGGCAGTGTCGCTATTCGGTTGTTTTGCTGCGGGTGAAGATGATTGTGCGGGTTGTGTAGGCGTTGATGGTAAGCCCTTTGAAGAGATTACTCTTGACCGGAGGTTCGGAGCAGACATCGTATACGACTAATCATAAAACCCTCAGCCTTTCATCCCTGGGCACGGTTTGAATAAAACGCTCACACCACCACTGGAATTGGGTTGACTATGTTTTAGCTTCGGTTACACTCCTCCGGAGACCTTACAGTATGGGAGACCCTGCTGCAATCGCCCTCCGGTATCAACAGGTACCTACTAAGCATCCACACCACGGCAAGGTACATAGTCGAAGATGGATGTAAAAATGGGCTATGTCGGTCAAGTAGTGCTGGTACCTCCCATTCAAAATCAATATTGGACCCATGTGTCTCTCCGTCTATTGAAAATACGATAGCGTCCAAAGGAAACAACCTAGGCGAATGAATTTTTGTGACAGGACTTCTTTTATCATCGTTAGGTTGGTATTAAAAATGGGATATCTCGGCCAAGTAGTTCTGGTACCTCCCATACAAAACCAATTTTAAATAACTTGTATGCAGTGGAGGGTATCAAAGCATCGGCCAGGCCGATGATAACACTTTTACTTGTTTTTATATATTCTTGTGATATTTTGAACGTTTTTTATATTGGTGATTTTTGCATCTTCCTTGTGGCTTTGGAAATTGATAGTCCTTTTAACCAAACTTTTAACCTTGGACATATTGTGGAATTCCTTTGTTATACCCTCCACAGGAAGGTATATTCACTTTGCCCATACATTTGTAACGCCAAGAAGGAGTCACCGGAGACCTCATAAAGTATATATATTATGAATCAGGATCACATTCTGAATCGATTTAGCCATGTCCGTCTGACTGTCTGTCTGTCTGTCTGTTGAAAGCACGATAGCGCCCAAAGTAATTGACGTAGGTGAATGAAATTTGGTGAAAGGACTTCTTTTTATCGGCGTCAGGTTGGTATTGAAAATGGGCTATGTCGGTAAAGTAGTTCTGGTACTTCCCATACAAAACCAATATTGGACCCATATGTCTCTCTGTCTGTTGAAAGCACGATGGCGCCCAAAGTAATCGACGTAGATGAATGAAATTTGGTGAAATCACTTCTTTTTATCGTCGTTAGGTTGGTATTGAAAACCTGCTATGTCGGTCAAGTAGTTCTGGTACCTCCCTCACAAAACCAATTTTGCATGACTTGTATGCAGTGGAGGGTATCAAAGCATCGGCCAGGCCGATGATAACACTTTTACTTGTTTTTTTTTTTATATTTATATATTAGGTATATAGGCGTCATTTTAGCTAGGTCTTTTTTTATCAGTTTTGTTATAGATAGTGTTAGTTGCTTCCTTTGTCATTAGGTACAGAATAGATTTTAGATTTTTTTTTTTTTGATTTTATTCATTTCATTCCAGTTACAAAAAAAAATAAAATATTAAATCTATCTTAAAAGCCATGGCTAAAAGCCGTCTGCCAAAGACTATCAACATAATTTTTACATTTCCTTTAAAAACTTTCATCCATAATTCTTTTCCGGTAAGCTAAAGTTGTTTCACAATATAATGTAAGTGCTTTCCAATTGGCCCCGTTTAGTTGTTCCTGGATTTCTTCAGTTGACAAGATGACTTTCCCAAAGCAGAACCTTCTGATATCACGAAAAATAGGACACAGCCCTATAAAGTGCATGATATTTTCTCTCTGAGACATGTTACACAATGAGCATAAAACCGGAAGGTCTTCTCTATGTGGCACGAAGTTTAGTGGCAATAACTCTCCCCTTGCTCGGAAAATTCTACAGATGAATCCTATTTGATTCGAGTCTTTAAAGTAGTTTAGCGAACCAAGTTTAAACTGTAGTGCCTTATAGATCTCCCTATGTGTTGATGCACTCGCTTTGCTCGATTCATTTTTGTCGAAAATATGAATCTAAACGCGACAGGAAATCGTATAGTCTACCTTTCCAACAATCCCTTGCATCCCAGTCTAATTCCAAGTCGTAGTCATAACTCTCCGCTAGACTCAGCATCTCTTTATACCACAGACTTCTCGTAGTTACTGCATACTTGGCAACGATCCGCGGCAATCTTTCTTTTCCCAACCTGAATGTGTTGAGGATAAAGTCAATGTTCAGTTTGGATGTTTGTATGAACAGAGGAGCAAGTCCTGTTTCAATCATGAGCATGTTGTTAGGTGCGGCTGTAGGCAATCGGAACGACCTCCGTAGATAAAATGGCTGTAGCTTTTCTACTGTATCATACAACCTATGACCCCGCGCTTGTGCTCCGTAAAAAGAATTGATTTTTGAGACTGCTTCGAAAACATGGTATTTCACACTGTGAGGAATACTTCGATTTTGGAAACAGTTTCTCCACGTTGCACTAATTGCACTTTTAGACTGCAGAAGTTTTTCATCCAAATGTGGTCCCATACTCAAATTACTGGAAATTATGACTCCAAGGTACTCGTATAGCTTGACTCTTTCAATAGCAACACCGTTAAGAGTCCACCTTTCCACCCTTGCTGTCTGCCTCCACCTTTTCTAAAAATCATCACTTTTGATTTGTTCAAATTGATTTGTAAATTCCACAGCACACTGTAATTATAAATTCGGTTTATCATAAGTTGCAGGGTCTCTGGTGAACTTGCTAATAGCACAACATAGTCCGCATACAGGAGAACCTTAATATGGGCACCCGCATATGAAATCCCCCCTGGAAGGTAATCGGTGAAGTCTTCAATATAAAGCGCAAATAATGTAGGGCTTGCGTTGCAACCTTGTCTAACTCCTACTTCTGTAACGAACCACTCGGACAAATTGTCTCCGTTCCACACTGCTGCTTTTGGGTTGTTGTACAAATTTTCCATTACCTTGCTAAATTTATGGGATATACCGTATTAAAAGAGTTTGTAGAAGAGTTTTTGCCTGTCAATGGTATCAAAAGCCGCTCTGAAATCTATAAAAAAAGCATAAAGCTTTTGTTTCCGTTCAATGAAAGACTCTGCTATGTTTCGTAGAACAAAGATATGGTCTAACGTGGAATAGCCCGGCCGAAAACCTGCTTGGAATTCTCCCAGATGTGCATTTTCCTGAACCCAGCGCATTAAACGACTTTGTAAAACGCTTGTAAATACTTTTGTAGAATCATTTAAGAGTGAGATACCACGGTAATTAGATGGGTCTGACGAGTCGCCTTTCTTCAAAATTGGGAATATAATCGCTTGTTTGAAGCTCTCCGGCACGTCTCCAGAGTCAAATAAATTATTAAATACCGATTGTTAGGGAAGTTAAAAATTCGTCTGTGCTGTATTTGTAGAATTCTGCGGGAATTCTATCGAACCCTGGGGCTTTACTTTAAATCTAGTAAGCGCTTCTTTAACTTAATTTTTTTAGATTGGGCTATCTAGTGTGTCGTTAACAAATTTTGGTTTTGCATACAAAATAGAATTTCCATTGTTAATTGGGTTCAGAAGATTTTCAAAGTGGTTTTTAAGTACTTAAGCAGTGAGCTGGTTGTTGATTTTTGGGGTGATGCCGTTGAGTTTCCTTGCTGAATTCCAAAAAGCAGCTGATTTTCTACCGTTTGAAAGTTTCCTAGCCTCACTTTCATAATATTCTGCGTTTTTCAGGCGGCATAGTTGCTTGTAGTGTGGATTGGCTATATTGTACAGCTCCTTAAATAAATCAGCGCTGTATTTTCTGAACAGTCGAAGGAAAGAGAAATCGCGCCTCCACATTTTTAAGGTTTTTTGTTGCTTTGCCTCTGGTTAGGAGTGGTAAATTGCGTCTGACATGGAATCGATAATTTTATTATTTCCTCCAAATTGTCCATACATAGCACAGCATTACCGTTATGTTCAAGTAGGCGACTGTTTGTTCCTATAAATGTTCGCTGTCCTTTCTTTCCTTATAAATTTCGGGAGAAGTTTCATATCCTGCGTGTGATCCGCCTCGGTCCTTTCCAGCCCTATAGAAGCAATAATAGGGAGGTGATCGGAGTATGGAAGGGTTTTTACTTCGAAATCCGTTATTAAGGAGCGCCAATCACCTCCGGCGAAGCAGTAATCTATTACCGTTGCAGACTTCGCTTTGATATATTTATATTCCCCGTTTGCAGTTTTACTGCATCCATTAAGTAATTTAAGTCCACTTGAGTCTATCAAGTCTAGGATTTTTCTGCCCTACCAAATTGCCAATCCTACCATTCATATCGCCAATCACCAGCAAATTGTTACTTTGGGTTGAGTATAAAAAGTCTTCTAGTTAGTTGAACTCCCTTTGCCATTTGTTGCCGTTACAGTTAAGATCAGTTGGAACTATGATTAATCGCTGTGACAAAATTTCGCATTCAACATACGTCCATTATCCGATATTTTGAATTCGCATTTAAGGTTGATAGCAGCTCTTTTATTTACTCCAAAGTAACTGCCCCTGATGCACGCCCTTGTCGGTTAATTTTAATTGCAGGTAACCATTTGAAATTATAACTTGTAAACACGTTTCCGAACTTAAGGTAATCATCCTCTTCTACAAAGGTTTAAAAAAAATGCAAAATCCATTTCGTTTATAAAATTACAAAAATCTGAGTAAAATTTCTTATTATTTAAACCAGATACATTATACGACAAAATATTAAATTTACATAAATTTTAACTTAACGAACTACTATTACAAATATGGCAGACGGCTTCTTCCTAGTTTTGATTACTATCCTGCATACTTTCAGGATGCTCGATTTTTGCATCACTGCTAGCTTCATTGTTGTTGCTGACGTTTCTTTTGACACCACTATCGATGACATTTGTGACATTTGCAAGTTGACTTGTAGCGATAAATGAATCTTGATTATCACTATCCGTCTCGAATTTCAAATTAACTCCTTCTTTAGTGATTGCATTATTTAGGATATCGTAGCCATCCAAATCGCCAAATCCCAAACCAGTAGTAGGACTCCATATGAAGATTTTACCACCAAAATACAGCCGATCGTCGCCTACACCAACTTTCGCACCCCTAGCATGTTGTTTTATGATTCGACGTATATGCAACAGCTTTCCCCTTTTTTCGCATTGACAGGGGTAAATCTTTTTGCACAACAATACCAGTGCCCTGCAGAGTCCTTGCTGATTTCATTGCCTTGATAACATTTTGTTTGGAGTCGAGCTCAACAGCATATCTAGCCATTCCGCCGGTTCTCGATGAAGAAGGAAGTTGCCGTACCTGTTCCACCTTGGCATCAGATGAGTTATTAAGGAGTTTTGTGCAAAATTTTCTTGACTTTTCCGGTGTCATCTGTCCCTTGTAAATTTGGCATGCATGCATACGATAAGAATACGTCCGTGTGAATAGGTACGCAGCTTTTTTTTTAGCAGTAAATATTAAAGATAGTGGGAAACAAAATGCAGATTAATAGGTTAGCTCAAGAGGAGTTGTACTACGAGATGGACGTGCGGGGGTTACCGAGAACCACCGTCACAGAAATGAGGCAGTCGCTTAGGGCAGCAAGAATGCTGGAGCCTAGGGGCTCTTTTGGAATAGATGCCAGTTACCCTTTTTTTTTTGAGGAAGATACGAAAGCTATTGAAGGGAAAGTAGAGGAGATCGAAGATCTTTTGAAGGATAAGCCTAGCGATCCTAAGTCAGGTGAGTTTTTAAAGGTAGTTACAAAGATCGAATGGTGTTTGCGCAGGTTAGATAGAGCTCGCGCTGAGGGCAGTAAAGAGGAAAGTTTCAAGTTGAAACTACGTAACCAGTTGGTAGGCTTGGCGGCTAAACTTGAGTTCGGCATTGAATCAGCATCTGTGACTCACGAAAGATGCACCGAGCGAATTGAAAAGTGGGATGTTAAGTTTACGGGGGAACGCTGTAGGGCTTCGGTAAACCCATTTTTAGAGAGAGTTAAGGAACTTAGGCAGGCAAGAAGCGTTTTGAGAAACGCACCTCTTTAGGTCTCTGGCAGCGTTCTAACAGTCACAGCTTGGTTTCGCTGACCCGAAAACGGTAAGCGATCTTGTTGCTCTGGATAGACGCTTATAAACAGTTAGGGCGAATGTGGAGACTTTCACTCCTCCACCTTGTAATCGGTCGAGAAATCTGCTGGAACCCGATTTAGCATACGTTGCGGTCGAGAAACCAGTAGTAGCGGTTGTAGGTAGAGAACCTCCACACCGGTGAGGTGCTTTAACTGCAACCAAGAAGGGCATTTTGCCAGTAGGTGTTCTGCTCCTAGGTGATGTGTAGGCTGTTGGCAACAGGGGGTTGTTCGCAGAAATTGTAGGAATTGTTCGGGAAACGGCCGATGCACTCTCGGGTCGGCAGGACGGGGGCACCGTTAAATTCTCTGATTAGGTCGCCTGCTGGTAACCAGCTGGCTTGTAGTGAAGTTGTCCAGTTAGGTTTCACACTTGAAGCAAATTGCAATGATAGGCGTCCATACCTTAGGGTCAGCATTTATGGGGTTAACTTGTTAGGTTTATTGGATTTCGGAGCTTCACGCTCTATTATAGGTAGGAATGGATGGACAATATTAAAAGATTAAGGTTTGTTTTACAAAAAGGCAACGTAGATAGGGTCACTCTAGCGGATGGCGTAGGGATAGGTGTAGAAGGTGTCGTAATGTTGCCAGTGATAGTGCAGGGAAAAGTTGTGTTGTTAGAGTGTCTCGTTATTCCTAGTATTCCGCAAGTTCTTATTTTAGGGGCAGATTTCTGGAATCTTTCAGGAATCGTGCCGGATTTAGCTTCAGGGCAGTGGAGTTTTTCAAACCAAGGTTCGTTGGCTTCGATAACTTAGAATAGGGACTTATCAGATTTAAACGAGACACAACAACAACTGTGAGACATCGAATAGCCCTTGGGCTTCTCCTATAGTCATGATTAGGAAGAAGGATAATAGTTATAGGTTTTGTGTAGATTAAAGGAAACTTAACAAGGTAACTGAAAGGGGCGCTTATCCTCTCCCCTTCATATCAGCTACCTTGAATAAGCTTAGGGACGCGAAATTTCTGTCTTCTTTAGACATCAAGTCTGCTTATTGGCAAATAGAGCCTTTACTGTTCCAAATAGGGGACTGTTTCAGTTTAAAAGGATGCCTTTTGGGTTACATAATGGCCCTGCGACGTGGCAGCGACTCATAGACAGCGTGCTTCGAGCCGATTTGGAACTGCACGTCTTTGTCTACCTAGACGATATAATAATCGTTACTAATTCGTTCGAGAGGCACTTAGGGATTTTAAAGGAGGTATTTAGGCGATTGACAGAGGCAAGTTTGAAAGTCAGTCGGGAGAAGTGTAATTTTTGCAGACCATCACTTAGGTAAATTTTTAGGTTATATAGTAGACCGCAACGGCCTCCATGTAGACCCTGAGAAGGTCGAGAGTATGTTGAATATTCCAACCCCTAAAAATGTAAAAGAGGTGAGGAGCTTCGTCGGAACGGTATCCTGGTATAGGAGATTTGTGCCAAACTTCGCAAGTTTGGTTAAACCGATGACCGAGTTGCTCAAGAAAAGTAGGAAATTCTGTTGGACAGAAGCATGCGAGGAAAGCTTCAGAAAAGCCAAAGAGTGTTTTGTAGCAGCGCCCATCCTGACATGTCCGGATTTTACGAGGTCTTTCGTCGTGCAGACAGATGCCTCGGATTTTGGGATTGGTGCGGTCTTGAGTCAGAATTTTGATGAAGGAGAGAAAGTGATTTGCTACTAAGCAGGTCGCTTAATAGGTGTGAGCGGAATTATTCAACTACAGAAAAGGAATGTCTAGCTGTATTATGGGCTATAGAGAAGCTAAAACCATACCTCGAAGGGATAAAGTTTACGGTCATTACCGACCATTATTCTTTGGTGTGGCTTAGCAAGTTAAAAGATTCTGTTGGTAGATTAGCGCGTTGGGCTGTTCGTTAACAACAGTTCGATTTTGAGATTATACATAGGAAGGGTAGGGATCATGTAGTGCCAGATATTCTCTCCAGGAGCGTGCCAGAGATAGTTGGGATTTGTAACGAACCGTTACAAAAAGGGCAGTTTACCACTACGCCACTGACCGGCAACACTGATCACCACTGATCGCCCCACTGGACACGCTGGTCCCCAAAGAAGATGTGTCACCATTTACCAGCACCCAGACCCACCGACCGCCGCTAAGGAAAATCAATACCAGCACCAACAGCCGAAACAACAACAACACGCATGGCAGATTTTCACACCAGTTATAAGTCACACTCACTATTCGTCTCGAAAAGCATGAGTACTCTTGGGCGAAAGTGATTCGGGAGGACAGTACACTCAGTTGTGGTTACAATACATCTACAGCTGACCCTGTTCTCTAGAGAATTTTACGATTCTCTAAATTTTTGAAGGCCGAATTCTGTTACCAGAATTAGCCACTGATAGCACACGTGCATTGTGAGAATTCCAATCCGTTCCGCCTCTTTCTCTTCCTTACCCTGTGAGCATGCATTGTGAGCATTCCAATCCGCCACAGTCTTCTTTCTTTTTTCCTGTGTGAGCGTGCATTCTGAGCATTCCAATCCGCCACAGTCTCCTCTTTCTCCCTCTGTGAGCGTGCATTGTGAGCATTCCAATCCGCCACAGTTTCCTCTCCCTTCCTCTGTGAGCGTGCATTGTGAGCATTCCAATAAGCCACCGCCTCCTGTTCCATCCTCTGTAAGTGTGCATTGTGAGCATTCCAATCCGCCACAGCCCTTTTTCCTTCTTTCCAGCTATCCGCCGTACTCTAAGAACCATATACGTATGCATTGATTGTTAAGGTTGATTTAAGTAGACATAAGATCATTAAACCGTATGAATTGATTGTTAAGTAGATTTAAGGCCGTTAAACCGACTTATTAAGGAATAAGAATAAAAGGTTAAATTGTACAACGCTCCAAAGTTCGTGTTTCTTTGGGGGCAACCCAGGACCCGACGAGTATACCCCGGCCGGAGATAAAAAGCACATCACAGATTGAAGAGCACAGGTCCGATCCATGGATAGTCCGGATGATCGACAAGGTAGAAGAAAAGCCATTGGACTTTCCAACGTGGCGGGTTGAGCAGGGGATTTTATACAAGTTTGGGAAGGCAAGTCACATATTGGTCCATGTTTATAACTCAGAGTGGAAGGTCCCAAGTAGAAATTTGTGACTACTTACTTACTTACTTAAGGTGGTGCTACAGTCCGGGGTGGACCTGGGCCTCAACCAACAAGCGTCTCCAGCCAGCACGATCTTTGGCCAGCTGTCTCCAGTTTCGCACGCTAAGTTGGTTAAGGTCCCCTTCCACTTGCGCGCGCCACCTGAGTCGCGGTCTTCCTCTACTGCGCCGTCCCTCGGGTGTGGATTCGAAGATCTTCCGGGCCGGAGCATTGACGTCCATTCGCTCTACATGACCCATCCACCTCAGTCGTTGGACCTTCACTCTTCTGGCCAGGTCGATGTCGCTGTACAGCCCGTACAGTTCGTCGTTGTATCTCCTCCTCCATTCACCGTCTATACAGACGGGACCGAAAATTACTCGAAGAATTTTCCTCTTGAAGTAACCAAGTATAGCCTCATCCGATTTTGATAGAGTCCATGCCTCTGCACCATAAAGTAGGACTGGGATGATCATGGTCTTATAAAGGGTCACTTTAGTTGTTCGAGAGAGGGCTTTGCTACTCAATTGCTTTCTTAGCCCAAAGAAACAGCGATTGGCAAGAGTTATTCTTCGTTTAATCTCAGCGCTGGTGTCATTGTCTGAAGTCATAGCGGAGCCTAGGTAGACAAAGTCCTTTACCACCTCAAAGTTATATCTGTCTATGGTGACATTTTGTCCAAGACGTCGGTGTCTTTAATGACAGCATATACTTTGTCTTGCCCTCATTGACCGTCAAACCTATCTTTGCCGCTTCCGTCTCAATGCTCACGAACGCGCCAGTGACATCACGTTGCGTTCTGCCGATTATGTCGATGTCGTCGGCGTAAGCGAGTAGGTGGACGGACTTTTGGAAGATAGTGCCTCTGGTGTTAGCGTTTGAGTTTTGCACTATTCTTTCAAGAACGATGTTAAAGAAGTCACATGACAGCGCATCGCCTTGTCTAAATCCTTTTTTGACATCGAAGGTCTCGGTAAGTTCTTTACCGACCTTAATGGAGCAGCGTGCATTCTCCATTGTCATCCTGCACAAACGGACGAGTTTGGCAGGGATGCCAAAACTAGACATTGCTCTGTATAGCTCGTCTCTATAAATGCTGTCATCGATAATCGATAAAAAGGTGGTGGGTAACGATTTGGACTTCTTGGGTTTTCTCCAGGATCTGCCGCAGTGTCAATATTTGGTCAACGGTAGACTTTCCTGGCCTGAAGCCACACTGATAGGGACCAATCAGGTTGTTGACGAAAGGCTTCAGACGTTCACACAACACGGCAGATAAGATCTTGTAGGCGATGTTAAGAAGACTTATACCTCTGTAGTTGGCGCAGTTCAGAGGGTGTCCTTTCTTGAGGATCGGGCAAACAATGCTGAGGTTCCATTCATCGGGCGTACTTTCCTCCGACCATATTTTACAGATGAGTTGGTGCATGCTCCTTACCAAGTCATCGCCTGCCGCTTTGAACAGCTCGGCGGTTAGGCCATCTGCTCCAGCGGCTTTGTTGGACTTAAGCTTAGATATGGCTATCTTCACTTCGTCCAGGTCGGGTGGACGGAATTGTTGGTCTTCATTGTCCAGGTTGAATGGTTCATTCTGCTTGACAGCGGTAACTATTAACATTTTTGTAACCGTTACACGACTCAAAGATACAAATGTCATTTCAGCTACACAAATTGACTGCGCACAGTCTGATTTGCGACCATTAAATGCCGCTATAATATTTTGGCGCATCATTGTGTTATGATGAATATCTTAAAAAAGTCGATATATATAATTTTTTGAATATAATTATATGTTTTCCTTTTAAATAATGTTGCCCCAAAAGTATTAGTTTACATTTTCAACATTGTATTCAAATAGCTTGCCATTGTAGTACAACATTAAATACATAAACTTTTTTGTTTACGTTTACTACTTGCGACACACTTTCTGTCTTTTTGTTTGTTTGGCGTTTTTTATTTTACCCACGTAATGATCACTGATTTCCATGGTTAACAACAATAGTACGAGATCCAACAGTTGTTTTAAATCATGGAAATCAATGATCTATAATTATATTATACTAGTATTGCTTGTGGTCGAAAATCGACCATACCTTTTATAAGAACGTAATACTAAACAAGTTAAAGTGTTATCATCGGCCTGGCCGATGTTTTGATACCCTCCACTGCATTCAAGTCATGCAAAATACCAGAACTACTTGACCGACATAGCCCATTTTTAATACCAACCTAACGACGATAAAAGAAGTCCTTTCACAAAACTTTATTCACCTAGGTTGATTCCTTTGGACGTTATCGTGTTTTCAACGGAAAGAGGGACACATGGGTCTAATATTGGTTTTGTATGGGAGGTACCAGAACTACTTGACCGACATAGCCCATTTTCAATACCAACCTGACGCTGATAAAAATAAGTGCTCTCACCAAATTTCATTCAGCTACGTCAATTACTTTGGGCGCTATCGTGCTTTCAACAGACAGAGAGGAACATGGTCCAATATTGGTTTTGTATGGGAGGTACCAGAACTGCCTGACCGACATAGCCCATTTTCAATACCAACCTGACGCCGATAAAAAGAAGTCCTTTCACCGAATTTCATTCACCTACGTCAATTACTTCGGGCGCTATCGTGCTTTCAACAGACAGACAGACAGACAGACAGACAGACAGACAGACGGACATGGCTAAATCGATTCAGAATGTGATCCTGATTCGGAATATATATACTTTATGAGGTCTCCGGTGACTCCTTCTTGGCGTTACAAATGTATTGGCAAAGTGAATATACCTTCCTCTGGAGGGTATAAAAACGTGCCGAAATTATTTTCGTTATTATTGTAGGCATTTTTTTTATACCCTCCAGAGGAAGGTAGAAAGGCATATGGCTCTAATTGGGATCCATTTATCAACAAAAAGAATTTTATTTTTGAATAATTGATATTCGAAACTTCTTTTGTTCTTTAAATACATATATTAACTAGTTAAATAGTTAAATTTAATTTTAAAGCCATTGAATTGAGTTTGAAAGTCTCTGGGAAAATAAAAATAACTTGGAAATAAAACTGAATATTATATACTCAATATTTTTCGAGCGCGTGAGTTTTTGCCACTACAACTTGTTGGTATTTGAGGTAAAACTGACTTTCGTTTTAATATTTTGCACTCGGGTACGAAGAAATGGAATTACTGAATTCACATAGTATTATCTGCATTACCATTTTGCTGATATGATCTTCCTTTAGGTATTTAAGCATTCACATTAAAGTGGAAAGTTATGTGTGTACCTACATTTCTAATAAGCTTTTTTATTTCCCAACCAACTTACAAACACACGAAAACAAATTTGACAGCTGACTAAAGTTCGGTTACGTTTCGGTTCAAGTCATAACCAAATATACCACTATGTTTTTTTCCTGAAATAGTTATTTAAGAGGTAAGATCTGTTCCCCACTTTGGTCACCGTTCCATCCTGTAATGGACACAGTACGCACTTTTAAACTCTATACGAACTTTTACTGCGTCAGTTACATATCTGAAATGTGGTAACAGCGCCTAAATTACAACCATCAATTTCTACTTGGGGTGGTCGTTGGGAAAAGTGATAGGGCTAGAATACTAGGGAATTTTCTTGTCAATCCGCTAGCGGGACATATGGGGGTTAGGAAAACTTTAGCTAGGATATCAGAGAAGTACTATTGGCCCAAAATGAGGTCCGATATTACGAAATATGTTAGGAGTTGCAAAGTTTGTCAAAGTGTGAAACCGGTCAACAATAATCCGACTGGGTACATGACGGGAAGGAAAGGGGTAACCAATCCGTGGGAGATGGTTTCGGTAGTTTTAATTGGTCCACTTCCAAAGTCGAGTAGGGGTTTCGTCTACATCTTAACGGTAGTTGATTATTTCACTAAGTTCCCTTTATTATTCGATCTTAGGTCGGCAACGGCAAAAGCTGTTTGTAAGGAATTGGTAGAGAACGTTTTTCTCTTGTTTGGGGTTCCGAAATACCTTGTCTGTGATAATGGTCCAAAAATTTAGGAGTAAGGAATTGAAGGCTTTTTGTAAAGAGTATACTTCAACTATTAGGTTTTCCGCTCATTACCACCCGCAAGCAAACCCGGCGGAAAGAATAAAACAGATAATCGGCTTTACCAATAATCAACTTTAGTCTGGAAGTTTACGCAAAGACCCCACACACAAAATCCCTTTACCAATAAACAAATATAGTTGCCAGAATATCGCTAACTGTAGGGTTAAATGTTAGTGTTCGGAAGCCCATGTTTATCTCGGGCATTAGCTAAATAAATCCTCCCGAAATGTCATTTTGAAGAGGAGTGTTGCCCAACTATCCTAAATGATGGTATGGAATTTCGTAATAGGAGCAAATTTACATACGCTGTTGTTCAGCCTGAACGTTTATAATTATAAACTAATTTTAGTAAATCGTAAATGTTTTCTGATTTAATTCGTTGGAATACAACAATGCAAGTGGTTTTTAAGTCTAGCAAACACAAATTTGTACAAATGTATGCACAAAATTGACAAATAATGCATTTTGTTTTATTTCTAAACACACTTAATAAACAAATGTGCACAAGTTAGTTAGCTAGTAGGCATCAGATAGCATACAAAAATTTGACGTAACTGCTGAATAACGAGTTGATAACTTTTACGCAGCGTTTATTAATATTTGGGTTAAAATATGTACTTCTTGATTAAAAGAAATGGTTAGTGCTTTTCTCTGTTTTATCTTGTTTACCCGCTAGTGCTTGCTTTATGATTGATTTTCATTTAACGAACGCATGCTGAGTAAAAAATAAATTTGATATAAGTTTGAGATCTTTCCAAGAATTTCTTGAGAGTAGTCGCTAAGAGAATAAAATATCTGTTCATTTAATATTGGACAGCTTATACCTGAATACTTTTTTTTCATGACTGCTTTCTTGTAGGAGAATGTCCACGGCTTTATATTTTTTCCCCGAATTATGTAATATAAGCTATGCAATTTTTTAAAGATCAAATTGTATTTATTTTCACACCTCCATATACTTTAGCAAGTACTATTTTTCAAACGGAAATGAATAAGCAGGTTAATATTTCTTTCGAAAATATTCACTTGCTAACGATTTAAATGTGATCTGTAGACTACCAATAAGTTTTGATTTGCATTATCAGCCAACGAATAAATCAAAGCATTCTAATAAACTGTTTATTGAATAATTTGAAATAGACCTTATTACGACACAAATTCACTCATAAATCAATCGTGAAGTATTAGAAAAGAAAGGAAAGCGTACTATAAAAAGTAATGAAAATTGTGTCCAATCGAATAATAGGGCATTACTGATTAGCATACGATATTTGACAGATCAGCGGATAATTTGTGCATTTCCTATTTTCTGTTTTGCTTTTTGCTTATAATAAGCTTCAAAAAGCCTTTAAAAGAAATCTGTTGGGCAAATTAATTTGCAATATAAATATTCCTTTTTTTAGAATAAAATCCTCGTTGTGAAATAAACCATTGACCTTGTTTTTCACGAAAACAAATTATGAAATTTTAATTCTGCGATGATAAAAAATGTAGTGGTTTCTAAGAAAGTTGTCGCACTAGCAAATGTGGAGGTCTAATTGTTTATTGGTACTGTTTCACTAATGCTGTACATTTTTACTTAAGCTGGCAACCAGCTAATAGTCGACATTAGTGTTTGATTATTAGTAAGGCCGAATAAAAACAACAAGAAGTCAGCGCAGGCATATAATCTTCGGAGAACGGACGTGCAATACCTTCCGAATGGACTAGTTTGGAGGAACAATTATGTACTCTCGGACGCCGCCAATTACTACACCGCAAAGTTGGCCCCAAAATATGTCGGCCCTTTTCAAATTAAAAAGCGAGTTTCAGCGTGGACGTATACTCTAGAAGATAGCGATGGCAACGAGAAAGGTACTTGGAATGTTAAAGACCTTAAGCCTTACTGCGATGATCCTGGACATTAAAAGGATAAGTCGTGTAACAGAAAGGTTACGCAAAGTGGTACTGAGAGGAAATAGCTCTGTGATGTACATTACCTCTCGCAAGGTGCGATTGAAAAGTCGATGTTATGCGGTTGTGATGTTTACTCCGGTCTTTCTTAACGAAATACCAGTCTTGCCTCTTCGGAAGGTAAGGAAGAAGTTTGTTGCGTTCAAAAACACGAAAAAAAAATATGTGGTCGTCTCCCACCTTTCCACCTTCCGACCCACTCCATTTTTTACTAACAGGTCCTTCCGCTATTCTCTTGAGGAAGTATCATATCCGATCTTGTTGGGTATTCATAATATCCAACGATCTTGCTCGCCATGACCCTCGGGAGAATAGCAAAAGCAGCTACCCCAACAGCCCAATTGTACGGGCAGGGACGGTCGGTCCTAAGAAAGATAGAAAGAGAGAGACTATATAATAGAAAGTATTACGGGTGGATAAAACATCAATAAGATACCTAAATGGCCAACGAGAAACTCAACACTAAAACACACTCTGTGTCGACAAAAACATAACATTGAAGATAAATCACGAGCGAGTCACATGCAAACACAACAAGTCATCCTCAAAGATACGAAACACAACTGAGGCACATCATACAAAATATAACCACAAACGCAAGGCAATGTAAATTATTTAAAACAGATGTCCACCCCAGCGTCAGCGAAAACGGCTAAGGGCCCCAACATAAAGAAGTTATGTGTAAGAAATGGCACACTATAGGCTCATTCCCAATTCCCCCAATCTGCGCGAGCCCACGTGATTATCACAGGAAAACAAAACCGAAGTACGGAATAGATAGGTATTGATCAGCAACTTCTGTCCCCAAGACTCTGCTTTCCATACATAGGAACAGGGTCTCATGATCCCCAAGCATTGTAAGCCGAAATGGCTCGCCTGCTAAAGAAAAAAACTTCAGCTTTTGGTATAGGGTTAAATGATAGAACCGCTAGGGGAAATAATGTCGCGAACGATTTCTATCACGATTTTTACTCGAGCTGTAAATTGGCTAAAGTCTTTAACATTTTGGATAGAAAATGTAAAGCAGAATATTTTATGTACTGGATGCATTGTGTGAAAAGTATGAGTGAATGCGTTGAGTGAAAAGCTTGAGATTGGGAAATATTCCTAATACTCCGGCGAATTCGACAAAGAACGTTAACAGTGTGATTGAGAGCAAGAACGGGAGTCCGCACGAACCTCCGCCAAAAGAAACGGAGTGTTTCAGTCCCGGAAAATAATATAGTCCCGTTTTGCTGAATGAAAGAATATGTACTTATGAGAAAAAAAAACAGAAAAAGAAGTTAAGCAAGGAGTTCACTTTTTGGTTAACTGCGAGATCCTCAAGAGACAGCTCGACTACAAACCGTAAAGAAATCGATAAATAATTTTTGGAAAAGCGCTATTAGTTGAATAGCCGAATTTAATTGTTAGAAGTGCTATTAGTTAAATAGCCGAGTTTAATTGTTAGAAGTGCTATTGGTTGAATAGCCGAATTGAATTGTTAGGAAGTGAGAATAAAAGTAAAAGGAAGGCGAGGAAGGAGGGAAATACAAGCGGTAGGACAGACAGGAAGTTACCTACCAGGACAGGTTTTGGGGACAAAGAAAGCCAGATAAGTACAGTGTTTTATGTGCACTTGTTAGATAATATATTATATAATATAGATCCTAACACGGTTATAGGATACATAAATATCATATAAATATCATTACGTTGCCTTTCGTTCCGATAAGCGGGACACGCGACCCGTTCATACAACCGTAAGAAATTCGGGAAGTAGCGATAGTGGGCCATTTCTTCGGCGGTAAAACGCCATTTCTCCTCACGGAATTTTATAACGAAGTGAAAACCCACTCTTCTCATTTATTTTCTCAATTCTTCAAAATCGTTTCTGAAATCTATCATCGGGAAGTTTTTCGGTAAGGTTTCACAATTCCTTCTAAAAAGATTGTGTGGCGCCCACTGTAATCGAATCAACGATTATACTTATCATCTTAAAGAAAGGTTAAGTACTCATTACGTTTTAGTCCCCATAATTTAAATTTAATTGTTTAAGCCCTGAACTCACCCCATCTGAGCGGCCGAGGCGGTAGCATTCAACCGGCTATCTGTTGCACTTTTCATCCACCATATACCACCGGCAAATTGCATGGACGAGGATTTCTCTCCTATACCCATTATGGACTTTCAACCCATCGGCGCAGGGGCGGCTGCAATTTTTCTCGTATTTTGCTTTCTTTTACGCTAACGTAGAATCGTTTTTCTTATACCCGGAAAAGTGTAGTAGCATCCAAATGAAAATATCAAATACTCATAACAGATTTCATGATCAACTTTACACAAACAATATAAGAGCAGCTACACAAAGCAACCAACCAATGCATGTGCGAAAGCACTGTGAGATTCTCGAAAAGCCCCCTGCAGTGGCGCGCCTGCAAAAGGCACTATAAAAAGATCGGTCCAACTGCATGGGACTGTTAGCTAAACCTGATGGTACAGTCACACGCGACCGGGAAGAAACTCTGCACACTCTTCTTCAAGTGCACTTCCCTGGGTCAACTATCATAGACGAATCATATGAAAACATCACCGAGGACTCACGTCCGATTAACTTAAATAGAATCAATAGTTTATCCGGTAAACTCTTCACCTCGAATAATGTTAAATGGGCAGTTGACTCATTTAAACCATATAAGGCACCAGGTACAGATGGTATATTTCCGGCCCTTATACAGAAAAGCCTGGATTTCACTTTAACAACCTTGATCGACTTATTTAGGTTTAGCTTTAACTGGGGCTATATACCACAAACTTGGAGGGATGTAAATGTGGTATTCATCCCCAAACCAGGTGTTTGAGGTTAATCATGTACCTTATATTTTGTGAAACACTTGCTCATCTCTTCAATGTACATACCTAGCTATTTGTTATTTTTTTATATTTGGTTGCTGTTAAGTTCATTTGTTGTTACCTTGGTTTGTTATCAATCACTCTAATCTAACGATGTCGTGTCTGCTTACACATTTCTTAAGTTTTATTACTTGTTCGATTGTCCACTCGGGCCCGCACAACATAACAACAACAATTCTATTGTTGTGCGAAAGTTGTGAGTGGGCGAGAGAACAAGGATGGATCCTACGAGTTCTCTGCCACTTGGAATTAGATCATTGCAGACACCACATCGTTGGATCCTGAAAGCTAAGTAGCATCTTTGATAATTGGCTTGTAAATACATTGTCTTATATAATAAAATCAATTCTGTAATTGCACGTTTCTAATCATCGTGTTTGACTCTCGTTTAGTGCGATTACCATAGTGATTTTCGTTCGTTGCTCAACACCAGGTAACAAGCCCAGTGAGCTACCTAAATCATACCGTCCCTTAAGCTTGACATAATTTTTCCTGAAAACAATGGAAAGAACAATCGACGTACACATTAGAGATTGCTTAACTCGAAGCATACCTCTACACCACTGTCAGTATGCCTATCAGAAAGGTAAATCAACTGAAGGTGCACTCTTATACTTAATTAAACACATAAAGGATGCGTACAGTTGTAAAGAGATTGGACTATGCGCATTTTTCGACAAAGAGGGTGCTTTTGACAACACAGGATATTACTCCATATCAAATGCTTTGTTTCAAAGAAATATAGATGAACCAACCATCAAATGGGTCAAAGCGATGCTTGTTAACCAAAGAATAACCACAGCATCTGTTACAGCCGTAAAGGGGTGCCCGCAGGGAAGGGTACTCTCACGTCTACTGTGGTCTTTGGTGATAGATAACCTATTACGTGAACTGAGTCACTCAGGTTTCAATATTGTAGGCTACGCCGATGACCTAGTCATCATCGTTAAGAGTGAAAAAGTAAATGAAGTTACAATACTTATGCAAAGTGCTCTTAAGATAGTGTTAGACTGGTGCCGCAAAGAGGACCTTTATATTAAAACCAATAAGGCTATCATAGTTAACTTTACTAGGAGAAGAAACTTAAATTTTAACCAAATTTTATATTAATGACACACTCATTGAGTACTCAGATGAAGTCAAAAATCTTGGAGTCATCTTAGATAAACGACTGAACTGGAACTCCCACATTAACAGCACAATTACCTACCAATGCTTTATGGGCCTGTAGATGTATGTACGATAGAACATAAATGATAACGCCCAAAATCACACACTGGATCTACACAGTCATGATCAGACCTATTATAACATATGCTTCTATAATATGGTGGAACAAAACTATCCAAAAAAAACTCCACTGTAAAGCTGAACAAGCTACAGCGACTCGCATGCTGGGCCTTTCCGGCGCAATGCGTACCTGTCCTACAACCGCTATAGAGGCCTTAATAGGGTTAACACCCCTCCACATACACATCAAAAAAGTGGCTATACGCAGCACAGCAAGTCTGGCACAAGTGGAAGAGATAAGCTTTAGCGACCATCCAGAACTAATGATTCTTATCTCGGAACTTCCGGAACTTGACATGATCTGCACGGTAACAGACTGACTTCCAAAAACACTGTGCTTCAACAGGAAATTCTCCACGGAGATTACTGAGATAGAAGCATGGGTTAGCAATAACCCACCAAACTGCCAAAACGGCGTAAAGTGGTATATGGATGGTTCCAAAATGTACTCGGGGGTAGGAGCTGGCGTACATGGACCAAACCGCAACGTCTCAATACCTATGGGAAAAAGGCCTAGTGTATTTCAGGCAGAGCTCCACGACATCAAGGAATGCGTGAACCTTATCTACTCTTCAGGGATCAAAGGCGCAAACATCCATATTTGCACAGACAGTCAAGCAGCTATAAAAGCCCTTAGCTCACCAATAATTGTCTCAAAATCAGTCATGCACTGCTTCAATGCTCTCCAAACTCTTTGCTCCAGAAACAAAACCAAATTATGGTGGGTGCCCGTGTACGAGGGTATTGAAGGAAACGAAATAGAACCTTTCTGCGTCGTCACCAAATCAGCAATCACTTCCACAATTAATAGTTGGGAACACAACATGCGTATCAGACTTACTTACTTACTTAAGGTGGCGTCCGGGGTGGACCTGGGCCTCAACCAACAAGCATCTCCAGCCAGCACGGTATTTGGCCAGCTGTCTCCAGTTTCGCACGCTAAGTTGGTTACGGTCCCCTTCCACTTGCGAGCGCCACCTGAGTCGCGGTCTTCCTCTACTGCGCCGTCCCTCGGGTGTGGATTCGAAGATCTTCCGGGCCGGAGCATTGACTTCCATTCGCTCTACATGACCCAGCCACCTAAGTCTTTGGACCTTCACTCTTCTGGCTAGGTCGATGTCGCTGTACAGCCCGTACAGTTCGTCGTTGTATCTCCTCCTCCATTCACCGTCTATTTACCCCCTTCGGGTAGGGGAAAGAATATACCCGAGGTAGGCATGCCTGTCGTAAGAGGCGACTAAAATCCAACCTCCGTATACCGAGCTTATGGTGTATACAAAAATGCAATGAACAAAACAAAAAGATTAATTACCCCAGGTGGCAGTCCAGCTTTACTGGAAAATCCACCCTCTTCGGAGGTCGGCTCTACGGATTCTGGGGAGAGCCGCTTATTGCAATCCATTGACCCTTTTATAAAATGTTCAAGGGTATCTCGATCTCCTCCATCAAGATCGAATAACCCCGGGAAAAGAAGTCCGCCGGGAGCGCCAGCGCGTGAAAAACAGGACTCAGTGAAAAATAAAAGTTTTGAGGAAGAAAATAAAGCACTCCGAATCAAGCTTAAGGAAATGGACCTACTCTATCAAGATCTTAAGAAAGAGATAGATCTGCTAAAAGAAGAAAATAAGGTTCTAAGGAGCAATCGTTTGCTGAAAGAACGCGAATGTACTCCACCACGCTTAGCTAGTCAGGAATACCACACCGACGAAGAAGAACTAGCACGCGAAACGGATCAGGTCGCTAAAAAAAGACCTAGTAAGAAAAGGAGAGCCGGTTCTTCCCCCGAAGTCGAGCCCCTAAAAGAACAAAAGCGTAAAGAACCGCAAGAAAAACAACTTCGATCACAAATTCGGGCACCGCCTCCCATAAATGTCGTTGGGGTGACGGAATATAATAAGTTGCATAGCCTCCTTAAAGGAACGATAACATCGAAATTTAAGGTTACATCTTTAAGGAATAATGCGTGGAAAATTAACGTCGATAACCACGATGATTACCGGACAGTATCCCAAAAGCTAAATACCGAGAAGATCCAGTGGTATACTTTCGAAATAAAGTCTGAAAGGCCACATCGTGTTGTAGCAAGGGGACTCCACCCTTCATGCACCAAAGACGAGGTTATAAACGACCTTCAAACCAAAGGGTATAAAATTCTTGATGCCGTAAATATCATTAAGAAGGAGAAGCAACAAACGGAAATCGATAAGGATATCGTGGTAAGACGTGGACTTCCGCTCTTTATGCTTACATTCGATAGGTCAGATAATATCGAAGATATCTACCGAATTAAAACAATATTAAATATCGTGGTAAAAATCGGACCCATGCGTAGAAATGTAAGAATAGTTCCACAGTGCAAACGTTGCCAAGGATTTAATCATACGCAAATGTATTGCCAAAAAGAACCACGATGTGTGAAATGCGCCGGAAATCACCTCTCCCAAGACTGTGGAGTTAAAAAACAGTCCTCCGCTACCTGTGCTAACTGCAAGGGAAAGCACCCGGCAAATTATAGAGGCTGTGAAGTAGCTAAGGAGTTGCAAAAACCGAGAGATGCGCTCCTTAAGCCCGAAAATGCTAAAGTAAAACCGCTAACTAAAACAAAGCGTAAGACCGCTCAAGAGATAAAAGCAATCAAAAACCTCCGGTTCCTGAACGTAAAAATATCAAAGAAAGAGAGACATCAGTAAAGCCCTCGACCTCTGTTGTCAAAGGAAACCCTATTCAAAAATTGCCATCAGGAAAGCCACCGAATAGTGGCCCTCGGACAGCCAGAGTGCAGACCTACGCTCAGGCTGTGGCATTCGAAGAACAAAAAAACGTTGAAACTTCGCCAGACAGTGTTTCTCATGTTTTCTCAGTAATTCTCGGGAAACTTGAAGAACAAAGCAAAATAAATAAAATTATTCTCGATCGGTTGGTTAAGCTCGAAAATAATTCAAGGAAAACGCGTACTTCAAATATAATATGAATGAAAAACCAATGTTAAAAATATGTACTTGGAATGCAAACGGACTTTTGCAAAAACCCGATGAATTGGAAGTATTCATGCACGAAAAGGATATTGACATTTGCTTCATTTCTGAAACCCACGTAAAAGAGCGATCAATTTTAAAAATAAAAGGCTACAATGATTTGCACGCTTGTCACCCATCTGGAAACGCGAGAGGTGGATCATCATTGTTTATTAAAGACTGCATTGAACAATATGAAGACCTGAAGATAGAGCTTGAAACTTTGCAACTGTGCACGATTCGAGTAAAAAACAAGTAAAAGTGATATCATCGGCCTGGCCGATGCTTTGATACCCTCCACTGCGTACAAGTCATGCAAAATACCTGAACTACTTGACCGACATAGCCCATTTTTAATACCAACCTAACGACGATAGAAGAAGTCCTTTCACAAAACTTTTTTCACCTAGGTTGATTCCTTTGGACGCTATCGTGTTTTCAACGGAAAGAGGGACACATGGGTCTTATATTGGTTTTGTATGGGAGGTACCAGAACTACTTGACCGACATAGCCAATTTTGAATACCAACCTGACGCCGACAAAAAGAAGTTCTTTCACAAAATTTCGTTCACCTACGTCAATTACTTTGGGCGCCATCGTGCTTTCAACAGACAGAGAGACACATGGGTCCAATAGTGGTTTTGTATGGGAGGTACCAGAACTACTTGACCGACATAGCCCATTTTCAATACCAACCTGACGCCGATAAAAAGAAGTCCTCTCACCAAATTTCGTTCACCTACGTTAATTACTTTGGGCGCTATCGTGCTTTCAACAGACAGACAGACAGACAGACAGACAGACAGACAGACAGACAGACAGACAGACAGACGGACATGGCTAAATCGATTCAGAATGTGATCCTGATTCAGAATATATATACTTTATGAGGCCTCCGGTGACTCCTTCTTGGCGTTACAAATGTATTGGCAAAGTGAATATACCTTCCTCTGGAGGGTATAACAAGTAAAAGTGTTATCATCGGCCTGGCCGATGCTTCGATACCCTCCACTGCATACAAGTCATGCAAAATTGGTTTTGTGAGGGAGGTACCAGAACTACTTGACCGACATAGCAGGTTTTCTATACCAACCTGACACCGATAAAAAGAAGTCCTTTCACCAAATTTCATTCACCTACGTCAATTACTTTGGGCGCTATCGTGCTTTCAACAGACAGAGAGGCATGAGTCCAATATTGGTTTTGTATGGGAGGTACCAGAACTACTTGACCGACATAGCCCATTTTCAATACCAACCTGACGCCGATAAAAAGAAGTCCTTTCACCAAATTTCATTCACCTACGTCAATTACTTTGGGCGCTAT
This sequence comes from Cheilosia impressa, assembly GCA_948293265.1. Classification (NCBI taxonomy): domain Eukaryota; kingdom Metazoa; phylum Arthropoda; class Insecta; order Diptera; family Syrphidae; genus Cheilosia; species Cheilosia impressa. Next base: position 67,025,777 of record OX411880.1, on the reverse strand, counting down.
CGTGCTTTCAACAGACAGAGAGGCATGGGTCCAATATTGGTTTTGTATGGGAGGTACCAGAACTACTTGACCGACATAGCCCATTTTCAATACCAACCTGACGCCGATAAAAAGAAGTCCTTTCACCAAATTTCATTCACCTACGTCAATTACTTTGGGCGCCATCGTGCTTTCAACAGACGGAGAGACATATGGGTCCAATATTGGTTTTGTATGGGAGGTACCAGAACTACTTGACCGACATAGCCCATTTTCAATACCAACCTGACGCCGACAAAAATAAGTCCTTTCACAAAATTTCGTTCACCTACGTCAATTACTTTGGGCGCTATCGTGCTTTCAACAGACAGACAGACAGACAGACAGACAGACAGACAGACAGACAGACAGACAGACAGACAGACAGACAGACAGACAGACAGACAGACAGACAGACGGACATGGCTAAATCGATACAGAATGTGATCCTGATTCATAATATATATACTTTATGAGGTCTCCGGTGACTCCTTCTTGGCGTTACAAATGTATGGGCAAAGTGAATATACCTTCCTGTGGAGGGTATAATAATCAGCGTACTCTTGAAAAAAGTGATTATACTAACTTGCTTAAATCGCTCAAACCTAATTTCATTATTGGCGGCGATTTTAATGCGAAACACACGTTCTGGGGTTCTAGATTCATCTCGCGAAAAGGTAGAATGCTCTATGGGGCAGGTATGGAGTACAATTGTGATTTCCACTCGACGGGCAAACCGACCTACTGGCCAACTGATACTTCAAAAATACCTGATCTGATAGATTTTTTCGTCGTGAAAGGATTATCTACCAACCACATTAAAGTTGAAGAGAGCTTTGATCTGTCATCTGATCATTCACCGGTTATTTTAACGTTGAGCGCAAAACTAGTCAATAACCAAGAGCCAGCTAGACTTACTGTTAAAACAACTAACTGGGAAGACTTTAGGAACGAAATTGAAGAGAATGTTGAACTGAGCGTTCCACTTACGACACCTTACGAACTTGAGGTTGAAGTTGATCGCTTCGTTGAAGTCGTTCAGCTCGCTTCCTGGAATAATACGCCTAACCCAAGAAAAACGCCGGCCAAATACGGTTTACGATATCCGCCCGAAATAAAAGAATTGGTCAACGAAAAAAGGAAAGCGCGTAAAAAATGGCAACAGAGTCGCGCTCCGCAACATAAAGCACATTTGAATTATTTGTGCAATTTGTTGAAGACAGCTATTAAGGATTTTAAAAATCGGGCGATAGGTTCTTACCTTGAAAATTTAACAGCGAAAAAAGATTCCAATTATTCACTTTGGAAAGCTGTAAAAGGTACCAAAAGGCCCAAAATCCCAGCGCCGCCAATAAAAATAAATCAAAATGAATGGGCAAGGGAAGATAAAGAAAAGCGGACGTTTTTGCCGCCCATCTACAGGAAACCTTTAAACCGTACGATGGTCGAGCGGCTTACGACAGTACCAATGGTGGGACGGAATTACTATCTAACGAGTTTTCACTCACATATGCAACGCTAAGGGAACTAAAACGTGAAATCGAATCTCTAAAACCTAAGAAAGCTCCTGGTTATGATTTGATCACCGGAGAAGTTCTCAAATTTCTACCTCGAAAAGCATTAATTAAGCTTCTATATATTATAAACGCTGCGCTCAGACTTAAACACGTGCCGAGCCAATGGAAAGTCGCGGAAGTCATTATGGTTTTAAAACCAGGAAAACCGCCAAATGAAGTAAAATCGTATAGACCAATTTCGCTTCTTCCAGTCATATCTAAAGTTTTCGAGAGGATATTACTTAGGCGCCTACAACCGGTTATAGAAGATAATAATCTAATCCCTGACCACCAGTTTGGGTTCAGAACCAAGCACTCGACGATTGACCAAGTGCATAGAATTACTGACGTAATAGAGAAAGCATTTGAAGAAAAAAAGATATGCTCAAGCGTATTCCTCGACGTCTCACAAGCCCTTGATAAGGTGTGGCACGACGGCTTAAAATTTAAATTACGACAAATTCTCCCCGTAAGCCTATATAATATCCTAGAATCATATCTCGGGAACAGACTCTTCCGTGTTAGACATGGTGTAGAATACTCGGAGCTTAAAGAAATTTCGGCCGGCGTACCGCAAGGAAGCGTCCTTGGGCCGCTTCTGTATCTGTTATATACTCGCGATATACCAAGAGAAGATGGCACTATCCTTGCTACCTTCGCCGACGACACCGCTATCCTTGCAGTAGGTAATACGATCGAAGAAACGACTGCAAAGCTGCAAACCACACTGAATAAAGTTAATGAATGGACGAGGGACTGGCGGATCGCCCTCAACGAAACTAAATCTGTTCACGTAAATTTCACATATAGGAAAACTAATGACTTGCCAATTTTCCTAAACTTGACTCGAATACCCTTTGCTAACGAGGCCAAATACCTGGGAATGACACTCGACGCAAAGCTGAAATGGAATTCGCACGTGAAAATGAAACGTAAAGAACTCGATATCAAATATAGAGAAATGTACTGGTTACTCGGAAAACATTCCCAGCTCAGTACCGAGAACAAACTGCTTTTATACAAGCAAGTGCTAAAGCCGGTGTGGACCTACGGAATACAACTTTGGGGTTGTACCAAGAAAACAAATGCCAATATTTTACAAACTTTTCAAAATAAAGTACTAAGAGAAATTGTCCAAGCTCCGTGGTATACTAGAAACGACGATATCCACAGGGATCTCGGAATTCCCACAATCGAAGCTGAAACTAGAAGCTTCGCGCGAAAGCATAGAAACCGACTAATCGGGCATATATCAACAATACAGTCCGACAAATTTTGGATGAGAGTAATTTATTGCGCCGACTACAAAGAACGAAACCTTTCGACTTGGCAAGATAAATATTAACCGCGTCTTAATTGCGGAACATGCAGGATCTTTCAGTGGAAAGTAACCTGTCAAAAGTGTTTTTATTTCGTTATAGAAAAATTGCTTGATAAGTTTTATCTTAGTTGCAGTATCTAACAATTTGTCGAAGGGTGGTGTTTTTAGTCAGTAGAAATCTGACACTACTATGAGCACGCGCTTGCTATTCTCATAGTGTCTTTGGAAGATTTTCACCTACCCTCGGAAAAAAAAAAAAAAAAAAAAAAAAAAAATTCACCGTCTATGCAGACGGGACCGAAAATTACTCGAAGAATTTTCTTCTCGAAGTAACGAAGAGTAGCCTCATCCGCTTTTGATAGAGTCCATGCCTCTGCACCATAAAGTAGGACTGGGATGATCAAGGTCTTATAAAGGGTCACTTTAGTTGTTAGAGAGAGGGCTTTGCTACTCAATTGCTTTCTTAGCCCAAAGAAACAGCGATTATCAAGAGTTATTCTTCGTTTAATCTCAGCGCTGATGTCATTGTCTAAAGTCATAGCGGAGCCTAGGTAGATAAAGTCCTTTACCACCTCAAAGTTATATCTGTCTATGGTGACATTTTGTCCAAGACGTCGGTGTCTTTAATGACAGCATATACTTTGTCTTGCCCTCATTGACCGTCAAACCTATCTTTGCCGCTTCCGTCTCAATGCTCACGAACGCGCCAGTGACATCACGTTGCGTTCTGCCGATTATGTCGATGTCGTCGGCGTAAGAGAGTAGGTGGACGGACTTTTGGAAGATAGTGCCTCTGGTGTTAGCGTTTGAGTTTTGCACTATTCTTTCAAGAACGATCTTAAAGAAGTCACATGACAGCGCATCGCCTTGTCTAAATCCTTTTTTGACATCGAAGGTCTCGGTAAGTTCTTTACCGACCTTAATGGAGCAGCGTGCATTCTCCATTGTCATCCTGCACAAACGGACGAGTTTGGCAGGGATGCCAAAACTAGACATTGCTCTGTATAGCTCGTCTCTATAAATGCTGTCATAGGCGGCCTTAAAATCGATAAAAAGGTGGTGGGTATCTATTTGGACTTCCTGGGTTTTCTCCAAGATCTGCCGCAGTGTGAATATTTGGTCAACTGTAGACTTTCCTGGCCTGAAGCCACACTGATAGAGACCAATCAGGTTGTTGACGAAAGGCTTCAGGCGTTCACACAACACGGCAAGATCTTGTAGGCGATGTTAAGAAGACTTATACCTCTGTAGTTGGCGCAGTTCAGAGGGTGTCCTTTCTTGAGGATCGGGCAAACAATGCTGAGTTTCCATTCATTGGGCATACTTTCCTCCGACCATATTTTACATATTAGTTGGTGCATGGTCCTTACCAAGTCATCGCCTGGTGCTTTGTTTGACTTAAGCTTAGATGTAGCTATCTTCACTTCGCCTAGGTCGGGTGGACGGTATTGTTGATCTTCATCGTCCAGGTTGAATGGTTCATTCTGCCTGACAGCGGGATTTAGTTCGTCATCGCCCTTGTTCGTCCTTGCAGGCTTCGGTTCGGGATCTGTAGCCTTGGGAGGTTCTTTTTACCCTTCAGTAAAACTTCCGAACCTCATTCCTGCAGTAACGTCTCTCTATTTCCTCGATCGCGTGCTTCTCATGCTGTTTCTTTTTTTTTCCTCAGAAGCCGGTGTTCGTCTCTTCTGTTCTGCGCGTAGAGTTCACGGGCATCTCTTGTCGTCCTTTGCAGCGCCGCTTGCCGGCATTCGTCGTCGAACCAGGGGTTTCTTAGCGGTGGTCGGGTGAAACCCAGCACAACAGAGGCGGTGTCTCTAATGGCTATTTGGCAATGGTGCCACTGGTCTTCAATATTTCATGCTGGCTGCATAAGACATCTTGAGAGATTGAGAGATACTCGATCGGAAAAGGCTCTGGAGATCTCATGCGATTGTAGCCGTCCGACGTCAAACTTCCTCACAGTATTTACTTGTCTTGGCAGTGGTTGGGATATCCGCAGTCGTACCTTGGCTACAACAAGGTAGTGGTCCGAGTCAATGTTGGCCCCTCGGAACGTTCGGACATCCATAATACTGGAGGAGTGCCTTGCGTCGATCGCAATGTGATCAATCTGGTTGACTGTTGATTGGTCCGGAGATCTCTATGTGCCTTTGTGAATATCGAGATGCGGGAACCGCGTACTTGCTACGACAACATTTCGCCCCGCCGCGAAGTCGATTAGCCGAAATCCGTTATCGGAGGTGGTGTCGTGTAGGCTGTACCTTCCGACAGTACTACCAAAGATCGCCCCTCTTCCTATCTTTGCATTAAAATCAGCTAGGACAATTTTAATGTCATAGTTAGGGCACTGCTCGTACGTCTTGTCTAAGAGCTCGTAGAACCTCTCTTTGGTGTCATTGTCTTTCTCCTCCGTGGGGGCATGGGCGCATATTAGGCTAATGTTGGCGAATTTAGCCTTGATGCGGATTGTCGTAAGGCGCTCGTTCACACAGCTGAAACTTAAGACTTCTTGCCTAAGTCTGCCGCCAACGACGAATACACAACCAAATAAGCGCTGTTTTTGTTGCCGATAGCAGTCGCCATAATAGATATCGCAGTTGTTCATCCTCTTCTTGCCCGGTCCATCCCATCGCACTTCTTGGATGGCGGTTAGGTCTGCTTTATAGCAGTTCAGGACCTCCGATAGCTGTTCGGCTGCACGCGGTCTGTTAAGGGCCTAACATTCCACGTGCAGATCCGAAATTCGTTGTCCTTTATTCGTTTGCTAGGTTCGTCAACAGTAAATTCATCCGTATCCGAGGCTTGTTGTTGTTTCGGAACTGGGTTTGGTTTTCCGCAGTCGGGCAGTTACCCCGGCGTACAACCTCCAACCTGGAAGGCCATGCCCTTTGTTGGACCCCTTGGACGAAAGGGGCCGGATTCCTCTGGTGTCAGTAACCCACTTCGAGGATGTGAGAGCTGCCGTTGGCCCATAAAGTGTTCATCCGCCGTACATCCTCTTTCTGAGGGGCTCATGTAAGACCTCTGAGACTCGATCAGGCAGTTATTCTGACAGAGCATTATAGTGTTGCTAATTTCTTCGTGTTCAACACTCGCGCTTATAAGTTCAGCAAGTCATGCCCGGATGGGCAGACTAGTACCCGGTGGTTACCACTGGGAGGTAAAATAAGCACAATTGATATGCATGAAAAGTTGCAACAGCTGGGCACCGCCAAGTTGATGCCAATCAGTGTCTACCCGATTCATACATACCCAACCACCATGTGTATCAGATAGTGGCAAGAAATCCCAGGCCTCAGACAAGCCAAAAAGCCAACTCCCCGGATTGCCGGCTATGTCTTGAAGTAGACGAAACAGCTGAGCACATCATGTGTGAATGTCCGGCTCTATCTAGAATCAGAAGGAAATATTATTTATTATTATTTTCTAAATATTATTTTCTGTCATTCCCGACACAATAGACCTTCTTAGGTCGACGTGCCTATTTTTCGCCTTGGCGAGACAGAAGTTTAAAAAAAAATATATTTCCCATCTTCCTTTCTTTTCTTATCGTAGTTTTTGCGATTTTCGTCTTGAATTCGCTTTTCAGTATGGACAATATCTGGGTTCGCAATAGTTCTCATTTCTAACCCTGTTAGGATCTTAAAAGGCGATATTTTCGTGCTCCTTGGTCGCGTGCTGTTGATTATTTGTTGTACTTTATCGATGTGTCTGTACCAGTTTTTTTAATTTTCCAGACAGAATTTTTTTAACATTGGTACTATTATCCTGTGCATCCTTTCCACCTGTCCATTTCCGCGCGGTATGCCCGTGGCAATCAGTAGATGTTAGATTTCTTGACTTTCACAATACTTCTTAAATGCGTTAGATGTAAATGCTGCTCCCCTGTCGGAAATTATTCTTTTTGGGTTTCCGAATAAAGCTGCCTGTTTGCATAAACGTTCAATGACCGCATCTGCGCCGTATTTCTGGTGGGGTAAAGCCACATAAATTTGGAAAATGCATCTACCACTACGAGTATGTGGTTAAATGCTTTCTTTGTCGATTCCATTGGTCCTACGTGGTCAATATGATACGTTTCCAAGGGCGTATCTTCCTTGTCTATTGGTGATAAAAACCCTTACTTTTTGCCTCTTTTCTTTTCAGTGATAATGCATTGTACGCAACCGCTGATTGTTTGTGCTACTTTTCGACCTAATTCTGGTATAAAATAAGATTTTTCAATGCAGTCTTGTGTTTTGTTAATTGAGAAATGTCCTTGGTTATGAGCGATTTTGATGATTTCGTCCTCCATAACGGATGGTATTACAATAAGTTAATTGATGGGATCTTTATATAGTACGCCGTGTCGCAAAAAAAAATCCTCGTATTAGTCTTTCTCAAGCACTTTTCTGACTGCTCTTATCCAATTGTCTTTCAGGTGGTTCTCTTTCAGGTTATAGGTCAGTGAATCCTCGGCCAGCATACAAAATACAAATTTGCGTAAGCACAAAACGATTGAACGATATCGTCTCGACGATGCTTCTACTTCGTCTAACAACCAAAAAACGATAACCGTTGAAACGATTGGACGATCATCGTTTATTTGTTGCTTCACGTTACTAATTCAACTGTCAAATACAATCGTCGAAACGATTCGATTGAACTGTTTTGCTATCGTTTCATCGTTTTTGCTGCATTTTTCACTTTTAATAAGGCCTGAGAGAAGTATAAAAAATTATTAAAGGAAAACACACACTTATATTCTCTTTGGAGGTGACTTGCACTTATCCGAACTAAAAAAAAATGCATTCTTTGCCAAAAAAAAAAATGGTAATAGGACTTATTGGGAATATCAAATGAATTTCATCTATTTGTTTTTTTAATTTATGCATTTTTAATGCAATCAGAAAAAAATGCCATCATAAATTTCATTAATTTCTTTTTACAATTCGCCCCTTACCAATAAAAATTCTACTACCTAGCTATCTATTTTTGAATAAAATACCCAATTCCATGACAACGAAGAAAATAAACAAATTTATTCAAGAAAAGAAAAGAAAAAAACAATTTCGATACATTTTTAAATTTTTTAGGTGTCAAAGTTTATTTACAGTCATGCTCAATCTGTTGAAAACGAGAAAGATGAACGATTGGATTGAACGACGCGACTATGATGTTGTATGTGTCTATCAGAATCAAAAACGATGTATTCCACTTTTTGAACAAATCGAGTTGGCAATGCATATTAATTCTCCCTCTTGAAATCTATCTATTTCTGTTTTCGTTTGTTTCCAAAGCCAACTTATTCCAGAGAAATTTTGATTTGAATTTGTGGGTTAGAATCAAAACCGATATATTCCTCATATAAATTTGAAACAAAACGAATCCATTCCTAGTTAAAATCAAAATAATACTATTCCAATACTAAATTACGTTTTTTTTTACTTTAATAATCAAAACTAGTGTATTCCAGAAAAGGCGAGAAAATCTGCAAAATCTGTCAAACTTTTTAATGGCTTAACAGTATGTATTTGTAGTTCATTTATTTATGAGTATGTGTTAAGCGATGACTTGAAAAAATAAAAACATAACTAAAAGAGCTTAAAACAAGTAAAAGTGTTATCATCGGCCTGGCCGATGCTTTGATACCCTCCACTGCATACAAGTCATGCAAAATTGGTTTTGTGAGGGAGGTACCAGAACTACTTGACCGACATAGCCCATTTTTAATACTAACTTGAGGACAATAAAAATAAGTTTTCTCACAAAATTTCACTTGTCTAGGTAGATCCTTTTCGACGCTATCGTGTTTTTAACATAATATGTTTTCTAATATTGGTTTTGTATGAGAGGTACCAGAACTACTTGACCGACATACCCCATTTTTAATACCAACCTGGCGCCGATAAAAAGAAGTCCTTTCACCAAATTTCGTTCACCTACGTCAATTACTTTGAGCGCTATCGTGCTTTCAACAGACAGAAAGACAAATGGGTCCAATATTGGTTTTGTATGGGAGGTACCAGAACTACTTGACCGACATAGCCCATTTTCAATACCAGCCTGACGGCGATAAAAAGAAGTCCTTTCACCAAATTTCGCTCACTTACGTCAATTACTTTGGGCGCTATCGTGCTTTCAACAGACAGACAGACAGACGGACATGGCTAAATCGATTCAGAATGTGATCCTGATTCAGAATATATATACTTTATGAGGTCTCCGGTGACTCCTTCTTTGCGTTACAAATGTATTGGCAAAGTGAATATACCTTCCTCTGGAGGGTATAAAAAGGGTTTCATTTTCATGAACAGATCTATTCCAAGTAGAAAATTTCAAAACGCATGTATTCCAAAACATTAATTTTCAAAACAACTTTATTCCAAAATGCATTGATAAATATTTCGAAGACCTTTTCAGGTTTCACAATAAATTGCATTTAGTAAAGTTTGAAAACCTATGATAAGATATAAAAATGAAAAAGTTCTTAGTATTTTGAAGGCAATGTTCCTTAGGAACATTTTTTTCGAATATCTCAAAACTAGTAAAAGTGGAATACGTTGCTTTTGATTCTAATAGACACAACGCGAATTGGCTGCGCACAGTCTGATTTTTGACCATTAATTGGCACTATAATATTTTGGCGCTTTTTTTGCAAACAATCAACCACATACTACAAACTAATGTCTCCTGTAGGTGTACACAGACGAAGTTGGTACAGCATTTATACTCACACATACACCATGCACCTTTTAATGTAGGTATGCACGAATAATTATATGACGTTCCCCAAAAGTATTAGTTTACATTTTAAATATTGTATTCAAAATGGCTTGCCATTGTAGTACAACATTAAATACATTAACTTTTTTGTTTACTTTTACTACTTGCGACGCACTATCTGTCTTCTTGTTTGTTTGGCGTTTTTTTTTTACCCACATAAACATCACTGATTTCCATGGTTTACAACAATAGAACGAGATCCAACAGTTGTTTTAAATCATGGAAATCAATGATCTATAATTATATTATATTATGTGGCAAAATCAAATGAAAACGCTTTCAGATTATACTAAATAAACTGTAGTACATTAAAAACGAAACAATTAATGAAGTGTGCAAAATCAAATTTTGATGTAAAAATAGGAGAAATTTAAGAAAAGCTAGATTATTGATTTTCTAAAACTTCCGCTATCTTCTTCTATATATAATTCTACTGTACGTGTGTTGTGACTGAACTCCTCCTAAACGGCTGGACCGATTTGCATAAATTTTTTTGTATGCGTTTGGGTTGCGCCCCTGGTGGTTTAGATTTACAATTCGGTCCAATTGGACAATGGGGCGTGGTACCACCCATACAAACCAAAAATTAAAAATCTATTATTTCTGCTCCTGATAACGGTATTTGCACAAAATTTGGTACGTCGGTTTGGTGTGCATTTTTTAAGTGCTGCTGCAAATATGGGCGGGATTGTAAAAAGGGGTGTGTTACCTCCCATTAAAAAAATAAAAATAAAGAAAAAAATATTTCTGCTCCTGCTAACAGTTGGTATTTCGGTTGGGTGAACATATTTTAAGTTCTGCTGCAAATGTAGGCGGGATTTGATAAAGACGTGAGGTACCTCCCATACAAATCTTCTTTATTTATATAATTCTACTGCACGTGTGTATGTCACTGGATAAATTTATTTTGGTCATCGAGCTTATTTGTTTGCTTTTATTTTTTGACATCTCACAAATTCGTTCTCAATCGATCAAACAAAAGTAAATTTTAATTTACGCAAGAGTGGTTTGTTTTATTTCGAATTGCAAGACAACGAGTGTGGTGTCATTGAAAACAACACAAACGTGAATCAAGCAATAACTACGGCCACACGTAGGTGTTCTAATTTAAGTGTATTGCATTAAGTGCGTTTCGTTATTTTCATATTTAAATTTTTTTGTATCTTTGGATATTTTTGGTGTCGTATTTTCAGTGAATATTAAGTGTATTACATTCACATATAAGTTACGTAACTGAAACAATGCCACGTCTTCGGGGACGAGGAGGAAATATTGGTCGACGAACTATACATTCACAATTACAGCACAACCATCGGTTAAATACATCGGCACAAGATCAATTGACGGACAATGGAAATGTAATAAATCCGACTGCAATCACACGTGCTAATGAAAGTCAAGAGCACCGCAATGAACGCCTTCGAGCTACTGCATTGACACAAAGACTGGCCCGTCAACGAGTCACCGACACATTCAGAACACGCGAACAACAGCGTTTGCAACTGTATCGCACATTGACACGTGCATCACTTCTTCGCCTTGCGTTTGAATACATATAAGTCGGACTGTCGGACATCGACTATTCGTCACATTCACAAATTCTAATCGGTGCTATGAGCAAACAGCACCAACCCTGTCATGCACTCAAATACAAAGGTGAATCGGCCGGTTTCTGCTGCTCGTCTGGAAAAGTTGTATTGCCACCATTGAATTCGCCGCCAGAACCATTGAAAGCATTATTGGCTGGAAGAACATCTCAATCTAAATTGTTTTTGCGTAAAATTCGCAAATTCAATTCGTGCTTTCAAATGACATCATTTGGAGCAACAAAAATCGTTACAAAAGCGTTGTGACATTATAACTCGCGAACGGTCAAACCGAACTCGATAACATTTTTAGGGTTTGGCTGCATGGTTGGTTTGAACGAAATTGGTCAATGCGTTGGTGAGTTATGTCAACATCTGATTTTGTCCACATAAAAAACAAAAACTTAGGCGCCTATTAGCGTGTGCTGTATGTTTACTGTGTGCTGATGTCATACACACGGTAATGACTTCACGCACGATTTTTTAAAAACAAAACCTCAAAACGATCATGGACTTAATCGTTAAGCACTGTGTTTTTGGACAATCGCGTTTCTGGATGTACTCTGTCGAATGGCAGACGCGACGATTGCCGATTGCCCACATTCTGCTTTAGTCTGACCGGACCAACTCGATTCAATCATTGGTGCGGAAAAAGATGATCAAGAAGCTGACCTGGAAATCTATGAAGTCGTTTCTTTGCTTTGAACATAATTTAATTCCAAGGAAGTTCCATTCGTTCAATAGAGAGGTTCAACCATCAAAAGGGATGTTAATAATTTAATCAATTTTAGGTGGTACGAAGTTCGTCCGGTCAGCTAGTTTTACACTAAAATTCGATTACTAACATCACGTTAGATCAGTATTTTTTTTCCATAAATATGTTACTAAAGTAATTCTACAATTTCCACAAACATTATATTTATTAAGTTGTACCTAAGTATAACATACCTACATTTAACTGTGTTCACTTTATTATGACGCTATTAACAAACCAGACTAGCAGTACCAAAAATAAAGGTAAAAACAGTAACCGAACTTCTGTTGAATGTTCTCATACTTTAAAAGTATAAAATCGATAGAATGAATCATTTAATAAATATTACGACCTAATAATAATAAACGCAACAAAAAATAAACATTTCCTCAATTTATATACAATGTAGTACAAGTACATACACCTTGTGCCCCTACCTAAAGAAAGTCATATGGCAGGCAAATGGCCGCTTTATGACTCTAATTGGGATCCATTCTTAACAAAAAGAATTTTATTTTTGAATAATTGATATTCGAAACTTCTTTTGTTCTTTAAATACATATGTTAACTAGTTAAGTAGAAGAGATAATGCCTTTAATTTAATTTTACAGCCATTGTAATGGGTTTGAAAGTCCCCGGGGAAATATAAATAATTTGGAAATTAAACTCAATATTATAAATACTCAATATTTCTCGAGCGCGTGAGTTTTTGCCACTGCAACTTGTTGGTACTTGAGGTAAAACTGACTTTCGTTTTAATATTTTGCACTCGGGTACGAAGAAATGCAATTACTGAATTCACATAATATTATCTGCATTACCATTTTCCTGATATGATCTTTCTTTATTTTATCATTCCCATTAAAGTGGAAAGTTTTGTATACATTTCTAATTGGTAAAAGCATATTTATTTATATTTACAAACACACGAAAACAAATTTGACAGCTGACTAAAGTTCGGTTGCATTTCGGTTACAAGTCATAACCAAATATGCCATTATGTGTGTGTCCCAAAATAGTAATTTAATGAGCTAAAACTCATTCCCCACATTGGTCATCGTTCCATCCTGCAATGGAAACAGTACGCACTTTTAAACTCTATACGAACATTTACTGTATCGGTTACATATGAGAAATGTGGTAACAGCGCCTAAACTACAACCATCAATTTCTACTTGGGTAGTGTGTCTACGTGCTTCATTTTTGATCCGGATCTATGCTCAATAGTGTAATCGAATTCTTGCAGAACATAGCCCATCGTTATACTCTTGTGGGTACGTCCTGCTTATTCATCGTTATAGTAAAGGCATTTCCGACAATGATTTTGCTGTTATGGCATAGCCCTTTACAAATCTTATAAAATAGGATGTTAATCCTACGAATCGCTGCAATGGCTTTCGGTCACTTGGTAGGGCGAAATTTTGTACTACTCTTGTTATACCCTCCACAGGAAGGTATATTCACTTTGCCCATACATTTGTAACGCCAAGAAGGAGTCACCGGAGACCTCATAAAGTATATATATTATGAATCAGGATCACATTCTGAATCGATTTAGCCATGTCCGTCTGTCTGTCTGTCTGTCTGTCTGTCTGTCTGTCTGTCTGTTGAAAGCACGATAGCGCCCAAAGTAATTGACGTAGGTGAATGAAATTTGGTGAAAGGACTTCTTTTTATCGGCGTCAGGTTGGTATTGAAAATGGGCTATGTCGGTCAAGTAGTTCTGGTACCTCCCATACAAAACCAATATTGGACCCATATGTCTCTCTGTCTGTTGAAAGCACGATGGCGCCCAAAGTAATCGACGTAGGTGAATGAAATTTGGTGAAATCACTTCTTTTTATCGGCGTCAGGTTGGTATTGAAAATGGGCTATGTCGGTCAAGTAGTTCTGGTACCTGCCATACAAAACCAATATTGGACCCATGCCTCTCTGTCTGTTGAAAGCACGATAGCGCCCAAAGTAATTGACGTAGGTGAATGAAATTTGGTGAGAGAACTTCTTTTTATCGTCGTTAGGTTGGTATTGAAAACCTGCTATGTCGGTCAAGTAGTTCTGGTACCTCCCTCACAAAACCAATTTTGCATGACTTGTATGCAGTGGAGGGTATGAAAGCATCGGCCAGGCCGATGATAACACTTTTACTTGTTTTCTCTTCTGATTGTCTTATTGTTCCTTCTTCTAAATATAATATAGCCCAGGAAATTTACGCGTCTTTTCAGGAATTGGCATTTTGTCCATTTTATGCGTAACCCATACTCTGAAGCTACATGTAGTACCAACTTCAGCTTCCGTAGACCTTCATCTTCATCCTTGGTGGGAATTATGAGGTCGTTCATGTACACTACGATTGTTCCATTTTGAATAAGGTTTCTCAGCACTGCTGAGATGTATCGTGAGAACACTGCGGGTGAGTTATTAATTCCGAATGGAACAAACTAGAACTCAAATTGGCCATTATGGCCATGTATTTCTTTGAGCTTTGACCATTCATCAAATCTGGGGTTGAAAAAACATTTGCCCTTTCCAATCGTTCAAGTACATCGTCGATTAAAGCCATCGGGAAATTGTCTCTCACAATTTTTTTTCGTTCAGCCTCCTGTAATCACAATATAGTCTTATCGTGCCATCTTTTTTCTGCACTAAAACTATGGGTGATGCGTATGCAGAAAAACTTGTTCGGATTACTCCCTGATGTAACCAATCGTCAACCAGTCTTTCCACTATACCCTGGTCAGCAGGTGATAGTCTTCTCGGCCGTTGGTACACCGGAACATCATCGGTGAGTATAATCTTCATTTCTACAGGGGATTTAAAGTAGAGTGTCGGCGTATATTATTTTAACATTTCTTTTATGCTTTGCCACTAATGGGGTTTGAGGTGCGTCACTTCATTATCTGGGACTTCTTCCTCCAAAGTAAGACATATAATACTTAGCTTTTGAAACGTTGTGTTGATCCTGTTGACACAGTCAACAAACATAAAACGAAGGTCATGCAAAAACAGCATAATTGCATGGCGTAAATACGATGGCACGCATTAATGGTCAGTAGGGCAGCATCGTGATTACTTACCAATAAGGTAGTAATGCATAAATGGTCAGTAGGGCAGCATTATGATTACTTAGCAATAAGGTAGTATTTAAGCAAAACAATTTCGAGAAATAAATTAAATTGGATCAGATAGTCGAAAAGCAAGTCTGGTTATTTCTCCCCCCACCCGCGGTAAGGAGAATTAACGATTTAATCTGAACTTACAAAGAGATCAGACAGATCCCATCCTTCTTATCATCTATTTCCGTAGGTCTGGCCTTCGCCATCTTTTTTACATCTTTAAAAACATTAACTTCTTTGGTTTTCTCAGCATCCTGAGACTCTTCTGGTTCCTTGAATCTCTTATCTTTACTTCTAATGGAGTACTGCTAATCGAGACTCTTCCGGGGCAGCTCAATCCAATGTTGCAATTTAGTTGAGTAGGATAGGTATTGGGGATATCTGCCTATTCGGTCCGTTTAATTCTCCCCTACTCGTGGGTACACATATGGACCAAAATTAAATAAATAATAATGATGTTCCTTCTGAAAGCGAGGTGGAAGGCTTAGAAGGGGTCGAGATGATGTTGGAAGGCGCTGACATGAACCCGAATAAGCTTGATGGGTCAGTGGACTCTGATGGGAAACCAAAAGAGTTAGCAGACCAATCGTCAGTGAAGGTAGACAATGCGGTGCAGAAATGCGCCAAGAGGTCAGCCGAAACTGCGAAAGCCGGATTGGAAGAGGAGTCCCGAATCCGAGCGGAAGTTGCACAAACACCTGAAGCAAAGGATGAAGAGGGTCAGAAAAAGACAAAGATTGGCCTTGGCCAAATCTGTCTCGGCGGAAGGCATACACAAGTCGGTCGAGGAACTGACTGAAATAGTTGCCAACTTGTAGTTGACCGAAACCTCTCCAGAAGACGGTGGAACTAAGAATCGGTTCAAATGTTCCGAGACCATGAATCCATCCGAAACTGAGAAGAAGGGGACGGAAGGCGGAAGGGAAGACGGACAGTCTGCTCAACATGGGGTCAGTCTACAGGTACCACACTCCAGTGGTTATGTGGATGGACAACATGTAAAACGGACTATTAGTCAACCCGAAAAGCAGAAATCGTGTAAGGCCGAGCAACCTGGACCAAGCAAAATAAAGCGAAAGCTGAGCCAAGCTATGGGAAGGAGAGCAAAGCAAGCAGATGCTGTAAAGACTTACGCTAGGAGTGAGAGAGCCAAAGTTGACAAGGGCGTAAAAACCTTTGCTCAAACAGCGGCGAACGATCTCCAAATGGGTGTTGCCGACATTAGTCGAGACGGAGGGATAGAAGCTTCACAGTAACCAAGGTAACCAAGAAACCAAGGGTTGGCTATGTGAGACTGTAGGGAAGATGACCGACCTATGGGAGGGAATCAACCTTAAAATAGACAGGCTTCACATACTGAAGGATGTGGAAAGGTTGATAATCGTCGTTCCCGGTGAGCCCGTGAGCAAAGATGTCATCCTTGCCAGACTTTGTCGTCAAAATTCCCGTGTGAAGGACACTTCGAAATGGAGGGTTATTCATGTGGGAAGATATGACGACAACAAAATTGGTGGAACCAAGCTGACGATCTGGTGCCCGAGGGAGAAAGCGAGGCTGGTTAGACAAGCAGGAGATAGACTCTTTTGCGGGTTGGACATAGCATTTGTGAAGTTCCAATGATCATCGGAAAAGACTCAACCTGGAAGGCCATCCGGTAGGGCGACGAAGTGATAGAAACCATGGAGATGGGATCAACACAAGTCGGGCGGGAGGTGGGCCCGTACCGGGAAAAGCTGAGGGCGATTCAATTGAACCTTCATCACAGCAAAGCGGCATCAGCAATGATGACTAAATGTTTTGATGAGGATTCGTTTGACAAAGCCCTGATACAGGAGCCTTGGATCTTTAGAGGAAAGATAAGAGGACTCCCAAATAGCATGGCTGAGCTACACTTAGCGCAAAACAGCGAAAGAATTAGGCCCTGTATCCTGGTGAGGCATGTAGTTCAAGCATATAAATTGCCGGATATTTGTGCCCCAGACCTTGCAACAGTACGAGTAGGATCAGGTGCGGGAAGTTTTGTCATAGCATCTGCATACCTGCCTTGTGATTCTCCAGAACCTCTTCCGACAAGAGAGTTAGAGTCTTTGGTGAATGCATGCAGGAACAGGAACAAGGATATAATAATTGGTTGTGATGCTAATGCACATAATACAGTGTGGCGCAGCACAAACGATAATTACAGAGCAGAAGCCTTATTCGAATTTGTATCATGCAAGGATCTGGCTATCTTAAACAGGGGAGCAGAGCCAACCTTCGTGGATGTGCGGCGAATGGAGGTGATCGATGTTACCCTGTGCAGTAGCCAGATAATTGAAAGAGTATCAAATTGGAGGCTAATGGATCAGGCTACATTGTCGGATCACAGAGCCATTTCATTTGATGTTCGCTATGGATCTAAAAGGAAAAAAGATCGGAAATACATCAGAGTTCCGAAGAACACGGATAGGACAAAATACCTCGAAGTGTTTTAGGAAAAACTGAATGTAATGACATTCGGAATACCGAAAAATACTTGGCTGAAGCATCTGCAGACAGCTGTTGAAGGTGCGTACCGAGTGGCTTGCACACCTACTTTAGTGGATCCTGTGGCTTGGTGGTGCCAGGAACTTGAAAAGGATGTGCGGAAAGCCTTCAATCATGCCATGAGGAGGGGAGAACCCGAAGCGTGGGATAAATATAAGGCGAAAGAGAAAGAGCTGAATGTTACTCTGCGACGACGTAAAAGGGAGTCATGGAGGGACTTTTGCTCGAGTATGAGGAGTACATCTGAAGTCAGTAGACTACAAAAGATTGTCTCGAGAGATCCGGTTTCCAAGATCGGACTCATTCGTAATAGATTGGTTGAGTTGGTGGAAACACTGCATCACACAAATGAAGTCCTAATGGAGCTACACTTTCCAGGAAGCTATAAGTCAGATCAGCCCTGGGCTCCAAGGAAACAAGTAGCGAACAGGATGGATAGAACGGAAGCAGAACGGATAGTGACACCAAAAGCGGTCAAGGGTGCGTTAACAACATTCTCACCCCTCAAAACTGCGGGGTCGGATGGTATATTTCCAGGTCTAATGCAATGGGGTGTAGACGTAATTGCACCAAGGCTCAGGAATATATACGTTGCATGCCTAGCAATAGGCTATATCCCGATTACATGGATATAGGGTTTCCAAAACCTGGAAAAAAGGACTACACCAAGGCAAAGTCATTCAGACCAGTCAGGTTAACATCCTTCCTGTTAAAAACAGGAGAGTACTGCGCTTACGACCTATCCTTTAAATGGTAGACTGCATGCATACAGAGTACGCATGTCTACAGAAACGGCGCTACATCAAGTAGTACCCGTTGCGGAGGAAGAGCTAAATACGGGGGGCATTGCGATGACCACTATAATGGACATTGATTGTGCCGCCTTCGATAAGATATGCTTTGAAAGTCTGAAACAAGCCTTAGAAAAACGTAGGGTTAGCCCACTTGTAGTAAGATGGGTGGACAATATGTTAAATACAAGGGCGATAAATATTCAGGCGGGAACCTCAAAAGTCAGAGGAAGGATTAGCAGAGGTTGCCAACAAGGAGGTGTTCTCCTTGTTTAGCAATAATGACCAGAGGCAAATTCATGGACGTCACCGCAGATATCATGGGGAACGCACTCAGAGTGGTTGAGCGGAGGTGTCTGGAACAAGGGCTCTCCATTAATGCGGGGAAAACAGATCTAATAGTCACTATGAAGAGGAAAAATCTGGAATTTTGGCCTTAACACTTTTCGGATCGGACTGGACTTACTTGGAATTACCATGTTGAGGAGAAGGTCCGAAAAGCAAAAAGGGTACTACATCAGTGCAAACGTGTATGTGGACTGAGGTGGGGACTCTCGCCTAGGTCAGCATACTGGATGTATACGATTATAACTAGACCCAATATCACGTACGCCTCGGTTGTATGGTGGGCGAAAGCCTCTCAGAAAACTGTGAGGAAGCACCTGGATAGGGTTCAACGTTCAGCATGTATAGGAATTACAGGTGCAATACGTACAACCCCAACATGCGCATTGGAAGTCATCATGGGGATCTTACCGCTAGACTTATTTATTAAGAAAACAGCGGCCCAAACGGCACTTCGTTTGCATCGAGATGCGAAATGGCACAATCGTGGTACGATCTATGGACATAGGAAGATCCTGGAACTTGTCAAAAACGAGATTAGGGAGCTAAACATGCCTATGGATCGAATAACAAGGGTGCGTATTATTGAAAGAAATCACAAAACTCGTATTGAGAACGGATTTCTTCCAGAAATAAGAAATGGTGAAATAGTGATTTTCACGGATGGATCCATGATGGATGGCGGAGCGGGGGCCGGTATCTATTCAGAAGAGCTGGAACTTGCCCGTCACATTAGCCTCGGGAAATACACTTCAGTATACCAGGCTGAGAAGATTGCTTTGCTTCATGCGCTAGACTACTTGCTGGAGTGTCAGGTGAAAGAAAGAAATTTCCTTATAATACTGGACAATCGGGCGGTGATCAGACGCATGGAACAAACAAACATCGTTGGCACTGGAATGTGTACTTAAGCTTAATAAGTGTTCATCTAAAAATTAAGTGACACTAATTTGGGTACGAGGACACATTGGGATCGAAGGCAATGAAAAGGCGGACTCCCTTGCAAAACAGTGGTCAACTGAAAAGTTGCTGGGACCAGAACCATTCTCTTCAATTGGCAGAGGAATGGTAGAACAGCTGATTCACAAATGGATCACGGCAGAACACCTGAGAAGGTGGTCAACCGTGGAACAATGTAGTCGAAGAACATTGAAATGGGTGGTGGCTTTGTCACAGGACATGGTAATTTCGGGTATCACCTAAGGAAAATGGGCCTTAGAGAGGATGATACTTGTAGGCTATGCCTGGAGGAATCTGAGACAGCGGCACATATACTGTGTCAATGTCCGGCGTTGGCTAGCAGAAGAATGAGGATCTTGGGACATCATTGTATCGAGACCCAGTCGATAAGACAGATCTCCCATAAACAGATGCTAGCGTTAACACTAGGAATCGAGCCCAGAGAAGAACTGTGAAGAAATAACAGTGGTAGATAGACGAAAAGAGACCCGACAATGGTGGTCTGATTCGAATATCTCTCGAAATCTATATATATATCAAGAATTTCTGTAATGTTCGGAATGGGGTATCTGTCTTCTACTGTTTTTTCATTGAGCTTAAAGTAGTCTATGACAAGCCGCCACTTCCGTTTTCCTGTTGCGTCCTTTTTCTTGGGTACGATCCAAATAGGGGACGACCACGGTGAAAAGCTTCTTCGTATTATTCCCTGATTTAACATATCTGTTATATGGCTTCGTATTTCTTCCCTATGTACATAAGGATATCGGTAAGACTTGCTGTGTATTGGTACAACGTCTTTTGTATTAATTTTATGCTTGATAAGATTTGTAAACGATAGATTCTCACCTCTCCTAAAAAACGTATCTTTGTATTGTTTACAGAGTTTTTGCAAAGCCTTCTTTTCCTCAACATTTAACTGATTCGTTCTTATTAAATCATTAATATCATCCTTCTCGTTATTATCAGAAAAATAATTACTGATAGAAAAGTTGTGAACTTCTGCAAAGTGTTCATTATTAAGAGATTGTACTTTTATTGGTTGCTCAATGACAAATTTTTGTGGTATTTCTGATAAATTGATTACTTCGATAGATGAACACCATTCCTGCGCTTCATATTTATACCTTTGGGAATTGACAGGTTTTCATTAATTTGAACGGGCTTTATGTATATACTTCCCTTTTTTATGTCTACTGGTAAATGTGCAATTATTTTGCTATGCGCTGGGACAATATAAGGCTTTGACATAAAATTTTGTTTAATTTCAAAGGTATTTGAGCAAACTTGGTTTGTAAAACAGAGTTAGGAATATCTATTTTCATTTGTAGTTCTTTCATTAAATCTATTCCTATCAAGCCATCAAAGTACTGATGGAATCTATATAATTATAAATTTGAGTGGCTTTTGGGTTTTCCTTATCTACTATATGGGTTCCAAATACAGTTTTATTTTCAATTGGCTTAATCCTAATAGCCTGTGTTTTGTTAATTACTTCCGGATTTATAAATGATCTACTGTTTCCTGTATCTATTAAAAATTTAAGAGGTTGATCTTGTAAGCTTATTATATGAATATAAGGTAATGCAGATTAATTAAAATTATTTACATATAACTAACCTATTGGTGTACCGAGGCTTTCATGCGAAAATTTTCGTCATTTACTTCGATAATTTCATCCAGGTCTTGATGTGCATCAATATTTTGGATGTAGTTTTTGGGATTTCTGTGGATACTGGATACCATTTTCTTCCACATTGTACAATTCTGCTCTAGGATGATTATGAATCTCTGCCGGTGTGAAAGTTTTATTAAATCGCCTGTTATTGGTATCGTTACTTTTGATTCAAAGAATATTATTTCTAAGAGATATTGCAATTGTTATGTTTATTATTTGGTTATTGATTTATTGTGAACATTTTAAAATGTTATTTTAATTTGAACAAAAATGCAAACAAAAAAAATAAATGGTTTTCCAAATCAATGTAAAAATCCATTTTGTCCATATGATATAGACAAAATGACATATTTGGTATGGATATAATGACATACAGCATATGGCATATCCGATAAGTCTACGTCGCTACAAATTTACAAATTATTTTTATAAATATTTTTTTACCTTCAAATTTAGTTCAAACGCATAGTTCACAAATGAATCCATCATTGGCACATCAGCACAGAATGCATGAGCCTAAAGATTACACTTTATGCAACGTAACCAAGTTTCACCAGGCTTGGAGTGAGAAAAAATGTCGTTGCAATAGATGCACGGACAGTTGTCATCGCCGTCGGCAGTAAAGTCTTCATCGTCTGTCTCATCATCATTAAAAAGGATCTTGGTGACCTTTCTTTTACGTTTTTCTGGGGACTCTTGGGTGCATTTTGAATTCGCATGCATATGTCGTTTTGTCCATAATTATGGTATGTCATTTTGTCCATATCGTAGTTTTGACAAAATTTTCAAAATAAAGTGTAATAAAACTCTGGTTTTATTGCAGAAAATTAGCTAATTTCATAGGTTTTGTCATAAACTATCGATATCATAAATAATATTAAAGAAAAATTACAGAAAACTCACCAAATCACAAAAAAAAGTTTGAACCAAAAAAAAAAAATTTTTGCTGATAATACTTTTTGCTTTTTGGCACCGACTCACGGCTATTAACTGAGCTGTCATTTTGACAGGATTTTATATATCATCGAAGTCACCTTTGAAGATAGCATCTAGTGCTGTAAGTGTATCACATTTGAAGTTAAGGCTAGTATGTCATTTTATCCATATGTGTCATTTTGGACGTACTTCCCCTACGACTATTCCCACTATATGTGTTCATTGGTTCTGGACCTCTTGAGTGACCATGTTGGCTTATTTGCCGACTTTGGGGTTTGGGAAGGGATATAGGGGGTTTTCTTGTTGCGGAAAAGTTTGTTGAAAACTAGGATGTGTAAAATTAGATTGTTGGAATTTATCTTGTTTGAAGTTATGCTGTTGGAAATTCTGTCTTTGATTGAATGATTGTTGAAGATGTTGGATATTATGTTGCTGAAAGTTGTTTTTATGTGGATTATGAGTATGTATTTCTATAACATTGATTTTTATTATTTGGGAAATATTGCTTTGGGTAAGGAACATGTTGTGTGTTCCTCACATAGTATGTATTTTGTTCTTCCAAACAAAAATCTAAAGCTATTGCAAGGGTTCTTGACCTCATAGCTCTTATAGTTGAGCCCAAAGGTTCTTTTAGGCTGGTTAAAAATGTGTTGAGGCACATTTCCTCATAAAGAACATATTTTGCATTTATGACTGATTGTTCTTTCTTAAGTACCCGAATATGGTTGATCATGGTTGAAAAAATGTCAATTACGTTTGAATAAAATGTTTCAACGGTTGATTCGTTTTGTTTAAGGGTGTGTACATCGCGAATTAAACTAGTCTTATTTCTTTTATCTGAGTAGTGCGTAATCAAATTTTGTTTAATATTTTCCCACTTAATAGGAGTGCCATACATATTTAAAATTTCATTGGCCTGGCCAGAAATTTTATTTCTAATTGCTCTTAGTATAATTTTCCCGTACGCAGTTCCATCGAGACCTTGCATAAGACCAAGGATTTCTTCTACATTTTGAATAAAATCATAAAGAGTTCTCTGATTTCCTTCAAATGCGGGTAGGTCCTTAATTGGATCTGGTACTTTTAACGAATTTAATACACTGTCAATACCGACATTTACACTTTGGGTTGAACCAGTTCCTAAGGCTGTGTTTGATTCATTTTTAAATGATTGAATAAAATAGGTTGTGCTGTTTAAATTTTTATTTCACTATATTGCTTAGTTATATCAGAGGTGACAGAATCAGCACTAGCCGATCTCTTATGAGTGTGAGTGCTATACGGGAGATTCAAACTACTTGAACTAATTTTTGTGTGGAGTTTTCTTTTGGGGGAAGGATGCGGAGAAGTCATGGAAGCTTAACATAATTACATACAATACTTTCACTCACCTTGCAAGTATAATGAATAGTGTTTTCTTCATAATATACTGCTATAAGTAGAGATGTCCTTCTTTGATGCAGATGTCCATTTGGATACATAGTGTTCTTCTGGTACAGGTGCTTATTGGATACAGAATATTCCTTTAACTAGCACACTTTTCCTTCATTTAAATCACTTATTACTTCTATTTTGAAAATTTTTCACTTGTTTTAATTCTTAGTTGTTTTTATTCCTTCGCTTATTTTTGTTACTTAGTTTAGTTATGTTACTTTCCGCAGTGCATTCACCTACCACAAATGCCAACACCCAGTGGTCCCAGTATCGCGACATCATCAAAGAGGTAGCCGAAACCACCTTAGGGTACCAGCCACCCCAGAGAAAGAGCCCGTGGTATGATGATGAATGCGTACGCAGGAAAAAGGTGACAGAAGATGCACATATAAAGGCGCTGCAGCGCAAAACAAGGGCAGCGAGGGAAGAGTATCGAGCCAGGAGGAGGGAGGAGAAGAAAACCCTGCGTAGAAAGAAGAGGGCCTACGCAGTCTCCCAGCTCAAGGAGATCGAAGAGTCCCGCGATCGAAGCAACATCCGGAAGTTCTACAAGAAAGCCAAGCAACTGGCTGCTGGCTTCAAGACCGGAACGCAGGCTCTTCGAAACAGTGATGGAAACCTAGTCACCGAAGCGCAGGGAATAGTAGATGTTTTTAAGCAGCACTTCCAGCAGCTGCTAAATGGGCATCATGTAGAGAGAGTGATAGGGCAAGAAGAGAACCCACGTCCAGTCAATGAAGATCCAATTCCACCACCCAGTATAGAAGAAGTTGGCTTAGCAATAAAAAAGCTAAAGAACAACAAGGCCGCCGGCTCTGATGGTTTACCAGCGGAGCTCTTCAAATACGGTGGTGATGTTTTGGTAGGGCGCATGCACCAAATCATCAACCAAGTATGGGTGGAGGAAAGTATGCCCGATGACTGGACTATCAGCTCCATATGCCCCATCTACAAAAAAGGCGATCCTATGTCTTGCAAGAACTATCGAGGCATATCCCTGCTTAATGTCGCATACAAGATCCTATCCAACGTACTGTGTGAACGTCTCAAACCGTTCTGCAACACACTAATCGGCACGTACCAGTGTGGCTTCCGGCCCGGCAGATCGACTATAGACCAAATTTTCACACTGAGGCAAATCCTGGAAAAGACCAATGAATTTCAAGTCGAGACTCACCACCTATTCATCGACTTCAAAGCCGCATATGATAGCATTCATCGTCAGGAGCTTTATGTGGCGATGGCCGAATTCGGGATCCCGGCAAAACTGATCCAGCTATGTAGCGTGACGCTGGAGAACACACGCTGCAACGTGCAATTTGAAAGTAGTTCCTCCGAGCTATTCGAAACATGCACCGGATTTCGGCAAGGAGACGCATTATCATGTGACTTCTTCAATCTCGTGCTAGAGCAGATAGTGCGCAGGGCAGGTGTCAACACGGAAGGCACTATCTTCAACAAATCCGTGCAGCTACTGGGGTATGCAGACGATATTGACATCATCGGTCGCTCCCAGCGTGCCGTGATAGAAGCTTTTACGGCGATTGAAGAACAGGCGAAATTCGTTGGTCTTGTAGTAAATGAGGACAAGACTAAGTACATGCTATCAACAAACAAACAAGCATCTGTCCACCGCCTAGGACAGAACGTCACTATTGATAGCAACAATTTCGAGGTAGTTAAGGAGTTTATCTACCTCGGAGTAAACATGAACTCCACAAATGACATCCTAGTGGAGATCCGGCGAAGAATTACCCTAGGAAACCGCTGCTACTTCGGTTTGGCAAAGCAATTGGGTTCAAAACTCCTAACTCGAAGGACAAAATGTATGCTTTACAGAACCCTTATCCTGCCAGTTCTGCTTTATGGCGCCGAGTGCTGGACGATAAGCAGGAAGGGAGAGCTGATACTGGGCTCCTTCGAAAGAAAAATTCTTCGGCGGATTTTTGGTCCTGTGTGCGAGGAGGGCGAATGGAGGAGAAGATACAACCGCGAACTCTATGAGCTGTACCAAGATGTGGATGTAGTCCAAAAGGCCAAAATACGTCGACTACATTGGCTCGGCCACATCGAGCGAATGGACAATAATGCTCCAGCTAAGAGGATCTTCGAATCCCAGCCGCCTGGTTCGAGACGACAAGGAAGACCGAACCTCCGTTTCAAAGACCAAGCCATCGCGGATGCCAGAGCGCTTGGCCTGGATAACTGGAAGCAGCGTGCCCGGGATCGCAGAGGATGGAAGGCTGCAGTGTCTCAGGCAGAGACTCTCCACGGGTCGGGAGCCCGTTAAGTAAGTAAAGTAAGTAGTAGTAATTTAGTTATGTTTATTGTGAGTATCGATATTCCGTAACTCGTGCGTGAAAAAACATATGAATTTCAGTACATTTTGTTGTTTTTCCACATCGTATAAATAAAATTTGTTGTAGTTCTGTTCGACTAAGACTGAATTTGACTGCATGTCTTTAAAACCAAAAATCTTAGAAACTACTCAATATATTCTGGGGCATATAAAGGATACCTAACCTAGGCCTACAATCTCAACTTTATTTCAACTCTATATCTCTATAAATTCTGGGAAAAAATGGACAAAAGTAATTTATTTTTTCGTTTCGTTTCGCTTTTTTCTTTGCGAAAATACTGGGAGCATTTAAATAAAGTAAACACCAGCTTATAGAGGACATCTGCAGGTAGAACTTAGGATACTTATACATTAACTCGAAAACTTAAAAGGTTTTTAAATAAATATGGAATATTTAAAACCTTTCTACGATTTTCAGCTGCGTGAGTGGATATGCATTTCTTTCTCAAATCAAACATACGAACCACGCAATATATTGATATCTCTTTTAACCTTATTTTACTCCTGTGACGGAGAGGGAGACAGACAGAGGAAGTATGCTGTATGCTGTTCGTTTGTTAAAAAACCAAAAGAAAAAACAATAAAAGAAATGCCAAATATATGTAGTAAAGGTTTGTTTAACATTGTATTTATGAAAGAAATGTCAAATAGGTATAGGTATCAGTTTTACCAGATCGTGGGTAATAACCCAATTCCCGGGTATTTTGCCTTTCAAAAAAGCTAAAAGAGCGATCAAGAAGGGTAAATTAGCCGCTTGAGTATTTAAATAGCGTTAAAGCCCATGGCCCTCCTACTCATAAATTTGAATTAAAAGTTGGAGATTCCATTATGTTGCTTTGCAATTTGAATATCCCCCAAGCTTTGTAATTCAACCAGGTTGAGAGTGATATCGTTGCCGAAAAACTTTATTGAAGCGTTAATTTTAACTGGGTGTTTTAAAGAAGATACGGTGTTTGTATTAAGAATACAATTTTCAGCAATTATCCATTTTAGTTAAAACGGATTCTATTTCCTATTAATGTTTGTTTTGTCATGACAGTCAATAAGTCCCAGGGTCAAACTTTCCGAAAGCGGGGGTCGATTTAAGCAAGAATTGCTTTACGCACGAGCAGTTATATGTTGCGTGCTTCAGGTTAAGTAATGCAGCAAATATTACTATCTTAGCCGAGAGCAGTGGCGGACTAAGGGGGGGGCGGTGGGGGCGGTCCGCCCCGGGTGGCAGACTAATAGGGGGTGCCATCAGTAACAGAAAAATAACTTTGCACACTACAAAAAATAAAAACACAAATAAAACAATAAATTTGTTTCCCAAATACCTACCTATATATATGTGCGCATGAATTTCGTTACTGGCCTATTCTCTTAATATAATTAATATGGAAATAAAATATTTATCGCCCAAGGGCTTAAAGGCTCAAGATGCTGGTTTGTCGTTGGAAGAGGAAACACGAAGAGCCATGTTAGAATGTCAGGATACATTTTATACTGAACTTGTGCATCGATCTAAGGCCATGGAAGATATTGCGTCAGTTTTCTCAGCTCTTCAACCGAAAATATTGCTGTATGGAACGGAAGAAGAACTGCGGGCTGTGGTTCCAATGCTTACCTCGACATTTACAGAACTTACAGACAACAGTATCATATTGGAAATCCAGCGAATTCGGCGTCACATGGTAGCTTCAAAGATAAATTTAAAAGATGCAGAAATTTGGACAGCCTTTGAATTTTTAAGCTTCATTGTTAAGTGGGATTTTTCAGACTCTTTACCGAGTCTGTCATTGGCGATGAGAATTTATTTAACAATTTGCGTCTCAGTGGCATCGTGTGAACGAAGCTTTTCCAAATTAAAATTAATAAAGTCTTATCTAAGATCAACGATGAGCCAAAATAGGTTGACTAATTTGGCTATACTTTCAATCGAAACGGAGCACACAAAAAATATAGATTTTAATGATATAATCGAAACATTCAGTACAATAAAAGCTCGTAAGCACCTTTAAATAAAAGTATTTGTTCGTGTTTTTTTCTTAAATTTTTCAAGGGGTGTAAGCTTACTTTACCGCCCCGGGTGTCACTGCCTCTTAGTCCGCCACTGGCCGAGAGAAAGAAAACTGTTAGTATAGAATACAAAGAAGCGTTACATTAATAAAAAAGTGAGATAAATATTAAAAGAATTGTTTTCTTTCATTTTCATTGTCCAAAGAATTTAAATTATTGCCGATTGGTCCAACGACTAGGTGCAGTGCCATGTAGCGACCTCCCAAAAACAGAGTTGACTCAGTCTTCAGGAGATTTTTTGGAGTCAGGAACAAGTCCCTCATATTGCAGAAGGCTCCCCTGCGTTATACCTCTGCAATGTCTTTCAATGATTTTGCCTTCCAGCGTTTATCGAAAAAAAAAATATGTCCGCCACAAGGAGCAAATTTCTTAAATTTTGTTTCCTTGGACTGTTCTGAAACCACATTTTGCACGGCCGAAGCCGTGCGGGTGCAGCTAGTTTTATTTATAAAGAGCTCACTGATATCAAGAGTAGAATAAGAGATCTGCAACCGATTAAGTCAAAAAATGAACAACGTAGGCCCAACGTTTTCTGTTTCGATGGTTTCCTTCAAACAATTAATGCATTATTAGGGATTACTATTAAATACGGAAATGAAAATAAAATTTTTACCACCAGATTAAATCAAGACCCATTAGAGAACTTCTTTCCGCAAGTAAGGGCAACAGGCGGATTCAATCGTAAACCCAATGCTTCCAATATTGAGTTAAAAGTTTTTGTATATGAAACTTCCCTTATTTGGTTTTCAGAATTTTAAAATCTTTTTATTTTAAATTGCCATCAAAAAGTAAATTTTAAGGTTTTAATGTCAAGCTGCGTTTTAAAGATGTCTCAAGATAAACAACACGATTGGTTTTTTAAAAATAATTGTAATCAAATATTTATATATTAAATATTAAAAATATTTTTAGTCATACTATTAAGAAAAAAAAACTGTAATTGGCAAATAAAAACATTGAACCAAAATCACATTGATAAAAACATATAAAAAAAAAAACAGAAAGTAAAAATAATGTAAGAAGCAAAAAAATAAATGTTAAACAAGTAAAAGTGTTATCATCGGCCTGGCCGATGCTTTGATACCCTCCGCTGCATACAAGTCATGCAAAATTGGTTTTGTGAGGGAGGTACCAGAACTACTTGACCGACATAGCAGGTTTTCTATACCAACCTGACGCCGATAAAAAGAAGTCCTTTCACCAAATTTCATTCACCTACGTCAATTACTTTGGGCGCTATCGTGCTTTCAATAGACAGAGAGGCATGGGTCCAATATTGGTTTTGTATGGGAGGTACCAGAACTACTTGACCGACATAGCCCATTTTCAATACCAACCTGACGCCGATAAAAAGAAGTGATTTCACCAAATTTCATTCACCTACGTCGATTACTTTGGGCGCCATCGTGCTTTCAACAGGCAGAGAGATATGGGTCCAATATTGGTTTTGTATGGGAGGTACCAGAACTACTTGACCGACATAGCCCATTTTCAATACCAACCTGACGCCGATAAAAAGAAGTCTTTTCACCAAATTTCATTCACCTACGTCAATTACTTTGTCCGCTATCGTGCTTTCAACAGATAGACAGACAGACAGACAGACAGACGGACATGGCTAAATCGATTCAGAATGTGATCCTGATTCATAATATATATACTTTATGAGGTCTCCGGTGACTCCTTCTTGGCTTTACAAATGTATGGGCAAAGTGAATATACCTTCCTGTGGAGGGTATAAAAATCAGCTGTTCAGTGAAATAATAAAAGTGCATTTAAAGAAAATTTTAATCAGAATTAAGTTTTTTTTTTGTAAAAAAATTCCACACAATTGATTCGCATTATTTTGATACCAACTAAAGCCAATATTATTTGATAAATGGTCTTAAAATCGTAAATCAAAATTTTCAATGATGCATTTAAATGAAAGCTATAACTGGGGCCTAACTGATGCTGGTGTTGTCAAAAAACAGCTTTTATGAATTATAATATTTATAAACGAATTATTATAATATATATGAATTATAAATCCACTACTAATTTTCGACTGGCAGCACTAATAACTGCAATATTTTTGTAACAGGTGCGCATGCCCGAAAATTTTGACATTAAATGTTCTTTTCCTGCAAAACGTGTATTGATATAATTATTTATAACATCAAAACAAACGCGAGAGAGTGAACAATG
Source organism: Cheilosia impressa (assembly GCA_948293265.1). NCBI lineage: Eukaryota > Metazoa > Arthropoda > Insecta > Diptera > Syrphidae > Cheilosia > Cheilosia impressa. The sequence goes on along the minus strand of OX411880.1, from coordinate 66,995,390 downwards.
TTTAATTTTTCTTCAAAAGTCGTAAGTGCTTGTTATTGATTGTCATATCAATGCTGATATTTTAATTATAATACAAAAATTGCGATATCACAGAATGACACACATATTAAATATTTCTTTTCCTTTATATAAAATTCACAAGGAAACAACATAACCGTGCCTAAAATTACTTAGTTATCATGGAAGGAAGAGTATTATATGCCTTTCGGGGATGGATTGCTTTTGTGGCATTTATGGACCTAGGAACTGCGTTCCGCTGTTATGTCGAAAAGAGAAGTTTTCTCGCTCAAATTTCGAATATGGATAACGTTGAAGGTAAGACATTCAAAAAACGTTGTTTTTCAATTATTTGCTTAATTCTCTAATAAGCATAACATAAGTATGTAACATAAATGCTCTTCTTCCCTTGTGATAGCAAATATTAATGGCATAGTCTTTATTTTTAATTTTCTAATAAATAATGTTTATTATGCCTAGCTAGCTTCGATTTGTAAATTTCTTTTGCATTGTATCTGAAGTGTTCTGCTTTTTTACAATGCAGATGCATCTCATTCTCATCTGTTTAAATTTCCTCTGGACGGAGGACCTTTTATATTTATTTAGTTTTTGAAGGTATGTAAATTCAGTTCCAAAAATAACTTTTGATTCCAATCCTAAGTTTGATCAACTCGGTAAATTAAACTGATAAAATATTGTTTTACATCGCTGCAGTATGGATTTTACTTTGAAAACCCGAAAAATTTATTGTAATATCGTCTACTTCTTGTTTCATATCACGCCCCGACTTCGCCAAGTTTTAGTTAGCGATGTAAAGTGGTATTGCATACATATTTTTCCAGTAAGGTATTCGATGGTGTTCGAAATAAATGACTTGCTGATAATGATTATAGAAATGAAAAATTATATTTTCATATTTGTGCAATATATTTTTATATTTATGTAATACTGCGGGATATTCTGGATGTGTTGATGTTCGTAGTTGTATAATAGCTTTACTTCTTTCGTGATAGTTTAAATTATCACTTTCCTATAATTCCTACCACATAAACAGGATGCCTGACCAAAATACGTCTCACGTATTTTTGCGTGTTAGGTAATGCCGCTCCTTTCAGCCAGACGGCTATTGAGTATTGGGCATTCCTTTAATCCCCCAGTGTTAGGAATGTGTGATAGTGTAAATGCAGCATAAATCAGACGAAACTATCTCCATATCACACGGATTAGAGAGATAGATGGATTTCCAAAAACCCTTGTTTTAAGCTCGGTTTATAATTAGTTTTGTGATACTAAGCAATAAATTTTTTTTTGGTTTCTTTGTTAAGTAATATATGAGTTTCAATAACATACGATAATCCGGTAACCGGCGACAGAAGTTGGCAACCAAAAGCGCCGAAGCTAGTTTGTTTGAAGTGATAACTCCCGTAGGCGCGAGTTAAATAAAAGAATGTCAAGTGGTGTCGGTGGTCTGTTTACGACTGACTTTATTTTTTATTCATTCGAGTAACATAGGTTATTAACTTAAAATAAAAGTGCATTTCTTGCAAAATAGAAGTGTTATTGCAGCAAACGGAAATGCATCAGTTTATAAAACTGCTGATTTGACTGGGGCAACGTCTTAAGGTTGTTGCTCGCCATGTATGTATGTATAAACAAAAAAATATCGATAATGCTGCGTATATTAAAATTTATAGCAACGACTTAAGGTTGTTGCTTCCGATACATGTTTATTCATGGAGGTCACCATACAAATATGTAACTTCTCCATCCTTAGTTTTAAGATTCTCCTGAATCGTTGGAGTCTTTATTTTATCAGTTTTTTGTTCTGGCTTAGTAACATTATTAATTTTAATTTTAAGTTGACGATTTGTCTTAGCTATGAAAACAATTATAATTATTACTACTATTAATATTGCAAATATTGTTATGTTACTAGCATAATTAATGGTTCTATGGTATTTTAATTCTTTAATGTATTTTACATTTTCAATTTGTTCTGTTGATTCAATTTCTTTAAAGTTTAATTTTTCTGTTATGTTAAGTTTTTCTTCATCTTCATAATGAAATTTTTGAATAAATTCTAATTCATAATTAACAATAGTTAAATTTAGTATTTTAATAGAACAATTGTTTAAATTTATTATAAAGTTTCCAGTAAGGTTTAATTGTCTATCGTCACATTGATTGATTACAGATTCTTTTTCTAAATTTATGCATATAATGGTATTATCATCAATCTTAATTATTTTTGTTACTGCATTATAGCGGTAGGTACATGCATTTTGTGTTATACATGAACGGCTTAAATTTAGTTCTTTTAAATAAATGTTATTAATATTGTATTCATATTGTAGGTTATTTATTTCTATAAGTTGTAGAGCTTCAATGTCTATTTCTTTTTTCTTATCATTCGGAATGGGTATAATCATTTTAAGTTGGGTCGTAATGTAATCTTTCGGTAATTTAACAGCTATTATAACTCTATCTTGGTCGAATTTCAAAAGTCCTATTCTAGCATATTCAAGTTTGTAAAAGTCTATCTGTGATATTTTTATTTCCATTCCGGTTAATATACTTGGATGGAGTATGCCTTGCTTAGCGGATGCTATATTGTCTAGTATGCTATCTATTTTGCTTTCTAATATTTGCAGTTTTATTAGTTGGTCGGTAATCAATTGTTTCCTTACAATGTCTTTTTGGTTAGATGCAATGCTTTGGTAGGTATATGATAGTGTTTCCCTATCTGTTTCTATTGTTTTCTTAAATTTAGTTAATGAGTCCATGAACTGTCCGTTAATTTTAATTTGTTGATTAAGATTTGTAATAGCTGCATGATTATTAGTATCTACTACTTTCATATGTTCGAGGATGTCTTGTCTGTCATTGTCGTCCATTGTTCCAAACAACCATTTCTGTGTTGTTCCTATAATGTTTAGAAGTCCTCTTTTCTGTCTTCTGAGTGGTATAATTGCTTGGAGTTTTGTTTTGATGTTAAATATTTCGTTCTGTATTTCTGTATTATTTGTTAGCTGTAAAGTCTGTAAATTTACTTCTATCAGTGCAATTGTTGATAATATTTGCTTAGTGTCAATAATATGTAAAATAGTCTGGCTATTATTTATTATTTCTACTGGCCCTAAGTTCAGAGTGGTGTAGCCTTTACCGGTTTGTATTGGTGTTATTATCAGAGTTGCTTCCGCTATTGTTATCGTCAACATTGCCGTCATAATTGTCAGCCAATAGATTACCTGCAAATTAATTTGGTCTTTTAGTATTTGTGGCATGTACATTTTTTAAATTATGTTTTCGGTAATATGTTTCATTCTTATGTCTTAAGTGTTTGTAATTTCGTATATAACCTTCATTGCGTCTTTCTTCATAATTTTCCCGTGAAATATTTCGTTTATTTATAATTTTTTTCTTTTTCTCTTCTATTTTGTTCTTTAACTTTTCTGGGTTTGCATTCTCGGCCTGATTTGGAGTCATGCCTAATGATGAATGATACCTATTATTGTATATTTGAATAGCCTTATATATTTTCCTATTGGTTGACATGTCTGTGTCCTTTATGGTTAATAAAATTTCAAGTAAAGTCGAATGAAATCTCTGTATATCCGAATTACCTGTATGAGAGTTGGCCTTTGTCATATGCATTTCTATTCCCTCTTTCCTGAAGTGTTCTTTGATGTTCTCTGAATTAAATTCATTGTCACAAACTATTTTTCTTGGCTTGCCGAATTTTGTTAATTGTTCATCTATGCATTCTAACTTACTTGTGAAGTTTTTGCTAGTCAAACTATATCCGTAAGCTTTTTTTGTAAATTTGTCTACAAATGTCAAATATATTAACTTATTAAAATGATAGATATCCATGTGTAATATTTCATTTCCTTTGTTCGGAGTTTCGGTCAACTTGAATTTAGGTTTAATTGGTTTTCTGTCATATTTCCCTTCCTGACAAGTCTGGCAATTTCCTATTACTCTTGAGATTTCTGTTATCAGTTTTGGAAAATATATTTTGTATTTTAATTGATAGTATGTTTCTATTACTCCTGAATGGTTGCTTTCTTCGGTGTGATAAAGAGATATTTGTCTATGAACATCTTCAGCTTTTTCTAAATCCCTTGCTCTCTGTGTAAGCTTATAAAATTTAACTTCTTTATTATGTCCATACATTTCGATTAATACTTTCTGTATTTTATTATATTCCCTGTCCTCTACTTCAGAATAAATACCTATCGTCCCTGCCATAATTGTTCTATTAAACAGATCCCTCCAGTATTTGTCATCTTTTGTCATGTCAACCTGAATAATTCTTTTACCATGCAGTGTTTCTATTTCGTTTTGAACTGAGTAAGTAAGTATTAACTGGGTCTGGTATGTATTTATAATTCCCTCTTTGATTGGTATATGATCTAACAATTGTTCATCAGCTGAGTGTGCAGTTTCTGACGTTTCGTTAATTTCGTTTGGAATTCTGCTTAGGAAATGTGCAATTTTATTCTCCTTGCCTTTTATGTATTCAATGTCAAACTCGAATTCTTGTAATTTAAGAAGTCCTCTTTGAACTCGCTGACTGAATTCTTTTCCATTATATTTTTTAGTTAAATATTTTATAGGCATATGATCAGTGATTATTTTGAATTTCTGCCCCCAAAGATATGGTCTAAAATATGAGGTAGCCCAAACCACTGCTAAGAATTCTTTATCAGTTACTGAGTAATCTTTCTCATGGTCGTTTAATGTTAGAGAAGCATAGCATACTGGCTGTCCTTCTTGTGTAAGTACAGCTCCCAAAGCAAAATTACTTGCATCAGTAAATAGTGAAAATTGTTTATTAAAGTTTGGGAATTTAAGTATGGGATGTTTAACCAGAGTTTCTTTTAATCTTTCAAAGGCTTGAATGTATTCAGGATCATTGCTATTGATTTTCATATTCTTTTTTAAGTATTTTACCATTGGGTATGCTATTCTAGCGTAGTCCTTAATAAATTTCCTATAATAACCAGTGCTACCTAGGAATCCTTTCAATTGAGTTGTCGTCAAGGGTAAAGAATACTTCTGAATTACTTCCACTTTATTCGGGTTTGGTTTCATTCCTTCTGAAGTGAGTATATGACCTAGGTATTCCGTGTTGTTCTTAAGAAATGAGCATTTACTTAGTTGTATTTTTAGATTGTGATCTGCTAATCTTTGGAATATTTTATTTAATGATGATATGTGTTCTTCTAAGGAGGTAGAAAAGATTAATATATCGTCAAGATATACTGTACAAATTTGTCCTATGTACTCTCTGAGAATATCATTCATTAGACGTTGAAACGTCGCTGGGGCATTTTTCAGCCCGAAAGGCATTCTCGTATATTCATATATACGAGTAACAAATGCAGTCTTATGTATATCTTCAGGATGAACCTTTATTTGATGATAGCCTTTGGCTAAATCAAGGGTAGAGAAATACTGTGACCTACCTAACTTATCAAGAATACCCTCGATATTTGGTAGTGGGTATTTATCATCCACTGTTATATCATTAAGTGCTCGATAATCAACACATACTCTAAACTTAGTTTTCCCTTCACTATCAGGTTTCTTGGCCACAACTACGATTGGCGAAGCATATCGACTATTTGATTTTCGAACTATGCCCTGCCTTTCCATATCGTTAATTTGTTTCCTGACTTCTTCCTCATGTTTTTGAGGGAGACGGTACAATCTGGCATTTATTTGTTGATCTGTGGTTAATGTTATTTTATGCACTATGCTTTCGGAATTTGTAAGTTGATCTCCATCTTTGTATAGGAGGCTTTTATATTTTTGCAACAGCTCTTGAATTTCCTGTTTTTCAATTGTTTTTAAATGATCTAACTTCACTTCATCGTTTCCCCCTAATTCGTAACATTCTATATATGGTTCAACTTCAAAAATAATTGGAATTATAGTTTTATTTTGTAATAACACTTCTCTTTTTTTTATATTTATGTTTTCTACCATATTACCTATGACATCCATACCTAACAAAATACTGTATGATTTTTCCCCTAATGACTTGCCATATGCTCGGATAAATACATTTGATTTATATCCAAATTCAGTAGGAACTGGGACTTGATAGATCTTTAATTTTTCGGCAGTCTGACTATTGACTGTCGACAGTTTAATTGTAACTTCGTCAAGAATTTTAAATTCACTACAATCTATTTTACTTGTGTTAACTATAGTCATTGTAGATCCTGTATCTATTAGACATATATGTTTTTCATTTCCTATAGAAAATGCTATTTGTGTCTTTCTACCAGTGAGGCTACATTCAGAAAAACCGGAGCTTCTATTGAATGGGCTTCTTCTGGAATGTTATTCTGTTCCTCGTTATTATTTTGATATTGATCTGAGTTTAAATGATTTATGTTATCGATATCCATTGGTTCGTTGTTTTGCCTATAATGTGTTTGCCTGGAGTTACTATAGTTGTTAGTACCTCGTTGCTGCTGTTCGGTCTGTCCAGGGTTATTATAATTATTTTGTTGCCTTTCTGGATTGAATTGTCCAGAGTTATTGACATTAGTATTTCGTCGCTGTCCAGGGTTATTGTAATAATTATTATTTTGTCTTTGTTGGTTGGTTTGTCCAGAACTATTAAAGTTCGAATTTCTTCGTGTTTGGTTTGTTTGTCGTGGATTATTGTAGTAAGTGTACTGTCTTTCTTATTGAACCTGTTCAGAATTATTGAAGTTAGCATTCTGTCGTAGTTGGTTATTATTATGAGGTCTAGTATTTCTTTCTTTATCTCTGTAACGATTACTAGTTCTGTCTGTGATTATGTTCCCTTCATCAAATCCTACATATGAGTACAATATACTTTTTATTTTATGTAAATCGTATTCATCCCTAATTTCTCTCGCTAAGTTCCCTGTTGCTAATTCCCTAATCTTATTTACTACTATATTATACAACAGAGACTTAAGGCTGTCCTTTTTATTTTCGTACATTATTATCGTATGAATGTCTGTCAATAGGAACTCTATTTTATTATTTAGATCTAAGATTGAGCTTACCCTCAAATTATTTATTTTCCTCGTAATTTCGCCTTGATCGATGATCGGTCTGAATGTCAATCCTAGGAGGGTCTTGGCTTCATCCCACGTTGTTGTTGCGTTGGTTAGTAGTAGCTCCTTCGCTCTTCCAATCACCTTACATTGTGCTATGGCGGTCCATGTAGCGGCTCTTCTGTCCTCTGGTGTTAGGCTTATGTGGTTGTCCACCACATTAATAAACTGCGTCAGTTCTTCTCTGTTTCCGGAAAATTCCTTTATATAGGCAATCTCTCTCATTAGAACTAGGGCTCGGCTATCCGCTTGTTGTGTATTGGCCTCTAGTCTAGCGAGAATTTGTGCCATCGTCGCCAATATAGTATTTGGATCGGCTGCCATTTCATTTTCTTCCTCTTCTGTTGGTAAGTTCCTTCTGGAGTCGTGAAGTGTTTGTCGCGAAATTTTGTTATTTTCGAGTAGCACTTCTAACAGACACTTCTTCTTATTTTATATAAGTTGCGACTGATTTTTAGTCTGCAACTATCACTTGAACACTTTTTTTTTTTATTTTATTTGCTACAACTGATTTATAGTTCGTAACAATCACAGAATGTTCTTTTAGTTTACGTTTACACTAACGACTGATTTTTAGTTCATCAATGTATACTTTGGTTCGTTTTCTTCTTTTTCTTTTCTTTCTATCAAAACAAAAAAAATCCGTACGACTGCGCCAGTTAAATAAAAGAATGTCAAATGGTGTCGGTGGTCTGTTTACGACTGACTTTATTTTTTATTCATTCGAGTAACATAGGTTATTAACTTAAAATAAAAGTGCATTTCTTGCAAAATAGAAGTGTTATTGCAGCAAACGGAAATGCATCAGTTTATAAAACTGCTGATTTGACTGGGGCAACGACTTAAGGTTGTTGCTCGCCATGTATGTATGTATAAACAAAAAAATATCGATAATGCTGCGTATATTAAAATTTATAGCAACGACTTAAGGTTGTTGCTTCCGATACATGTTTATTCATGGAGGTCACCATACAAATATGTAACTCGCGTTGGGCACTTTTGATATGGGATAAAACCATTGCGAAGATCAACCTATGCTATCAATAATAATTATCGGAGAACTAAGTGGGCGCACCTGGAATTCTCAAATTCCGCATAGCATAATTCGTATACGAGCAAATCCGCCTGAAATTTTCGCATAGCAAAAAAATTGGTATTCTCAAAGCTGTACGGGTTTTTTCAACCTATGCGAAAATTATATTCACTTCTCGAATGAGCTAGAATTTTGGAGTACGTCAAGTAAACGATTTTTACAGGTTGTGAAAAAATAACCATCAATTCAAAATATTCAAATTTAAATCGGTTTGGAATTAATATTTATACGTTTTCGCAATGGATTCTTTGAATGATGTTAAATATTTTGTCGATATTTTGTGAGACTCCAAAAATAAAGAAATTGTTAGTTTAAAACATTTAATGGAAAAAATACGAATTCAACAGATGAGAGTATAAAAATTATTGAAAAAATTCACGTCCGCTTTTCTTCTTGCTTCTTTGTAAACTGCTGTCCTTTTCTTTAGTTGGCACTGGAGTCATCTGGAAAACGGTGCTTTCAATTATTCAGATTTGATGCTTTTAAATTTTCCCAACATCCTCCACGGCGGTATTGGAGTCAATATGGTCTTCATTACCATCGCCTTTACTCAGCCATTTGGTACGCCTATTTAATGTCGGCAAGTATTCCTTCCGCCATCTCTTCCTAAACTGGTCGGCCAAATGTTGCGATGCTCGCCAATGTTTTCGAAGAACCAGGTCAGATTTTGAAAATACTCCAATCGGTGCCGATGCTGATGAACGCCCTAGCAAAAAATGATTTGGAGTTAATGCTTCCATTTCATCTTGGTCCAGTGGTACATCAATCAAGGGTCTGAAGTTGATGATATGCTCCGCCTCAGTCATCAAAGTAGACAGCATTTCATCGGTCGGATACTGCTCCTTTAAAACTGCATAAAGTGTGGTCTTCACTGAACGCACTCGCTCCCAACAACATCCCATGTGAGGAGTTAATGGTGGAATAAAATGCCTTGTAATTCGATGCGTTGTCAAATGTCGCTGTATTTGATTTCGGTCAAGTTCAGCTAAGTTCTTTGCAAGCTCTCTTCCGCTCCCCGAAAATTTGCACCATTGTCCGAGTACAATTCCTGTGGACAACCTCGTCTCGCTGTAGATCAACGAAGTGCCATGATGAATGAATCTGTGGTAAGGCTCATAGCTATCTCGATATGGATTGCACGTACCGTGAAGCAAGTAAAAAGTACGCTGTATCGCTTTTCGTATCGTCGTCCAATTTTGATAATGATAGGACCGAAGTAGTCCACTCCCGTAAATCAGAAGGATGGCATTCCAGAGGTAAGTCGAGCCGTTGGTAGTTGTCCCATTATAGCTGTACCAGATTTAGCGTTTTTTAATTTGCACGCATTACATTCGCGGCGCACTCGCTTTAATGCAGGTCGTAACTTAATTATCCAGTATCTTTGCTGCAGCTCATTTATAACCCAAGGAGCATTTTGCGACTTCATGTGTCATGTGCGACGTCGTTAAGACTGTTTTGTTACCGGAAAATATTCCCAATAAGCAACATTTTAGACACATGATATGTAACATTTCCCATTTAGGAATATTCCTATCTAGGGATTTTAAATCTACTCAGGTTCGTTATTGTGTCAAAATTGTTTCTTCAATGAAATATTGTGTCCGCAGCGTGTAAAATGTGTGGAGATGTGTGTTCATGCACACAATTCCTAAAAACTTACTGTCAACACAGATTAAACGCGATTCCCGATTGGGAATAAACACAATTCCCAATAGATTCTTTACTACACAAATAAGGACGAATTCCTAATTAGGAATATTTTGTTAGGTATCCATTTTGCATTGAAAAAAATGTATATGGAAATTAAAAAAATTTAAATTTAGAGTTTTGTTGGATATGGTGCAATTAAATAGATTAAAATGTCGCTATTATGTCTATATAGACATCGCATTTAAAATACAACAAATAATTACAAAAAAGATTTTTCATTAAATATAGCATATTTTGTAAGGATCATGGTTTTTTTTCGAAGTACATTAGTAATATTTCAAGGCAAAATGATGTTCCCCATAAAATTTCAGTAGTTGTTTTCTGTTAAATAATGAAATGATTGATGCAGTCAGAGTATTATTTTGGTACATAACATAGGTACACAAAATAAATGACATATCATAACGTCACTAATTATATGGTCTTGGATTTGCGCCAAGAACAATTCCTACTTTGTGTTGCGCCACTTCCGAAACAAAAAAGAAACAATTACTTCTTTGTTTCGAAACATAAGTTGCTAAATGGGATCACGAATTGACACCAGAACTTCGCCAGGCCTAAAATGTGTATTATTGAATTATAGCTGGAAATTTATACCAATTGTTGCATCCAGTTAATTTTTGCAATCTTCCGTTAAGTGGTATGATATTGTCACAAGATAATGTTGGCGAAAACTTTCTTAACGCGCTGTTTCTGTCAATTATTTTGTTATTTAGAAGTGCCTGATACTCGTTTGGGAACATCCTTAGTTGACTTTGTCGAACCCAAAGACATTCTGCATCTTTTAATTCGCCTGTAGTAAGTTCGCCATTAATGCGTTGATTGTTGCAATTTCGAACATAACGGATAGTCCACGCTGACCGGATTAGTCTTAACTATGAAGAAAATCTTCGGATATCAGGCAATTCAAAACGTTGAGTAGCACATAACATAACGAATTCTAAAAGTTCGTCGTCAACTGCTGATAATTTATTCTTAAGCCAATTGGATTCATCTTCATATAAAAATTCAGGACATGTAAACCATCGGTTGTCAGCGCACAAATGTTTATAGCCACTTCGAGTTGCGTCGTTTGCCACAATCCTTGACGTCAGTCAGCTCAGAAATTTCGCTTAGACGATTTGCTACGAACTGCTTGTGGCGCACACTTTTCGACTGGATCCAGTACAAAACAGTTGCAGAGTCGGTCTTGAAAACTACTCGATCGAATGTCCGACAATGCTCCGATTTAAGGTGACGAACTAGTCTCGCTCCTAACAACGCTGCCTGTAGCTCCAGTCTAGGAATCGTCATAGTAGGTTTAGAAGGTTTCACTTTTGCTTTTGCTGCCAAAAAAGAAATATTTATCTCATTGTTATTAAGAATCCTTACGTATGCAATAGCGGAATACGCTTCGTCACTCGCATCCACAAAGCAATGTAACTCAACACAATGTCCATCTAAGAAGTTTTCGGGGTAACATCTTGGTATCTTTACATAGGAAATTTGCTAAAGATTATACAGCCAATCTTTCCATTCAGCGTCTAGCTCGGTCGTCAGCTCATCATCCCATGGATTGAAAATTGATTTTATAATTTTTAAAGCTTCGTCGGAGTCCTCTCGCCACTAATTTTAATTAACATTAATTAATGTTAAAACAATTTTTTTCTTTTTTGTCGATAGGTAACAAATGCGATGGAATTGAATTCAGAATTGAAGACGTCGTGCACCAATTTCTTAGCTCGAAACCACCACGCACCACGGGCATGTATGTTGATTACGTCGCTGATGACCATAAGAGCTTCTTCGATGTTTCTTGCCGTTCCCAAGTAGTCGTCCATATAATGTTTACGTTTTATCGCATTCACTGCTTCTGGATACTCATCAGCTGTTGAAAATTTCACGATTGTTATTGGTTTATCTTCTTTCGGTGGTAAAATATTTTTAGTTTTACCAACAAGAGATTTGATTATGTACTCTGGCCTTCCGAATCGTCTCTCCAAAATGTGCATTATTTTGTCGGCGCTAGATGTTCTTTGTCGTCGTTTCGCGCAGAAATTTCTTGATTTTTGTAACGCGATAATTCTTCTGATAATTACTCCAAACATAAAGAAATTTTTAGTTTAAAACTTTTAATGGAAAAAATACGAACTCAACAGATGAGAGTATAAAAATTATTGAAAAAAATCACGTCCGCTAGTCTTCTTGCTTCTTTGTAAACTGCTGTCCTTTTCTTTAGTTGACACTGGTGTAGTCTGGAAAACGGTGCTGTCAATTATTCAGATTTGATGCTTTTAAATTTTCCCAACAGGTGATTTGGGCTTAGCAGTTGTTGATTTGGCAATAGAGCAGTTAGACGTTAAACTGGCTTCTTTATAAGTAAAATGTTGTAAATATTTTCCAGTCTTAATAGCAGGATTCATTTCAATAAAGTCAAGCAATGCTTGTTTTGCCCTTTCGAGACATGACCAGTATTCTTCATTTGTTTAGCTGCTTCCACTTTAATTTTATTTTATTATAAGGTAGGTAATTGAAAGTGTGAAACTCACAATTCCGTATGCGAGACGTACAATTCAAAGAGAAATTCTCGTATACGGATTTCGAGAATTGCAAATTTCGGTTTTTTGCATGGCATCAGAGATTTTGACATATAAACGTATGCGAGAATTTTTGAGAATTGGGGTCCTGGTATTCGGAAGCTAATGTTCGGTGAAAATATCGAAATTCCTAATGGACATAGAAACTTCGAACCGAAATTCCCATATCGAGTAAATATAAAGAAAACAAGTAAAAGTGTTATCATCGGCCTGGCCGATGCTTTGATACCCTCCACTGCATACAAGTTATTTAAAATTGGTTTTGTATGGGAGGTGTGTGTTTGGGAGGACAGTATTTTCTTTCAGTAACTGGACCTCGCACTGTAGGTTATTAGTATCAGTGTTGAATAAGGGGTGTGTTAGAGGACAAAGAAATTTTCCGTTCCAAGATTTGCAGTTTGCCAAGTCATCCTTGTTCAAATTTGAAAAAAAGATCTTTTCTATAGTTGATAATCAAGTATTGGGTTGAAGGTTGTATGAATAAAAATTGGCTAACATATCGGGTTTTAAGAGGTATAACTTTGTAAATGCGGAAGTTATCTATTAATGGGAGAGGTATCTTGATTTCATAGATGATCTTTCCTGTTAGGATAGCTACGTTGGTAGTACAAGTATGATATAGATTAGAAAATTTTTCGTCGTTAACTACGGACGGTAGTCTCATACCGTTTGGGATTTCTTGTTTTATTTGTATGAGAGCGGACTTAATTTGATCTTGGGATATTATAGCTGGATGGGGTTTACCATTTTTGACGTCACTCACCAAGTCTAATATTTCATTAAGGGTGTTTTGATATCGTATGATGATTAGGGTGACCAGGGAGGTTAAAGATTCTATTTCGAGAAATACCTTTTGATCTTGAGTTGTATTAACCAAGTTATCTATTATTTGTTTCGTACTGTCTATTTTCGCATTGATTGCTATCATCTGGTTTTCTATAGCTTGCTCGGATTTGCTGAATACGTTTTTTGTTGTTTCGAGGAGTACTGTTTGTTTCTGTATGAGGGATAATAAGTGTTTGTCGTTAATTTGGGAAAGTTCAATTTGTTTGTCGTAAAACCTAGCGTCGCTTTCGTCTAGTGTTCCGAATAGAGATTTGCTTATTGTCCCTACAATATTGAGTAGAGCTCTTTTATTCCTGTGCTTCGGATTTAGTAATTGGTATTTGGTCTGTATGTCTGTCATAAGGTGGTTCATCTCGGCAACTGCTCCGTCGCATATTATTCCAAAATCTGCGTGGCCTTTAAGTTGTTGGCATAAAGTGTTGATCTCTACTACGTACCCAGCGGCATGTCCCAAGGCTTTTGTAAGTTGTTCCAGGTCGTAGTATACTATGAGTTTCCATTCATGGTAATATATTTCGGCGAGTCCTATCTCCTCGAAATATACGCCTGGATTGGGGTTTATAGGCTCGATCTTTAGGCTACCTTGGATGGTTGACGTGAGTAGGGTAAATGTCAATATACGGAGCATCATCTGAAAAGTGGTTGTGCATGGTTGTGATTACCGGTTGACCAAAATTTTCAAGTGCGTGTGTGTTTGTGTTTGGTGTAAGTTTGAAAAGAAAATTCTCGAAGTATTATAAAAGATATATATATTTTTCATAACTAGTTGTTAAGTGGTTCCCATACAACGGTGTCGGTGGACTCGTATCCATCATTCGACTCCTCGTCGTACGTAATCTGTGGAGGCGGAGTTCGTACTGTGGGGTTCCAGCGCCGTGGTAAGGGACCCTTTAATATATAGGTGGGGCAGAAGTCTAGCTCGAAGTCTTCTTCCCGTATCCCAAAGCTTATGATATCTCCGAAACGGAGTTCCTTGATGGTATCAGGGACCAGCCGTTTCCCGTTGATGTAGGTTCTGCGGGAGTAGTTGTACTCCCCGATGTATATTCTGCTGTCATCGCGGTGTACAAATATTGCACATTGCCCGGTTGAAACAAGTGGGGTGTCCAGATCTATATCGTTCGGGTAGCCGTTGCCTATTCGAGTGGTGCCGTGGCGCAAGCTGATCTCTGATCGTGTTACTGTGTTTACCATTTTCCATTTTGAATCGGGCGTGTAATAAATTGTCGCCATCCTGTAAACGTTTTTATTTTTATGAGTGATTTGTTAAGTTTGCAGATGTTGTATGTTGTTATTGTGTAATAGTTTAGCTTTTCTTCCGATCTGTACTACTGTGTTTTCGTCAGAGAGGATTTTTGTTACTTCGTATGGTCCTTCCCATATGCTCGAGAGTTTGTTCTGTCTCGTTTGGTTCCTTATGAGGACTTTGTCACCCACGTTAAATCTCTGGATTTTGCTGTTCCTGTCGTATTGTAGCTTCGTTTTTTGTTTTTTGTCGTACAGTCGTTCTCTGGCAATTTTGTAGCCATGCTGTAATCGAGCTCGGAGTTCGTTAGCGTAGTTGTCGTAGTTATATGAAATCTGTGGGTCTTTGTTCAGCGAGCTGGGTATTTTTGGTGGATAACCGTATAATAGTTCGTGTGGACTGTAGTTCGTACTGGTGTGTGGAGTCGTGTTGTAAACAAACATCGAGTATGGAAGCCATGTGTCCCAAGTGAGAGGGTCTTGATTAACGTAATGTCTTAAGTATTCTGCTAATGTTTTGTGACTACGTTCAAGTGCACCGTTCGTCTGAGGATGATACGGGGTAGTTTGTTACTTTTTCGATTTGAGTACCTTACATATCTCCTTAAAGAGTGTGCTGAGGAAATTTGTTCCTTGGTCTGTTAATATTGAGTCGGGAATTCCGAATCGACAGACTATTCGTTCTATTAGCATTCGGGCTATTGTATTGGCTTCGGCATTGGGTATTGCGATTGCTTCGCTAAATTTCGTAAGGTCATCTTGGAAAGTCAGTATGTATTTGTTGTTTTCGTGACTAACAGGTAGGGGACCTACAATGTCCAATGCTACTCGTTCGAATGGAGTTTTGCTTGTGGTTGTTATCTTTAAGGGTATCTTCGGATTTTTGGATGATTTGTTCTTTTGGCACGATTCACACTTGCGGATGTATTCCGTCGTGTCTTTAGTTATGGTTGGCCAGTAATAACTTCGTTTTATTCGTTTAATGGTGCGAGTTGCTCCTTGATGTCCCCCAAAAGGAGACTCGTGGTTTTCGTGCAGTACTCGTGTTATGTCTTCTGCATTGTCAAGTATTATTCGTTTGTCTATGTAAACGTAGATGGTTATGTGTTCTTTGTTGAATATTTCTCTAATCATTATTTTTATGTCTTCTTGGTTGTTATCGTAATTTGGAAGGGAAAACGCCAATGGATTCAGATTCTTTTCTTTGCTTTCTCTAAGTATGTCTAGTAAACAATTGGATATGGTTTGTCGATCAGAGGTACTTCTCAAAGGAATCGGTAAGGTAAATATACTATAACAGCAATTGGATTTTGCTTGAGAAATTGTTAAATTTTGTCCTATGTCAGGTTTTTTAAAGTGTTGAAATTGTTTTTCTAAAATTTCTTCGTCATTGGTCTTTATGAGAGGGAGAAGTATAATCTTAAATGCAACCTTGTTGTTTATAAACATTGAGTCTGTTTTTTCGAAAAGCTGCAAGCTTGAAGTAGGAGGGGGGTCTGTCGGGGTTGGCCGTATTTCGTTAGCATTGTTTTCTTCGTTAAGCGTCTGTTGTTGACGTCTCGTGGTGATTAGTATTTTATTGTTTTCTTCATTTTGTAATCGCACGCGACTGAGAGCGTCTGCGACAACGTTGCTTTTGCCTGATTTGTGTACAATCTTGAATTCATATTCCTCCATGAGGATACGCCAACGTAGGAGTCTTGAGGTAGGATTCTTTTGTCCTATTAACCATAAAAGATTATTATGATCAGTACAAATCGTAAATTTTCGTCCGAAAATGTATGGTCGGAATTGTTGTAGGGCGTACGTAATGGCTAGTAACTCCTTTTCGGAAGTTGTGTACCTTGTTTCGGCGTCGTTAAGAGTTCGGCTAGAGAAAGAAATCGGCTTGTCTTCTCCTATAGAACCTTGGGAGAGTACCGCTCCTAATGCTATGTCGCTTGCGTCGGTTGTGACGATAAACTCTTTGCTGAAATCAGGATAAGCGAGAATTGGTGGTTTTATAATTTTTTCTTTTAACTTCCTGAATGACTCGTCACAAAAAGCATCCCATTTGAAATCAACGTTTTTCCTTAGTAGTTTTGTTAAGGGCTTGGCCAGATCTGCGAAATTAGGTATAAATTTCCTGTAGTATCCTACGAAACCGAGGAATGATTTAATGTCTCTTGGTTTCTTGGGTACCGGGAAAGTTTTTACTGCCTTGATTTTCTCAGGGTCTGGTCTAATGCCTTCTTCGGAAATAACGTGTCCCAGGTAAGTGAGTTCTTTTCGTATAAAATGACACTTGTCCGGCTGTAACTTTAGATGGTGTTCTCGAAGACGTTTGAGAACCTTGATAAGCCGTGTGTTGTGATCGTGTAGATCGTAGCCATAGATGACTATGTCATCTACATACACAAAACATTCGATGCCTTGTAGTCCCATTAGCACATTATTCATTAACCTTTGAAATGTTGCTGGTGCGTTCTTTAGTCCAAATGGCATGCGATTGTACTCATAATGTCCAAACGGAGTACTGAATGCCGTTTTGCCTTTGTCGTTTTCATCCATCAGAATCTGGTGGAAACCTTTTGCCAGGTCGAGTGTACTAAAGTACTTTGACTTTCCAAGCTGGTCGAGAATGTCGGTTATGTTGGGTAGTGGATAAGCGTCTCCAAGTGTTAGTTCATTCAGTTTCCTGAAATCGACTACTACCCTCCAACGTTTTGATCCATCTTTGGCTGATTTTTTGGGGACTAACAGCAGGGGTGAATTCCATGGACTATAGCTTGGCTGTACTATGCCGTCTTCCAGCATTTCGTTAATTTGTTTGTGTATTTCCTCCCTTTGGCTTTCAGGGAGTCGATAGGGTTTTGTATATAAGGGTGGCTTACCTTCTTCAGTTATCACTTTGTGTACTATAGAATTTGTATGTGTCAAGTGATCGCCTTCTACATAAAAAAGTTCATTATATTCACGACAGATTTTAAGGATAGACTCTCTTTCTTCGAGGTTGCAGTGTTCTAATTCGATTAATGCTTGTAATTTATCTAATCGTTTTCTTACGGGATTTTTAAAAGGTTCTTCTTTGGCTATATTGAAATTATTAAATTCTTCCCAGTCTAAATTTATTGAGTGTATATTAATTTTTTGATCCCTTTCTAATGTGTTCATTAGAAGTATTTTGATTTTTTCTTCGTTAGGTTTGACTAACGTTTCGCCTAGGTAAACCCCTGGAATGATTTGTTGTTTTTTTATTACTATATCTGAAGGGGTTACTTGTTTAAAAGGAATTTCGATTATCTGTTGGCTTCTTTGCTTTATTGTTATTAATTTCTCGTTCTCGGTCTTATGCTCTGCTAAGGGCTTTGTCATCTTAGTCTTTTTGTCTGCCTCAGTCTGATTTTCTGCTAAGTTCTTGTTTGACTTAGTCTTACATTTGGCTGGGCTTTCAATTTTAATTTCCTCTGACGATACCAGAATTATCTCGTCTAGATTTTCCTTCAAATGTTGAAGCTTACTGAAAGATTTACTCCTGTTTTGCTCGGGGTACCTTTGTGGAACTACTGATCCGTTTTGAGATGCGGAGTCAGATCTTGGTTCCCAGTTTGCTCGCTTTTCTACCCCAGTGTTGGTATGGCATACCTTCTTGGTAGTAGAAGAAGAGAAATCAATCTGTTTGTACCCGTTGATTGCAGGTTGGAGCTCACCGATAAATAAGTTAGTGCTAGGCTGCTTTAGGGCATACCGTTTTACACTATTACCATTTTCAGCAGTACCCGTAGGTAATACCCCGGAAGGTATAGCTTCTTGAAGTTTTTCCTTAAGGACAATTTTGTTGGTATCAGAGGTTTGTTTGATAAATTTCTTATTTATATTTTTTTGGGGAGGTGGATATTTGTTAAATAGTTGTCCTACCCCGGATATGATAGCCGTAGAGTTTTTAGTGAAGGGATTTATTTTTATGTAGTTTTCCTGATAGTTAATTTGGCATTCGTAGAGTTTTAGGAAGTCGTTCCCAATAATGCCATCAAAATTTTGTTGGGCCTGATGGTCCAATATATGGAATGGATGTGGTATCGTGATAGAATCTCCTTCCATTTGGAAAAACAAGGTTTCGGTAGTCATTTGGGAGCTTATCATCTTTTCGCCACTCACAGTGGATTTGATCATATCCTTATTTTGTAACTGTGAATTTGTGGGGCTTCGTATGATGCTTATTTCAGCTCCAGTATCTATGACTAGATCCTTGTACTTTCCATCTTTAAAAGGGACTCGTATCATCGACAAATTATTGTTGGGAACGAGGGGGGTGTTTATTGAAAATTGTATTAGTGGTGTACATTGGCTTGGATTGTTTGTCGGGAGGAGTTGCCGTCTACTTCCTCTCGACGACGATCGTTTCCCAAATGGTTATTTTGTTTATTTGGATTTTGTTGCACATGGTGCAAATTAATCTGTCGACCTCTGTTGTCGGGTCTATTATGGCTATAATCTCTGGAAGGGGGTTGGTGATTATTTTGGCATTGATAATTTTGGGGTTGGTTCAGATGAGATATCTTGAGTCGACACTTATTTTCCGTATGGTAAAGTTTGTTGCAGTAACTGCACCTGATTGTTTGCAGATTACATTGCGCTTCACGTTTTACTGGATGAGGAAAGTTGGGCAAATTCGTGTTTCGATAGCACGTTGCCGAAGTATGGCCTACTTTATTGCAGGTCCGGCATGTGGGTCGAGGTGTGTTGTGCCTCGCCGAAGATGAGGGGAGAGTGTGGTCGTGTTTAACGCGGAGTGATTGTTCTATGGCATAGGATATAGCCTTTTTGAGGTCGCCTGCATTGTGTGCCTTCACTAGCAACCTTAGGCTGGTGTTCCTAATACCATCTTCAAATGTCTTCTAGTATTAGAAAATCTTGAATGGTCCTCTCATTGGAGCTATCATATGTAGCCGAATCGAGAGCCAGTAGTAAATTAGAAAGCCTGTCACCATATTCTTTAATCGTTTCCCTTACATTTTGTTTAGCTGCCAAAAGCTGGTTCTGCGCCGAAGTACGGGACCTTTGTTCTTTGAACTGGGACTCCAGTTCTTTTACCAGGTCTGTCCAAGTGGTAAGGTCCTTGTGCTGTGTCAGCTCAAAGGCCGGACCTTGGAGTCGGGTCTTCACTATGCTGAGAACCAGTTTGTGCTGTGTGGGGTCTGTGATAAAACAGAATAGTGTATTGCCACACGAAATGAATTTACTGAGTTCTTCGGGCTTACCGTCGAACGTGGGGACGATGCTGTAAACATCGTTAAAAGATATTTTGACATCCATAATGGATTGTTTTGGAGTTGCTCTGTCAGTTGTAGTGAAAAAGGGTAAGGCTTTAAAAAGCTTAAGCGTGTGTAAGTTTCGTCGGGTTAAAATGATGGAGGTTAGAAAACAGACGGTGTAAGTGTAAAAAGTGTGTAATGACTAATGATATCAGAATTCTATACTATAATATTAACTTAATATTGATTTACGTTTTTCGGCTGCTGCTGCTGCTTTCGTCAGTTTTCTTTCGCTGTTTTTTCTCCAGTTAAACTTTTTCCTGCACTGCTCAAGTTTTGCCTCCGCGTCCGTATTTCAGGAGTTCGCCAGGTCTTATTTTTATTAGACTTTTATATTATTTTCTCACTTACCTGGTGTTTAAGCCCCTAGGTACGCTTCGTTCACTACACTTTTACTGCTACTGCTGGTGTATAGCCCCAGTACGCATCGAGTACAAGGTAGACTCGTATTTGGTTTTTGGTAGTTGGGACCGTTTAACGTGAATCCCACCGCTGCCACCAATGTAATAACCGAAATTTACCGTGCTTTCCCTTTCAAGCAGGGAGAAGAGTAAAATCGGGAGAACCGTTTAATAAAAAAAGTATCTTCAGTTTTTAGTTTGATATTTATTTACTCTAGGGCCCGCTGTCTTATGCGTGGCTGCGACCTTTCGAGTGTTAAACAATTCTGACTCTTCCTACCAATCCTTCCCTATTTATATGTAATTTTTAAAGAAGAAAATCCCCTTTCCACCATACATATGCCTTGCGCAATTCCTATAGTCCCAAACGCATTATCATTTATCAGCTACTTTGCTAATTGAGTCCAACATATTGGGCAATCATATGGATATATGCATAAGTGCGTTATCAGCATAGTACCCATTTCCATGCACCCAGTGTGTTGGTCTCTTCATCAAAATGCATCATCAGCATAGTTCCCATACAATTGACTCAGTGTTGTTTATGTTTTGGTTCGCCGCTTGTGTTTACGTTTGGTTTCCCTTAAGCGCATACGAGTGTGTCACTGCTATGCAATGAGCGTCGAACTCTTAGATGCATACCGAAAAAGAGACATTTATGAGGTCATCACTTTGGTATTTTATGGGTGGGACCAAACGAATGCAAGCGGATCGTACGTAAATCATATTGGCTGGGATTGTGGGAACATAATGATATGGAACTGATCGTAATGCTGAGAGCGTAATTCGGTGGGCTATTGGCTGGTCATTATGTATGGTAGGGTAGGGTATATGTAGTGTAGTTACTACAGAGGTACCAGAACTACTTGGCCGAGATATCCAATTTTTAATACCAACCTATCGATGATAAAAGAAGTCCTGTCACAAAAATTCATTCGCCTAGGTTGTTTCCTTTGGACGCTATCGTATTTTCAATAGACGGAGAGACACATGGGTCCAATATTGATTTTGAATGGGAGGTACCAGCACTACTTGACCGACATAGCCCATTTTTAACACCAACCAAACGACTATAAAAAGAAGTCCTTTCACCAATCGTCATCCCTCTAGGCTGATTCCCTTGGACGCTATTGTGTTTTCAAGAGACAGAGAGACACGTGGATCTTATATTGACTTTGTATGGGAGGTTCCAGAACTACTTGACCGACATAGCCCAATTTTATAACCAACCTGACGCCGATAAAAATAAGTTCTTTCACAAAATTTCATTCACCTACGTCAATTGCTTTGGGCGCTATCGTGCTTTCAACAGACAGAGAGGCACATGGGTCCAATATTGGTTTTGTATGGGAGGTACCAGAACTACTTCACCGACATAGCCCATTTTCAATAAAAACCTGACGCCGATAAAAGTAAGTCCTTTCAAAAAATTTCATTTAAGTACGTCAATTACTTTGAGCGCTATCGTGCTTTCAACAGACAGAGAGACACATGGGTCCAAATTGGTTTTGTATGGGAGGTACCATAACTACTTGACCGATGTAGCCCATTTTCAATACCAACCTAACGCTGACAAAAATAAGTGCTCTCACCAAATTTCATTCACCTACGTCAATTGCTTTGGGCGCTATCGTGCTTTCAACAGACAGACAGACAGACAGACAGACGGACATGGCTAAATCGATTCAGAATTTGATCCTGATTCAGAATATATGTACTTTATAAGGTCTCCGGTGACTCCTTCTTGGCGTTACAAAGAGACACATGGGTCCAATATTGGTTTTGTATGGAGGTACCAGAAATACTTGACCGACATAGCCCATTTTCAATACCAACCTGACGCCGACAAAAAGAAGTCCTTACACCAAATTTCATTCACCTACGTCAATTACTTTGGGCGCTATCGTGCTTTCAACACACAGAGAGACATGTGGGCCCAGTATTGGTTTTGCATGGGAGGTACCAGAACTACTTGACCGACATAGCCCATTTTCAATACCAACCTGACGCCGACAAAAAGAAGTCCTTTCACCAAATTTCGTTCACCTACGTCAATTACTTTGGGCGCTATCGTGCTTTCAACAGACAGACAGACAGACAGACAGACGGACATGGCTAAATCGATTCAGAATATGATCCTGATTCAGAATATATGTACTTTATAAGGTCTCCGGTGACTCCTTCTTGGCGTTGCAAAGAGACACATGGGTCCAATATTGGTTTTGTATGGAGGTACCAGAAATACTTGACCGACATAGCCCATTTTCAATACCAACCTGACGCCGACAAAAAGAAGTCCTTTCGCAAAATCTCGTTCACCTACGTCAATTACTTTGGGCGCTATCGTACTTTCAACAGACAGAGAGACATGTGGGCCCAATATTGGTTTTGCATGGGAGGTACCAGAACTACTTGACCGACATAGCTCATTTTCAACACCAACCTGACGCCGATAAAAAGAAGTCCTTTCGCAAAATTTTGTTCACCTCCGTCAATTACTTTGAGCGCTATCGTGCTTTCAACAGACAGAAAGACAAATGGGTCCAATATTGGTTTTGTATGGGAGGTACCAGAACTACTTGACCGACATAGCCCATTTTCAATACCAACCTGACGCCGACAAAAAGAAGTCCTTTCACCAAATTTCGTTCACCTACGTCAATTACTTTGGGCGCTATCGTGCTTTCAACAGACAGACAGACAGACAGACAGACAGACAGACAGACAGACAGACAGACGGACATGGCTAAATCGATTCAGAATGTGATCCTGATTCAGAATATATATACTTTATAAGGTCTCCGGTGACTCCTTCTTGGCGTTACAAATGTATTGGCAAAGTGAATATACCTTCCTCTGGAGGGTATAAAAATCTAAAAGGCGTGTCCTACAAGCAATACGACTGAAAGCATTCTCTTTTTCTAACTCTTCCATTAGTTAAGGCTTTAATGCTTTTTTTTTTTCAAAAGGACATCTTTTTGAATTGATAACTTCATTATGTTTTCGGTAATATGTTTCATTCTTATGTCTTAAGTGTTTGTAATTTCGTATATAACCTTCATTGCGTCTTTCTTCATAATTTTCCCGTGAAATATTTCGTTTATTTATAATTTTTTTCTTTTTCTCTTCTATTTTGTTCTTTAACTTTTCTGGGTTTGCATTCTCGGCCTGATTTGGAGTCATGCCTAATGATGAATGATACCTATTATTGTATATTTGAATAGCCTTATATATTTTCCTATTGGTTGACATGTCTGTGTCCTTTATGGTTAATAAAATTTCAAGTAAAGTCGAATGAAATCTCTGTATATCCGAATTACCTGTATGAGAGTTGGCCTTTGTCATATGCATTTCTATTCCCTCTTTCCTGAAGTGTTCTTTGATGTTCTCTGAATTAAATTCATTGTCACAAACTATTTTTCTTGGCTTGCCGAATTTTGTTAATTGTTCATCTATGCATTCTAACTTACTTGTGAAGTTTTTGCTAGTCAAACTATATCCGTAAGCTTTTTTTGTAAATTTGTCTACAAATGTCAAATATATTAACTTATTAAAATGATAGATATCCATGTGTAATATTTCATTTCCTTTGTTCGGAGTTTCGGTCAACTTGAATTTAGGTTTAATTGGTTTTCTGTCATATTTCCCTTCCTGACAAGTCTGGCAATTTCCTATTACTCTTGAGATTTCTGTTATCAGTTTTGGAAAATATATTTTGTATTTTAATTGATAGTATGTTTCTATTACTCCTGAATGGTTGCTTTCTTCGGTGTGATAAAGAGATATTTGTCTATGAACATCTTCAGCTTTTTCTAAATCCCTTGCTCTCTGTATAAGCTTATAAAATTTAACTTCTTTATTATGTCCATACATTTCGATTAATACTTTCTGTATTTTATTATATTCCCTGTCCTCTACTTCAGAATAAATACCTATCGTCCCTGCCATAATTGTTCTATTAAACAGATCCCTCCAGTATTTGTCATCTTTTGTCATGTCAACCTGAATAATTCTTTTACCATGCAGTGTTTCTATTTCGTTTTGAACTGAGTAAGTAAGTATTAACTGGGTCTGGTATGTATTTATAATTCCCTCTTTGATTGGTATATGATCTAACAATTGTTCATCAGCTGAGTGTGCAGTTTCTGACGTTTCGTTAATTTCGTTTGGAATTCTGCTTAGGAAATCTGCAATTTTATTCTCCTTGCCTTTTATGTATTCAATGTCAAACTCGAATTCTTGTAATTTAAGAAGTCCTCTTTGAACTCGCTGACTGAATTCTTTTCCATTATATTTTTTAGTTAAATATTTTATAGGCATATGATCAGTGATTATTTTGAATTTCTGCCCCCAAAGATATGGTCTAAAATATGAGGTAGCCCAAACCACTGCTAAGAATTCTTTATCAGTTACTGAGTAATCTTTCTCATGGTCGTTTAATGTTAGAGAAGCATAGCATACTGGCTGTCCTTCTTGTGTAAGTACAGCTCCCAAAGCAAAATTACTTGCATCAGTAAATAGTGAAAATTGTTTATTAAAGTTTGGGAATTTAAGTATGGGATGTTTAACCAGAGTTTCTTTTAATCTTTCAAAGGCTTGAATGTATTCAGGATCATTGCTATTGATTTTCATATTCTTTTTTAAGTATTTTACCATTGGGTATGCTATTCTAGCGTAGTCCTTAATAAATTTCCTATAATAACCAGTGCTACCTAGGAATCCTTTCAATTGAGTTGTCGTCAAGGGTAAAGAATACTTCTGAATTACTTCCACTTTATTCGGGTTTGGTTTCATTCCTTCTGAAGTGAGTATATGACCTAGGTATTCCGTGTTGTTCTTAAGAAATGAGCATTTACTTAGTTGTATTTTTAGATTGTGATCTGCTAATCTTTGGAATATTTTATTTAATGATGATATGTGTTCTTCTAAGGAGGTAGAAAAGATTAATATATCGTCAAGATATACTGTACAAATTTGTCCTATGTACTCTCTGAGAATATCATTCATTAGACGTTGAAACGTCGCTGGGGCATTTTTCAGCCCGAAAGGCATTCTCGTATATTCATATATACGAGTAACAAATGCAGTCTTATGTATATCTTCAGGATGAACCTTTATTTGATGATAGCCTTTGGCTAAATCAAGGGTAGAGAAATACTGTGACCTACCTAACTTATCAAGAATACCCTCGATATTTGGTAGTGGGTATTTATCATCCACTGTTATATCATTAAGTGCTCGATAATCAACACATACTCTAAACTTAGTTTTCCCTTCACTATCAGGTTTCTTGGCCACAACTACGATTGGCGAAGCATATCGACTATTTGATTTTCGAACTATGCCCTGCCTTTCCATATCGTTAATTTGTTTCCTGACTTCTTCCTCATGTTTTTGAGGGAGACGGTACAATCTGGCATTTATTTGTTGATCTGTGGTTAATGTTATTTTATGCACTATGCTTTCGGAATTTGTAAGTTGATCTCCATCTTTGTATAGGAGGCTTTTATATTTTTGCAACAGCTCTTGAATTTCCTGTTTTTCAATTGTTTTTAAATGATCTAACTTCACTTCATCGTTTCCCCCTAATTCGTAACATTCTATATATGGTTCAACTTCAAAAATAATTGGAATTATAGTTTTATTTTGTAATAACACTTCTCTTTTTTTTATATTTATGTTTTCTACCATATTACCTATGACATCCATACCTAACAAAATACTGTATGATTTTTCCCCTAATGACTTGCCATATGCTCGGATAAATACATTTGATTTATATCCAAATTCAGTAGGAACTGGGACTTGATAGATCTTTAATTTTTCGGCAGTCTGACTATTGACTGTCGACAGTTTAATTGTAACTTCGTCAAGAATTTTAAATTCACTACAATCTATTTTACTTGTGTTAACTATAGTCATTGTAGATCCTGTATCTATTAGACATATATGTTTTTCATTTCCTATAGAAAATGCTATTTGTGTCTTTCTACCAGTGAGGCTACATTCAGAAAAACCGGAGCTTCTATTGAATGGGCTTCTTCTGGAATGTTATTCTGTTCCTCGTTATTATTTTGATATTGATCTGAGTTTAAATGATTTATGTTATCGATATCCATTGGTTCGTTGTTTTGCCTATAATGTGTTTGCCTGGAGTTACTATAGTTGTTAGTACCTCGTTGCTGCTGTTCGGTCTGTCCAGGGTTATTATAATTATTTTGTTGCCTTTCTGGATTGAATTGTCCAGAGTTATTGACATTAGTATTTCGTCGCTGTCCAGGGTTATTGTAATAATTATTATTTTGTCTTTGTTGGTTGGTTTGTCCAGAACTATTAAAGTTCGAATTTCTTCGTGTTTGGTTTGTTTGTCGTGGATTATTGTAGTAAGTGTACTGTCTTTCTTATTGAACCTGTTCAGAATTATTGAAGTTAGCATTCTGTCGTAGTTGGTTATTATTATGAGGTCTAGTATTTCTTTCTTTATCTCTGTAACGATTACTAGTTCTGTCTGTGATTATGTTCCCTTCATCAAATCCTACATATGAGTACAATATACTTTTTATTTTATGTAAATCGTATTCATCCCTAATTTCTCTCGCTAAGTTCCCTGTTGCTAATTCCCTAATCTTATTTACTACTATATTATACAACAGAGACTTAAGGCTGTCCTTTTTATTTTCGTACATTATTATCGTATGAATGTCTGTCAATAGGAACTCTATTTTATTATTTAGATCTAAGATTGAGCTTACCCTCAAATTATTTATTTTCCTCGTAATTTCGCCTTGATCGATGATCGGTCTGAATGTCAATCCTAGGAGGGTCTTGGCTTCATCCCACGTTGTTGTTGCGTTGGTTAGTAGTAGCTCCTTCGCTCTTCCAATCACCTTACATTGTGCTATGGCGGTCCATGTAGCGGCTCTTCTGTCCTCTGGTGTTAGGCTTATGTGGTTGTCCACCACATTAATAAACTGCGTCAGTTCTTCTCTGTTTCCGGAAAATTCCTTTATATAGGCAATCTCTCTCATTAGAACTAGGGCTCGGCTATCCGCTTGTTGTGTATTGGCCTCTAGTCTAGCGAGAATTTGTGCCATCGTCGCCAATATAGTATTTGGATCGGCTGCCATTTCATTTTCTTCCTCTTCTGTTGGTAAGTTCCTTCTGGAGTCGTGAAGTGTTTGTCGCGAAATTTTGTTATTTTCGAGTAGCACTTCTAACAGACACTTCTTCTTATTTTATATAAGTTGCGACTGATTTTTAGTCTGCAACTATCACTTGAACACTTTTTTTTTTTATTTTATTTGCTACAACTGATTTATAGTTCGTAACAATCACAGAATGTTCTTTTAGTTTACGTTTACACTAACGACTGATTTTTAGTTCATCAATGTATACTTTGGTTCGTTTTCTTCTTTTTCTTTTCTTTCTATCAAAACAAAAAAAATCCGTACGACTGCGCCAGTTAAATAAAAGAATGTCAAATGGTGTCGGTGGTCTGTTTACGACTGACTTTATTTTTTATTCATTCGAGTAACATAGGTTATTAACTTAAAATAAAAGTGCATTTCTTGCAAAATAGAAGTGTTATTGCAGCAAACGGAAATGCATCAGTTTATAAAACTGCTGATTTGACTGGGGCAACGACTTAAGGTTGTTGCTCGCCATGTATGTATGTATAAACAAAAAAATATCGATAATGCTGCGTATATTAAAATTTATAGCAACGACTTAAGGTTGTTGCTTCCGATACATGTTTATTCATGGAGGTCACCATACAAATATGTAACTCGCGTTGGGCACTTTTGATATGGGATAAAACCATTGCGAAGATCAACCTATGCTATCAATAATAATTATCGGAGAACTAAGTGGGCGCACCTGGAATTCTCAAATTCCGCATAGCATAATTCGTATACGAGCAAATCCGCCTGAAATTTTCGCATAGCAAAAAAATTGGTATTCTCAAAGCTGTACGGGTTTTTTCAACCTATGCGAAAATTATATTCACTTCTCGAATGAGCTAGAATTTTGGAGTACGTCAAGTAAACGATTTTTACAGGTTGTGAAAAAATAACCATCAATTCAAAATATTCAAATTTAAATCGGTTTGGAATTAATATTTATACGTTTTCGCAATGGATTCTTTGAATGATGTTAAATATTTTGTCGATATTTTGTGAGACTCCAAAAATAAAGAAATTGTTAGTTTAAAACATTTAATGGAAAAAATACGAATTCAACAGATGAGAGTATAAAAATTATTGAAAAAATTCACGTCCGCTTTTCTTCTTGCTTCTTTGTAAACTGCTGTCCTTTTCTTTAGTTGGCACTGGAGTCATCTGGAAAACGGTGCTTTCAATTATTCAGATTTGATGCTTTTAAATTTTCCCAACATCCTCCACGGCGGTATTGGAGTCAATATGGTCTTCATTACCATCGCCTTTACTCAGCCATTTGGTACGCCTATTTAATGTCGGCAAGTATTCCTTCCGCCATCTCTTCCTAAACTGGTCGGCCAAATGTTGCGATGCTCGCCAATGTTTTCGAAGAACCAGGTCAGATTTTGAAAATACTCCAATCGGTGCCGATGCTGATGAACGCCCTAGCAAAAAATGATTTGGAGTTAATGCTTCCATTTCATCTTGGTCCAGTGGTACATCAATCAAGGGTCTGAAGTTGATGATATGCTCCGCCTCAGTCATCAAAGTAGACAGCATTTCATCGGTCGGATACTGCTCCTTTAAAACTGCATAAAGTGTGGTCTTCACTGAACGCACTCGCTCCCAACAACATCCCATGTGAGGAGTTAATGGTGGAATAAAATGCCTTGTAATTCGATGCGTTGTCAAATGTCGCTGTATTTGATTTCGGTCAAGTTCAGCTAAGTTCTTTGCAAGCTCTCTTCCGCTCCCCGAAAATTTGCACCATTGTCCGAGTACAATTCCTGTGGACAACCTCGTCTCGCTGTAGATCAACGAAGTGCCATGATGAATGAATCTGTGGTAAGGCTCATAGCTATCTCGATATGGATTGCACGTACCGTGAAGCAAGTAAAAAGTACGCTGTATCGCTTTTCGTATCGTCGTCCAATTTTGATAATGATAGGACCGAAGTAGTCCACTCCCGTAAATCAGAAGGATGGCATTCCAGAGGTAAGTCGAGCCGTTGGTAGTTGTCCCATTATAGCTGTACCAGATTTAGCGTTTTTTAATTTGCACGCATTACATTCGCGGCGCACTCGCTTTAATGCAGGTCGTAACTTAATTATCCAGTATCTTTGCTGCAGCTCATTTATAACCCAAGGAGCATTTTGCGACTTCATGTGTCATGTGCGACGTCGTTAAGACTGTTTTGTTACCGGAAAATATTCCCAATAAGCAACATTTTAGACACATGATATGTAACATTTCCCATTTAGGAATATTCCTATCTAGGGATTTTAAATCTACTCAGGTTCGTTATTGTGTCAAAATTGTTTCTTCAATGAAATATTGTGTCCGCAGCGTGTAAAATGTGTGGAGATGTGTGTTCATGCACACAATTCCTAAAAACTTACTGTCAACACAGATTAAACGCGATTCCCGATTGGGAATAAACACAATTCCCAATAGATTCTTTACTACACAAATAAGGACGAATTCCTAATTAGGAATATTTTGTTAGGTATCCATTTTGCATTGAAAAAAATGTATATGGAAATTAAAAAAATTTAAATTTAGAGTTTTGTTGGATATGGTGCAATTAAATAGATTAAAATGTCGCTATTATGTCTATATAGACATCGCATTTAAAATACAACAAATAATTACAAAAAAGATTTTTCATTAAATATAGCATATTTTGTAAGGATCATGGTTTTTTTTCGAAGTACATTAGTAATATTTCAAGGCAAAATGATGTTCCCCATAAAATTTCAGTAGTTGTTTTCTGTTAAATAATGAAATGATTGATGCAGTCAGAGTATTATTTTGGTACATAACATAGGTACACAAAATAAATGACATATCATAACGTCACTAATTATATGGTCTTGGATTTGCGCCAAGAACAATTCCTACTTTGTGTTGCGCCACTTCCGAAACAAAAAAGAAACAATTACTTCTTTGTTTCGAAACATAAGTTGCTAAATGGGATCACGAATTGACACCAGAACTTCGCCAGGCCTAAAATGTGTATTATTGAATTATAGCTGGAAATTTATACCAATTGTTGCATCCAGTTAATTTTTGTAATCTTCCGTTAAGTGGTATGATATTGTCACAAGATAATGTTGGCGAAAACTTTCTTAACGCGCTGTTTCTGTCAATTATTTTGTTATTTAGAAGTGCCTGATACTCGTTTGGGAACATCCTTAGTTGACTTTGTCGAACCCAAAGACATTCTGCATCTTTTAATTCGCCTGTAGTAAGTTCGCCATTAATGCGTTGATTGTTGCAATTTCGAACATAACGGATAGTCCACGCTGACCGGATTAGTCTTAACTATGAAGAAAATCTTCGGATATCAGGCAATTCAAAACGTTGAGTAGCACATAACATAACGAATTCTAAAAGTTCGTCGTCAACTGCTGATAATTTATTCTTAAGCCAATTGGATTCATCTTCATATAAAAATTCAGGACATGTAAACCATCGGTTGTCAGCGCACAAATGTTTATAGCCACTTCGAGTTGCGTCGTTTGCCACAATCCTTGACGTCAGTCAGCTCAGAAATTTCGCTTAGACGATTTGCTACGAACTGCTTGTGGCGCACACTTTTCGACTGGATCCAGTACAAAACAGTTGCAGAGTCGGTCTTGAAAACTACTCGATCGAATGTCCGACAATGCTCCGATTTAAGGTGACGAACTAGTCTCGCTCCTAACAACGCTGCCTGTAGCTCCAGTCTAGGAATCGTCATAGTAGGTTTAGAAGGTTTCACTTTTGCTTTTGCTGCCAAAAAAGAAATATTTATCTCATTGTTATTAAGAATCCTTACGTATGCAATAGCGGAATACGCTTCGTCACTCGCATCCACAAAGCAATGTAACTCAACACAATGTCCATCTAAGAAGTTTTCGGGGTAACATCTTGGTATCTTTACATAGGAAATTTGCTAAAGATTATACAGCCAATCTTTCCATTCAGCGTCTAGCTCGGTCGTCAGCTCATCATCCCATGGATTGAAAATTGATTTTATAATTTTTAAAGCTTCGTCGGAGTCCTCTCGCCACTAATTTTAATTAACATTAATTAATGTTAAAACAATTTTTTTCTTTTTTGTCGATAGGTAACAAATGCGATGGAATTGAATTCAGAATTGAAGACGTCGTGCACCAATTTCTTAGCTCGAAACCACCACGCACCACGGGCATGTATGTTGATTACGTCGCTGATGACCATAAGAGCTTCTTCGATGTTTCTTGCCGTTCCCAAGTAGTCGTCCATATAATGTTTACGTTTTATCGCATTCACTGCTTCTGGATACTCATCAGCTGTTGAAAATTTCACGATTGTTATTGGTTTATCTTCTTTCGGTGGTAAAATATTTTTAGTTTTACCAACAAGAGATTTGATTATGTACTCTGGCCTTCCGAATCGTCTCTCCAAAATGTGCATTATTTTGTCGGCGCTAGATGTTCTTTGTCGTCGTTTCGCGCAGAAATTTCTTGATTTTTGTAACGCGATAATTCTTCTGATAATTACTCCAAACATAAAGAAATTTTTAGTTTAAAACTTTTAATGGAAAAAATACGAACTCAACAGATGAGAGTATAAAAATTATTGAAAAAAATCACGTCCGCTAGTCTTCTTGCTTCTTTGTAAACTGCTGTCCTTTTCTTTAGTTGACACTGGTGTAGTCTGGAAAACGGTGCTGTCAATTATTCAGATTTGATGCTTTTAAATTTTCCCAACAGGTGATTTGGGCTTAGCAGTTGTTGATTTGGCAATAGAGCAGTTAGACGTTAAACTGGCTTCTTTATAAGTAAAATGTTGTAAATATTTTCCAGTCTTAATAGCAGGATTCATTTCAATAAAGTCAAGCAATGCTTGTTTTGCCCTTTCGAGACATGACCAGTATTCTTCATTTGTTTAGCTGCTTCCACTTTAATTTTATTTTATTATAAGGTAGGTAATTGAAAGTGTGAAACTCACAATTCCGTATGCGAGACGTACAATTCAAAGAGAAATTCTCGTATACGGATTTCGAGAATTGCAAATTTCGGTTTTTTGCATGGCATCAGAGATTTTGACATATAAACGTATGCGAGAATTTTTGAGAATTGGGGTCCTGGTATTCGGAAGCTAATGTTCGGTGAAAATATCGAAATTCCTAATGGACATAGAAACTTCGAACCGAAATTCCCATATCGAGTAAATAAAAAGAAAACAAGTAAAAGTGTTATCATCGGCCTGGCCGATGCTTTGATACCCTCCACTGCATACAAGTTATTTAAAATTGGTTTTGTATGGGAGGTGTGTGTTTGGGAGGACAGTATTTTCTTTCAGTAACTGGACCTCGCACTGTAGGTTATTAGTATCAGTGTTGAATAAGGGGTGTGTTAGAGGACAAAGAAATTTTCCGTTCCAAGATTTGCAGTTTGCCAAGTCATCCTTGTTCAAATTTGAAAAAAAGATCTTTTCTATAGTTGATAATCAAGTATTGGGTTGAAGGTTGTATGAATAAAAATTGGCTAACATATCGGGTTTTAAGAGGTATAACTTTGTAAATGCGGAAGTTATCTATTAATGGGAGAGGTATCTTGATTTCATAGATGATCTTTCCTGTTAGGATAGCTACGTTGGTAGTACAAGTATGATATAGATTAGAAAATTTTTCGTCGTTAACTACGGACGGTAGTCTCATACCGTTTGGGATTTCTTGTTTTATTTGTATGAGAGCGGACTTAATTTGATCTTGGGATATTATAGCTGGATGGGGTTTACCATTTTTGACGTCACTCACCAAGTCTAATATTTCATTAAGGGTGTTTTGATATCGTATGATGATTAGGGTGACCAGGGAGGTTAAAGATTCTATTTCGAGAAATACCTTTTGATCTTGAGTTGTATTAACCAAGTTATCTATTATTTGTTTCGTACTGTCTATTTTCGCATTGATTGCTATCATCTGGTTTTCTATAGCTTGCTCGGATTTGCTGAATACGTTTTTTGTTGTTTCGAGGAGTACTGTTTGTTTCTGTATGAGGGATAATAAGTGTTTGTCGTTAATTTGGGAAAGTTCAATTTGTTTGTCGTAAAACCTAGCGTCGCTTTCGTCTAGTGTTCCGAATAGAGATTTGCTTATTGTCGCTACAATATTGAGTAGAGCTCTTTTATTCCTGTGCTTCGGATTTAGTAATTGGTATTTGGTCTGTATGTCTGTCATAAGGTGGTTCATCTCGGCAACTGCTCCGTCGCATATTATTCCAAAATCTGCGTGGCCTTTAAGTTGTTGGCATAAAGTGTTGATCTCTACTACGTACCCAGCGGCATGTCCCAAGGCTTTTGTAAGTTGTTCCAGGTCGTAGTATACTATGAGTTTCCATTCATGGTAATATATTTCGGCGAGTCCTATCTCCTCGAAATATACGCCTGGATTGGGGTTTATAGGCTCGATCTTTAGGCTACCTTGGATGGTTGACGTGAGTAGGGTAAATGTCAATATACGGAGCATCATCTGAAAAGTGGTTGTGCATGGTTGTGATTACCGGTTGACCAAAATTTTCAAGTGCGTGTGTGTTTGTGTTTGGTGTAAGTTTGAAAAGAAAATTCTCGAAGTATTATAAAAGATATATATATTTTTCATAACTAGTTGTTAAGTGGTTCCCATACAACGGTGTCGGTGGACTCGTATCCATCATTCGACTCCTCGTCGTACGTAATCTGTGGAGGCGGAGTTCGTACTGTGGGGTTCCAGCGCCGTGGTAAGGGACCCTTTAATATATAGGTGGGGCAGAAGTCTAGCTCGAAGTCTTCTTCCCGTATCCCAAAGCTTATGATATCTCCGAAACGGAGTTCCTTGATGGTATCAGGGACCAGCCGTTTCCCGTTGATGTAGGTTCTGCGGGAGTAGTTGTACTCCCCGATGTATATTCTGCTGTCATCGCGGTGTACAAATATTGCACATTGCCCGGTTGAAACAAGTGGGGTGTCCAGATCTATATCGTTCGGGTAGCCGTTGCCTATTCGAGTGGTGCCGTGGCGCAAGCTGATCTCTGATCGTGTTACTGTGTTTACCATTTTCCATTTTGAATCGGGCGTGTAATAAATTGTCGCCATCCTGTAAACGTTTTTATTTTTATGAGTGATTTGTTAAGTTTGCAGATGTTGTATGTTGTTATTGTGTAATAGTTTAGCTTTTCTTCCGATCTGTACTACTGTGTTTTCGTCAGAGAGGATTTTTGTTACTTCGTATGGTCCTTCCCATATGCTCGAGAGTTTGTTCTGTCTCGTTTGGTTCCTTATGAGGACTTTGTCACCCACGTTAAATCTCTGGATTTTGCTGTTCCTGTCGTATTGTAGCTTCGTTTTTTGTTTTTTGTCGTACAGTCGTTCTCTGGCAATTTTGTAGCCATGCTGTAATCGAGCTCGGAGTTCGTTAGCGTAGTTGTCGTAGTTATATGAAATCTGTGGGTCTTTGTTCAGCGAGCTGGGTATTTTTGGTGGATAACCGTATAATAGTTCGTGTGGACTGTAGTTCGTACTGGTGTGTGGAGTCGTGTTGTAAACAAACATCGAGTATGGAAGCCATGTGTCCCAAGTGAGAGGGTCTTGATTAACGTAATGTCTTAAGTATTCTGCTAATGTTTTGTGACTACGTTCAAGTGCACCGTTCGTCTGAGGATGATACGGGGTAGTTTGTTACTTTTTCGATTTGAGTACCTTACATATCTCCTTAAAGAGTGTGCTGAGGAAATTTGTTCCTTGGTCTGTTAATATTGAGTCGGGAATTCCGAATCGACAGACTATTCGTTCTATTAGCATTCGGGCTATTGTATTGGCTTCGGCATTGGGTATTGCGATTGCTTCGCTAAATTTCGTAAGGTCATCTTGGAAAGTCAGTATGTATTTGTTGTTTTCGTGACTAACAGGTAGGGGACCTACAATGTCCAATGCTACTCGTTCGAATGGAGTTTTGCTTGTGGTTGTTATCTTTAAGGGTATCTTCGGATTTTTGGATGATTTGTTCTTTTGGCACGATTCACACTTGCGGATGTATTCCGTCGTGTCTTTAGTTATGGTTGGCCAGTAATAACTTCGTTTTATTCGTTTAATGGTGCGAGTTGCTCCTTGATGTCCCCCAAAAGGAGACTCGTGGTTTTCGTGCAGTACTCGTGTTATGTCTTCTGCATTGTCAAGTATTATTCGTTTGTCTATGTAAACGTAGATGGTTATGTGTTCTTTGTTGAATATTTCTCTAATCATTATTTTTATGTCTTCTTGGTTGTTATCGTAATTTGGAAGGGAAAACGCCAATGGATTCAGATTCTTTTCTTTGCTTTCTCTAAGTATGTCTAGTAAACAATTGGATATGGTTTGTCGATCAGAGGTACTTCTCAAAGGAATCGGTAAGGTAAATATACTATAACAGCAATTGGATTTTGCTTGAGAAATTGTTAAATTTTGTCCTATGTCAGGTTTTTTAAAGTGTTGAAATTGTTTTTCTAAAATTTCTTCGTCATTGGTCTTTATGAGAGGGAGAAGTATAATCTTAAATGCAACCTTGTTGTTTATAAACATTGAGTCTGTTTTTTCGAAAAGCTGCAAGCTTGAAGTAGGAGGGGGGTCTGTCGGGGTTGGCCGTATTTCGTTAGCATTGTTTTCTTCGTTAAGCGTCTGTTGTTGACGTCTCGTGGTGATTAGTATTTTATTGTTTTCTTCATTTTGTAATCGCACGCGACTGAGAGCGTCTGCGACAACGTTGCTTTTGCCTGATTTGTGTACAATCTTGAATTCATATTCCTCCATGAGGATACGCCAACGTAGGAGTCTTGAGGTAGGATTCTTTTGTCCTATTAACCATAAAAGATTATTATGATCAGTACAAATCGTAAATTTTCGTCCGAAAATGTATGGTCGGAA
This sequence comes from Cheilosia impressa, assembly GCA_948293265.1. NCBI lineage: Eukaryota > Metazoa > Arthropoda > Insecta > Diptera > Syrphidae > Cheilosia > Cheilosia impressa. The sequence continues at coordinate 66,959,058 of OX411880.1, read as the reverse complement.
TTGTTGTAGGGCGTACGTAATGGCTAGTAACTCCTTTTCGGAAGTTGTGTACCTTGTTTCGGCGTCGTTAAGAGTTCGGCTAGAGAAAGAAATCGGCTTGTCTTCTCCTATAGAACCTTGGGAGAGTACCGCTCCTAATGCTATGTCGCTTGCGTCGGTTGTGACGATAAACTCTTTGCTGAAATCAGGATAAGCGAGAATTGGTGGTTTTATAATTTTTTCTTTTAACTTCCTGAATGACTCGTCACAAAAAGCATCCCATTTGAAATCAACGTTTTTCCTTAGTAGTTTTGTTAAGGGCTTGGCCAGATCTGCGAAATTAGGTATAAATTTCCTGTAGTATCCTACGAAACCGAGGAATGATTTAATGTCTCTTGGTTTCTTGGGTACCGGGAAAGTTTTTACTGCCTTGATTTTCTCAGGGTCTGGTCTAATGCCTTCTTCGGAAATAACGTGTCCCAGGTAAGTGAGTTCTTTTCGTATAAAATGACACTTGTCCGGCTGTAACTTTAGATGGTGTTCTCGAAGACGTTTGAGAACCTTGATAAGCCGTGTGTTGTGATCGTGTAGATCGTAGCCATAGATGACTATGTCATCTACATACACAAAACATTCGATGCCTTGTAGTCCCATTAGCACATTATTCATTAACCTTTGAAATGTTGCTGGTGCGTTCTTTAGTCCAAATGGCATGCGATTGTACTCATAATGTCCAAACGGAGTACTGAATGCCGTTTTGCCTTTGTCGTTTTCATCCATCAGAATCTGGTGGAAACCTTTTGCCAGGTCGAGTGTACTAAAGTACTTTGACTTTCCAAGCTGGTCGAGAATGTCGGTTATGTTGGGTAGTGGATAAGCGTCTCCAAGTGTTAGTTCATTCAGTTTCCTGAAATCGACTACTACCCTCCAACGTTTTGATCCATCTTTGGCTGATTTTTTGGGGACTAACAGCAGGGGTGAATTCCATGGACTATAGCTTGGCTGTACTATGCCGTCTTCCAGCATTTCGTTAATTTGTTTGTGTATTTCCTCCCTTTGGCTTTCAGGGAGTCGATAGGGTTTTGTATATAAGGGTGGCTTACCTTCTTCAGTTATCACTTTGTGTACTATAGAATTTGTATGTGTCAAGTGATCGCCTTCTACATAAAAAAGTTCATTATATTCACGACAGATTTTAAGGATAGACTCTCTTTCTTCGAGGTTGCAGTGTTCTAATTCGATTAATGCTTGTAATTTATCTAATCGTTTTCTTACGGGATTTTTAAAAGGTTCTTCTTTGGCTATATTGAAATTATTAAATTCTTCCCAGTCTAAATTTATTGAGTGTATATTAATTTTTTGATCCCTTTCTAATGTGTTCATTAGAAGTATTTTGATTTTTTCTTCGTTAGGTTTGACTAACGTTTCGCCTAGGTAAACCCCTGGAATGATTTGTTGTTTTTTTATTACTATATCTGAAGGGGTTACTTGTTTAAAAGGAATTTCGATTATCTGTTGGCTTCTTTGCTTTATTGTTATTAATTTCTCGTTCTCGGTCTTATGCTCTGCTAAGGGCTTTGTCATCTTAGTCTTTTTGTCTGCCTCAGTCTGATTTTCTGCTAAGTTCTTGTTTGACTTAGTCTTACATTTGGCTGGGCTTTCAATTTTAATTTCCTCTGACGATACCAGAATTATCTCGTCTAGATTTTCCTTCAAATGTTGAAGCTTACTGAAAGATTTACTCCTGTTTTGCTCGGGGTACCTTTGTGGAACTACTGATCCGTTTTGAGATGCGGAGTCAGATCTTGGTTCCCAGTTTGCTCGCTTTTCTACCCCAGTGTTGGTATGGCATACCTTCTTGGTAGTAGAAGAAGAGAAATCAATCTGTTTGTACCCGTTGATTGCAGGTTGGAGCTCACCGATAAATAAGTTAGTGCTAGGCTGCTTTAGGGCATACCGTTTTACACTATTACCATTTTCAGCAGTACCCGTAGGTAATACCCCGGAAGGTATAGCTTCTTGAAGTTTTTCCTTAAGGACAATTTTGTTGGTATCAGAGGTTTGTTTGATAAATTTCTTATTTATATTTTGGGGAGGTGGATATTTGTTAAATAGTTGTCCTACCCCGGATATGATAGCCGTAGAGTTTTTAGTGAAGGGATTTATTTTTATGTAGTTTTCCTGATAGTTAATTTGGCATTCGTAGAGTTTTAGGAAGTCGTTCCCAATAATGCCATCAAAATTTTGTTGGGCCTGATGGTCCAATATATGGAATGGATGTGGTATCGTGATAGAATCTCCTTCCATTTGGAAAAACAAGGTTTCGGTAGTCATTTGGGAGCTTATCATCTTTTCGCCACTCACAGTGGATATGATCATATCCTTATTTTGTAACTGTGAATTTGTGGGGCTTCGTATGATGCTTATTTCAGCTCCAGTATCTATGACTAGATCCTTGTACTTTCCATCTTTAAAAGGGACTCGTATCATCGACAAATTATTGTTGGGAACGAGGGGGGTGTTTATTGAAAATTGTATTAGTGGTGTACATTGGCTTGGATTGTTTGTCGGGAGGAGTTGCCGTCTACTTCCTCTCGACGACGATCGTTTCCCAAATGGTTATTTTGTTTATTTGGATTTTGTTGCACATGGTGCAAATTAATCTGTCGACCTCTGTTGTCGGGTCTATTATGGCTATAATCTCTGGAAGGGGGTTGGTGATTATTTTGGCATTGATAATTTTGGGGTTGGTTCAGATGAGATATCTTGAGTCGACACTCATTTTCCGTATGGTAAAGTTTGTTGCAGTAACTGCACCTGATTGTTTGCAGATTACATTGCGCTTCACGTTTTACTGGATGAGGAAAGTTGGGCAAATTCGTGTTTCGATAGCACGTTGCCGAAGTATGGCCTACTTTATTGCAGGTCCGGCATGTGGGTCGAGGTGTGTTGTGCCTCGCCGAAGATGAGGGGAGAGTGTGGTCGTGTTTAACGCGGAGTGATTGTTCTATGGCATAGGATATAGCCTTTTTGAGGTCGCCTGCATTGTGTGCCTTCACTAGCAACCTTAGGCTGGTGTTCCTAATACCATCTTCAAATGTCTGTAGCGCGAATTTGTGATTTTCTAGTATTAGAAAATCTTGAATGGTCCTCTCATTGGAGCTATCATATGTAGCCGAATCGAGAGCCAGTAGTAAATTAGAAAGCCTGTCACCATATTCTTTAATCGTTTCCCTTACATTTTGTTTAGCTGCCAAAAGCTGGTTCTGCGCCGAAGTACGGGACCTTTGTTCTTTGAACTGGGACTCCAGTTCTTTTACCAGGTCTGTCCAAGTGGTAAGGTCCTTGTGCTGTGTCAGCTCAAAGGCCGGACCTTGGAGTCGGGTCTTCACTATGCTGAGAACCAGTTTGTGCTGTGTGGGGTCTGTGATAAAACAGAATAGTGTATTGCCACACGAAATGAATTTACTGAGTTCTTCGGGCTTACCGTCGAACGTGGGGACGATGCTGTAAACATCGTTAAAAGATATTTTGACATCCATAATGGATTGTTTTGGAGTTGCTCTGTCAGTTGTAGTGAAAAAGGGTAAGGCTTTAAAAAGCTTAAGCGTGTGTAAGTTTCGTCGGGTTAAAATGATGGAGGTTAGAAAACAGACGGTGTAAGTGTAAAAAGTGTGTAATGACTAATGATATCAGAATTCTATACTATAATATTAACTTAATATTGATTTACGTTTTTCGGCTGCTGCTGCTGCTTTCGTCAGTTTTCTTTCGCTGTTTTTTCTCCAGTTAAACTTTTTCCTGCACTGCTCAAGTTTTGCCTCCGCGTCCGTATTTCAGGAGTTCGCCAGGTCTTATTTTTATTAGACTTTTATATTATTTTCTCACTTACCTGGTGTTTAAGCCCCTAGGTACGCTTCGTTCACTACACTTTTACTGCTACTGCTGGTGTATAGCCCCAGTACGCATCGAGTACAAGGTAGACTCGTATTTGGTTTTTGGTAGTTGGGACCGTTTAACGTGGATCCCACCGCTGCCACCAATGTAATAACCGAAATTTACCGTGCTTTCCCTTTCAAGCAGGGAGAAGAGTAAAATCGGGAGAACCGTTTAATAAAAAAAGTATCTTCAGTTTTTAGTTTGATATTTATTTACTCTAGGGCCCGCTGTCTTATGCGTGGCTGCGACCTTTCGAGTGTTAAACAATTCTGACTCTTCCTACCAATCCTTCCCTATTTATATGTAATTTTTAAAGAAGAAAATCCCCTTTCCACCATACATATGCCTTGCGCAATTCCTATAGTCCCAAACGCATTATCATTTATCAGCTACTTTGCTAATTGAGTCCAACATATTGGGCAATCATATGGATATATGCATAAGTGCGTTATCAGCATAGTACCCATTTCCATGCACCCAGTGTGTTGGTCTCTTCATCAAAATGCATCATCAGCATAGTTCCCATACAATTGACTCAGTGTTGTTTATGTTTTGGTTCGCCGCTTGTGTTTACGTTTGGTTTCCCTTAAGCGCATACGAGTGTGTCACTGCTATGCAATGAGCGTCGAACTCTTAGATGCATACCGAAAAAGAGACATTTATGAGGTCATCACTTTGGTATTTTATGGGTGGGACCAAACGAATGCAAGCGGATCGTACGTAAATCATATTGGCTGGGATTGTGGGAACATAATGATATGGAACTGATCGTAATGCTGAGAGCGTAATTCGGTGGGCTATTGGCTGGTCATTATGTATGGTAGGGTAGGGTATATGTAGTGTAGTTACTACAGAGGTACCAGAACTACTTGGCCGAGATATCCAATTTTTAATACCAACCTATCGATGATAAAAGAAGTCCTGTCACAAAAATTCATTCGCCTAGGTTGTTTCCTTTGGACGCTATCGTATTTTCAATAGACGGAGAGACACATGGGTCCAATATTGATTTTGAATGGGAGGTACCAGCACTACTTGACCGACATAGCCCATTTTTAACACCAACCAAACGACTATAAAAAGAAGTCCTTTCACCAATCGTCATCCCTCTAGGCTGATTCCCTTGGACGCTATTGTGTTTTCAAGAGACAGAGAGACACGTGGATCTTATATTGACTTTGTATGGGAGGTTCCAGAACTACTTGACCGACATAGCCCAATTTTATAACCAACCTGACGCCGATAAAAATAAGTTCTTTCACAAAATTTCATTCACCTACGTCAATTGCTTTGGGCGCTATCGTGCTTTCAACAGACAGAGAGGCACATGGGTCCAATATTGGTTTTGTATGGGAGGTACCAGAACTACTTCACCGACATAGCCCATTTTCAATAAAAACCTGACGCCGATAAAAGTAAGTCCTTTCAAAAAATTTCATTTAAGTACGTCAATTACTTTGAGCGCTATCGTGCTTTCAACAGACAGAGAGACACATGGGTCCAAATTGGTTTTGTATGGGAGGTACCATAACTACTTGACCGATGTAGCCCATTTTCAATACCAACCTAACGCTGACAAAAATAAGTGCTCTCACCAAATTTCATTCACCTACGTCAATTGCTTTGGGAGCTATCGTGCTTTCAACAGACAGACAGACAGACAGACAGACGGACATGGCTAAATCGATTCAGAATTTGATCCTGATTCAGAATATATGTACTTTATAAGGTCTCCGGTGACTCCTTCTTGGCGTTACAAAGAGACACATGGGTCCAATATTGGTTTTGTATGGAGGTACCAGAAATACTTGACCGACATAGCCCATTTTCAATACCAACCTGACGCCGACAAAAAGAAGTCCTTACACCAAATTTCATTCACCTACGTCAATTACTTTGGGCGCTATCGTGCTTTCAACACACAGAGAGACATGTGGGCCCAGTATTGGTTTTGCATGGGAGGTACCAGAACTACTTGACCGACATAGCCCATTTTCAATACCAACCTGACGCCGACAAAAAGAAGTCCTTTCACCAAATTTCGTTCACCTACGTCAATTACTTTGGGCGCTATCGTGCTTTCAACAGACAGACAGACAGACAGACAGACGGACATGGCTAAATCGATTCAGAATATGATCCTGATTCAGAATATATGTACTTTATAAGGTCTCCGGTGACTCCTTCTTGGCGTTGCAAAGAGACACATGGGTCCAATATTGGTTTTGTATGGAGGTACCAGAAATACTTGACCGACATAGCCCATTTTCAATACCAACCTGACGCCGACAAAAAGAAGTCCTTTCGCAAAATCTCGTTCACCTACGTCAATTACTTTGGGCGCTATCGTACTTTCAACAGACAGAGAGACATGTGGGCCCAATATTGGTTTTGCATGGGAGGTACCAGAACTACTTGACCGACATAGCTCATTTTCAACACCAACCTGACGCCGATAAAAAGAAGTCCTTTCGCAAAATTTTGTTCACCTCCGTCAATTACTTTGAGCGCTATCGTGCTTTCAACAGACAGAAAGACAAATGGGTCCAATATTGGTTTTGTATGGGAGGTACCAGAACTACTTGACCGACATAGCCCATTTTCAATACCAACCTGACGCCGACAAAAAGAAGTCCTTTCACCAAATTTCGTTCACCTACGTCAATTACTTTGGGCGCTATCGTGCTTTCAACAGACAGACAGACAGACAGACAGACAGACAGACAGACAGACAGACAGACGGACATGGCTAAATCGATTCAGAATGTGATCCTGATTCAGAATATATATACTTTATAAGGTCTCCGGTGACTCCTTCTTGGCGTTACAAATGTATTGGCAAAGTGAATATACCTTCCTCTGGAGGGTATAAAAATCTAAAAGGCGTGTCCTACAAGCAATACGACTGAAAGCATTCTCTTTTTCTAACTCTTCCATTAGTTAAGGCTTTAATGCTTTTTTTTTTCAAAAAGACATCTTTTTGAATTGATAACTTCATTGGGCGCGTTGGGCGCTTCTGATATGGGATAGAACAATTGAATTTGCAATACCAGTGTGTTTGTTACCAGTGTTCCCACACCAGTGTTCGCGTTGCCAACCACTTTTGAAGAAAAAAATGTCCAACTTGTAAAAAAAAAAAAATAATTTTTCAATAATATAATGCCTAAAATATTTGTTTTTGGTAAAGTGGAACAATAAATTAAAAATGAAAAAAAATACAAAAAAATAAACAAAAACTATTTTTATTTATGCAACAGCTTTCAAATTTGTTTCCAATTTCATTTCACTTACTGGAAATGGAAGCTGGAGTTATTATTAAGGAATGCGAGATAAAATGTTCGGAAAATGAACAGAGTTCTAAGGTGGAAACACATTCTTTAAGAGCGAGGTTACATATAATTTTTTTTGGCCAAGAATGTTTAAAAAAATAAAACGTCAGTATGTTGTCAAAAAAAATTAAAACATATTTTGTGCTATTAACGCATGGGAGTAAAACATGTGTTGTATGTTCTTTATTCTTTATTACCTAATGTGACAGTTTATGTGATATTTGACAATAGGGGGACACACTTCATTCGAGGGCTTTTTTATATCTATACTACATCTTCCTATTTTTATAATGTAGCCCGAATAGTAGAGGATCATGTTAGTGAGTTTTGCCTTATTTCCATATCTTTTTTTATTTGAACTTTACTTTAAATTTTTAACGTTCGTTCATTTTTCAGTTATTATCATTTTTTTTTTTAATTCACTATATTTGTACTTCATTAATGCATTATAGATCTTTTTTTTTTCTTATATACATATTTACATATTTGGAATTGCAAAATTGAGAGTTATGATAATAGTTATTCATTATCAATTATTAGTATTTGATTTATTGATATAGGGTAGGTATTTACGCTTTATAAAAGTCTGTTTGCTTAACCTCACGGCCAAATCGTGTTCGGTATTGACAGTGCTTGTTAACATGCTACCCCGACGGCAAAGGAACCTGTTGAACGTGTTGACTATCATTGAAATCACCTACAGGTATTGCAGACTGGTTTTCGTTAGATTGATCGATTTGATACTGGTTCCCAGATCAATATTTTGTTTAGAACCTAATGTTTGGAAGCTTGGAAAACACCTAGCATTATCACTAACAAGGTGCGGTGTCGATATGGTTTTCTGAATAGAAAATTTGCAGTTCAACATCTCTTTTCACTTTGAAGCATTTCGACTGAGAAATAAAGCTGGCGATGGACGAATCCACTACTGATAAGGCTCTTTTCTCATACTGAGCAAAGTGCCCTGCTAGCTGTTTTTCGTGCGAACAATGGCCTTACACTTGCACAGTTAGAGTGTTGTTCACTTGCTGACAAAAACTCCTCCTCTTCATCCACTTCTGCCTCTAATCATATCTACATTAACGAGAGTTTAACTAAGGTGAACAGCTCTTCGTTACGCCATGATCGTCGTGAGGGTCTATTGTTCTCTGCTAGTACACGCAATGGTTTTGTTTATGTGAAGAAGAGTAATACTGACACCGAACTAAAAATTACTTCAACTACGAAACTTTCCTGAGAGTTGCTTTGTTCCCGTTGTATGCATCATTCCCTTTGCTGACTTAAGCAATTTCAATTATGTCTTATTTTATTTATTTTTGTTTTAATTTCTGTAATTTAAGCTTTTGTAATTAAAATTTTTATTCTAATTCAAATGTTTTTTTCTCTGTTACCCTCCCTTCCTCTTCTTGCCTGTTATTTTCTTCACTTTTGTATTGTTCCCTTCTTTCCTTTTCTTTATGTTTTCTTTTACTTAGATTACACAGTGCTAGTCAAAAGTGCAATGCGCCTATTTTTCTATTATTTGTTGATGGTATGCTAATATATTTAATTTGTATCCAGTGACGTTTATTCAAAGGTGCGCAGGTGTTCTCTACACACCCTATCCAAATCTATTATGATGCTCTGAACTTAAGTTCATTATGATACACATTTCTCTTTTTGTCTTTGCAATAATTTGTATTTTAACAAATCAGTATCTGTAAATGAATAGTTGATCTCAACATAAGATGTTGAAAAAATTGATTCGAACCAAAATCCAAAACTTCCTGTATCGATACTTACAATTCACATTCAACGCAACTTGCTGGTAATGAAACTAACACATCGGGTTGTTCATCTCGCTTAAGAGCACCGTGGACAGGTAAAATTGCATACAAAAAAAGACAAACAAAAACCCTTTTCCCACAGAAATCTACTTGGCTTGGTGTTCTCCTACATCGAGCGCACCTCGCTGCAGTTCGCACTTGTAATTTCATTTTCGTTTTCGTTCCACCCTGACAACATAGTGTTGGAAGTTGGAACTTGGAAGTTCTTTTGCGCTTTTGTGCCTAATGTACTGGTCAAAGATAATGGAATACAGCGATGAATAACTTTCCAGTGGAAAGGCTGCTGCCTTCAAGCTGTTTTTCCGTAAAATTCAGGAAGTCACGCACTTTTGCTCATTTCTTTTCAAGTGTTTGTGAGTTCATGAATTGGACTTTAATGCAAGAATTCGCTATTCCGAAATGTGTTTTTCACTATTTTCTTTATTTTAATCGTAGCCTTAACAAAAACCAAACAAGTTCTATACGAAACACAAAGCAATTATTGAACAGCGCGATGCCCAGAAAAGCAAAAGGAATGGTGGCCGGCCATTAGCAACATGCTTTTTTTATTTCACACGTATTCTCAGACGGGGGTTGAAATTACAAAAACAACAATGTAAACAAATGGGTTTTGGGGGGATAGACGTACGAAAGATATCCATCTCTTTTATTCATTGATCTCTGGTACTGTTATTGGTACTGTGTGCAGGAACAAAACAAGCACAATGCAAGATCATACAAGCCAAAGTCCCATTTCGACCCTAGTGCTTTATTCTCCTGTTGTGTGGTCTGTGCTCTGTGGTGCGCTATAATTTGCAGAACCTGAAAGCGCAAGCTGGAATTTTGTATAGTTTTTCATTCCCACTCGGTTCTCGGGTGGGTAAATATGGAATAGAGGTCGGTTGCTCGAATATTTGAAATCGTAACTATAACTGAAAAGCTACTTGCGAAACCATTTTCACAGCTGTGTTCAGCTGAAAAATTGGAAATATGTTATTTATTATGTTAGGCCAACACTACCTTCTCCAAATTTTAATAAATATTTTATTAGGAACTTTAATGAAAAAAAAATATGAATTCAAGATTTGATTGTGTGGTTGCCATTCTATAAGCAAAGTATTCATCGTCCTCGTAGGGTCCTGCAATAGAAAAAAAAATTCACTATCTTACTACGGTAAAAAATATAGTGAACACCCTACTAAAAGCACCACGCCACGTCACTGTTTGTGTCAGTGAAACTTGGTTTAAAACACTTGATAAGGAAGAAAATTATGATAAAATCTACGTCATTTCAGGATATTTTTTGGTTCCGCATAATAGAATTACTGACAGTACTGGCGGTGGGATTGCAATTTATCACAAAGCCTCTTTGAGCTGTAAAATATTAGGCAAATCTGTAACGATACGGAATATGAAGTCGTTGAAATATCGAATGGTAATGTGAAATGCATAATTGGTGTTGTTTATAGTCCGAACCGTAATTGTTCGTTTTATCAATTGTTTTGTACAATTCAACAATTTTCAGCATCCTATGAACACATAATTCTTTGTGGTGATTTCAATGCTGATTTATTTAAATCTGATAATGGTTAGATCAGCTCATTGATAATTTTGCTTCATCTGGGTTAGCGGTTATCAACTCTTACGCTTCTCGCTTTGCGCCTGACTGTCGGTCTTCTTGACCTCGTAGTTGTTTCTGACATTACTAATGTGTTGCTTTATGACTAACTGAGGGGGTATCTGATCTCCTTTTTTGAACTTACAATATTGACCTCTCTTGTCTTCCCTTGCAGGAATCATTTCAATTTCGTGACTTTGGATCAATAAATAATAACATCCTCCAATTTGATGCCAGTTTGATTCCATCTCCTTTTTTGACCTTACAATATTGACCTCTCTTGTGTTCCCTTGCAGGAATCATTTCAATTTCGTGACTATGGATCAATAAATAATAACATACTCCAATTTGACGCAAGTTTGATTCCATGGCATTCGTGTTACCTCGTGGCAGATGTTAATGAAAAAGTTGAAATTGTTCAAACTCTAATAAGCAACCTTTTTAATTGACATGTTCCCATTAAGACTGTTGCATTGCGCAATAAGAAATGCCCATGGTTCACCGCTGAGGTTCATGATGCTATTAAAATTCGAAGGAGAATGTATGCCAAATGAACACTAAGACGTGCAAGTCAAATGTGGGAGGTATATAGTAGAGCCAGGAACTATTCTGCATTTATAACCAGAAGAGCAAAGAAAAGATACTTCCTGTCGAAATTAAGTGCTGACCGACCGTCAAAGGAACTCTGGAGTAATTTACGCTTTATTGGACTTGGAAAAAATATTGTATTAAATAAAATACCCGATATCGATGAACTTTAACTCATTTCTCTTTTGCCCTGGTACGAACTCTTGTTTTACACCTGACAGCAACCTTTTGTTCAGTTCATCTCGGTGCTTGAAACATTTTGGGACTTCATGTGTCATGTGTCATGAGCGACGTCGTTAAGACGGTTTTGTTACCAGAAAATATTCGAAATGAGTAACATTTTAGACACATACTAGGTAACATTTCCCATTTAGGAATATTCCTATCTAGGGTCTACACAGGTTCTTTATTGTGTCAAAATTGTTTCTTCAATGAAACATTATGTCCGCAGCGTGTAAAATGTCTGGAGATGTGTGTTCATGCACACAATTCCTAAAATCTTACTGTCAACACAGATTAAACGCGATTCCTGATTGGGAATTTTGTGGCACACAGAATAAACACAATTCCCAATAGATTGTTTACTACACAAATAAGAACGAATTCCTAATTGGGAATGTTTTATTAGGTATCCATTTTGCATTGAAAAAAAAAAAATTTATATGGAACATAAGAAATTTTAAATTTACTGTTTTCGTGGATATGGTGTAATTAAAAAGATTAAAATGTTACTAAAGGGTGATTTTTTAAGAGGTTTAGAACTTTTTTTAAAACAAGTAAAAGTGTTATCATCGGCCTGGCCGATGCTTTGATACCCTCCACTGCATACAAGTCATGCAAAATTGGTTTTGTGAGGGAGGTACCAGAACTACTTGACCGACATAGCAGGTTTTCAATACCAACCTAACGACGATAAAAAGAAGTTCTCTCACCAAATTTCATTCACCTACGTCAATTACTTTGGGCGCTATCGTGCTTTCAACAGACAGAGAGGCATGGGTCCAATATTGGTTTTGTATGGGAGGTACCAGAACTACTCGACCGACATAGCCCATTTTCAATACCAACCTGACGCCGATAAAAAGAAGTCCTTTCACCAAATTTCATTCACCTACGTCAATTACTTTGGGCGCTATCGTGCTTTCAACAGACAGAGAGGCATGGGTCCAATATTGGTTTTGTATGGGAGGTACCAGAACTACTTGACCGACATAGCCCATTTTCAATACCAACCTGACGCCGATAAAAAGAAGTGATTTCACCAAATTTCATTCACCTACGTCGATTACTTTGGGCGCCATCGTGCTTTCAACAGACAGAGAGACATATGGGTCCAATATTGGTTTTGTATGGGAGGTACCAGAACTACTTGACCGACATAGCCCATTTTCAATACCAACCTGACGCCGATAAAAAGAAGTCCTTTCACCAAATTTCATTCACCTACGTCAATTACTTTGGGCGCTATCGTGCTTTCAACAGACAGACAGACAGACAGACAGACAGACAGACAGACAGACAGACGGACATGGCTAAATCGATTCAGAATGTGATCCTGATTCATAATATATATACTTTATGAGGTCTCCGGTGACTCCTTCTTGGCGTTACAAATGTATGGGCAAAGTGAATATACCTTCCTGTGGAGAGTATAAAAAAAACACAAAAAATTCGAAAAAAATGAATGAAATATTTATTTGAATCGATAGTTTGAACCTTGCAATTTAATGTTTAAAGATAATTTCATGCAAATGTTGACCGCGGCTGCGTCTCAGGTAGCCCATCCGCTGAGTCCAATTTTGGCATACTCTTTCACACATATCGGCCGGTATATCACGAATGAATGCATGGATGTTGGCTTCCAGTGCGTCAATCGAAGCGGGCTTGTCCCTATACACATTAGCCTTGGCATACCCCCACAAAAAATAATCTAATGGTGTCAAATCGCACGATCTAGGCGGCCAATTGACCGGCCCGAAACGTGAAATTAACTGTTCACCAAACTCGCCTCGCAATTGCGCCATTGTTTCGCGTGCTGTGTGGCATGTGGCACCGTCTTGTTGAAACCACATATCATGCAAGTCAAGAACTTCCATTTCGGGCAAAAAAAAGTTTGTTATCATCGCTCGGTAGCGTTCACCATTGACAGTAACGCTGCGATTCGAATCATCTTTGAAGAAATATGGCCCAATAATGCCGCCGGCCCATAAACCGCACCAAACAGTGGCTTTTTCGGGATGCATTGGTAGCTGTTGCAATGCTTCTGGCTGATCTTCACTCCAAATGCGGCAATTTTGCTTATTTACGTACCCATTCAACCAAAAATGAGCCTCATCGCTGAACACAATTTTTCGATAAAAAAGCGGATCCTCGGCCAGCTTTCCAAGAGCCCATTCACCAAAAATTCGGCGTTGTGGTAGGTCGGCTGGCTTTAGTTCTTGCACCAGCTGTATCTTAAAAGGCTTACGTAAACGTGTTGGTGGTTTAATGTCCAACAAAGTAAATTTGGTGCGAAATTTGGTCACAATCTTCCGAATAGACTGCTCAGAAGGTCGAGAATGCCGATCATAAAATGGAATCAGCGCGCGATGAACATTTCGAACCGAGCACGAATTTTGATAGTAAAATTCAATAATTTGCAAGCGTTGTTCATTTGTAAGACGATCCATGGTTAAATTGCAAACCAAACTGAAGCTGTTTGACAGTGACACAAGGTACTAAACACACGTCAGCTGTCAAAACCAGTGTTGCCAAAACCAAACCAGCTAAAAAATCACCCTTTATTATGTCTATATAGGCATCGTAGATTTATGTTATACTGATTTTATAATGCTCCTTATCAGCATTTAAAATACCATAAACAATTTTAAAAGAGATTTTTCATTAAATATAGCATATTTTGTACGGATCATGGTTTTTTTCGAAGTACATTAGTAACATTTCAAGGCAAAATGATGTTCCCCATAAAATTTCAGTAGCAGTTTTCTTTTTAATAATGAAATGTTTGATGCAGTCGGCATATTATATTGGTATTATAACACAGGTACACAAAATGAATGACGTATTATAGCGTCACAAATTATATGGTATGGCATTCTTCCCAATTTGTGTGTACATAGGATTTGCGTCAAAAACAATTCCAACTTTGTGTTGTGCCACTTCCGAAACAAAAAAGGAACTGTTACTTCGTTGTTTCGAAACATTTGTTCCTAAATGGGATCACGAATTGACACCAGAACGTCGCCAGGCCTAAAATGTGTATTCGAATGCTACTTGGGTGACTTCATATTACAGAGCTTAATTCAAACGCAATTGCGGAAGATGGATTACATCTACGCTTCCTAAAAGTGATACTTCCTCATATTGCAAGTTGTATTACACATTTCCCTAAATTTCTGCTTTATGTCTTCCACTTTCCCTGATTGCTGGAAACAAGCTAAGGTCGTACCTGTGGTAAAAAAAAATAATGCCTCACTGATCCTGACTATTGTCCTCTAAGCATCTTACTATGCCTATCAAGAATTTTTGAAAAAAATCCTTGCCAAACAGATTTTAAGTCACCTTAATAACTTCAATTTAATTTCTCCCGTGCAGTCCGGTTTCCTAGTTCAGCATAGCTGTTCTACGGCTATGATTAAAGTTCTTGACGATATCAGAATTGAGTATGATAAGGGTTTTCTTACAGTGCTGTGCTTGCTTGACTTTTCGAACTTTTCAAAGGCCTTTGCTTTATTTTGGGTTGAGTGATTACTCAGTGCAGCTTATAACGAGCTATCTTATGAATCGTTCTCAAAAGGTTTTTGTTGAGCAAAAATATTCTCGTCCAAAAAATTTACTTGCTGGAGTACCTCAGGGTTCGATTCTTGGCCCTATCAAGTATGCCGCAATGCATCTTTACATCTTTACGCAGTTATACCTTTCACGACCCATAGGATTGGTTGAAGATCTCGTGGATAGATTCAATGAAGATATATCCCTTATTAGCGGTTTGATTTTAAATCCTGTAAAAACTCAATTAATTTTGATTTCTAAAAAGCTGTTTGACACTGCAGAAATACCACCTATTTATCTGAACTCTTGCAGACTGTTATAAACCTTGCTTACAAATTAAATAGATCCCTCTCTGCTATTGATCATATAAATTTTAGATGCGGGTGTTTATGCAGGATTACGTAAGCTGTGGCTGTTTTCCAGTCTTACTCCTGTAGATACGAGACTCAGGTTAATTAAGTCCTCGCTTGTGCCAATCTTTGATTATGCCGTAGTCATAAATTAGATTCTCAATCTCAGCACAAACTTCTTGTAGATTTTAATGATATGGTTCGATATGATTTTGGATTTAGAAAATACGAACACGTATCCATCTACCACAAACACGTCCTTGGTTGTTCGTTTCAAAATTTTTGGGATATTAGGTGCTGTGTATTTATGCAAAGAATAATTCAAAATAGATCACCACTATACCTATTCCAGAAACTGCAATTTGTCCAGTCACCGCGTACTTTCTTATAATTCCTGCTTCTAATTTCTTAAATTCTTCTCGCCTTTTTCTTGTCCACGCTGCCAGACTTTGGAACTCACTACCTGTCACCATCAAACAAATAATTGGAGCTCATAAATTTAAAAGTGCGCTTTTTGCACAATAATGTATTCTATGTTTACTCTATTACTCTTCTTCTTTCCCTATTTTCCCCCCTCTATTCCTTTTTCTTTTAGTCCATAATTTTTTACTTTTTATTTTTGTATTTAATTAAATGTAATTTTTTACTAAATGTTAACTTATTATACCCTCCAGAGGAAGGTATATTCACTTTGCCAATACATTTGTAACGCCAAGAAAGAGTCACCGGAGACCTTATAAAGTATATATATTCTGAATCAGGATCACATTCTGAATCGATTTAGCCATGTCCGTCTGTCTGTCTGTCTGTCTGTCTGTCTGTCTGTCTGTCTGTCTGTTGAAAGCACGATAGCGCCCGAAGTAATTGACGTAGGTGAATGAAATTCGGTGAAAGGACTTCTTTTTATCGGCGTCAGGTTGGTATTGAAAATGGGCTATGTCGGTCAAGCAGTTCTGGTACCTCCCATACAAAACCAATATTGGACCCATGTGCCTCTCTGTCTGTTGAAAGCACGATAGCGCTCAAAGTAATTGACGTAGGTGAATGAAATTTGGTGAGAGCACTTAGTTTTATCAGCGTCAGGTTGATATTGAAAACGGGGTATGTCGGTCAAGTACTTCTGCCCATAAAAAACCAATATTGGACCCATGTGTCTCTCTGTCTGTTGATAGCACGATGGCGCCCAAAGTAATTGACGTAGCTGAGTGAAATTTGGTGAAAGGACTTCTTTTTATCGGCGTCAGGTTGGTATTAAAAATGGGCTATGTCGGTCAAGTAGTTCTGGTATTTTGCATGACTTGTATGCAGTGGAGGGTATCAAAACATCGGCCAGGCCGATGATAACACTTTTACTTGTTTTTGTTTATCTTTGCTCATTATGTGAATTAATGTAATTTGAATGTATATCTGTTGAGCTTTAATGTACTATAAAAGACAATAATTGTTCTTACTTGTACTTTGCCAAATAAATTGAATTGAATTGATGCTTGGTTCTTAGATTCCTGCTGGATAGTAGCTGGCATGGCGTATAGCCAATCGATTGAATAATTGAGCTCCTATATTCTAACAGCGAAAGCGAAAAGTCATTAGAACCTTCCTTTGATTTTCTGAGCATATTCTTTACGATTTGGACTGCTTTTTCAGCTAACCCATTGGATTTAGGGTAGAATGGGCTGGATGAATGAATTTAAACTCCCATGAAAGGTTGATTATCACAGACGACCTCTTCAGGTATTCCATTTGAAGAAAATGTAGTTTTTATACCCTCCAGAGGAAGGTATATTCACTTTGCCAATACATTTGTAACGCCAAGAAAGAGTCACCGGAGACCTTATAAAGTATATATATTCTGAATCAGGATCACATTCTGAATCGATTTAGCCATGTCCGTCTGTCTGTCTGTCTGTCTGTCTGTCTGTTGAAAGCACGATAGCGCCCGAAGTAATTGACGTAGGTGAATGAAATTCGGTGAAAGGACTTCTTTTTATCGGCGTCAGGTTGGTGTTGAAAACGGGGTATGTCGGTCAAGTACTTCTGGTACCTCCCATACAAAACCAATATTGGACCCATGTGTCTCTCTGTCTGTTGATAGCACGATGGCGCCCAAAGTAATTGACGTAGCTGAGTGAAATTTGGTGAAAGGACTTCTTTTTATCGGCGTCAGGTTGGTATTAAAAATGGGCTATGTCGGTCAAGTAGTTCTGGTATTTTGCATGACTTGTATGCAGTGGAGGGTATCAAAACATCAGCCAGGCCGATGATAACACTTTTACTTGTTAGTGCTGCAATTATACTTTTTGCGGACTTGTCTACTATTTCATGCACATCAAGCCACCTTGGGTAATAGTCAACTATGACGATGGATTGTTTTGCTTTAAAATCGAAAATGTCACATGCAACTCTTTGATAAGAGTACTCCGGGATAGCACGAATCCACATCTCATGCTTATTGCTAGCTGCTCTAAACTTTTCACATACCTGACATCTATTGATTAAACTCTCTATGTCCCTTACCATGTGTAACAACGCCTTGCATGAGCGCACTCACCCAGACAGCTATGCCATCAAGCTAGACCGAGGTCCACTACGATAGACCCGACCACAGACTGTACTATCACCCGTGCAGTCTGTGGCCTAATCTCTGAGACTATTTCAAACAAGCAACGCTGCCTTCGATCGCACCCATATACTACTTTCACCACCCATATGACCCAAGGTCACAGGCCCCTGGAGGCAGTCGGGGCAGAATAGAAAATGGGGTGTCCAGGCCCCCTGCGGCACAGGCATGACCGCTCCTCCACGCACTAGCTCAGCGGCGGGCGGGGATCTTGCCACAGCCCCAGACTGGGGTTACATTTAGTTTTACATGCCTGCAAGATTAACGAGAAATTTGTCGAAAAAGGAGGTGAAATATATCAACGGGTAACCAAGTATCCCTAACAATTAAAAATAAATTGCGAGGCCCGAGTTGAGTCTAATTCACGTTATGCTTTCCACAGTGGGAGTGTTTGGGGGGGAAGTTAAAGATGCTAATTCTTCCCACGAGCTGACCCGCCCCTACTTATCCTGACGATAAATGTCCATGGTCAACGACACGCTCATTCCGTCATGACCCCTTAGGTTAAAAGTAGCTTAGCCTCCTAAAAAAAAGGTTACGCCACTGTCCCCAACTTCTTAACAAAACCTTTTGACGTTTCCGGTTCTCATGTCCGACATCTCTCTTCACCGATGCTTACTGATGCTGCATCCCTGTATTTTCCAAAACAATTAAAAGGTCCTTTTTCAACTTCATCCCAAGATGGGTACAAAAATTTATCCTTTTATTCATTGAAATACGTTCGAACTATCGACTAAACTAAAACTACCGTCCGGTGAGTCCACATTAGAAAAACTGAAATAGTTTCCGTTACTACATAAAATTTAATTGCGTAGAGTCTACGCTATCATTAGCCTTGCTACTCGTTTACAAAATTAACTCAGCGAACTCCAATGGTTGCGTTATCATTGACTTCAAATACCACTCTATCCGCGCCGCATAATGTACTATACTTGGGTTTAAAGTTACGACCAAAATCCCTACAAACACTCTGATGTGATTTGCTTTACAATTACTTAACGGTACGTCGGAATCCAAAAATGCCAAAAAAAAAAAAAAATGTTACCTAACTTAGCGAATATGGGTCAATACCTACATGAATCCTCTCTTTTAAAAATTCAAAGGATAATTGCTCATAACAAACTTACCCCGCACAACATTCTTCAAACTGAAAACTGCTCGCGTTCCGTGGTGGAGGGACTGTGGTGCACCGCATTCCTTTCCAGAGAAATCTGCATACGTTATTACATTGGTATGCTCCAAATCGACGAATCTAAACATTGGGAACGGAAAATCATTTGAACAAAAGAAAGGATGACAATATCAAAATAAATTAACCCAACTACTTAACTAAAGTCTAACTAAAGGCTGAGCTCGAATATTAGCGCCCTCTCGCGGCTTTTGAACGTCTTCCTACTGGGATAGTGTCCATCACTGATTTAGTGGATCTCGGCTGGGTTGTGACACCGGGTGTGTATATGCGCCCTCTACTGATGGATGTATTACAGAACTACCCACTGAATGAGGTTTTTCCTTTCTTCGCCTGTTCGACGATGACGTAGTCGTTCGCATGAGACGACGAACAAGACTTTTGGCACACTCGAAGGAAGCAAATGAAAATGGGCTATGTCGGTCAAGTAGTTCTGGTACCTCCCATACAAAACCAATATTGGACCCATTTGTCTTTCTGTGTGTTGAAAGCACGATAGCGCTCAAAATAATTGACGTAGATGAACGAAATTTGGTGAAAGACTTCTTTTTATCGGCGTCAGGTTGGTATTAAAAATGGGCTATGTCGGTCAAGTAGTTCTGGTGCCTCCCTCACAAAACCAATTTTGCATGACTTGTATGCAGTGGAGGTTATCAAAACATCGGCCAGGCCGATGATAACACTTTTACTTATTTTTTTTTTCGAGTGATCAAGCTCCTTTGTCTTTTTTTTTCTTGTGGTTCGCACCAAGCACGCGGTTTAATTTTTTTAAGGGTAATTGGTCGGAGTTACGACCCCGAACCAACTTCCCCTCGACAAGATTACACTACTACGTGATATGGCGTTTAGGCTTTTTCCGGATTTTCCCGAACTCGACATAGACAAGAAAACACGTTTTTATTAATAATTATCCCAACCCGCGCCGCAGGTTCTTAACTGACCAACACTCGACTTACTCCAACGACTCTCACCCACTCACTGACTCTCACTCCCTAACAAGTAACGACCAACGCCACGCCGTGGGTGACGACACGAGATTTCCTTCTGGGCGTATCATAGCGGTCTCGCTTGCGCTCATGGAGCTGCCTTATGCAAAATTTTCAATCGGTTCTGGCTACGATTTTTATGTTCATAAAATTCTGAAACTAGTCTTTAAGTTTTAGCTGGATTTTTCTTTATGTACCAGGACTTCATAAGTTCTTTTTGGAATTAAATATTTCTGCTTACGATGGATTGAAAATTGAACCATAATCTGAGCGAAAGATATGGCCGAAAGATATGGCCGCCCAGTCGCTCGTAAAAGTTATGGGAAACGCGGAATTCCACCAGCGCTTCTCAACAAACTTCCCTAATTAATTTTGCTTACGCATGCAGAGTTTCTCGCCGCGAGTTTCTTACACATGTAATGCCAATACAGGAGGGTCTTAGCTCTAGCTATTGTTTTTTTCAGACCAAAATGATTTTCGTGCAATTTTCCTAACGCGTCCTGCCTGAAGCTCTTGGGAACAAATACCCTCCCCTCAAAAAAAAATAGACCATCTTTTCTTCATACAAGCTGTCTTTTATGTTCCAGTAAAACTTCAAGTTCTCATCTAGTTTACTTTTGGCATTTGGCCAACCTTCCTTATAAAATTTCATTAAAACCTTGTCCTTGTTTGTTTCTATCAGATACCTTTCCCTAGCATTATCGCCCATACTAGTGCTATGCACTACATCTTGCAGAAATGTTCGCAATTCAATACCATTGTCCACTGATGCGTTACGTGACAGTAAATCTGGTATGTGTGAGTCTTTTCCCGGGACATACTTTGGGATAATATCGTATTTTAACAATTTGATTCTCATTCTTTGAACTTGAACGAAGAGATTTGTTCAGTATTGGAATTAGCGGGTTATGATCGGTGTGAACTGTGATCTTTTTGCCATAAATATAATCATGAAACTTTGTGCATGTATAAACTATTGCCAATAGTTCTTTTTTGATCTGCGCATAGTGGACCTCTGTTTCTGACAGACTTTTTGACGCACAGCAAATAGGCTTTCCGTCTTGGAGCAGGCAACAACCTAACCCAAACTTCGATGCATCCGCTTGAATGATCGGGCAATCCGGTATGAAATTATGTACCATTGTGGAAGTAGAGATCGACTTTTTAATTATGTGCAAGCAATCATCGTGTTTTGGTGTCCAAACAAAGCACCTATTCTTTCGTAACAGTTCTCTTAATGGTTGCGATAGTTCAGCTAAATTTAGGATAAAGTCCCTAATATAATTTATAGTACCTAATGTTGCCTGGAGCTGTTTTTGGTTGGTGGGAGACGGAATATTGTGAATTGCTTGAACTCTTTGAGGATCTGGTTTTACACAACGCAGAAAAAATGTGTCCTATATACTTCACTTCCTCCGTTTTGTACTGCAGCTTACGTCGGTTGAACTTAATATTAAATTGCCTAGCCCGTTCAACAACTGCTTTTAAATTTTCGTCATGTTCATTGATTGTTTTTCCACCCACAATAAGATCGTCGATATAGACGAAAACGCCTCTTAAGCTTCCTAAATATCTTGTATTGAGCTTTTGAAAATTTGCAGGTGCCGTTTTTATGCCAAACGGCAGAACATTAAATTGCCAATTTTCAAAAGGCGTGCTGAAAATCGTTAGCTTTTCCGACTTATCGGTCAATTCGACTTGCCAAAACCCATCGGTCAGGCCAAGAACCGTTAAGAACCACTCTTTTCTGTTCTAAAGTCCTCGAATTCATTTAATTCCTTAGGGTCAATACAAATTCGCAAGGTCTTATCTTTTTTCTTGACTCCTACCACATTGTGTGCCCAATCAGAGGGCTCCTTCACCTTTGCAATTATGTTTCTCTTCTCCATCTGTTCTAGCGTACTCTTTACCATATCTCTAATACTAAGCGGTAACCTCCTAGGGGGTTTACTTACAGCTTGTGCACCTTCTTTCAGCTTTATTGTGCATTTGTCGGGAAATCTACCTATCCCAGGGAATACGAACTTATTCTTTGATATAAAGTCCGATGACTCTACAGAGTTGACACGTTTTAAAAGACCTAAATCTAGACATGATTTTAAGCCTAATAGTGGTTGCGACGACGAGTTGACCACTATGCATTTCAGACTGTAAGATTTTCCCTTATACTTCGCATCTAACCTAACCTCTCCTAAAACCTTTAGATTAAAGCCCCCATATGCCTCTAAGACGATTTTACATGGAAACAGTTTTGGTAACGGCATCAGGTTACTGTAAACGCTCTTAGGCAAGTTTAAATGTTGTTGAGACATTTTGGATCACTAAATTTTCTAACCAGTATGAATTATTGGTGCATGCACTGTGATGTGCTTTTTATCTCCGGCCGGGGTATACTCGTCGGGTCCAGGGTTGCCCCCAAAGAAACACGAACTTTGGAGCGTTGTACAATTTAACCTTCGGTTTAACGGCATTAAATCTACTTAACAATCAATTCATACGGTTTAATGATTTCATGACTACTTAAATCAAACTTAACAATCAATGCATACGTAATATGGTTATTAGAGTACGGCGGATAGCTGGAAAGAAGGAAAGAAGGCTGTGGCGGATTGGAATGCTCACAATGCACGCTCACAGAGGGAAGAAGAAAGAAGACTGTGGCGGATTGGAATGCTCACAATGCACGCTCACAGAGGAAGGAAGAGGAGACTGTGGCGGATTGGAATGCTCAGAATGAACGCTCACAGAGGAAGGAAGAAAGAAGACTGTGGCGGATTGGAATGCTCACAATGCACGCTCACAGGGGAAGAAAGAGAAAGAGGCGGAACGGATTGGAATTCTCACAATGCACGTGTCCTATCAGTGGCTAATTCTGGTAACAGGATTCGGCCTTCAAAAATTTAGAGAATCGTACAATTCTCTAGAGAACAGGGTCAGCTGTAGATGTATTGCACCCACAACTGAGTGTACTGTCCTCCCGAATCACTTTCGCCTACGAGTACTCATGCTTTTCGTGACGAATAGTGAGTGTGACTTATAACTGGTGTGAAAATCTGCCATGCGTGTTGTTGTTGTTTCGGCTGCTGGTGCTGGTGTTGATTTTCCTTGGCGGCGGTCGGTGGGTCTGGGTAGGGGTGAATGGTGACATATCGTCGGTGGGGACCAGTATGTCCAGTGGGGCGATCAGTGGTGATCAGTGTTTCCGGTCAGTGGCGTAGTGGTAAACCGCCCTTTTGTAGCGGTTCGTTACACTTCCTCCTTTCTTCGGGAGACGAAAACCTTCTCGTCGAAATATCTCCCCTGGTTCGGGTAGCGGTTTTTTTTTTCCTGGCGAGAGAAACATAGACATATAAGTAAATAATAGTAGTGCTTTGATTAAAGGTAACGAAACTTGAAAGTTTTTTGTGTATATATACAGCGAAATTAAATTGCCTTCAGTGGCTTTTTTTTTTTTTGTTTTTATATAAATACATTAATTAAATCATAATCTTATCCCGCTGCGTTTGGCTGGACGGGTGTAGTTGACGGATATTGCGGTTGCGTTGGTATCGGGTAATGGATGCTCAGAACCTCTCGGCTGAGGATCTGTGGGAATTTCGGGAAGCGTTTCTCCTGGGGTCGATGGTCGTCCTGGATGTCCGGCATTGTGGTCATTGTCGTCGTGACTTTCAACGACCAACACCTCGATTGGTTCCAGTTCCAGGATGCGGCGGGTCGGAGGATCAGGTACCCCTGTCTTTACCCGGACGGTCCGCTGGGTCTTGGTCGTTGCCTGCGCTTGTTGTCCTTTCCTCCACGGATCCTTGGGGCGTGCACTTCGGTCTCTCACCGGTCGGGTAGCCTTAACTTCTTTTCGAAATGCCGTGGTTATTTTGCGGGGTCGGGTGGGTCGGCGGTTTGTAGGCTCGTCTATGGTAGAGTTCAACGTGTTATCGGCCGTTGTCGAATTTTAACTGATTTGACTTCTTGCAGGGAGTCTCCTATTATATTCTTTCATATCCCGGACGTGTGCTCGTTGTGTGGCAGAACCCCGTTTATTTTGGCTGGTGGGTCGGCGGATAACGGCTGTCATTGGGGAGTCGACGCTCGGGAATCGGCGGTAGAGTTTTCCATCATGGATCAGGTAGTCTGGGTATGACTGGGGATCTTCCTGTATGGCTTTTATCTTCCTTTGTACCCAGTCTTGGGCGTTGTGACGGCAGGCATGGAGGGGGCTGGTTCCTGGGCCGGTACAGGTGGCGGAGGATAGCCTGGCGGTCGGGTTTCTTCGGCATTGGCAATCTCGGCCTAATCTTCCGTCCTCCCCGCAGAATGAACAGAATAGTCGGAATGGTCGGCGGCAGTCTTGTTGCTGGTGTCCGCGCTGCTTGCAGTGCCAACAGTGTGTATTCCGGTCGTACGCGGCGGGCGGTGCTTCTAAAGCGTTTGGTAATGGTGAGTTTCGGGTCGGTGGTGACGTATGGGGAGTGGGCGGTCGGTTGTGTCGTTCTTCCGCCTTGATATACTCACACTCTTCCGCGAGCTCTATTAAATCCTCGGCAGTTTCAAAGTCTTACGGCGAATGTCCAGCCGATATTCAGGCCTTAAATTATCGTAGATCCGTTCCAGATTCGACTCTAGTCTTCTACGCGGGTGTTGTCGTATGAGGTATTGCACCGAACGGATGAAGTCTTTTGCCCTCTCCCGGGGTCCTTGTTTTCGACGCATGATTTCCTCCTCGAGTTTATGCTTGAACCTCGGTGGCAGAAAATGCCTGAGGAAAGCCTTCCGAAATTCTCCCCAATCGTTGAAGCAGTCGCGGTTGATACGTAGCCACTCAAGTGCTATCCCCCGGAATATCTCGGGTAGTGGCCGAATCAAATGCTCGAGGGAGAGGTCATAACATTGCGCGAGCTCTTCAATTCGTTCCAGAAACTCGAGAGTGTTGCCAGTGCCGTCAAATCGTAGTCCCCATTTGCGTACGGTATTCATAATCTCGGCGTCGTAGCTGGGCGTGAGTCGGGATGTGTGTGGCATATTTTGGACTTCTTGGGTTTCGGTCGGGGCGCTGAGTGGAAGCGGCGTCTTCTGGGTTGGGATGTGTAGGGTGATCCCGGTGTCTTCCTGAGTGGCTTCCTGCGGTGCGCTCGGGAGTTTGGGTTCCGGGATGGTTTCGGGGTTCTCGGGATCTCGGGTCAACTCCTCCCACAATCGTTGGGTCGATCGGTATGTTCGGGCGGGCTCATGGTTTTCCGGAGCTGGTCTAGTGTGCCGGTGGTGGAGAGACCTTTGGCGGCCAATACTCTGGTTAGTTCGGCCTTGTCCAGTTGGTATATCCAGGTCGAACTGGAAAAGAGGTCAACTTCTTTAGGCGAGACACTTGGTTCGTCGTCCGCGGCGTCCATGATGCGGCGGTTATTAGCGGTAGGACCAAGGGTGTCGGCGGTTTATTAGTTCGTTGGGTTAGTAGCCCTGCTCGGGCGCCAATTTGTGATGTGCTTTTTATCTCCGGCCGGGGTATACTCGCCGGTCCAGGGTTGCCCCCAAATAAACACGAACTTTGGAGAACAATTTAACCTTTTATTATTATTCCTTAATAAGTCGGTTTAACGGCCTTAAATCTACTTAACAATCAATGCATACGTAATATGGTTATTAGATTACCGCAGATAGCTGGAAAGTAGGAAAGAGGGCTGTGGCGGATTGGAATGCTCACAATGCACACTCACAGAGGAAGGAAGAGGAGACTGTGGCGGATTGGAATGCTCACAATGCACGCTCACAGAGGGAGGAAGAGGAGACTGTGGCGGATTGGACTGCTCACAATGCACGCTCACAGAGGAAGGAAGAGGAGACTGTGGCGGGTTGGAATGCTCACAATGCACGCTCACAGAGGAAGGAAGAGGAGACTGTGGCGGATTGGAATGCTCACAATGCACACTCACAGAGGGAGGAAGAGGAGACTGTGGCGGATTGGAATGCTCACAATGCACGCTCACAGAGGAAGGAAGAGGAGACTGTGGCGGGTTGGAATGCTCACAATGCACGCTCACAGGGGAAGGAAGAGGAGACTGTGGCGGATTGGAATGCTCACAATGCACGCTCACAGGGGATGAAAGAGAAAGAGGCAGAACGGATTGGAATTCTCACAATGCACGTGTCCTATCAGTGGCTAATTCTGGTAACAGGATTCGGCCTTCAAAAATTTAGAGAATCGTACAATTCTCTAGAGAACAGGGTCAGCTGTAGATGTATTGCACCCACAACTGAGTGTACTGTCCTCCCGAATCACTTTCGCCTACGAGTACTCATGCTTTTCGTGACGAATAGTGAGTGTGACTTATAACTGGTGTGAAAATCTGCCATGCGTGTTGTTGTTGTTGTTTCGGCTGCTGGTGCTGGTGTTTATTTTCCTTGGCGGCGGTCAGTGGCTCTGGGTACTGGTGAATGGTGACACATCGCCAGAGTGTCCAGTGGGGCGATCAGGGGTGATCAGTGCTGCCGGTCAGTGGCGTAGTGGAAAACCGCCTTTTTTGTAACGGTTCGTTACAATACCTCCCTTCCAAAGTTATTTTTCATACTCCTTTATTTAACTAAAGACTCGTTCTAAAATACTTCATAAAGACATGGAATACTAATTCCTATTGTCATTCTTTGGAAATTTAGAAATAACAGAAAGCTATAACATGTCTTATATCTTTTACATCCGCGTGCTAACCTATATTGGTGATATTAAAGACTATCATATTGAAGCTATGCAAGCCGCTAAGGTCTATTTACTTAATTTAAATAATGATTCCAAAAAACAGGACAATTCGCCGAATAAAGTTTACCAACCCCATATATATAAAAGAGAGTTGAAAAAGCGTTGTGACTTTATAACTCACGAACGGTCAAACCGAATTCGATCAAATTAGGGGTTGTTTTCATGGTCGTGTAGTTGGTTTATCTAAAGTTTGAACGAAATTGGTCAACGCGTTCGTGAGTTATGTCAACATCTGATTTAGTCCATATAAAAAAAAAAATAGGCGCCTATGAGCGTGTGCTGTATGTTTACTCTGTGCTGATGTCATACACACCGTAATGACATCATGCACGATTTTCACGGAAATCTATGAAGTCGTTTCTATGCTTTGAACTTAATTTAATTCCAAGGAAGTTCCATTCGTTCAATAGAGAGGTTCAACTATCAAAAGGGATGTTAATAATTTTATCAATTTTAGGCGGTACGAAGTTCGCCCGGTCAGCTAGTTATGTATATGTTTTGTATAGGTATCTATCTATCAAAAAAATTTCCAGCATTATAGGACTTCTTCATAGCTTCACATTTTTACAAAATGTAGAAAAACACAAGTTCATAACAGGTATTGAATTGAATGCGATAAGGTTTTCAAAACAATTGTTAAAACAGGTAGTGCATTTATAAATTTAACCCCTTTGTTTTAGAATTTGCAGAAGCAATAAATATAATTTGGAATACAGGTAGATGATGGTAAGTTTTATTTGATTTTTTAAAGTTGTTGGTTTATATTTTTAATTTGGGCAAAAGCACCATTCTTTATTTTATTTACAACTATATAGGCATGCATATTTTTCTCCGTGTTGTTGAGATCATTGAAGCCCTTATTATGGGATTTTCACATTACCAAATTTAGGTGACGCTCTATCTTATTTTTCGAAAATTGCAATGAGTCGGTAATATTTGGAGTGCATACTGTTCCCATTTAACTGCAAATCTGGCAATACATACTTACCTATTCCATAAAAATATTGCCTAGGTATCTACTTATTTCCTGCGAAAGTGCATTATATATATTTTAATTTGAGTTTAATTTGTGTTATGGGGTTGGGTTGAAGTTATTGAAAAGACTTTCTTTAAAACTCTTGACAATTGGATGGAAAATTAAAAGTCCTTTTTCTTAAACTGTTTTAAAACGTTATAATTTATTTGCTTAAAACTACATAAAAAGAAAACTGTTCAAGAAGCGATATATTATGTTATTTTCTATTTACAATAGTTTTTTTTTTTTGACAGTTGTTAAAACTCTCCACAAAGTGTGGAATCTATTTTTATGGGTTACCAAATGTATTAAATTTATATTGTTAATTATTTTGTTTGTATCAATCTATAAATAAATAATTTGTTTCGCCAACATTCTCCCCCGCCGTGAACACTGTTCGCAACATTGATGTCATCAGCACCTCAGTACATTTCTTATATGCCGACCCTGGTATGTACTCTGCCTTGTGTTTAAAAAAGCTGTCATCTCACGACATGTAAAGACAAACAGTATTAGCGTATTTGAACAAACATGCAAAAAGGTGACAACAACATAAAACAGAACAAAATTGCGATACACAAAATGATGAAATGACTGCACATTGCATATTTCGGTTTCTCGCTCATCCTAAGTCAGCGAGCAAGCTTTATTGTTTTTTCTCGTCTTCTTCTTCCTCTTCTTCTTTAACAAACGATGTTGATGACTACGGCTGTTGTTGTTGTTGCATTATCGTAATTCGCGAGCCGTAGTAAATTTCCATTGTTGGAGATGGACGCGGTGACATGTTTTTTATACCCTCCAGAGGAAGGTATATTCACTTTGCCAATACATTTGTAACGCCAAGAAGGAGTCACCGGAGACCTTATAAAGTATATATATTCTGAATCAGGATCACATTCTGAATCGATTTAGCCATGTCCGTCTGTCTGTCTGTCTGTCTGTCTGTCTGTCTGTCTGTCTGTTGAAAGCACGATAGCGCCCGAAGTAATTCACGTAGGTGAATGAAATTCGGTGAAAGGACTTCTTTTTATCGGCGTCAGGGTGGTATTGAAAATGGGCTATGTCGGTCAAGCAGTTCTGGTACCTCCCATACAAAACCAATATTGGACCCATGTGCCTCTCTGTCTGTTGAAAGCACGATAGCGCTCAAAGTAATTGACGTAGGTGAATGAAATTTGGTGAGAGCACTTAGTTTTATCAGCGTCAGGTTGATATTGAAAACGGGGTATGTCGGTCAAGTACTTCTGGTACCTCCCATACAAAACCAATATTGGACCCATGTGTCTCTCTGTCTGTTGATAGCACGATGGCGCCCAAAGTAATTGACGTAGCTGAGTGAAATTTGGTGAAAGGACTTCTTTTTATCGCCGTCAGGTTGGTATTAAAAATGGGCTATGTCGGTCAAGTAGTTCTGGTATTTTGCATGACTTGTATGCAGTGGAGGGTATCAAAACATCGGCCAGGCCGATGATAACACTTTTACTTGTTTTTGTGTTTTTTTATACCCTCCAGAGGAAGGTATATTCACTTTGCCAATACATTTGTAACGCCAAGAAGGAGTCACCGGAGGCCTCATAAAGTATATATATTCTGAATCAGGATCACATTCTGAATCGATTTAGCCATGTCCGTCTGTCTGTCTGTCTGTCTGTCTGTCTGTCTGTCTGTCTGTCTGTCTGTCTGTCTGTTGAAAGCACGATAGCGCCCAAAGTAATTGACGTAGGTGAACGAAATTTGGTGAGAGGACTTCTTTTTATCGGCGTCAGGTTGGTATTGAAAATGGGCTATGTCGGTCAAGTAGTTCTGGTACCTCCCATACAAAACCAATATTGGACCCATGTGTCTCTCTGTCTGTTGAAAGCACGATGGCGCCCAAAGTAATTGACGTAGGTGAACGAAATTTTGTGAAAGGACTTCTTTTTGTCGGCGTCAGGTTGGTATTCAAAATTGGCTATGTCGGTCAAGTAGTTCTGGTACCTCCCATACAAAACCAATATAAGACCCATGTGTCCCTCTTTCCGTTGAAAACACGATAGCGTCCAAAGGAATCAACCTAGGTGAATGAAGTTTTGTGAAAGGACTTCTTCTATCGTCGTTAGGTTGGTATTAAAAATGGGCTATGTCGGTCAAGTAGTTCAGGTATTTTGCATGACTTGTACGCAGTGGAGGGTATCAAAGCATCGGCCAGGCCGATGATAACACTTTTACTTGTTATACCCTCCAGAGGAAGGTATATTCACTTTGCCAATACATTTGTAACGCCAAGAAGGAGTCACCGGAGACCTTATAAAGTATATATATTCTGAATCAGGATCACATTCTGAATCGATTTAGCCATGTCCGTCTGTCTGTCTGTCTGTCTGTCTGTCTGTCCGTCTGTCTGTTGAAAGCACGATAGCGCCCGAAGTAATTGACGTAGGTGAATGAAATTCGGTGAAAGGACTTCTTTTTATCGGCGTCAGGTTGGTATTGAAAATCGGCTATGTGGGTCAAGCAGTTCTGGTACCTCCCATACAAAACCAATATTGGACCCATGTGCCTCTCTGTCTGTTGATAGCACGATGGCGCCCAAAGTAATTGACGTAGCTGAGTGAAATTTGGTGAAAGGACTTCTTTTTATCGGCGTCAGGTTGGTATTAAAAATGGGCTATGTCGGTCAAGTAGTTCTGGTATTTTGCATGACTTGTATGCAGTGGAGGGTATCAAAACATCGGCCAGGCCGATGATAACACTTTTACTTGTTTTTTTTTATAATTAATTTCGGGCGGTTTATATTGAATTATTGTGTAGTGTAATTGCGGTTCGATATGATAGTGTTTAACCAAACTATGGCGTAGGAGAAAGGTAAGTGTTTAGTGCATAATTATTATATTCATTTTTATACGGTGGTGTGAATGGATTTTCATTGATAAATTTTTTTTTTGTTGTTGCGATCGCGTTGTGTGTGTGTGTTTGTAAGTAGAATGGAAATGCGCGCGGTGAAATTTTTCATTCAAAATTCTTATTGTTTTATTTGTTTAAATGAATGATATGATTGAATGATGAATGATTGAATAGTGTATTTTGTGAGTTTTGTAGTATGATTATTGGTGTTATTTTTAATAGAAATTATTCCAAATCATAATGTTGTTTTTTTTTTTTATACCCTCCACAGGAAGGTATATTCACTTTGCCCATACATTTGTAACGCCAAGAAGGAGTCACCGGAGACCTCATAAACTATATATATTATGAATCAGGATCACATTCTGTATCGATTTAGCCATGTCCGTCTGTCTGTCTGTCTGTCTGTCTGTCTGTCTGTCTGTCTGTCTGTCTGTCTGTCTGTCTGTCTGTCTGTTGAAAGCACGATAGCGCCCAAAGTAATTGACGTAGGTGAACGAAATTTTGTGAAAGGACTTATTTTTGTCGGCGTCAGGTTGGTATTGAAAATGGGCTATGTCGGTCAAGTAGTTCTGGTACCTCCCATACAAAACCAATATTGGACCCATATGTCTCTCCGTCTGTTGAAAGCACGATGGCGCCCAAAGTAATTGACGTAGGTGAATGAAATTTGGTGAAAGGACTTCTTTTTATCGGCGTCAGGTTGGTATTGAAAATGGGCTATGTCGGTCAAGTAGTTCTGGTACCTCCCATACAAAACCAATATTGGACCCATGCCTCTCTGTCTGTTGAAAGCACGATAGCGCCCAAAGTAATTGACGTAGGTGAATGAAATTTGGTGAAAGGACTTCTTTTTATCGGCGTCAGGTTGGTATTGAAAATGGGCTATGTCGGTCAAGTAGTTCTGGTACCTCCCATACAAAACCAATATTCGACTCATGCCTCTCTGTCTGTTGAAAGCACGATAGCGCCCAAAGTAATTGACGTAGGTGAATGAAATTTGGTGAAAGGACTTCTTTTTATCGGTGTCAGGTTGGTATAGAAAACCTGCTATGTCGGTCAAGTAGTTCTGGTACCTCCCTCACAAAACCAATTTTGCATGACTTGTATGCAGTGGAGGGTATCGAAGCATCGGCCAGGCCGATGATAACACTTTTACTTGTTTTATATATTATGTGTCTGTTGATAGAAGTGGACTGTATTCTAATTGGGAATGATAGTTTTCTCATGATATTTTTATTTCGTAAAAAGGGGTTGCCATACTATTAGTGCTTTGCGACATTTGATATATTATTGTATGTTGTATTTCATTGACTTGTTTTGTGTTGATTTATATTGTGTTGATGTTAAATAAATAGATAGGTATAGTGTTGATTTTTTTTATCCTTTTTTTTTGTATGAGTGTGTTGAATTAACGGTTTGTATTATAGTGTTGCTTATTTGATTAGAGATTTTGAAATTAATTTTATTTGGTGTTATGATGTGTTGAAGTGTTACTACTCGTACTAAATTATCAGGTCCTGGGTGTAATTTTAGTATTCTGCCCAGATTCCATTTCAGCGGTGGAAGTCGTTCGTCTTTTATCAAAGCCAAGTCTCCTTCCTTTAGATTTGAGTTGACGATTTGGGTCCACTTTGGTCGCTGCTGAAGCCGGGTAAGATACTCATTGCTCCATAATTTCCAGAACGATTGTGAGAGGGTTTGGACTCGCTTCCAGCGATCTAGATGTGAAATCTTCTCTAATTTATATTCTGGTTGTGGAGGTGTTATAAGTGGTTCTCCCACGAGGAAGTGGCCGGGTGTTATTGCTCATGTGAGTTCAGACATGCTTCTACTTGTGTAAGAAGCGTGGTGAGCTCTTCAAACGTCAGAATCTGGTTGCCAGCTACACGCTTGAGGTGAAATTTCACGGATTTCACTCCCGCTTCCCATAAACCTCCAAAGTGTGGAGAAGCAGGGGGAATGAAATTCCACTTAGTACCTTCACTGGCTAGTACCTCTTCCACAGTTTTCCAATCAAACTGTGCCTCCTTCAATTGCTTCTTCAGTTCTACGTTGCCGCCTACAAAATTTCGACCACAGTCGCTGAAAAGCTCTCTGCATAGGCCACGTCTTACAACCAACCTCCTGAATGCTCCTAAAAAAGTTTGGGTAGTCATATCGCTGACCAATTCAACGTGTAACGCCTTTGTTGCCATGCAGACGAAAATCGCGATATATCCTTTTAGGATCTTAGCATTGCGTCCTCTCCAGGTTTTGACATCAATGGGTCCTGCGTAGTCAACTCCTGCGAATGTAAATGGACGTGAAATGGTCGTTCTTGATGGCGGGAGATTACCCATTAACTGCCTTAACGGTTTTGCCCTAAATTTAAAACAAATATTGCAGTTGTGGATTTGTTTTTTTACTGCGTTTTTAAGGTTGAAAATCCAAAACCGTTGACGAATGTAGGCAATCATCTTTTCATTTCCTCCGTGTAGTGTTTTTGCGTGGGCATCACTGATTATGCGTTTCGAAAAAAGATGATCTGCCTTCAGTAGAATTGGGTGTTTTCTGTTGAATGTTAGAGTGGAGTTCGACAGCCTCCCCCCAACTCTTAAAATCCCCTCTTCGTCTCTGAATGGTGTTAGAGTTTTGTACCCCTTGAAACTTTCTTCTTCTGAAGTGAATGTCTCCTCCTGAACCGCTTTGATTATACGCGATAAGGCCTTCTCAAATTCCTGCGTCGATAATATGTCCGTGTACTGTTGAGAAGGCCTGGCTTTGGTTCGCATGCGTAGGCAATATGCAACCACTCGCACTGCTTTTCTTAGTGTTGAACAATTTTTTAAAATTTGGTTTACCACACTGATGGCCTTGTTTTCCAAACAGTGAAGAACGGTTGCGGAACGAGCTTCTTGGTGTGTTTCCAGACAAGATGGTTGCTCCGGGTAGATTGCATCCCACTGATGCCTTAAAAAATCTGGTCCTTCCCACCACAGCTGGTTTTTAACGATCATTGATGGAAATACTCCCCGGGATGCGACATCAGCAGGATTCAACTCTGATGGAATGTTTTTCCAAGTTGTTTTGGTACACAACTTCTAGATCTGGGATACGCGGTTTCAGATGAATGTCTTCCACTTTAGCGGAGGAGCTCTAATCCAGCATAACGTGATGACTGAATCGGTCCACGCATAAACATCAGCTGCTTCCAACTTCAGAGTTTTTGTCGTGTCATGAAGTAGTTTGGCAAGTAGGACAGCTCCACAAAGTTCTAATCTGGGAAGTGTAACCGTTTCCAAGGGTGCAACCTTCGTCTTCGCCATCAACAGGTGCATGTGAATTTGCTTATTTCCATCCAGGACTCGCAAGTAAACAGCCGCAGCATATGCTTTTTCTGAAGCATCGCTGAAACCATGGACCTCAAGCTTTGAAATGTTTTTATCGGTGTTGATCCATCGACAAATCTGGACTCCTTCGATCGCTGGAAGTTCTTGTCGAAAAGTAAGCCACTCTTGTTCCAATTTTGGTGGAATTGGTTTGTCCCAATCCAGTCCCCTGCTCCATAGTTGCTGCATCATAATCTTGGCCTTGATTATGCAGGGTGAGATCCACCCCATCGGATCATACAGCTTAGCTATTGCGGATAGAATGGACCGTTTTGTAACTTCATCAACGCTAATCTGTGTGACCTGGAATGAGAAAACATCAGGAACTGGCAGCCATCTTATACCTAGCGTTTTAACGTCACTGGTTTCAACAAATGGCAACGAAAAATCGACTGCTCTTTCACTTAAATTAATGTTTTGTAAAATCTCTTCTGAATTGCTGACTTGCTTGCGAAGGTGGAAGCCTGCAGTTGCCAAAAGATCTCTTACCGCTTGCAGTTTGAGTTGCGTCTCTTCGATGGTATCAGCTCCACTAATGACGTCATCGACATAAGTTTCCTCTCTAATGACGGAGGTAGCCAATGGAAATTTTGATGCTTCGTCATTTGCTAGCTGCACAAAAACTCTAATGGCGAGATACGGTGCTGAAGCTGTGCCAAAGGTTACCGTCTCCAGACGATAGATCTTCAGATTTTGGTTGGGATTCTCCCGCCATAAGATCAGCTGGTAATTTGCATCTGCTGTGTTGACTCGGATCTGACGATACATCTTCTCGACATCACCAGTAAAGGTAAACCTATACTTACGCCACCTTAATATTATGTCCATAACATTCGTTTGAACTTTAGGTCCAACCATCAACTTGTCATTCAAGGAAGAGCCAAAAAATGGTTTAAAGGTTGCATCGAATACGATTCGCAATCTTGTGGTGGTACTGGATTCCTTGATGACGGCGTGATGGGGAATAAAAAAATGAAATGTCGATTTTAAAACCTAATTGGATTCTGGTATTGTGTTGGATTACCTTGCAGTCTCTTCTCCAAATGCAAAAAACGTTTGATTGCACCGTTTTGTGTTGGGCCCATGCTTGGATATTCTCCACCTTTAAAGGGCAGACGAACTTCGTAACGGCCATCGGGTAAGCCTTTTGTATATTTTTTGAAATGCTCCTCACATTTTTTACCTTCCTCAGATTCAAACTTCTCATATGGTTCTTCTTCGATCTCCCAGAACCTCTTCATGGTTGTGTTGAGGTCAACATGACTGAAAAAAGCCTGAACTGTAGTTGATTCTGTTGGTGACACTTTTCCCAGCACGATCCATCCCAAGTGTGTCCTCTGTGCTATTGGTCCTGAGCACTCACTGTTACGGACAACTTCTCCGAGAATGATCTCGCCATAGATGTCGCTTCCCAGCAACATGTCAACCTTTGCCGGAATGTTGAATGTCGGATCAGCTAGCTGCAAACCATTAAAGTAAGACAAATTTTCAAGATTAGTATATTGGGTCGGAAGGAGCCCAGTCAGGGACTTTAGGACGAGAGCCTGCATTCGGCTTGCAAAGCTCGAGGTCAATGACCCAATTCTGAGATCGACGATTTTTGTAGATGCTCCACTGCTGACCTCCCCTAACCCACTAATCCTACTAAATGTCCACCTGGTCTTCAGATTCAACCTCTGAACTGCTGCTTCTGTTATAAACGATGCCTCTGAACCAGTATCAACCAGTGCCCTCAACGTCAAATAGCTGCCATTGCCAGTTTTTACGCTGACTAACGCAGTTGAAAGCAAAACTTGCGAGTTGGTGTTGATGTGGAGAACTCGATAATTTTGACTGGTTGATGGCAAATTGTTTTCGATCTGTGACTGTCCATGAGGCTGGTTCGGGTTGTATGTTTGTATTTGTGACAAATTTTGATTATTTTGTTGATTGCCCTGTCTTTGGCAGTTATTGTTCGCTGTAGAACAATTATTGGCCGTATATTGTTGCATATTGAAAACGGTTTGTTTTCGTTGGCCTACATCCATGTCTAAAAATCGTTTACACTCCCGTAGCGAATGTGGTCCTTTTTGACAGACCTTGCAGTTTGTTTGTCGTTTCTGCACCTGCCGAGTATGAAGAACTTGTGTTGTTGGTTTTGCCTTGTTTACGTTTTTTGCGAGAGACTGCTGCTCCACAGCTTCCAAAGTTCGGAACCTACACTGCAAAAAATCAAAAAAATCCTTTGTTTTCGGTAACTCCTTGCTACTTCCTAACCTCTCTTCCCACAACTGCTGGGTCGTGTTGCATAATTTCTGGAGAATAACAAAAATTAATATTGCATCCCAATGTTTGACTGGTACTTCCAAATTCTCCAAGGAGTGAATAATCTCCTTAGATGTATCCAGAATTCGTTTGATGTTATCAGCTGTCTCGCTGCTCATAGAAGCTTGGCCAAACAAAAGTTTTAATTGCGTATTGACCAGCACTCTCTTCTGATCATAACGTTCGGTTAAAATTTCCCAAGCTCGATAATAATTGCCTTTGTCAATTGCCAAGTGTTGAAGAAGCCTCCCTGCGTCGCCACTTACATTGCACTTCAAAAAATGCATCTTTTGTACATCTGATAATGTTGTGTTGGTGTGTACCAGAGATATAAACATACCGTGAAAAGACCTCCATGACTCATAACTACCAGAAAATGTTGGCAACGTGATTACGGGTAGCCTTAACTCGCTTACCTTTGCATCAATTGCTGAAGCGTCCTTGGTTTTGGCGGAAATATTCGGTGAGTCATCTGGTACCAATTTGTCGATGGCATCTAACACTTCTGTCTTATAATCAGCGTAGATTTCTCGAATGTTTTCATACGTCGTTTGCAAATCATCCACACTCAGCTCAGGTTCCACCTTTCCAGTGCCGAGTATCTGTTGATGATAATGCTCAGCCAACGTAAACTGCTTTTCCATCATCTCGATGCGAGTTCTGAGGTAATTTAGTTTTCCTAATCTGGATTTATCAGCTTTACTAAAATTAACCCTATCTTGCTTAATGCTTGCAAGAATGTTTAATTGCAGTTTGCCGTATGACATTTTATAATGTATTTCTCTTATAAAACACAAGAACAAAAGAGCAAACAGTAAAAATGTGCAGAACTCACCTGCGGACAAAGAAAATTGAAATCGGACGTCTTCGTGCTGATTTCAGACTTCTCTGTAAATTGTTGTTGCAGAAACCACAGCAGCCGACAGCAAACAAAAAAATATGAGGTTGTGTTGAAAATTTGATGAGTTGTAGAGTTGTTGGAACACTTCGGCGCGAAAAAACACACTACACACTTTCAGGTAATTTAAATTCTCGATGAATTGTTAAATAAAATGTTTAATTGTCTATTGTTCTTTCATAGATTCAATCTGGCTCGAATGGACCAAAATGTTATGGGGTTGGGTTGAAGTTATTGAAAAGACTTTCTTTAAAACTCTTGACAATTGGAGGGAAAATTAAAAGGCGTCCTTTTTCTTAAACTGTTTTAAAACGTTATAATTTATTTGCTTAAAACTACATAAAAAGAAAACTATTCAAGAAGCGATATATTATGTTATTTTCTATTTACAATAGTTTTTTTTTTGACAGTTGTTAAAACTCTCCACAAAGTGTGGAATCTATTTTTATGGGTTACCAAATGTATTAAATTTATATTGTTAATTATTTTGTTTGTATCAATCTATAAATAAATAATTTGTTTCGCCAACAATTTGAACAAACCGAAAGAATTAAAAACAAGTAAAAGTGTTATCATCGGCCTGGCCGATGTTTTGATACCCTCCACTGCATACAAGTCATGCAAAATACCAGAACTACTTGACCGACATAGCCCATTTTTAACACCAACCTGACGCCGATAAAAAGAAGTCCTTTCACCAAATTTCACTCAGCTACGTCAATTACTTTGGGCGCCATCGTGCTATCAACAGACAGAGAGACACATGGGTCCAATATTGGTTTTGTATGGGAGGTACCAGAAGTACTTGACCGACATACCCCGTTTTCAATATCAACCTGACGCTGATAAAACTAAGTGCTCTCACCAAATTTCATTCACCTACGTCAATTACTTTGAGCGCTATCGTGCTTTCAACAGACAGAGAGGCACATGGGTCCAATATTGGTTTTGTATGGGAGGTACCAGAACTGCTTGACCGACATAGCCCATTTTCAATACCAACCTGACGCCGATAAAAAGAAGTCCTTTCACCGAATTTCATTCACCTACGTCAATTACTTCGGGCGCAATCGTGCTTTCAACAGACAGACAGACAGACAGACAGACAGACAGACAGACAGACAGACAGACGGACATGGCTAAATCGATTCAGAATGTGATCCTGATTCAGAATATATATACTTTATAAGGTCTCCGGTGACTCCTTCTTGGCGTTACAAATGTATTGGCAAAGTGAATATACCTTCCTCTGGAGGGTATAACAAGTAAAAGTGTTATCATCGGCCTGGCCGATGCTTTGATACCCTCCACGGCATACAAGTAATGCAAAATACCAGAACTACTTGACCGACATAGCCCATTTTGAATACCAACCTGACGCCGATAAAAAGAAGTCCTTTCACCAAATTTCACTCAGCTACGTCAATTACTTTGGGCGCCATCGTGCTATCAACAGACAGAGAGACACATGGGTCCAATATTGGTTTTGTATGGGAGGTACCAGAAGTACTTGACCGACATACCCCGTTTTCAATATCAACCTGACGCTGATAAAAATAAGTGCTCTCACCAAATTTCATTCACCTACGTCAATTACTTTGAGCGCTATCGTGCTTTCAACAGACAGAGAGGCACATGGGTCCAATATTGGTTTTGTATGGGAGGTACCAGAACTGCTTGACCGACATAGCCCATTTTCAATACCAACCTGACGCCGATAAAAAGAAGTCCTTTCACCGAATTTCATTCACCTACGTCAATTACTTCGGGCGCTATCGTGCTTTCAACGGACAGACAGACAGACAGACAGACGGACATGGCTAAATCGATTCAGAATGTGATCCTGATTCAGAATATATATACTTTATAAGGTCTCCGGTGACTCCTTCTTGGCGTTACAAATGTATTGGCAAAGTGAATATACCTTCCTCTGGAGGGTATAAAAAACAGCTCAAAAATAAAACCGAAATAATTGAACTAAAAAACAAATTGCCTACCTAGTTTGTTCGACAGTGTGTCATAATAATTTCGAATAATCCTATCTTGCTGGTGTTTTAAATAACATATCTAAAATAAGTACCGAATTTTATCCTGAATAGCTTATATACGTTGTCGTTTTTAATGTAGATCCCCATGCGAACATTTTTATTCCAAATTTTGTTTTTAAATGAACTGACCTCAAAACAATACTGTGCAACTTATTAAAGTTGTCAGTTAATTCTCTACAAAACATAGGTATTTCTATGTCATTCTGACTATGACAATTGCAAAACAGATCACTAATGCATAATAAGATCATCAGCCCATCCAAGGCCGTCAATTTTATCTCCTTTCGCATATTATATATAATGTAACATTCACATCCGCAATTGGGGTTAATTAATTGCAGATATTATATCAAATCAATAATATAATTAAATTGTTGGTCATGAATTCATAACTAACAGAAATACGACAAAAAGATTAATATACCTACTCCATTTGCATTCAAATATCTACAAGAACGAATTTTCAAATCTAAAATAAAAGATCAACCGTCATCTCATCATAAAAAGGCACGCGAACAGAATAGTTTTCTTTCGTAAGCACAAATATCCAGATTTGCCTGTCATACGATCGAAATTCCAAATCAGAGATTTGTCATCATGTCTTGTTCAAAGAAACTACTCATGCATGAAGAGATAGAACCTCATTGTGCGAGTAACAGAGAAAAGAAACCCTAATGATATTTTTATCCCTTTATTTGCTACCTACCGACCAGCCAAGCCACCACCGCCAACCAAATGTTTCTTTTCACTCATCACAAGTGTGGCTATTCCTCTCTATTTTGGTGCTACAAGAAACTTAGCAAGACAGCAACGCCATCCGACGTTGTGTCCGGCTAAGAAAATTTTCGTGTTGATGATAGTACTATAGTCTCTATATACAATGGTTAGGTCTTCCTTGTCGTCTCGAACCTGGCGGCTGGGATTCCTCTTAGCTGGAGCATTATTGTCCATTCGCTCGATGTGGCCGAACCAATGTAGTTGACGTATTTTGGCCTTTTGGACTACATCCACTTCTTGGTACAGCTCATAGAGTTCGAGGTTGTATCTTCTCCTCCATTCGCCCTCCTCGCACAAAGGACCACAAATGCGCCGAAGAATTTTTCTTTCGAAGGAGCCCAGTATCAGCTCTCTTTTCCTGCTTATCGTCCAGCACTCGGCGCTATAAAGCAGAACTGGCAGGATAAGGGTTCTGTAAAGCATACATTTTGTCCTTCGAGTTAGGAGCTTTGAACCGAATTGTTTTGCCAAACCGAGGTATCAGCGGTTTCCTAGGGTAATTCTTAGTCGGATCTCCACTAAGATGTCATTTGTGGAGTTCGAAATTGTTGCAATCAATAGTGACGTTCTGTCCTAGGCGGTGGACATATGCTTGTTTGTTTGTTGATAGCATGTACTTAGTCTTGTCCTTGCCGAAATTCGGTGCATGTTTGGAATAGCTCGGAGGAACTACTTCCCAATTGCACATTGCAGCGTGTGTTCTCCAGCGTCACGCTACATAGCTGAATCAGTTTTGCCGGGATCCCGAATTCGCCCATCGCCACATAAAGCTCCTGGTGATGAATGCTATCATATGCGGCTTTAAAGTCGATGAATAGGTTGTGAGTCTCGACTTGAAATTCATTGGTCTTTTCTATAGTCGATCTGCTGGGCCGGAAGCCACACTGGTACGTGCCGATTAGTGTGTTGCAGAACGGTTTGAGACGTTCACACAGTACGTTGGATAGGATCTTGTATGCGACATTAAGCAGGGATATGCTTCGATAGTTCTTGGAAGACATATGATCGCCTTTTTTGTAGATGGGGCATATGGAGCTGATAGTCCAGTCATCGGGCATACTTTCTTCCACCCATACTTGGTTGATGATTTGGTGCATGCGCCCTACCAATACATCACCACCGTATTTGAAGAGCTCCGCTGGTAAACCATCAGAGCCGGC
The DNA here is from genome assembly GCA_948293265.1 of Cheilosia impressa. Taxonomy (NCBI): domain Eukaryota; kingdom Metazoa; phylum Arthropoda; class Insecta; order Diptera; family Syrphidae; genus Cheilosia; species Cheilosia impressa. Next base: position 66,917,686 of record OX411880.1, on the reverse strand, counting down.
GGCCTTGTTGTTCTTTAGCTTTTTTATTGCTAAGCCAACTTCTTCTATACTGGGTGGTGGAATTGGATCTTCATTGACTGGACGTGGGTTCTCTTCTTGCCCTATCACTCTCTCTACATGATGCCCATTTAGCAGCTGCTGGAAGTGCTGCTTAAACACATCTACTATTCCCTGCGCTTCGGTGCCTAGGTTTCCATCACTGTTTCGAAGAGCCTGCGTTCCGGTCTTTAAGAAAGCAGTCAGTTGCTTGGCCTTCTTGTAGAACTTCTGGATGTTGCTTCGATCGCGGGAGTCTTCGGTCTCCTTGAGCTGGGAGACTGCGAAGGTCCTCTTCTTTCTACGCAGGATTTTCTTCTCCTCTCTCCTCCTGGCTCGATACTCTTCCCTCGCTGCCCTTGTTTTGCCTTGTTTACCACTGGGAGTTGGCATTTGTGGTAAGTGAATACACTGCGGAGAGTGTCTCACTCAGGCGCTCTTTGTAAACTCTGGCTACTCCTGGTGTGCTAAGGCGTCCAACGTCGAATTTCTTCTTCAGTTCGGAACGCAGCTTCTTCTCGTTGGATGGTCGATCTCTGAACTTAGCCGCAACAAGAAAATGGTCAGAGTCGACGTTTGAACCGCGGAATGTTGGATGCGTGCCTCGCGTCGATTAGCACATGGTCGATTTGGTTGGCGGTTCGACCGTCTGGAGAGCGCCAGGTTGCTGTGTGGATCCTTAGCCTTGGAAACCTAGTGCTACTTATCACCGTATTACGAGCTGCCGCGAAGTCAGTTAGTCGGTAACCGTTGTCTGTGGTCGTTTCGTGGATTCTGTGCTTACCAACTAGCCCGCCAAAGATGTTTTCCTTTCCGATTTTAGCATTGAAGTCCCCGAGCACAACTTTGACATCGTACTCCGGACAGGCTCCGTAGGCTGCATCCAGGAGGTCATTAAAGTCCCCCTTGATAGTGTCTTCAGCCTTGTCGGTAGGGGCGTGTGCACATATTAGGCTTTTGTTTTGGAAAGAAGCTTAGATGCGGATCACAGCTAGGCGATCACTTATCGGCTTAAAGTCCATAACTTTTGTCCTGAGCCGATTTCCCACAACGAATCCGCACAATAATACATGCAATCTCTTATGGCAGCTGTAATAAATATCGAAATTTTTTCTTTTCATCATACCTGATCCTATACATCGTATCTCCTGGATCGCGGTAATATCTGCCTTGTACCGCTTGAGGACAGACTCAAGTTTTTGAGTAAATCTTAAATCGTTGTCCATTGACGTTCCGGGTATGGTTGCCGTTTGAGGGAAATCGTTATCGCAGGCCTGCCGCGTCTCTCTCATAATTAGTGTTTTTTTTACATGGTCGGGTCGGTTACAACGACGGCACAACCCCCAACCTGGAGGGCCAGGCCCTTGACCTTAGGACAGCAGGCCGGTTATTCCGGTCCCACTTTGGGATGTGAGCGCTGCCGTTGGCCCATTAAAGGTTCATCCGCCACCAATTCTTCTCCAACACGCTGGCTCGGTGGAAATCCCTATAGACCTGGTATCCGAATATGTCAGAGCAGCTCTATAGGGATTACACTAAATAGTTCGGCCTGACTGGAAATGTAGACGCCACCGTTGGCTCCATCTAGGGTACTCCTCCGCTGCCGTCTGGTACCAGAGGAGGTGCCTTAGTGAGAAAACAACACTCCTCCCCACACTCTCGTCTGCTGCCACCAACGACCTTCCAAAGGGGTTGGTTACCCAATCTCCAGTCGAGGTACTAGGCACCCACCAGTCAACACGTGGAAGTGAGAATAGGAGTTGATAGTGAGGGGCTAGGTGAGAACGCTTGTGTTTTCATGACATCTCATCACTACCCTTCAACCGGCTTTTTTTATACCCTCCACAGGAAGGTATATTCACTTTGCCAATACATTTGTAACGCCAAGAAGGAGTCACCGGAGACCTCATAAAGTATATATATTCTGAATCAGGATCACTTTATGAATCGATTTAGCCATGTCCGTCTGTCTGTCTGTCTTTCTGTCTGTTTGTCTGTCTGTTGAAACCACGATAGTGCCCTAAGTAATTGAGGTAGGTGAATGAAATTCGGTGGAAGGACTTTTTTTTATCAGCGTCCGGTTGGTTTTGAAAATGGGCTATGTCGGCCAAGTAGTTCTGGTACCGCCCATACAAAACCAATATTAGAACCACGTGTCCCTCTTTCCGTTGAAAATACGATAGCGTCCAAAGGAATCAACCTAGGTGAATGAAGTTTTGTGAAAGGACTTCTTTTATCGTCGTTAGGTTGGTATTAAAAATGGGCTATGTCGGTCAAGTAGTTCTGGTACCTCCCATACAAAAAACAATATTGGACCCATATGCCTCTCTGTCTGTTGAAAGCGCGATAGCGCCCAAAGTAATTTACGTAGGTGAATGAAATTTGGTGAGATCACTTATTTTTATCAGCGTCAGGTTGTTATAGTAAACCAACTGATTTCAAACACGTCTGTTCGTTTTGAGATCTTTATTTCAACTCTTCAACTAAACTTAAATCTAATGCGAAATTCAGTTTCTCTTATCTCGATCTTCCCACAAAGATCAAAACGAGAAAAGGAATTCGCGTGGGCAATTCCTGGAAAAGGCGGAATTTGATTTCTCGTAAACAAACTCGAAATCAAACTCCGAGTGCATGCAGGAATGTGCCCAGTATGCATTGCGAGGGTGCCGCTTACAATAGGATGTGACACCTCCGCCAATAAGTTTTTTGGTCCACCAAAAATGTTAAATTGAAAATTAAAAAATTAAAGTTCTAGGCTCTTAACTTACTATATTTTTTGTATTTAAGAAAAATGATTGATTAATTAAATTTTAAATGGATCTGTCATTGATTTTGCTTTGACGATAATTTTAGTTTTTTGTGTTTTGCATTTCATAATTACAATAAAAAGACTTATAACTATTATCAGTGTTATAAACGATACGGAAGTGTACTTATTAATCTTTGATTCAAACTCAATGTATTTAATAGTTTCTCTATTTTCCATTGTTTGTAAGTGTATTTCTTGTATATTTAAGTTATTTTTTATTTTTGTTAAATTAAGTTTTAATGAAGGCAGAATAATAATGTCTTTAAACTCTTTAATTTTGTTTGAAAATTTAAAGTTGTTTATGCCTATATAACAATTTTTAAATTCGATTACATTGTTTTCTTCGACAAATAAATCATTATTATTACAATTCTGAGACATTTTCGTTTTTTGCATGTTTTTTGTTAGAACTAAGTTCTCTTTTATTTGAGTTACAGATTCTTCTTTATTTATTCTATAAGGGCATTTATTGTCTGTTGACAATAGATTTCTAATACACTGGTTATCATGGATTTTTAGATTTTCTTTTTTAATTGATAGCTCATTTATAGTTTTAAAAATAATATTATCCTTAATAATGACTTCCTGAGTATCAATATCCAGCTCTTCGAATGCGGAATTAGGGCATGGTATAATTATTGCCTTTGAAAATTTTTGATCGGTAAATGTTGGTATGAGTAGTACGAAAATTAAAAGATCGTCTCTAAATATTACGCTATTTTTAAGATACGGCATAATAGTTATTGTTATTTTATAGTTGTGTATTTCATCATCGGTCAGTATGTCGGGTGTCAGAACGTCAAGTTTGCTCAGTAAGATTATGTCTTTTATTTTTTCTAATTGTCTGTCAATTGCTGTTATATCTGAAAACATTTGCAGTACATATTCAAATTGATTTGCCAGAAATATATTTCTTTCAGTTATATTGGTAATTTCGTAAAGGTATTTACTCAACTTATTTTGTTGTGTGTTAATGTGTTCTGAGATATCATTTATATTCTTAATAAGGTTTTTATTAATTATAACCTGTTTATTGGATTGGTCAGTAATTTGTTTCATGTTTTTGTCTAAATTATCCAAGTGATTATAAATATTTCTTCAGCGTCATCGTTATCCATTGTACCTGCTAAGAATTTTAATCCCTTTCCCCAAATATTTATTAAACCTCTCTTACTACGTCTCTCTTTATGAATGTTAGGTACTAAAATGTTAAAATGGTTATGCAGTGTAGAAATTTCTCTATGCAGCATTTGATAGCTGATGTCATCGTTATTTAATTTTGGTTGGTTAAGGTTATTGTATAATGTGTCTATTATATCAGCGTATTGGGTGAGGTTAACGATGTGGGCTACTTTTGTATAGTTCTGTACGATTAATACTTCCTCTGTTTTCGTTATCATAAATCCATTTTCGGTCAAAATCGGCAATACTTGCAGGTTTTGCCCAAAGACTTTTGCAATGAACAAATATAGCGTTATTAGTTTCATTTCCTGCAAGAAAATTTGAAAATTTTAAGAAAAGTTATCGATATTTGTAGCGACGTTTTAGTTGTTGTTTGCAGTATTTGGTTTGCCTTCTATTGCTATCATCAATCAAATAATTGGATTCGTTTTTAAACTTATTTAATTTTTTATACTTAGCGCTGTTCTTTGTTATATCTCTATTTCTCACAATATTATGTTCCTGCTTATAATTATAGTCTCTAGCAACATTCAGTTTATTTATTCGCTTTTGCTTTTCATTGGAGAATGTTTGGTGTAAATTTTGTATGTCTGTTTTGTCAAGGTTTTTATTAATGAAATCTATGGGTCTCATCTTTGTCGTTGAATGGAGGGTATTATTGTAAATGTTTATGATTTTAAAAAGTTGTTCATCAAGGGTGTCGACGTTATTATTTGTTTGAGTGCTAACTTTAAAAATTCGTAAATGTTCGTTTAAGGTTCCGTGGAGTCTTTCCACGTCTGAATTTCCTGTCTTGTTATACGCTGTAGTTTGATGAAATGTTATATTGTTATCTTTAAGAAACTGTTCGACTAAACTATGTATTATACATTTTTCACCATCTGAGACAAGTTTATTCATTTTACCCAAATATAGAATTCTCTCTTTTATAGCTTTCAGTACGGAAATCCATGTCCTATCATTTATCTTATGGATGGTTGCATATTTCGAAAACTTGTCTATTGTAGTTATATACATAATGTTTCTATAGGGATGCCATATATCCATGTGTACTATGTCGTTAAAGTGTTGAGGTGATTCGGTAATGTTAAAAGGGATTTTAATTGGAGTACGGTCAAATTTTGCTAATTGACATATCTCGCAATTATTAATAAATTTATGTACTAATATTTGCATTTTAGGAAAAAAATAAAGTTTCCGCAGTTCGGAATAAACTTCATTTATTCCCCTGTGGTTCTTGCTTAAGTGTTCTTTTTCAATCAATGTTATTATTTCGTTTTTGTCAGTTATATCCCTTAATCTTATGCTTGATTTAAGTATCCTTAGATTTTGATTGTTAGAAAAATACTTTACATAAATGTTTTGAAACTGTAGAAAAAGGGATGAATCATCACAGTAAATGCACATAAGTCCCTTATCAACAATGACTCTTTTCATTACTTTTAACAAGTTAGTTCGTTCTACTACTTGGATATAGTTTTGGACCTTTTTGTGAACTATTTTTAGTGTCACCTTTTCTTTGTTTCCATGTGTAAGGTAGATTTGGTTTTTAAAAAGATTAATAGGTTTGTCAGTGATATGAATGTAGTTCGCAGAATCTTCTTGTGCGCTGTGAATTGTTGCACCAGTTGACGAAATCTCGCCTTCTTCATCGTTTTCGTTAAAGAGGTTGAGTAATGTAACTTCATTATCTCTGTATTGCGATTCATTATGATAGGCTTGATGGATATTAACTCTTGTTAACCCATCGGCAACGCTGTTTTCCCTCCCTTTTACGTATTCCAGAGTATAATTAAATTCATTTAGATGTATTTTCCATCTTTGAAGTTTACTGTTTGGCTCAGTAAGATTCGATAGCCACACCAAAGGGCGGTGATCGGTTTTAATTATAAATTTCCTGCCAAATAGGTAAGGTCTAAAATACCTAGTAGACCAGACTATTGCAAGGAGCTCTTTTTCTATTGTGCTATAGTGTTTTTCGTGGTCATTAAGCGTTCTACTGGCATAAGCTACCGGATGACCACTCTGCGAAAGCACTGCTCCGATTGCAAAATTAGACGCATCTGTTGTAAGCGTAAATACTTTATTGAAGTCAGGATTGATTAAAACAGGTTCATTAGTAATAAGTTCTTTAAGCTTGTTAAATGCTTGTATATATTCAATGTTCTTTACGTTTATTTTAGAGTTTCTTTTAAGGAATTTTACCATGGGATATGCCACTTTAGCGTTATCCCTAATGAATTTTCGGTAACATCCAGTAATACCGAGAAAAGATTTAATTTCCTTTTGAGTTGTAGGGATTTTAATTTGTTTTATGGTTTCTATCTTAAGTGGATTAGGTTTAATAGAGTTTTCAGATATGACGTGTCCGAGATATTCGGTTTCGAGTGCAGCGAAATTACATTTTTCAACTTGCAATTTCAAATTACACTGCCGCAATCTTTGAAAAATTTTTTGGAGTGAATCTAAATGTTCCGTAAAACTTGTGGAAAAAACTAATATATCGTCTAAGTAGACGATACAAATTTTGTTAATGTATTCTTCTAAGATTGTATTCATGAGGCGTTGGAATGTCGCCGGCGCATTCTTTAGGCCGAACGGCATTCGAACAAACTCGAAGTGACCGCCTCGAGTAGAGAATGCAGTCTTATGTTGATCTTCGGGACTCACTTCAATTTGGTGGAATCCTTTAGCCAAGTCTATCGTTGAGAAATATTGACATTTCCCAAGTTTGTCAAATAATTCTGATATATTCGGCATTGGGAATCGATCATCGATGGTCTGATCATTCAGTTTTCGATAATCAATTACGACACGGTATTTTTGTAATTTTGACCCGTCTGAATTTTTTTTGGGCACAACCCAAATAGGCGCATTGTATGGGCTCTTACTGTGTCTAATAATACCTTACTGAAGCATTTCGTTAATTTGTTTATCTACTTCGTTGACATGAACTTCAGGGTATCGGTACGATCTGACGTATAAAGGAATGTCATTCTTAGTTTTTATAGAGTGTTTTATTTCACTGGTAAAAGTGAGGTCTTGGTCCTCACGATAAAATAAATCTTTATAAGAATGAAGAAGTGATTTTATTTGATTTACGTCTTTAGAGCTAAGATGTGAAGCTAAATTAACTGTTTTATTTTCGAAATCAGAAAAGAAAATGTAAGGGCAACCATCGTCGTAGCAATTTTTAAAATACAATTATTCTTCAGCGTTTAAAAAAAATGGTATATCCGCTTGTTCAGTTTTAAGGATCCTATTCTTATAATCAATTGTGGCGTTAACTTTTGTCAAAATATTGTTTCCAATAAGTGCATCGAAATAATTGTGAAAGTTAACCTCTAAAAATTCTACATAAAAATTGTCTAATTTAAATGGTTCTGGAATCGGTACCTTATATTTAACCTGGGTTGTAACACTTTTTCCCAAACATTTTAAATTTTGAGAATGAAATGGTACTTTCCATTTTGGATTATAGACATTTCCGTTTACTATACTAAACTCTGCCCCTGTGTCTATAATAAATCGAAATGTTTTATTTGGGGATTGAATGGTTATATAAGGAAGTTGTTTGGTATATCCCCCTGAAAATTTTGGTGATTTTCAAAACCGTTTAAATTTTCGTTTGTAGAAATATCCATGGGTTCTCTACGAGTGTTGTAAGCCGGATTGAAACCACTATATTGTTGGTTTCGCCTAGTTTGTTGGCTCGGTGTTCTAATGTTTTGTCTATTTGCTTGATAATTGTTAGAACTACTTCTGTTATTATAAGACCTATTTGATTGTCGACTTTGGACGCTATAGTCCATAGGTTCAATATTATTGTCATGGTTTTGGTTTGGTATAGTAAGGTTGTTTTGAGTGTAATCATTTTGCCTACTCCTATTATTGTTAAAATGTAAGTTGTCTCTATTATTATGACTTAGATGCCTGTTAAAGTTTTGAAATTCTCTTTGCTCACTATATCTCTGTTGGTTGCTATAATATTTTTGTGGTCTAAAGTTTTTGTTTTGGTTTATTTGGTAATTATTGGATGATATGGGGTATGATGTGTAGGAATGCGTGTACTTAGAATAGCCGTTAGTTACAATTATGTTATAAGCATCCTCCATTGTAGTAGGATTTCTTCCAATTATAGTTCCTCTAACTGGTTCAGGTAAATTGTATTTGAAATAGTTTAGCACAATTCTTTTATTTGTTATTATTTGTTCGTTTGTCAATTGTTCGGCAAGCAAGTAAGCGTTATTTAATCGAATGAATAGGCCATTAAGTTGATTATAAAATTGCTCCACAGTACTAGTGCAACGGCATAGAGCTAAGTTGTCAAGTAATGTATTAATTGGTGTGGTTTCACCATGTGCTGTTTTTAGAATTGATTTCAGCTGGTTCCAAGTTTCCACTTGGCCATTTTTTAAGATAGTGTCTCTTGCCTTGTGAGTTAGTCTGTCTTGTACATGTCCTAAAACTATTCGTTTAAAGTGTACATCTAGTGTTTCGATCAGCGGTATGAGCGCATCTATTCGCTCAATGAAATTTATAAGATTTTTTTCGTTACCATCGAATGGCTGGATATTAGCTATGCATTTAATTAAAATTCCAAACACTTCCATTATAAATTATAACACTTTTATAATACGGTAGAATACTTAATAAAATAAAATAAAATAACTGTTTTAACTTAATGAATCTAACGCACCGTACTTGATGATGATGGGGCTGCTGACGTTGTGTAGATAGTGGTATATGATGATGGTGTAGGTAGAAATCTTTGTTATTAGTCTTTCACCAATTTTTTTTTTTTTTTTAGATAGTTTTCTTTGTAACAAAACTTCTCGTAATTTGCACAGACACTTTGTTTTAAAAGGAAAATTGTGTTCATAAGAATCTTCTTTGATCTATGTTTTTAGTTTTTTCCGACTGGGGAGTTGCGTGGGCAAACGTTTGGGAGTTAAAAGAGTTGGTTACAAAACAAAAATTCGCACAAACACTTCGTTGTATTTCGCGACTGCGTTGTATTTTAAGCGACAAAAAATAAAACTACAATCTTCTTCGATTTATGTATTTCTTTACTTTTGCTGCCGCGTTGTATTTTTAAGCGAAATAAAATTATAATCTTCTTCGATTAATTATTTCTTATTTTTTTTCCGACTGCGCCAGTAAACCAACTGATTTCAAACACGTCTGTTCGTTTTGAGATCTTTATTTCAACTCTTCAACTAAACTTAAATCTAATGCCAAATTCAGTTTCTCTTATCTCGATCTTCCCACAAAGATCAAAACGAGAAAAGGAATTCGCGTGGACAATTCCTGGAAAAGGCGGAATTTGATTTCTCGTAAACAAACTCGAAATCAAACTCCGAGTGCATGCAGGAATGTGCCCAGTATGCATTGCGAGGGTGCCGCTTACAATAGGATGTGACAATATTGAAAATGGGCTATGTCGTTCAAGTAGTTCTGGTACCTCCCATACAAAACCAATATTGGACCCATGTGTCTCTCTGTCTGTTGAAAGCACGATAGCGCCCAAAGTAATTTACGTAGGTGAATGAAATTTGGTGAGAGCACTTATTTTTATCAGCGTCAGGTTGATATTGAAAATGGGCTATGTCGGTCAAGTAGTTTTGGTACCTCCCATACAAAACCAATATTGGACCCATGTGCCTCTCTGTCTGTTTAAAGCACGATGGCGCCCAAAGTAATCGACGTAGGTGAATGAAATTTGGTAAAAGGACTTATTTTTATCGGCGTCAGGTTGGTATTCAAAATACGTATAACATACTCTCGCAGCAAATAGGTTGGTTGGTTGGTTTAAGTGGCTGTATTCCTGTCCTCTGACGCGGAAAAACACAAATAGCGCATTGAGCGCCGTTTTGAGGCCACAACTAACGGAACCTGAAATAGAAGGGGGATAAAGGAAGTTGTAAGGAGCTCCAAACCAGCCTGTGGAGTTGAGAAATTTGATGATTTTGTTGAAATGTATACATTGTATGGCGGAAAGGTCATCAAAGAAGGGATGACCTAGTACACTGAGTCTGGTTGTAGCTAGTGCCGGACATTCACAGAGAAGATGAAACACAGTTTCACTCTTGTTTGTATCAGCGCAGCTACGGCAGTGGGAATTATGGGGGATACCAAGCTTGGCCGCGTGGGTTCCCAAGGGCCAGTGGCCCGTACTAATCGCCGGCAGTCGAGCGACATCTACACGCGTTCTGGCTAAAATGTTGTTTGTTCTGGCATCGTCGTAGGTTGGCCAGATCTTTCTTGAAATGACACAGCAATTCAAGTTCGCCCATCTAGTCTCGGCCCCTGAGGTGAAGTGCAGGAGGATTTCTCTCTTGACGTATCCCAGTGGAGGGAGGACTTCCTTCGCCTGAGACACGCAAAGAGCAGAGCCACGCCTGGCAAGTTCATCGGCTTTTTCATTCCCGTCTATGTTCCTATGACCGGGAACCCAGACGAGAGTGATTTCAAACCGATTACAAGCTCTGGTAAGTGAACTCCTGCATTCCAGAACAAGTTTGGACGATGACTTAGTTAAGCCGACAGCCTTAATCGCGGCCTGACTGTCGATGAAGATGCCTATTTTTTTCTTTTGAGTTGTTATGTAAGGGAGCAGTATGCACGCCTCCTTGATTACAAATACTTCCGCTTGAAAGACGCTGGTTGCGTTGGGGAGGCGGAAAGATTTGGAGATGTCTAATTCTGTTGAGAAAATTACCGCTCCCACTCCACAGTTCATTTTGGAACTATCTGTGAAGATAGGAATGTCGAATTCATTTACGACTGCATTATCCTCCCATTCTGACCTAGAGGGGAATCAAACAGAGAAGTTTTTATGGAAGTTGAGTTTGGGTACAATGTAGTCTGTAGATATACGACCTATGCCACCAGGAAGGGAAAGTAGGATGCTGGTGTGGCCGTAGGGCCGTTCGGACCAACATTTAGATTCCTTCAATCTAACTGCACTACACGCAGCAATGTTTTTTATGTGCAGATCCACTGGCAGAAAATTGAGAATCACATTGAGCGCCTCGGTCGGACTTGATCGAAGGGCCCCTGTGATTCCAATTCCAGCAGTTCTTTAAACTCTACTTAATTTAGTGATGTTATAAGCTTTGCTTAAGGCGGGCCACCATACCAGTGACCCGTAAGTGAGGATAGGACGTACTACTGCTGTGTACATCCAACGAACCATCTTTGGTTGAAGACCCCACTTCTTGCCGAAAGTTTTACTACAGGCGTAGAAAGCTATACTTGCCTTCTTCACTCGGTGTTCGATATTAGACTTCCAGTTGAGTTTAGGGTCCAGGATGACTCCTAGGTATTTGGCACTGGTGGATAAAGTGAGATATTGGTTATTCAAGCGGGGAAGTGAGAAGGTTGGTATTTTGGTTTTGGTGGTGAAAAGCATCAGTTCAGTTTTACTTGGGTTAACGCTTAGACCACAACTTGTAGCCCAACCACTAATCTTACCCAGTGCTCTTTCCATGATTTCGCGAGATCACCCCACCTTGAGGTGTTCCTCTACTTACTGATTTGGTTAAAAGGGTGTTGCCAAGTTTTGCTTGAATTATCCTTGTTTTAAGCATGGAAATGATCCATGAAGTGATGAAATCCTCTACCCCAAGTTCTAAGAGAGATTCCTGGATCGATTCAGTGAGGACGTTGTTAAAGGCGCCCTCTATATCTAAGAAGGTGGATAACGTATATTGGTGATGGCAGAGTGACCTTTCAACTGTACGCACTACTTCATGAAGAGCAGTCTCCGTCGACTTGCCCTTGAGGTAAGCGTGTTGCGAATGACATAAGGGAAACCTTTCAAGGCCTGTTCTTATGTGAAGGTCGAGTGTGCGTTCTAAAGTTTTAAGTATGAAGGAGGTTAAGCTTATAGGTCGGAAATCCTTCGCGGATTCGTAATCTCTTTTGCCGACTTTCGGTAAGAAAACTACTCGGACAAACTTCCAAGACTGCGGGATGTGATTAAGTAAGATACTGCTTCTGTAAATTTTAACAAGTAAAGGTACCACTATCCCTTCATGTTTTTGTAGCATGATGGGGAGGATGCCGTCCTGCCCCGGTGATTTATACGGAGCAAAACTATTAACGGCCCAGGAAATCTTTTCCTTGGTTATAATGCGTTCCATTTCTTCACGATGCGAGGGAAAACTGCCCCGCAAATTAGACGGGATTTCGCAGTGATATTTACAACCAGGAAAGTGAGTGTTGAGTAGAAGCTCTAAGGATTCAACGGTTGATTCCGTTGATTAGAGTATCAATAGATGGACAGTATTCGCACCAAGCTTGTGTCTTAGCTGATCTAATAGACTTTTTGTAGAACTTTAGGCAATCTTTATAAGGTTGCAAGAACTTATGCCTGTAGCAGATATTGAAAATGGTCCTAGTCATCCTTCTGAGGATGGTAAGGTCCTCATTCCACCACGGTGGTAAGGATTTTTTGCTGTATTTAACGGGACACGATGCCTTAAATGCAGTATTCATCGCCCTTTCTAATGCGAGCGATATGGTGTCCAGTTCTGCACCTGTGTCAATTTCAGGGTGTGGGATGTTAGGGAGTTTAGATTTTAAGACTTGACCGAATTTCTTCCAGTCAATTCTCCTAGGGTTTCTGTACAGAATTGGAGTATCAACCTTAATACTCAGATTGAAAAGAATCCACTCATGGTCCGAGAAGGACTTTAAGTTGGAGACTCTCCAGTTTTCAACCCTAACGATATCATTATTTGTTTTGAGAGTAATGTCTAACACTTCTTCCCATCCAATAAAATTATCCGTGCTCGGAAATATAAAGGTAGGGGTGCTACCAACGTTACAAACACATAGATCGACAGTTAAAAGGAAATCAAATAAAGACTCACCACGTTCGTTGATTTCTTTGCTGTCCCAGAGATGATGTCTTGCGTTTGCGTCACAGTTCTGGAGCCATCCGTGAATACACGATGACATTCTTTCCCAGGCTCAGAGTCTGACCGAAGCCATTCCTTTTCCTGAGGAAAGTTGACATGGTAGTTTTGTCGCAGTAGGATTTCTGGGGTCATTGCGTCAGACTGCATGTCCATAAGACAGGGGTCAAAGGACAATTCTCGCACAAGTTCCTCAAAATTCCTATGCGCGTGGTACCAAAAGCCACCTCTCTTTAACCGAGAAATGGTTTTCAGCGTACACCCCATGATAAAAATATCAAGAGGGGGGAGGTTCATCATAGCATCTAGAGCAGAGCCCGGAGTATTTTTTGAGGTTCACCCACAAAAAATTATATTAATTTATTTACGACTTCATACTTTATAACAAAAAAATATGCTTTTGCAAATTTGGTTCGTTTAAAAAATTCAATATTCAATAGAAAAACCTTGAGTCTATTTGATTGATCGGCAATGTACGTGAACACCTCACAATGCGGAATGTTCATTTTCAGCGACAATGCAAAAAAAAACGTTTTGTCACTTTGTAAAATCACAAAAAAAATGTCACTGTTTTTTTATTTTCGTATCCTTCCGTCGTTATAAACGACGAAAACGATTGATTTTCTTTCGGAAATTGGTCGTTATATCCGACACGTCGTTATATACGATGACGTTATATCCGAAGGTAGAATACCTAAAAATAGTGGATTTTGTTATAAAGCGACTTCCACTGTAACTGGAATGTTCAAACACATATATATATTTATGCGGTATTGTATCGGGAGTCACTTCTGCAATTGAATTGGATCAGCTTAGGAATACAATTTAGGTCAGGCGGCATGGTAAACCTATTTAATTGCAGTTGTGACTCCCGATGACTTGGAACGAAATGGGCAAAATGGAAACGATTTTTCGAATTGTATATTGTTTTAACTGAAATCAAGGATCCTGTTAAGAAGAGAGCAAACGTTGATGAAACCTTGGTGTCAAATAAAAATATAAACGTTTATAGTGTCTGTGTAAAAAAGTTGGATGAATATTTTACTCCGAGACAAAATAAAATGTATGAAAAACATATATTCAGACAAATATGTCAAGGAATGGATGCAAAATTTTAAGCATTTATTCACCCTTATTCCGAGTGGCGTTTTACTTTCACGACGTTTGTCGTTTTTTGAGGCGTTTCATTTTAGAAGACTTATTCCCTAACTTTAACGACAGAGTAAAACGTCGTCGGTAAGTAGTTCACATTCCACATATGATCCAGACCAGCTGATATGTGCAAATGACAAATAAATGGCGGTATCAGTTTATGGTGTTTGTATATTTGAAAGAAATTTGTAAGTTGTATCCTAAAAATTCATAGTGTAGCAATGTTTTGGAGTAGTGAAAGTGATGACGACGATTTAAATAAATCAATTTAATCAAGTATTGCCACTCTTTTCCATCTCTTGATGGTGGTCCTAAGCTATAAGGGTCTTTAATTATTTCTGGTTGGTTATTTTTACCCCAGAAATTAATCTTATTTAGTCTAGTCATTTGAATAAATTAGCAATTTAAAAAAACTTACATTTTCAGCCGTTGTTCACTACTTGTCGTTCAGTATCTTGTAAACAACAAATACCGTCGTTTTTCTTTTCGTTTTGTGGCGTTCAACGCCTTACAGAATGTCAGTTAAGTATCTCACATGACGTTCGTCGTACGCCAATAGGTTCCACATGACGTTCAGTGACAAATGGCGTTCAACGACTCAAAAACGCCTCTCGTAATTTCAAATTCAAATTGGCGATTCATAAATCGTCGTAAACGCCACTCGGAATAAGGGTGATTGTTCGTCTTAGACGCCAAGCTGCCAAGTGCATATTTGAAAACACCGATAAACATATTAAAGACCAAGTGGTAGAGGAATATTTTTCTGAAAAGCTTAGACGAGAGATATTTATTACAGATGTATGATTCCAAGACTTTAAATGATATAGTTTTTCTTGCAAATTCCTTGGAAATCGTAGAATTTCAAATGTCAAATTTTGGAAACAAATAATAAAAATTAAATTAAAGTCAACATAATTCTACCAAAATCAAGACCCAAACAACAAAATTTCGAATGTTTTCGATGTGGGTCTAAAGAACTTTCTGCACGTGATACGAATTGTCCAGCAAGGACCAAAAGTTGTCATAAATACGGATTAACAGGACATTTTGAATCCAAATGCCGAACAAATTCGAAACGATATGCAACAATTACAAAGAAAGAACAAGCAAATTTAAAAAGCCAGCTTCTATTCAAGAGGATGAATGTGACGAATATGTTTTCAACATTCAAAATCAAAAAATTGTTGAAGTAATGTGTCGGATTGGGGCATTGTGGTGCCAATTGTTATCGACTCCGGAAGCAAATCAAACGTAATTTCAGAAAAAACATGGATAGAAATGAAAGGGGATTTCAGTTCGAAATCAAATAATAATTGAACCAGTCAAAGGGCACTCAAAATGGATATCTCCCATCGTACCAAATTTGAAAAAAGATGGAGATATACGTTTGTCCGTTGATATGCGAAGAGCGACTACAGCGATATTGAGAGAAAATTATCCATTTCCTACCATAAACCAAATTCTTCCTAAATTACGAAAATCAATATTATTTTCAAGACTGGACATAAAAAATGCTTTTCATCAAGTTGAGATTTCTCCAAATTCGCGTCTATAACCAAATTTATAACCAATAATGGACTATTCAGGTACAAAAGGCTTATGTTTGGAATCACCTGTGCACCGGAAATATTTCAAAAGATAGCTAATTGAACATATGCTTTCTGGTTATAAAGGAGCTGTTAATTTTATTGATGGTATTATAGTATTTGGTAAGTCTGAAGAAGAACATAACTTTCTTTCAAAGAATGTACTTGAGATAATTTAAAATAGGTAATAATGTGTTATTAAACTACGATAAGTGTATGTATAATGTTCAACAAATTGAGTTTTTTTGACATATTCTTTCTGCAAATGACATTCAACCATCACCAGCATACTTGAATACAATCAACAAGTTTCAAGAACCCAAGACTGTTAAAAAGCTCGGAAGCTTTTTGGGTCTTATAAACTATGTTGGAAAATTTATACCAAATCTTGGAAGTTTAACTGACACCTTACGGGTATATTTAAAAAATCAAAATGGGCGGCTCAAATCTGAAATAAAATTAAATGAAAAAGAAGTACATTCATTTGAGGATCTTAAAAAAGTCCTGCGTAATGACAAATATTTAGGATATAAATGAGTAAATGGTTGATGCAAGTCCTGTAGCACCAGGTGCTGTTTTGATTCAGTTTAGTAGTAACGTCACATGATCTTCCGAGATGTATTAATCAGAAATTCTGGAACCGGTGAGATAACACTACGAAACATAGTACATCTAAAAAAAGTAAATGGAGAATGGGCTGTGCAGAAAAAAGGATCCAAACCATCATGCGAAATGGTTAATGAGACGTCATAGTTGGGCTATTGTTGACTTTTGCCCCTATTATCGTTAGCGAGTCGAACAAAAAAAAAAGCGAATGTGACTTATTTGTATTATGGTTAGCGATTTGAAAAAAATTCATTCGCCTGAACTGTCAAACCGCTGGCGAATTTAAAGTCGAGTTATTGCCGTTTGCGAATTTATGAAATATCATTCGCCTAAAACTTCAAATTTTGGCGAACAAAACTATTTGGTGAAACCTGAGGCGAATGTAACTTATGAGCTAGAGAAATGAATGAAAATTCAAGAAAAACGTTTTAAACACATTCAATTCATATTTCTACATAAATATGGAACAATACCCAGTCATAGCCAAAGGGTTGGTACAATTTGCAGCTTCAAAAAAGTCCAATAAAGAATATTTTTGTTGACATAAATGTTCGAATTGTCGTTTTGGTGCTGTCATTTTCGTTTTTATTGTATAGGTAGCCTTTGATTTCTGGGCGAATGAATTAATTCGCCGACAATAATCCTACAAGGCGAGTGTTTCGACAACTGATTCGATTTATGCGAATAATTCGACTCGCTAACGATAATACGCCTAATAAATTGAAATTCGTTTACTTGATGAATTAATTTTAAACTGTTATTCGTTATAATATTTAAAAAATAAAAGAAGGAGAGAATTTACTGTATAATACTTTAGTTGATTAGTACTGGAAATATTTATTATTTTTAGTAGGTAGTTCCTATATTGTATAAAATAATAGAGATACTAAAATCTTTAATAAATAACACTCGACAGAGTAAAATCGGGATAATAATATATATACGTTACCTAGTCCTGCCATAAGTTCTGTTACAAATACAAAGCGCTGTAGAAAAAAAACGAAAAATATCGTATTGAAAATAGTTTTGTTTATTAGTTTACATTTTTGGCAATAGAATAAAAATAATTTCACTCAAGATGGCCGCCTTTGGCTTTCACACAAGCTCTTAAACGTAGAGGCCATTGGGCTATAGCGGCACGTACGGTTTCAATAGAGATCGTGGACGCTGCTCTGGTCAATGCTGCTCTAAGACTTTCCCAATTTCTGTGAGGATTCTTACAGGCCATGTTTTCAAGTTCTAACCACAAACCATAATCCAGTGGATTCAGATCTGGACTCCCCGAGGGCCAATCTTCTGCTGCTATAAAGCCAGGAATATTGAGCCTGAGCCACTCCTGTGTGGTTTTGGCCTTATGCGCTGGAGCAGAGTCTTGTTGGAAGATCCACCTGTTTCCGCCAAAAAGAGAATTGGTCAAACCTTTCACAACGCCCTCTAGCACGTCTTTTTGGTAAACCTTTGCCCAGTTCGTACGCCTTTTTCGCAGAAATGGAGGGATGTGACACCTTGATGGGATACCCCCCACACAACCATTACGGAAGCTGTATGATGGCCTCGTTAAATTCTGGGAACGATTGTTTTCGCTTCCTTAGATGACGTGGCATAGACCTTGTCATTTTGTTTATTAAAAACTTCTTCCACGGTAAAAATTTTTTCATCTGTAAACAGAATGTTTTCATGCCCATTGGCCGCGTGCCACTGCAGAAGTCGTTTGCATCTTTCCAGACTATTTTTTTTCAATTGAGGAGTTGTGAAGGGATCGCACCAGCGACCACTTAATAAATCATTAAGTACACATACTACTTCGGTACTTGAACCCGGCACAAGCCATAAGCCATTCACCCGCAGCACCTACCGCAATATGCAGCGGATATTATAGTACTCAAATTACGAGTACTGGGTACGTCGGCCGCAACCGAGGTGCAGGTGATATAATAATATCAGTAATGCCGATTAGGCAAAAAGAACACTTGAGTTCGGGCACTTAGTATGTTTATTCAACATAAGCATTATCATACGGTACATATGATTTGGGGTTCAAGAACCGAAGTAGGTATGGTTAATTTTAATAAACGAACACTTTCCACACGAGAGTCCACGACATTGGTTTCAATCTTAGCAGTTGTTGCTTAAACCATTCGCGACCAAAACCCCCACTCTGTGAGCATACGTGCTATAGAGTTAGAGTCAAAGGCGGAATAGCCAGACGAGGGAGGTCCAAGCCTTTTCGCTGAATACATTGGGGGAAACCAATTTTACATGGCGATCCTGCCAGTTTACTAAAACCGTGCCTGATGTCCTACTGCTACGAAGAGTTGGATGCGCTCTTCCAACGTCTGGAGTACACATACATCTTCGACGACGAGACCGTCGTACACGAAACGGTCGAAGACGAGTACGTTCCTGAAGGAGTCCCGTTAGAAGACGCTCCCATCTACGATCCCACACCGAAGACTGCCGGACCCAAACCTCTGACGATTGACCAGTACAGGCAGAGGCAGAAGAAGCCACAGCCGCCCAGGGAGCCCCCCAAGCCCAAAACACGCGGAGGTATCCAACAGCGACAAAGAAACCAACGGAACAACCTAAAACGATTGGCCAACCTACCAGGTCAAACCGCCGCCGTCCGAAACGGTTTTTTGAAAGAGCTCCGAGAGTTAAGGAGAGCTCAGCGCGCCGAGGCTAAGATAAGAAGATGAAGAAATTTAGATAAGTAATTGTAGTTGAGGGGGACTTCTCGCATTAAAAATCAGCTTGCACATCTGAGTATTGCCCCGATAATGCATTGCATCACCCTGTTTCAAAATTTAAAGCAGTGTATTTCAAACCTATATGGAATTCTGCAGTCCTTTCGTTGAAATGTTCAGCGGAAACGAGTTTTTTTTGTTGCTTTCGTTAAGAAGGCCAGCTTAGCTTTTCATTGAAAATCACACGCTCTTTTCCGTTTAAACTCCAAAGACAGTGGTTCGTTTGAGCCAAAGCATTGGGCGATCAACTATTTGTCACACCGACAAAACCCAAAAAAAAAAAAAATCGATCGACAAGGTACAAAAAAAAGGAAAAAATATATATACCTACGCTGAGCTCAGCAAACAAAACCCCAAAATTCAAATAAAAAAAAAGGAAAGAAAAAAAAATTATATAAGGGCGAAGACAAACAAAAAAAAATTGTTTCGAACGACTACAAACCAGTGATAGTCACATATTTTTCTATCGGGTAAGAACCACTCTCCCCGCTTATCGAGTACATTACATAACCCATTTTGTTTTTTTTACCACACCAGCCACTACCAACAACCAACATTTTGAGTGGATAAAGTGCAACAGCACCTACATCAAACCTCCAGCATCGTGGTGAGCGCTAGTTAGCGTTCCCGCACTCCTCAGTGATCTCCACGTATCATTGGTGATTAAGCTCTTAAGCTCCATCCACGATCTATTCACCAGTGGCCCGCTAGTTCTCGAGCAACAGCTCTGAGCTGAGCGATCAACTCGGCAGTCCACGCTCAGCCGCCCAGGTCCATCCACAATTGATGTTGTGCAACCTGCGTCCGCGAGAGTGGGGGACGACAGTCTTCCAAATAGTGTCCAAATAATAACCCAAACAAAAAAAAAAAAAACTCCCTATTCCTTCCCCCCCCCCCCCAAACCAACATCAGATATCGATTTCCCGAACAACAAGAGCAGGTAGGCTCAAGAAGGAGAATCGATCGAGACCCAGCGACAACAACACCAATGTCCGTGGATCGTCTTCGATCTGCTAATCTCTTGTGTTTTTTTTTTTAATCTCTAATTGCTTGCTCTCGAACTAGTTCCCATACAAAGTGTGGTGTAATTAAAATTTACATGTGCGTGTGCAAAAAAGAAAAAAAATTTCATTATATTATTTGTGTAAAGTTCGTTCTTTAGATAAATTCATCATTTTATCAATTTATGATCTTTCATCGTCACCTATATGAATGCTGTGCACAACATCCATGGGAGAGTCTTCAAGTCAACATCTGCAACCGTGTAAAATGTACGCAAAGTGTACCTAAGTATCGGTGAGTCAAAAAAATAATGTTTTCTATTGAACGATCTATTTAGTTGAATGTTTATACATACACGCATATAATAATTTACATAGGTATAGAGTCAGTGTTTTGCTTTTTGAATTGACATAACGTAACGTAAAGTTAGTGTATCCTCCTGAAAATTTAAATCGGATTATTGTCTTGGCCAAGTGGTTGAGCCTAAAAGTAGGCAATTGCAATCTTAAATTTCCGAACGATTTTTTTTATGCAGCATCTAAAATTTGATAAAAAGTAAGAAAACCTAATGTGAGATTAAGATCAGAGCCAATAGGTACATCTAATCTTGATCAATTTAGTATTCCAATATTTTGCCTTTCAATTAAGAGTCCTTGACAACCGTTTAAAGTAAAGTAAAGGGGGAAGCGAGAGAGAGATTTGCGTTTGTTTCTAAATATATATATTTTTTTTTTACTGAACAGTATGTGTAAACAAGTTTTGAACACCTGCTTTATTATTAGTTTGTAATTTTTTTTTTGAAGCAGCTTATTTATGAAATCCCAATATTTAGAAGTATATATATGAAATAAATAATAACGTTTGAATTTGAAATGAAAACTTTAAAAATATTTTTCTGAAATTATGGGTCGAATGTAAAAGATGCTTTTTGAGTGAATTTTTTTTATTGTGCTATAGGGGAGTGTAAAAGGGAAGGGTTATGTACCTCGATGGTCACTACTTGAGTGAGCTCTAGGAGTTTTCTTGAGTTCGCATAAGGGGCTAATGCAAGATTTAGCGGCGCGTTAGCCAAGGTGCTACCAACTTCTAAGAAGATGGTAGATCGTGGGAGGGTTACGCTAGGGAAGCCAGTTCCTTCTTAGGTTTCCCAAAGTTCGTTTTTCAGGTTTCGTTCCGTCCTACCGTTTCATTGTAAATTCTTTCCACATATCATAAGATAAATTCATCATAAATCCGCCTCTTTGTTTGTTGTCTTATTGAATACCGTTTTTGAGCCCCTATTTCTCGAGCTAAAGTTTTAAGGCATGTAATTAAGCTTAACGATCGTCCGGTAGGAAGCGCAAAGATCCCACGCCTCCGTCGAGCTACAGTCGCGCTTGTGCAAGCATGCCTACTCGCCCTTCGCTACCAGGACACCCCTCCTTATGACCTATTTACGTCTAAAAGAATTCCTGTATTCCTTTAGAGAAGTGGGACTGCTGATTACCGCAAATTCACAAGGAGGGTCCATCTTTCGTTACACAGGTGGCGCCCAACGTGGGGCATGAAACGATATGAGATCATTGTATACTTATCATCTAGCTAATCTTAGATAACAAAAAAAAATATTATGAAACAATCAGCCCTAACTAGATACTTCGACTGTTTTTTTTACGCAAGATGACAACGAATCGTGTGTCCGAAAGGTAAAGTACAAGCACTTACCTGTTATCGCTGCATCGATTCCTGTGCTCTTTTGGAACTATTATCTCTACTATACAGTTCCTCATACGTCCGCGGTTTTCGGTTCGTTTTTAAACCGATATCCAGTGTAGCGATGAATTCTGAATAGTAGTGGTTGAAATTATCTACTTAGTTGCTGATGCAGTCTGTCAGGCGACCCGGAGTTATCGATACATATGAGGTCACCACTACGTGAGTAGCGCCTGCTTACTGCATTAGCCAGCTTTAATCCATTGTAAAGGAATTTATAATCTACGGTTAATAGACATTTCAATGACATCTAATGATTTGTTGTTTAAAAGACCTATTTACATTAGTAGGGTGATCAGGAGACACATCGCAAGCTCACAAGCAAAGGTGAACTGGCGTAATGTGAAGGCAAAGTTAGTAGGTGAAGTTAACTATCCTAAGTGACCATGAGACACTTTTATCACTTCCTCATAGATTGCGCTTAGTTGCCTTCCATTTTCATAGATACTCAATAACTTTGATCAGCATTTTAAATAAGACACACGGTATAAAAGAAAATGAAAAACGAACTTATATTTAACATCGAATCGTACTAACCCTTTGACCTGTCACATACCCAAGCACAAATTCATGAATTGAAAAGATACCCCAAACAATTAACCAAAACACATATATTCTTTAGTTATTATTATTCCTTTTAAATTTTTAAATATAACATGCAATAACAATGCCTCCAAAGAAAACGTCACATAATTTACGTCCAACTCGTGGACCATCAACCAACCAAGCTCATTGCTCGAATATACAGCCACCTGAGTTAAATGCTCAACCCCAAATTCCACGTCAAGAAGATTTCATTAATCAGTCGATTAATATCAACGATTCTGTTATCCAAAACGAAAGCTTAACGCAATATATCCAAGAAGTCGTAAACGCTTCAGTGGGGCTAAGTAGATCGGCAGAATTACGGCAAAGACGCGAAGAGTTTGAAACGGAAAGAAACATAATACGGCAAGATGTTGCTGCGATTGTGCGCGAGACTCTTGGAGTAATTACTCCTCAAAACGACCAAGAGGAAAGTGATGCTAATCGACGTCAAAATCATCAGACTGCTCCAAACGTCAGTTCAGATAGTCCAGACAATCCCCCTCCACCACCTAATAACGAACCTAGCCATAGTCAGATTGGGGAGAATGCTCAAAATTTCTTAGCCCAATTAAACGCGCTGAACCTTGGCTCTAACGGCTTAAACGAACGGAATATCCCATCCTGTAACACTTACCGTACAGTTGAATTTCAGAAATGGGGTTTAAAATTTGACAATAAACACATGACAGTCGACGATTTCATCTTCCGTCTTAACAGGCTTAAGGAATGCTATGCTGTCTCGTATGAAGATGTATTCGCACATTTTCACCTGTTCGTAACAGGACAGGTTGAGAGCTGGTATTGGATGTATTTGAAATCCAATCCCCATGCAGATTGGGCCACTCTCCAAATGGCTCTACTTGAGCAATATAGAGGCCTCGAAACTGACTCGGAATTGTCTAGGAGAATGTTCGACCGACGCCAGGGACTTAATGAAAGCTTTGATGACTTTTATATTGCCATTCAGCAACTAAACGCTCGACTGTATCGTCCAAAAACTAAGCGCGAGCTGATTGACCTAATAAAACAAAATGTTAGAAGACGCATAGGAGAGTTACTAATCACGTTTAGTACAAATAGCTTACCCGAATTGGTCTACGTTTGCCGAATCATTGAAAGGCACGTAAATCAGAGCGATAGTGTGCGAACTAAAACAATTCCCCAACAAAATTATAAGCGCCAAGTGAATGAGATAGAGGCTGATTCCAATGGTGAAGACTTGTACGAGATAGAAGCCCTGAAAAGTCCATACAACAAACGAGATACAAGTTCTTACACGTGTTGGAACTGCAAACAAAAAGGGCACTCGTTCGTCGAGTGCAAGAATACACAGCGAAATCTATTTTGCTACAAGTGTGGTTTTGAGAACACCACCACTCCGGTTTGTCCAAGGTGTTCGGGAAACCGGGAGCAGGGCGATTTGCAGACCGGGGAGAATTGCCCTCAAACGAGAGACTCGGAACGCAGATATTAATTACACAGCCATTACAAACCTTACCTGACCAAAAAAATCCACCAGACATTCAATTTTCCCCTAATAATACACCAAATGGTTCAGATACAGTAACTATTCTCAAAAAAAGTGAAATCAAAATCGAACCACCGCCTCTACGATCAGACCATAAACCACTGCATGAACGCATAACTAACTATTATAAAGTTCGTGCTAGAATTTTTAATACTACGCCTTCAAAACGCATTTTAAAACTTCGCGAACGTTTCAAAAGCAAGCGATATAGATATAAAGCTATTTCGGCAACATATCTCTGTGACACCGACGATCCAAGGCCCTATGCAAATATATCGATCTTTGGTAAGCAAATGCTCGGTCTACTGGATAGTGGCGCAAGCATTAGTTGCTTAGGTCGCGGATGTCTAGAATTACTGAAAAGCAAAGGTCTTTCATATAAACCATTCTTTTCTAACGTGAAGACTGCTGGTGGGCAAACACAACCTATTGTAGGAGAAATAACTACAAAATTAACCTACAAGGGTATGACAAAAGAGATTTTACTTTTCCTGGTTCCTTCCTTGGAACAACAACTGTACCTGGGGGTTAACTTCTGGAAGCTGTTTGAGATAGCCCCTCAACTGCTTTCGGCAATATCGTCCGGATCTTTGCAAAACATTAGCGATTCAAATGCTCACGAATTATCAGTGAAACAGTCCAGAGAGTTAGAAAATGTGATCAGTTTGTTTCCGTCCTTTGCCTCTTCTGGCCTTGGGCAAACAAACCTCGAAGAGCACTACATAGACACAGGGAATGCTGAGCCAGTGAAACAAAGGCACTATCCCGTTTCTCCAGCGGTACAAGGCCTTATGTATGAGGAACTGGACAGGATGATCGACATGGGTATCATAGAAGAGAGCTCGAGTGCTTGGAACTCTCCGGTTGTCTTGGTACGTAAGCCAGGGAAAAATCGTCTGTGCCTTGATTCTCGAAGGGTTAATCAAGTGACAAAAAAAGATGCCTATCCACTTCCTCATATAGAGGGTTTGTTAAGTCGTCTTTCGGAGACACACTATATCTCTAGTGTGGATCTGAAGGACGCCTTTTGGCAGATTCCGCTGGAGAAATCCTCGCGGGAAAAGACGGCGTTTACAGTGCCCGGCAGACCCCTGTATCAATTTAAGGTTATGCCTTTTGGCCTCTGCAATGCTGCCCAACGCATGTGCAGATTGATGGACAAAGTGGTACCGCATAAATTGAAACAAAATATATTTGTCTATCTGGACGATTTACTGATAATTTCGGGAACATTTCAGGAGCACCTCAATCTCCTCAGGCTAATAGCTTCTCAGTTGCAATCAGCGGGACTTACCATTAATCTTGGGAAGTCAAAATTTTGTTTCAAGCAGCTTAAATATCTTGGCTACATAGTGGGGGGAGGATGCCTTAAAACCGACCCTGATAAAGTTTCAGCCATTAAAGATTTTCCGACGCCAAAAACACCTCCCCAAGTTCGACGGTTTTTAGGTTTATCTGGCTGGTATCGCCGATTCGTTAAGGATTATTCTTCTCGTGCTAGCCCCATCACAGATACCCTCAAAAAAGGAAAATCATTTTTATTTGGTCCGGAAGCCATTGCTGCATTCGAGGACCTGAAGAACGCCTTAACTTTGGCTCCTGTTTTAACTAACCCGGACTTTAAACGACCATTTACAATCTTGTGTGATGCTTCCACATCTGGCATTGGGTGTGTCCTGTGCCAGAAAGATGATGACGGCGTCGAAAAGCCAATATACTATTATTCACACAAACTCAACTCTGCGCAGCGTAACTATAGCGTAACGGAGCTAGAGTGCTTGGTGGCGGTTTTGGGGGTTGAGAAGTTCAGGTCCTATATTGAGATGCAGGAGTTCAAAATCGTAACTGACCATGCGAGCCTAAAGTGGCTCATGAACCAAAAAGATTTAAGTGGACGTCTCGCTCGTTGGAGCTTGAAGCTCCAAAGATTTTCTTTTGAGATAGAGCACCGAAAAGGATCGCAGCACGTTGTGCCAGATGCGCTCTCACGAGTCTTTGGCGTTGATGAGATAGCAACTGATACCGCGACCTCTTTCGATGGTCTATATGTTAATCTTGAAGATCCGTCCTTCAAGTCTGGGGAATATCAAAAGTTGATCGAAACGGTGGAGAAAAATGGGCTTCAGCTGCCCGACCTCCGGGTCTCGGATAATTTCGTCTACAAGAAGATCAAGCGTAGCAATGGAAATCCTCAGGACGAAGACCGTGTCTGGAAACTGTGGATTCCCACTTCGCTAACCAACCATTTGATTTTATTGGCTCATGACCCTCCCAAAGCGTCGCATGGCGGGGTGGCAAAGACACTTTATCGCCTCCGTGAGCGATTTTATTGGCCAAACATGGCGACTCAGGTTAAAACCTTTATTTCAGATTGCAGCATCTGTAAAGCCTCTAAAGCAACGAATTCTATTCTCAGACCCCCGATGGGACAAGCATTTTTAGTGGAGAGGCCATTTCAACACGTGTACATTGACTATCTTGGACCCTATCCTCGGTCGAAAAAAGGCAATGCGTTCATGATCGTATGCCTCGACCAGTTGACAAAGTTTGTTCTTATCAGGCCTATCAGAAAAGCTTCTAGTGAAGCAGCAATTCAATTTCTGGAAGAGCAACTTTTTTCGGTTTTTGGAGTACCTGAATCCCTGCTATCTGATAACGGGAAGCAATTCACCGGAAAAGATTTTCAGAAACTGTTAGCTGCATACGGAATCCGCCATGTAAGAACTGCCTCCTATTCGCCACAAGCGAATGCTAGTGAACGAGTTAACCGCTCTATTTTAGCCGCGATCAGATCATATATAGGTAAAGAGACAAACCAAAGCAACTGGGACAGACACATTCATTCAATCGCGGGTGCCCTACGATCAACGATTCATTCGGCCATAGGAATGTCACCTCATGAAGCACTCTTTGGACAGTCCAAAATCGAACATGGTCAAGATTACGTTCTGTATAAAAAGCTTAATAGTTTAAACAATCCGGAGTTTGACGTATTGCCAAAGGCAGTAAAAATGAATTTGATTCACAGTCAACTTCAAGAATCCTTAGAACGGGCCCATAACAGTTACGAAAAATCGTACAATACGAGAAGTAAAAACGTGCAGTATATGGTAGGTCAAATAGTCTTTAAACGCAATTTCGTACTTAGTGACGCTTCCAAGCAAAGAAACGCAAAGTTCTGCCCGAAATTCATCAAAGCGAAGGTCAAAAGCATACCAAGTCATAACCTATATGAGCTCGTAGATTTGAACGGAAACAACCTCGGAATATTTCATGCAAAAGATATACGCAAGTAGAAAAGAAGGAAAGGGGAGCTAAGTTTAAAGAAGAGCTTTCATATCCGAATATTGGTATGGGAGTCCTAATTTTAATATGACAATAATATTGGAGGCAAAATTACTCCTGGATCATCAGGGGGTGGGTCGACCGCTGTAACAGAAGCAAGAAAGGAAAAGTCCCTTTCTATTTTATTTTCCTTTGCTGAGCGCATGAAACTAAAATATTTTGAGGGGGACTTCTCGCATTAAAAATCAGCTTGCACATCTGAGTATTGCCCCGATAATGCATTGCATCACCCTGTTTCAAAATTTAAAGCAGTGTATTTCAAACCTATATGGAATTCTGCAGTCCTTTCGTTGAAATGTTCAGCGGAAACGAGTTTTTTTTGTTGCTTTCGTTAAGAAGGCCAGCTTAGCTTTTCATTGAAAATCACACGCTCTTTTCCGTTTAAACTCCAAAGACAGTGGTTCGTTTGAGCCAAAGCATTGGGCGATCAACTATTTGTCACACCGACAAAACCCAAAAAAAAAAAAAATCGATCGACAAGGTACAAAAAAAAGGAAAAAATATATATACCTACGCTGAGCTCAGCAAACAAAACCCCAAAATTCAAATAAAAAAAAAGGAAAGAAAAAAAAATTATATAAGGGCGAAGACAAACAAAAAAAAATTGTTTCGAACGACTACAAACCAGTGATAGTCACATATTTTTCTATCGGGTAAGAACCACTCTCCCCGCTTATCGAGTACATTACATAACCCATTTTGTTTTTTTTACCACACCAGCCACTACCAACAACCAACATTTTGAGTGGATAAAGTGCAACAGCACCTACATCAAACCTCCAGCATCGTGGTGAGCGCTAGTTAGCGTTCCCGCACTCCTCAGTGATCTCCACGTATCATTGGTGATTAAGCTCTTAAGCTCCATCCACGATCTATTCACCAGTGGCCCGCTAGTTCTCGAGCAACAGCTCTGAGCTGAGCGATCAACTCGGCAGTCCACGCTCAGCCGCCCAGGTCCATCCACAATTGATGTTGTGCAACCTGCGTCCGCGAGAGTGGGGGACGACAGTCTTCCAAATAGTGTCCAAATAATAACCCAAACAAAAAAAAAAAAAACTCCCTATTCCTTCCCCCCCCCCCCCCAAACCAACATCAGATATCGATTTCCCGAACAACAAGAGCAGGTAGGCTCAAGAAGGAGAATCGATCGAGACCCAGCGACAACAACACCAATGTCCGTGGATCGTCTTCGATCTGCTAATCTCTTGTGTTTTTTTTTTTAATCTCTAATTGCTTGCTCTCGAACTAGTTCCCATACAAAGTGTGGTGTAATTAAAATTTACATGTGCGTGTGCAAAAAAGAAAAAAAATTTCATTATATTATTTGTGTAAAGTTCGTTCTTTAGATAAATTCATCATTTTATCAATTTATGATCTTTCATCGTCACCTATATGAATGCTGTGCACAACATCCATGGGAGAGTCTTCAAGTCAACATCTGCAACCGTGTAAAATGTACGCAAAGTGTACCTAAGTATCGGTGAGTCAAAAAAATAATGTTTTCTATTGAACGATCTATTTAGTTGAATGTTTATACATACACGCATATAATAATTTACATAGGTATAGAGTCAGTGTTTTGCTTTTTGAATTGACATAACGTAACGTAAAGTTAGTGTATCCTCCTGAAAATTTAAATCGGATTATTGTCTTGGCCAAGTGGTTGAGCCTAAAAGTAGGCAATTGCAATCTTAAATTTCCGAACGATTTTTTTTATGCAGCATCTAAAATTTGATAAAAAGTAAGAAAACCTAATGTGAGATTAAGATCAGAGCCAATAGGTACATCTAATCTTGATCAATTTAGTATTCCAATATTTTGCCTTTCAATTAAGAGTCCTTGACAACCGTTTAAAGTAAAGTAAAGGGGGAAGCGAGAGAGAGATTTGCGTTTGTTTCTAAATATATATATTTTTTTTTTACTGAACAGTATGTGTAAACAAGTTTTGAACACCTGCTTTATTATTAGTTTGTAATTTTTTTTTTGAAGCAGCTTATTTATGAAATCCCAATATTTAGAAGTATATATATGAAATAAATAATAACGTTTGAATTTGAAATGAAAACTTTAAAAATATTTTTCTGAAATTATGGGTCGAATGTAAAAGATGCTTTTTGAGTGAATTTTTTTTATTGTGCTATAGGGGAGTGTAAAAGGGAAGGGTTATGTACCTCGATGGTCACTACTTGAGTGAGCTCTAGGAGTTTTCTTGAGTTCGCATAAGGGGCTAATGCAAGATTTAGCGGCGCGTTAGCCAAGGTGCTACCAACTTCTAAGAAGATGGTAGATCGTGGGAGGGTTACGCTAGGGAAGCCAGTTCCTTCTTAGGTTTCCCAAAGTTCGTTTTTCAGGTTTCGTTCCGTCCTACCGTTTCATTGTAAATTCTTTCCACATATCATAAGATAAATTCATCATAAATCCGCCTCTTTGTTTGTTGTCTTATTGAATACCGTTTTTGAGCCCCTATTTCTCGAGCTAAAGTTTTAAGGCATGTAATTAAGCTTAACGATCGTCCGGTAGGAAGCGCAAAGATCCCACGCCTCCGTCGAGCTACAGTCGCGCTTGTGCAAGCATGCCTACTCGCCCTTCGCTACCAGGACACCCCTCCTTATGACCTTACGTCTAAAAGAATTCCTGTATTCCTTTAGAGAAGTGGGACTGCTGATTACCGCAAATTCACAAGGAGGGTCCATCTTTCGTTACATAGTAAGTGTAGTAAATAAAGGAAATTTAAAAGTTAAAGATTTACTCTAGAGTTTGTTAAAGATGGGTAAAATACAATCTAAAATGGACGAGGTCGTTATCAATAATAACGGTCCTCAACAAAACAACTCCAAAAATAATACTGAGTACAGTTTTGATTTCATTTTGATTTTAACAGTGATAGAAATAATATTTGCACTGCAGTATGCCGCTAAACTGCTGAAAAATAAATTCAACAAAGCAGTAAAAAAGCAAGTAATTAGGAATAATATCTTAAGTAGAAGGGTTTCAGTCTAATCTTAAGGCCTTTCTATGGACGAATTAAATACACTTATAGATGAACTTTATAGCATTCTGAAAAACCTAAGAAAAGATGGCCCTAATAGAAAACGATCTAAAGAGTCAGCTGACGTTAAGCTAGAATTAGTAGAAAATATATTTAAAAGGGCATGTGCTGAAGCACAAGAGTTAGAGGAAGAAATTTTGTTGGAACACGAAAAAAAAAAACCCACAGGTACTTTATGGAAAGTTAGATAGGTATAGAAGCGAGGCAATAGATAGATTAAGGTTAAGCATTATACCTAACACCACTTCATTTCAACCACAGGAAATTACAATTAAACACACGATGGTAGACTTTGACTTTAACATGGCACAAAAATTGCCTATATTCAGCATAGAGCAGGAATCAAAACGAGCAGAAGAATTGAGAGATTTTATTAACAGTATCGAGTTCTGTCACGATTTACTGAAGGACGAGGCAAAACCAATTCTCGTGAAATTCCTCCTCAAATGCAAAATACAAAGGAAAGCTCTAACAGAACTAGGATCATCTAACCCCAGTATTTTCCAAGAATTAAAAACCGAATTGAAGCAAAGATGCGGTCCAAAAGACACAATTGAACAATTACAGAATAAGCTAAGCAATATCAAGCAGGGACAGAAAACAATTAGGGAATTCACTAACGATATCGAGAATTTAATAACAAGAATGACAGATTTAGAAGTTAGTACTCAAGGCGAAAGCGCCAGACTGATTCTGACAGAAACAAATGAACAAAGAGGTCTCGCATTTTTAAAAAAGGGAGTTAATGATATGTTTAGGATAGTCTTAGATAGCGCAAGGCACACAAAGCTGAAAGATGCAGTTCAACACCTATTAGAACTCGACCCTGGCCACGCCAGCTGAGACAATCCGTTACACCAATAACTCGAATAGACCACCTCGACAACAATACCAAAATGGGCAACGTCCAAACAACCGTAACAACAACCAGAACTCATATCAACATACGAATATGAGGAATGCCCCACAAGGCCGGAATTACAACCACCCGGACCAACATCCACGCAGATCAAATAACTACAGCAATAGACGGTATAACAACCAAAACCAACAAAACCTATATCGAGGAGGTAACCGCCAAAATGCAAATCGGGATCCAAATAAAAATAATGGAAGAAACAATAGTTTCAGCAATAATAACAATGGGAGAAACAACCAACACGGTGGTCGAAACCAAATTTTAGCGTTTGATTCGGGAAACCAACCACCCCACGACGGGCACGCCAACCCGTCGGCGGGGGTACAATAAGTACGCCACCACCCATTGCCATCTGCACGGGAGGAATCGCGAACGGCATATATGTCATTTTAAAAACAACTGACAATAAAGAAATCAAATTCTTGGTAGATACAGGGGCATCCATATGCACCTTAAGAAAACAAGCACTCGGAGGACGCTCGCGCATTAACAGCAAAGCACGTACGCCCATTATGGGAATATCCGGGTATATACAATCTGAGGGTACATGGACCAATATATTCTTTTTGGGTGAACGTAAAATTCAATACGATTTCCACATTGTTCCAGATTCATTTCCGGTACCAACTGATGGTATCTTGGGTTCCAACTTTTTACAACATTATGGAGCAATAATAGATTTAGAGAACTTCAGGTTGGAGCTCCAAAAAGGATAACCCGTACCCATACCCATAATAAACGTAGATCATCGTATTTCCATTACCGTTCCACCGAGTTGCGAAGCCACCTATTGGTTCGACACTAAACATACGGACGATCGCATATTCTATCCGCAAGTAATCTGTGAAGGGATATTTATAGCAGTTCCCGTTGCCTAATATAACAGGCATCTACGATATGGTAGGAGGAGCCAAATGGTTTTCGTGTATAGACTTGAGTCAAGGCTACTATCAAATGGAACTAGACTCTGAATGCAGACCATTTACAGCATTCTTTATGGAAAATGGCCATTACCAGCTAAAACGCCTTCCTATGGGACTAAAGATCTCACCAAGCACATTTATTTATTTATTTATTTATTTATTTATTTGATATCATCTACTAGCTAAGCTATACAGATTACAATAAAAGTATAACAATTATATAAAAACAAATGTACTTAATACTAAGATAATGCTGCCAAATTAAGAATAACACTTTTGAAGCTATCGCGTGAATAATATAGATCAACAAAAATATAAACATCATTGACCGAAACAATAGCTCTGGACATGGGCTCATTATAGCCATAATTAGTTCTATGAACAGGTCGAAGAAGAAGGTTTCTTTCCCTTAAAGGTTTGGTTGGGGCATAGATTGGCACTAAGGCTAAAAGAGATGGACATTTAATGTGATAGCATAATAAATCCCTTATTAGCATGATGTCATGGGCTTTTCTTCTAGAACATAAAGTTGATATGCCCAACAATTGACATAAAATCCGGTAAGAAATTTCAAAATCCCAGCTCATTTTCCTGAAAATGTATTTTGTGAAACCTGGAATCAATTATAATGCCAAGATCTTTCACCTCATCGACTCTGTTTAATCCAATAGTGTCGATTTCGTACTGAAACTCTAAATGATAAGAACTTCTGTAGAACGATATTATACAGCATTTTTTAATATTCAAGTGTAGACAATTTTTGATGCACCAGACAGATAAGTTTCTTAGATCATATTGTAAAAGCTCACAGTAAAGTGGAGTTTTGATTTAAGAAACAACTTTAAGTCATCTGAATACATCAAGCAATGGCAATATCTTAATACACACGATATGTCATTTATAAAAATTATAAACAGGAGCGGATCCAAATGACTACCTTGTGTTACTCCTGAGCTGCACTCAAACGATCGAGAAAAGTAATTATCAATTTTGACTCTTTGAATCCTGCCAATCAAATAAGATCTAATCCAATCAAGCATAGCTGAGTGAAATCCAAAACTTTCAAGTTTTCGAAGCAAAATTAGATGATTGACGGAGTCAAATGCTTTACTGGAGTCAGTGTAAACCTAGTCGACTTGATAACCATCTTCGATAGCATTGATGGTATAATGAGACAAGCAAGCTAAATTAGTGGTAGTGGACCTGCCAGTGACGAAGCCATGCTGTGTATTACAAAAAAATTCCTTAACTGAAAATAAAATTTTTGATTTAACCATACTTTCGAAAAGCTTAGGCAAAGCAGATAATTTGCAAATTCCTCTGTAATTTTCAATATCGTTCTTGGATCCAGATTTAAAAATTGGAATAAGAAAAGACGACTTCCATTCATGCGTTAAATCCGTTAAATAATACAGATTTGAAATAATTATATGATTCCTGAAGGGACAAATGTCTCAGATTACTGTTCCAATCTATGCTACGAAGGCAATCATTCAAACCATTAAAATCAGTTTTTAAAAAATTAAACGTTTTAACCGGATTGCTGGCAGTTTCTAGAAAATCGTACACCTCAATTTCAATCGAAGTCTCATTATGGTAAATAGAATTGTTTAACAAAGAGTATGGGGCTTCAAAAGTATTTGCCCTAATCTCATCACAGCAGATAAAAACAAGATCAAGTATTCTATTTTGTGAATTTACAATTGAGCTTATTTGACATAAATTATGTGAAATTAGGAAATCAATTAAAATAAATTCAATATCTTTCTTTAAGTTACATGGTACAAGCATTTTATCGTCATCAGACCAAGACCAAACAATGTCTCCAACATTGAAATCGCCCAAAATACATATACTATTGGCGGTATTATCGTGATTATCAAAAATGAAATTAATGTTAAATATGTGTTTTTCATAGACATCTAATTTACTCCCTGATGGGACATAATTTACAATAAAAATAAGTGAACTCACGACACCTGTGACTTTTATTGAAAAACAGAGCTGTTCCACATCACCATCTGGTAGAGGAATCCCCCAGCAGGTAATACCCCGACGAACTGCAGCGAGAATACCTCCTCCGCGATCCTCTTTCTTTTTACAACGATCAAAACGAAAAACACTATAAAGAGACTCATCGAAAATTTCAGAGTCAGCAATATCTTTGTACAAACATGATTCTGTGATAATAATAACATCATAATCAAGATGACTAGATAAATTAAATAATTTACAGGTTTTAGTCCGAATGCCACTGGCATTATGATAGTAAATTTTGAGGTTCGAATTGTCAAGACTCCGCTTATCAACAACATGCAGAGGTGAAGTGGAACGTTGGTTCAATATCAGTTTTTTGGAACATTAACAAAAGCACGAATTTGTACGTCACTAGGCCAAAAATTAGCATCATAAATTAAGTTGGCGAATCTGAGAGGGACACCAATTTTAAAAATTACAAATTTCAATTTGGATATATCTTCATCATTTTTTATAAGTTTAGAACACAAGAAACTAGACTTGTTTACATTTAACGTCGAAGAAATGAAATCAATTATATTTCCAGAAGTGGTGTTAGGATGAAAGCTTGAGAGATGATACCATTTTAGCTTGCGAACGACATGTAGATCGGTTGCTACATCATTCGTACCAACAACACGAGGTGGACGACTAATAGCAGCAGCAGCAACAATAGCAGAAGGCGATTTACGACCAACCAGCACGGGGCCAGCACAAGCTTGAACATCTGTGAGCGTAATAGCATTAGCGGCTACAATATTGGTGGGACAACCTCGCTATACGGAGAGGTGGAGGGTGGCAGAGCAGTAGTAGCAGCAACAACAACAGCAGCGACCGCATCATCCGAAAGCTCGCCACATTTTCAGAATGATATCCATCGCGTTATCCGGGTTGACCTATTCAAGATGTTTTGTCTACCTGGACGACCTAATTGTTTTTGGTAACAGTTTACAACAACACAACAAAAACCTAATGGACGTATTTCAAAGACTCAGAGAAGTGAACTTAAAAATACACCCTGGAAAATGCACTTTTCTTCGCAAAGAAGTACTATATCTGGGCCACATTATTTCAGACAAAGGTATAGTTCCCGACCCAGCTAAATCAGCAACTGGAAGAAATTTCCCAATCCCCACCAATGCGGACGAAGTAAGAAGATTTGTCGCATTTGCCAACTACTATCGTAAACTCATACCTAATTTCGCCACAATAGCCATTCCACTAAATAAACTACTTAAAAAAGATACAGAATTCAAATTCAACCGAGATTGCATAGAGTCATTTAACTTGCTTAAGGAAATACTGACAAGTCCACAGGTTCTGCAATTTCCGAACTTTGATGAAGAGTTTATCTTAAGAACCGACGCATCAGGGTTCGCCGTAGGAGCAGTGTTATCTAACTACGATGATAGACCCATAGCTTATGCAAGTAAACCCCTAAATAAAGCAGAAAGAAACTACAGCACTATAGAAAAGGAACTATTTACTAAATAGCTATAGTTTGGGCTATTAAACACTATCGACCTTATCTTTTTGGAAGACGTTTTAAAATACTCACCGACCATAGACCACTGGTATACTTATTTTCGTTGAAAGAACCATCAAGTAGATTTACAAAATTCAGATTGTTGTTGGAAGAATATAACTTTTACATAGAATACTCACCGGGAAAAAATAACTCCACTGCAGACACTCTCAGCCGAATACAGCTAGATGCTGAAGATTTAAGAAAACTTTACGTTTGCGTAACCACAAGATCACAAACAACACCTACAGATAATACGAATATTACCAAAGGCGACTTGAGTGACAAAGAAAAACAAAGCCTAATTACCGAACTATTGAAACCACCAACGACAGGTTTAAAACTAGTTGAGTTCAAAATAGTAGATAGTTTCGACGACATACCAAACAAGGGTCTGGAAATAATAATAGGTAAAATATTGGCCTACATACCAAAAGAAAATTGTATACTCCTAAAATGGGACAAGGATTGCACTATAGCCCGATCAGCACCATTCGACAGAATGTTGTTGAGGGACGTGCGAACAATCTGCTGACCCCTATTAATCAAAAGAATTTTTGTTACTAAAGAGGA
Organism: Cheilosia impressa; assembly: GCA_948293265.1. Classification (NCBI taxonomy): domain Eukaryota; kingdom Metazoa; phylum Arthropoda; class Insecta; order Diptera; family Syrphidae; genus Cheilosia; species Cheilosia impressa. The sequence goes on along the minus strand of OX411880.1, from coordinate 66,881,424 downwards.
ATTATATAAAATTCCAAATGGCAGCCATAAATACACAATGAATGATAAAAAGAAAATATTAGGAGAAATGTTTAACTCGAGTAATATAAAAGTGCACTTAATAAATAATACAACACAAATCACCGACCCATATAAAAAGAAACTAATACTCAACGACTACCACATGTTACCAACCAGTGGACATGCAGGCATAAACCGCATGATAAGAAATATCAAGAAAAAATATTTTTGGACAGGAATGCAAAACGATGTGACGACATACGTTAAGCATTGCCCAATATGCCAGAGGAATAAAAACATACAACCTCGCAAACAACCAATGACAATAACAACCACAGCAGAATCAAGTTTCGACAAGCTATTTTTAGACTTAGTAGGCCCCTTAGATGAAGCCGAAGATGGATCAAAGTACATCCTGACCATACAGGATGAACTTACCAAGTGTATCGAAGCAATACCCCTTCCGAACAAAGAAACAAACACGGTTGCAAAGGGACTAGTAGAAGGTCTCATCCTAAGATATGGAGTTCCGAAAACGATAGCTTCAGACCAAGGGACAGAATTTCTTAATCAGGTATTCAAGAATATCTGCGCGCTTCTGAAAGTGGAACAAATCCAGTCCACGGCATACCACCACGAAAGCATCGGAGCGCTGGAAAATTCTCATAAAGTTTTAGGAGCGTATCTCAGAAGTTATGTATCAGAGAAACATTCGGATTGGAGCACATGGCTACCCTATTATGTTTTCTGCTACAACACTTCCGTCCATTCAGAAACCGGGTAGACACCTTTCGAACTAATGTTTGGCAGACAGTGTAATCTACCATCAAACTTAACGAAGCAGATAGAACCCGTATACAACTATGAGGATTACGTTATTGATCTGAAACATAGACTACAAGTAGCACATAGAGACGCTAGGGAAACTTTAATAGAGAAGACAGGGTTAAGGAAGAAGCGATATGATGAAAGTGGTCGAACAAAGAATGTCAATTTCGAAGCAGGAAGTTTAGTATTGTTACGTAATGAGAACAGGAAAAAACTAGATCCAATCTACGTAGGGCCATACGAGGTAGTAGCACAGAAAGGCGTAAACTGCGAAATAAAGCAGGAAAGCAAAAAATGTGTAGTCCATAAGAATAGACTCAAACCTTTCTACATATATATAGGACTAGCTGCTACCCGCGACTTCGTCTGCGTAGAATTAGTACTTCAAGTAACTCAATTAAAATATTCATATCCTATATATCATTATTCTCAGAGGTCCCATTTATCTCTATAGGTACCAAAATTAATAAAAGTTGGTTTTGCGGCCGTGAAAAGAAAACAATCTGACTTTCGCATTTATAATATTAAGATTATATCAAGAGTACCTGAATTTTCGGTGCAAATGACAACTGACAACAAAACTATGTTTTAAAATAACAAAGTGATGCCAAATTCGTACAGTTATTTTGTGATCACCTAAAGTATTTGACTGTTATAAAAGTTTCATCTATCACCTTACACAAAATGTTGTTCATAAACTAAGCTCCAGCGCTCCTACCCAATTCCCCCGCAAATTTTGTGTGAACAGTGAAATGTGAAATTGTGATTTGTGAATACGTGTGAAGAGTCATAAGAGTATCATGTTTTCACTATAATACTCTTGTATCTGTAATCCATTTTGCCGTCGACTCCCTTTCATTGCGTCGTTTGTACGGGCAGGATGAATGAAATAAAAGTATTACCCTGAATCATATTAATATTTAATATTTTCAAAAAGTAAAAATGAGAACTTAGAAAATATCTTCTTTTTGACACGTCATTTGTTAAGATTGGTTGAGCTTGTGAACCGCAAGAGGTAAATATATTACAAAACTACAAAAATAATAGACTGGATTTTAAAAGTAAACCACTTAAAAATTAATTGCACAATCCGAAAATAACGTTTGGATAGATTGTCGATTCACATGAACATAACCATTCGCAGTGTGCGCACTTCATCGAACTGAACTCACCTTAATGAAATCACTTTTCGCTGGTAATTTTTACAAAATTGGTTCAAAACAATGTATTTAATCAAATTGAATTACAATAACTGTCAAAATCTGACAGCACAAACGTATGCGATGTAAAGACTGTGCAAATGAATCAGCTGTCAAAAGTTGATGCACACAACGCCATATACTGGCAATACCGGAACCAGCATTCAATCATGTTCGCTTTTACGCGTGACAAAAAAAAATAGCTGCAAAAACAATTGTCAAAAAAAATTTCCAAAAAAAACTCTCACAATGTAACGTAAACATAAAAGTCATCCATCATGAAGATGGCGTCGTAAAATCTCTCCATACAAAATGTATGGGAAAATTAATTTTCTTCATAATTTTTTTTTTTTGTGATTTTTCGGGAATTTTTTATTCATTTCTCATATTTTGTGAAAAGATAAAAAAAAAATGGGGAAAAAAAAATTGTCAGAAAGTAAACTAAAAATAAAAGTCATAAATGTACGGGAAAATTAATTTTTTTTCCGGGGATTTTTCGGGAATTTTCTTGGGAATTCTTCTTGTTTGGCCGAAAACCAGTCAGAAATGGCGCGAATCATCGAAATCGGTCCAGGCGTTCTCGAGTTATAAGCGTGGTAACTAACATCACTTTCTTTTATATATATAGATTAATATGAAAAAAAAAAAAAAATAGCTAATAAAATTTTTTTTTTTAAATTTGTAGGGAAGAAACATATCGACTGTGTATAAATTTTATATAACTTAAAATAACACTCGAGTTTAGATTAAGGACTTTTAGAACATACAATCATAAAATAAGACTTAAAGTATAGTAATGTAAAAACTTAGAACGTATAATCATAATTATATAAAATAAGAATTAAAATCACAAAACAAAATAATATACTAAAAAGTAAACAAACTATTGTATCTATGTAAACAATTGTAACCCAACGTAAAGAAAATAATATGAAAATGATTAGAGCTTCTATAATAAAACGAGAAAAATAGCGATTAAGAAACTGTAAAATATTCTTATATGAAATTGCAAAAATCCCGTTATTGTGAAAGTGGCGCGTAAAAGAAGAAATCTTGACAATATAAGATTTCTCCTTTTTCCCCTAGAAGGGTGGTGTGAAGGGATCGCACCAGCGACCACTTAATAAATCATTAAGTACACATACTACTTCGGTACTTGAACCCGGCACAAGCCATAAGAGTAGTAGGGCTATGTGGATCCTGGACCACAAAATGAGTCATCATGCGTCGTCAGAGTCAAGGTCAGGGTGTGTGTGTGTCATACGTCATCAGAGATAAGAATTCAAGGTCAAGGTGTGTGTGTGTGTGTGTGTACAGAGATAAGAAGAGTGAAAGAAAGAGAGAGAGAGAGAGAGAGAGAGAGAGATAATAACACCAAACAGAGTGAGAGAGATAAGAACTTCAGAATGTTATTGTGGAGATAAGAACTCCAAGGTTGAATTTATTTTGTGCGTGCGCGCATGTGTATATGAGTTAAAAATAGATGAGAAATCATGTTCCTAAGCAAAAAAAAAAACAACATCATGGTCAACAAGGTTAAACAAGTTTTGTAGATAAGAGAATTGAAAAACATCAAGACCATGCAGAAATAAATCCCCTCAGGGTGAAACAAGTTTTGTAGATAAGAATGGAGAAATCAAGTTTGACGTGAATGACTGCTCCAAGGTTGATTTATATTTAGAAAGTTGCATCGTGACTAATGTTTTATGAGAGTAGAATTAAAGAGATTGATTTATGAATATAAGCGGTAAAAAAAGGGTGATTCAACTCAGTGTAAGCGAATTTGTGCCTGTTTCAAGTGAACGTTTAAAGTAATACATTTATGTGCGCGCATATGAACATACCTATATCAAGCGTTTAATAGTGAAAGTGTTGTGAACGAAAATGGAGACTTACATTGAAGAGGTGCTTGAAAGGCATCAATCAATTTTATTTGATATGCTCGCATAAAAAAAAGTGTGGGAAACTGTGAAAAAAACATTGAAAATTGTACAAATGATCTAGACTTGTTGCAGAAATGTTTGAGTGATACTAGAACTACCGGTAAAAAGTACCATCTTACCACAGCAATCGGTAAATTAAAATCTTTTAAACAAATGATGTTAAAAAATGTATCTGAAGAACAACAGCATATTGATGATTCTTTGATATGGGAAGATCTGCCACATAGTGCGTTTTCACAAAGAATCAGATCAGGTGTGATTACAAATTTAAATCATACGGACCCCAAATCATTTTTGGAAGCTTGCAGAACAGTGGTTATTGAAAAGTTAAAAGAAGTTTTGAGCGAATACATCAACATCAAAGCAAATGCAGTATTTTGTGCTGAGTTCCGGAAATATGAAGGTGAAGAGCAACAACAAGACATCAAATACCTCAACACCAAGAATATTATTGTAAATGCTGGTAGTGACTTAGAAGAAGTTATAATAGAAAATTTAGAAAAACCTTTGTTAAGAAAATTAGAGGAATTTCAAGAGAAAAATAGTGGATGGGCACTACCATCTATAATAAATGTTATTTTAAATATAAATAAATATTCGCCAATTGTAGGAAGTTCGTATATTAAAACACCACTAACTATATCTACCAAGAAAGCATGTGTTAATGTGAAAAATACTGACAATGCATGCTTTGCATGGGCTGTAGTATCGGCTTTGTTTCCTGCAGAAAAACATGTCGATAGACCAACAAGTTATCCACATTATAAAAATGTATTAAATTTAAATAGTATAACTTTTCCAATGTCTTTAAATTAAGTTCCATTATTTGAAAAAAATAACAACATTTCCATAAATATTTTTACATTACATACATAGAGAAAAAAATGATATGAAAGCAGAAATATACCCACTTAAATTATCTCAATTAACATGTAAAGAAAAAAAGCATATCAATTTATTGTTGTTAGAAGAACATGTAAATGATGATTGTGCAGTCTTAAAACAACATTTTATTTGGATTAAAAACCTTTCTGCACTAGTTCGAAGTACATTAACTAAAAACAAAAAGAAGCTTCATTTCTGTAATAGATGCCTCCACTATTTTTATTCAAGTGAAAAATTAGATATTCATATAAATGATTGCACCAATCAAAATAATTGTAAAATTAAGTTACCTACGCAAGAAAATAAAATATTGTTATTTAAGAACTTTAGAAATAAAATTATGACTCCATTTGTAATAAAGGGTGATTTTTTAAGAGGCTTAGAACTTTTTAAAAAAAAAAAACACAAAAAATTCGAAAAAATGCATGAAATATTTATTTGAATCGATAGTTTGAATCTTGCAATTTAATGTTTAAAGATAATTTCATGCAAATGTTGACCGCGGCGGCGTCTCAGGTAGCCCATCCGCTGAGTCCAATTTTGGCATACTCTTTCACGCATATCGGCCGGTATCTCACGAATGAATGCATGGATGTTGGCTTCCAGTGCGTCAATCGAAGCGGGCTTGTCCCTATACACATTAGCCTTGGCATACCCCCACAAAAAAATAATCTAATGGTGTCAAATCGCACGATCTAGGCGGCCAATTGACCGGCCCGAAACGTGAAATTAACTGTTCACCAAACTCGCCTCGCAATTGCGCCATTGTTTCGCGTGCTGTGTGGCATGTGGCACCGTCTTGTTGAACCCACATATCATGCAAGTCAAGAACTTCCATTTCGGGCAAAAAAAAGTTTGTTATCATCGCTCGGTAGCGTTCACCATTGACAGTAACGCTGCGATTCGCATCATCTTTGAAGAAATATGGCCCAATAATGCCGCCGGCCCATAAACCGCTTTTTCGGGATGCATTGGTAGCTGTTGCAATGCTTCTGGCTGATCTTCACTCCAAATGCGGCAATTTTGCTTATTTACGTACCCATTCAACCAAAAATGAGCCTCATCGCTGAACACAATTTTTCGATAAAAAAGCGGATCCTCGGCCAGCTTTCCAAGAGCCCATTCACCAAAAATTCGGCGTTGTGGTAGGTCGGCTGGCTTTAGTTCTTGCACCAGCTGTATCTTAAAAGGCTTTACGCCCAAATCCTTCCGCAAAATTTTCCACGTAGTGCTGTAACAAAGGCCTAACTGCTGGGAACGGCGCCGAATCGACATTTCGCGGTCTTCTGTCACACTAGCTGATACGGCCGCAATATTTTCTTCACTACGCACAGTACGTAAACGTGTTGGTGGTTTAATGTCCAACAAAGTAAATTTGGTGCGAAATTTGGTCGCAATCTTCCGAATAGACTGCTCAGAAGGTCGAGAATGCCGATCATAAAATGGAAGCAGCGCGCGATGAACATTTCGAACCGAGCACGAATTTTGATAGTAAAATTCAATAATTTGCAAGCGTTGTTCATTTGTAAGACGATCCATGGTTAAATTGCAAACCAAACTGAAGCTGTTTGACAGTGACACAAGGTACTAAACACACGTCAGCTGTCAAAACCAGTGTTGCCAAAACCAAACCAGCTAAAAACTCACCCTTACTTCACCATATAATGCTCCTCTTTGGGAGGACAGTACGGGAAATACAGAATGGAGAATAGTCATTGACTATAGAAAACTGAATGAAAAAACTAAAGAAGATAGTAAATACCCCATTCCAAACATAGATAACATATTAGATAAGCTAGAACATTGTAATTACTTTACAACATTAGATCTCACAAAAGGGTTTCACCAAATAGAGGTCGATAAAAAGAAGGGGGAAAAAACTGCATTTTCAACACAATCAGGCCATTACGAATTTGTGCGCAAGCCTTTCGGTTTAAAAAACGCACCAGCAACATTTTAAAGACTGATGAACGAAGTCTTACAAGAATTCATAGGGAAAATTTGCTACGTATAGGTACCTTGACGATATAATCATCTTTTCCACTAGCCTCCAAGAACATATACATAGATTCGATAAGCAAAGTTTTAATTACTCTCAAGAAAGCAAATCTTGAAGTAACTTTAAACAAATCTGAATTTTTAAGGAAGGAGACAGAATTCCTAGGTCACATTATAACACCAGATGGTATTAAGCCTAACCCAAATAAAATAAAAACAATTGAAAATTTTCCTATACCAAATACTGTAAAAGAAATACAAAGTTTCTTAGGTCTAACAGGGTATTACAGGAAATTCATTCCAGATTACGCAGGTATAATATAACCATTTACCATATGTCTAAAGAAAAATGCAATTATCGACAAAAATAACCCAGAATACCAAGAAGCATTTAATAAAATAAAAACACTCATGTCAGACGATCTACTCAATCGTCACCCAGACTATAGAAAGAGTTTACATTAACCACAGACGCAAGCAACTTTGCTATAGGAGCCGTCTTATCACAGTCACATGGTCCTTTGTCGTTCGCTTCTCGAAGATTAAACAAACACGAATGTAACTACAGTACAATAGAGAAAGAATTGCTCGCGATTGTATGTGCAACAGATCAATATCGCCATTACTTATTTGGACGAAGATTCACAATTAAAACAGACCATCGACCACTGGTTTGGCTTTCAAATTTGAAAGAACCCAACACGAAATTACAAAGATGGAAAATCAAATCTATACATATAATAAAACTGTAGCTGTTTTCATGTGTACGCGGTTGGCGTGAAAACTACTGCACAGATTTCGATGAAACTTTTTTTGAAATGTCTCTTAAGATCCTGAGATGGACATAGGCTATTCCTTACATTGCCATGCCTATTTTTTGGGAGCGTTTTTGACCAAAATGTGTTGTTTTTCTTACTTTACTGCCTTTTTATCGCTTTTACTCAAACAATTCTTAACCAATGCAAACAAAACAAAATACCAACAAGAGCCAAAACTTCCGTAATTATTTAAAGCCATCAATCAGGTTTCTGTGTTATTTAGAAGCTAAGCTACAACCCAAAATCTAACACGAAAAAACTAAATTTATTTTCTCAAATCGAAAATTATCGGCAAGCGTTGTTCTTGATCGCTGTTCTGCTTTGGGGTGGGTGGGTGGCGCACATCGCACAAGCACATGTCAAGAAAAACTGCGTGAAGTTTTTTCCGATTAAGTGAAACGAAAGAGAAGTAGGCGAGATGAGTGGGGATGTAATCAACAGCGACAATGTTTTTCTGAGGAACTGCGCAGATGGCCAATGACGTGCGATGATGGACGTATGGTGGTTTAAGGTTTTTGTTTTTGGGGGTTGTGATACTACCTACATTGATATCTACAGTAAAGAATTAGAGAATTCAAGAACTGAAGACGATATAGGTGAACAAATTTGTTTGATTTATTGTTGGTGTAAATACAATGCACTCTATATTATTTCTGTAGTTTCTATAGTAGTTTATTTACCTCTTGCGATTCACACGCTCAACCAAATTTAACAAATGAAGTGTCAAAAAAAGAGGTTTTCTTGCTTCTTATTTTTGCATTTTTAGTTTTTACAAATATTAACAATTGAAAAAATTGAACATTTAGTACATTAAATTCCAACTACGCAGTTGTGTAAAAACTATAGGTACTTTTCTTTCATTCATCATGCCCGTACAAGCGACTCCGACACAGACTGTGTGACCGTTGCAGCATTCTGAAAAGTCGTACGAAAAAGGGCCAATGAGAAGAAAAGGTGTAATTTCTGAAGCAGAATAGCTTATTTCAAATTCGTGAACGATAATTAACAAGTATTGGTTCGTTAAACACTATAATAGTGCTGTGATAAGCAACTGCGTTACATTTGAAATGTTTTTATTTGGATATAAGAGCTTTTGAGATATTTCGAAAGCGCCTTCTTCAACTAAAAATGGGCTTAAATAGCAAAAAGTTGTGCCAGGTCCTCGAAAAAAGTTTCAAATCGCAACTTTAGTCGCATAATGGTCACGCTGAATTGCAATTCACAGCAGAGATAGAAAAACTAAGAGAGAATTTTGTTTTCAAAATTAGCGGGGGAATTGGATAGGAACGCTAAAGCTGACGGGCTTTTAATACTTAGTTTATAAATAAAACATTTGGGATCCACTTAACTGCACAAGTAAGATTGTTACCTTTGAAATGTTACCTTTTTACGACCGCAAAACCAATTTTTATCAATTTTGGTATAGGGATAGATGGGACCTCTGAGAATGATATTCGCTATTTTTTGTCGTGAAAACAAAACGTGAAGGGGATGAAGAATTGGATGAAAGTTTAAATGACGAACCAATTATTTCTCAAGTTAGGAATAATAAAATTCTATACTTTTGGTATAATACCAATGAATTTAAATGTGTACGCTGTAGGGCTGATAGGTTGGCTTAAAAGATAGGATAGTTTTGGACCCGATAAGTGGCGCTGTTGTTGATAAAAATATTTTAATTGAGTTACTCGAAGTACTAATTGTACGCCGACGAAGTCGCGGGTACCAGCTAGTTAGAAGAATATAACTTTAAAGTGGAATATATTAAGGATAAAGAAAACTACATCACAGATGCCTTATCAAGAATAAAAATAGGAAACAACATAAATATGTTAAATAACGAAGATGATGATAAAACTGAACAAAGCGCTGAGTCAGACAACTCACGCTTAATCCCAATCAGTGAAAAAGCAATCAACTTATTTAATCGCCAAACAGTTCTAGTAGTCAACGAAAATGATGAAGAAACTAAGATTCTATTTCCACACACAGGAAAAAGAAGAATTGTATTCTGCAAAAACAATTATACCTACAATAGAAGATTTAATAAATATTATTTCAGAAGTCGATATAAAAACCCTAAATGGAATATACACTGAAGATGATGCCATATTTCAAAAAGTCCAAGAAATATGGAAAGAAGAAAACAAATCATCAAAAGACATACTTCAAAGAAGTATGAAGTTATTAATAGACGTCAACAACGACGAAGTAACAGAAATCATTCTGAAACAACACAAGGAACTTAATCACGTAGGCATCGAGAAATTATATATTGACCTCTCAAAAAATTATTATATACCCAACCTTAAAAAAAAAATAAACAAACTCATTAACAACCTGCAACCAAAAAATCGAAAGAAACCCCATAAAACTGCCATATGAAAAAACTGCCACACCCATAGCTCCTCATAAACACTATCACATAGACATCTGGTTTATTAACAGCAACCTAAAGTACATTTCCTGTATAGATAAATTCAGCAAATACACAGCAGTAGAAATGATAAGAAATAAAACACGCGATAAATGCTTTAACGAAAATATTTTCATACATGAACATTCCTGAAGAAATCACATTTGATAACGAGAATGCCTTTGTCTCTGAAACTCTGAAGAATCATTTAGAGAATTTAGGTATACAACTACATTATTGCACAGCAAATAGACACACAGGGAACTCAGATATAGAAAGAGTCCACAGTACCCTGAACGAACATTTAAGACTGCTCGCTGATACAAAACGTCCAGTCGATCTTGTGATCAAAACAATAGAGGTTTATAATAAAACCATACACCTAACAACAAAGGAAAGACCAATCGATATCCACTTAGGGAAAGTTGATAATAAAGTGATTTTCAATCGTATAGAAGACACAAAGATAAAAATTTTAAATAAAATTAATAAAAACAGAAAGGACGAAGACATAGACGAGAAATTCGCGAAAATCAACGCTCCAGAAAAAATAAAAAACAAAATGACTCCAAGGCACACTGAGGTGAAGGTAATTAATAACATTAATAAAAAATATATACTCCAAGAAGGAAATAGATATAGAAAAATTCCAAACAGAATTCTACATAAGGACCAATTTAGAAAAAAAAAAATTTTTTAATTACAGATACCCAAATCACTGACAATGACAATTTTAATGATAATACTAATGATCACCCAGATCCAGAGCCAGTCCATCCAGATCACGGAAATCACCAAGGAATTTCAAATAATTCAACTCAATAGTATTTATTTAATTAAAGATTTCACCAAAATATTACACATTATTAATCTAACAAAACTTGAGAAATTAATTCACACTTTAGAAAATCAAGTCAGACACTTACCCGAACATAATTCAGAAATACAAAATTGAATGACTCATACCAGAAAACAATTCGATACTTTAGTCCCACATACAAGATCGAGAAGAGGTTTAATAAATATCATAGGCAACGGTCTACATTTCCTTTTCGGAACTATGGACGATGATGATCGATCAAGTATAGAATATAGATTGAATTTAATAGAATCTAATGCACATAATATTATAGAAAATTCAAACAACCAAATAAGCATAAACACACATTTCGACGATCAAATAAAATATCTCACTGAACATTTTAACACAAAAGAAGACAATTTTCGTTTATATGTAGACAAGTATAGAATATATGATGAAGAGATTCAAAAAATAGAATTAGATATGGAAATAAAAGACAGCATCCGCCAAGTATTGTCGAATATAGAAAAAATAAAAGATGTCATATGAACCGGTAGACTTAACGTCTTAAGTAGAGATATCCTTTCAGACGAAGATATAACACAATTTAAAATAAATTTTGAAGCCTTAAAAGAAATTAAACTAAACCTAGCCACTTATAAAAATAATATCATATTTGTCGTAGAAATACCAAATTATTCAACTAAAGCATTTACTAAATACTATTTACAAGCTTTTCCAAACACATTGAAACAATCCATAAAATTTGTAAGTAATAACGTATTAAAATACGAAAATGCACTATATTTTCCTACAAAATACACTGCCGCTCACTTAAATAGGAACATGATTTTTTTGTAGAATGTTTTGTTTTTGCTATTCTCTCTTTGCTGATATCGGTCATTGCGGTTTGAATTTTAAAAGTAACGTTTATTAGGCTATTTTCGGAAAAGAGAAGAGAAAAAAAAGATTACCGTTACGATTGATTGGTGGATTGCTGTCAATACCCACAAAAATAAAGTATTTGTTTTGGCTCATTAGAATAAGAACAGATGAAATTGTGTCAGTTTATCGCAAGTCTTAGAAGTGATTAGATCTGCTAAAGTTGTTAACAATAAGTTATTAATATTTTATTTCGAATTTTGTGCATAATGGCTCGAAGCAGTGCATTAACGACGGAGGAAAGGGCAAGAGTTTCCGCATACAGAGAAATGAAGCTGACCTTTAGAGAAATCGCAAAAAAAATTGGAAGGAGCACTACCGTTGTATACAATTTTCTTCAGAATCAGTCGAAGTATGGAAAAACCATGAAGGGACGTACTAAAAGAGTAACTTCAGAAGCTGACAGAAGGGCAATAATTCGATCAGCCTCAAATTCTCACCAGTCCGCGGCGAAAATCAAATCCAATTTGGCAATAACAGCAAGTGTTTCAACGGTAAAACGTGTTATTCAGAGTGCTAATCACCTAAAAAGATTAAAACTGAAAAAAAAACCACCACTGAATGCTGCCAGAAAGGAGGCCCGATTGCTTTTTTCGCGAAACTGTATGACCTGGAATTCAGAATGGAAACTCGTCGTATTTTCAGATGAAAAAAAATTTAATCTGGATGGGCCCGATGGATACAACTTTTATTTCCACGATCTGCGTAAGGAAGAGCATTTTTTGAATCGGCATCATAGTCGCGAAGGTGGTGTTATGGTTTGGGGAGCGATAAGTTACTATGGAACCTGCGAACTGAAGTTTTTGACTTCAAAAATGAACGCAGTGGCTTACAAAAACGTACTAGAAGAGGCATTCCCCGAACTGGGGAACCTCTTTGGGCCTTTGAAGTGGTGTTTTCAACACGATAATGCTCCAATCCATACCGCCCGATCTGTTAAGACTTGGATTCAAACACAGAAGGTGGATTTGTTACAATGGCCTCCATATTCACCAGACCTCAATATTATTGAGAATGTTTGGGGATGGTTAACTAGAAGAGTTTACGAATCTGGAAGACAATTCGATAGCAAAGCATCACTGATAAATGCTATCAAAACCGCCTGGTCTGAAGTTTCACTGGAATACATAAAGAATCTTTTTGCCTCAATGCCTAATCGCTTGTACGAGGTTATATCAAACAAAGGTGGATGTACACATTATTAAAATATTATAAATATTTCAAATGTTTTAAATATTGTATTAATAAATTGAATTTTGATGATTTCGTTTATTTTTCTTTATAATAAGTAAATGTTCTTATTCTAATGAGCCAAAACAAATGCTTTATTTTTGTGGGTATTGACAGCAATCCACCAATCAATCGTAACGGTAATCTTTTTTTTCTCTTCCCTTTTCCGAAAATAGCCTAATAAACGTTACTTTTAAAATTCAAACCGCAATGACCGATATCAGCAAAGAGAGAATAGCAAAAACAAAACATTCTACAAAAAAATCATGTTCCTATTTAAGTGAGCGGCAGTGAAATCTTACTAAAATAATAGATAAATGTATTCAAAATATTTTTAAGGATAAAATGATTTGTTATTATGAAAACGATACAAACGAAAGCAAAATAATTGAAATTGGAAATAGAATAACACTAAATCAAACTTGTAACAATTTGAACTTAACAATAGAGGGGAATTACTTAATAAAACTCGAGAATTGTAAAATTTATTTAAATAACAAAATATTCAATAGAAAATAATATTCAACTGAATTAATCATCCCAATTATAAGTAAAAACCTAACTCTAAAAGAAACAAAAGATATAACCTTATAAAAATTATATTATGAACATATAAAAAATACAGAAAAGATTATAGAAATACACTCAAAACACAAGCAAATTATATACTTCTCATATTCTTTACTAATAATCATTTTAATAATTATAAAGGGTGATTTTTTAAGAGGTTTAGAACTTTTTTTAAAAAAAAACACAAAAAATTCGAAAAAATGAATGAAATATTTATTTGAATCGATAGTTTGAACCTTGCAATTTAATGTTTAAAGATAATTTCATGCAAATGTTGATCGCGGCTGCGTCTCAGGTAGCCCATGCGCTGAGTCTAATTTTGGCATACTCTTTCACACATATCGGCCGGTATCTCACGAATGAATGCATGGATGTTGGCTTCCAGTGCGTCAATCGAAGCGGGCTTGTCCCTATACACATTAGCCTTGGCATACCCCCACAAAAAATAATCTAATGGTGTCAAATCGCACGATCTAGGCGGCCAATTGACCGGCCCGAAACGTGAAATTAACTGTTCACCAAACTCGCCTCGCAATTGCGCCATTGTTTCGCGTGCTGTGTGGCATGTGGCACCGTCTTGTTGAACCCACATATTATGCAAGTCAAGAACTTCCATTTCGGGCAAAAAAAAGTTTGTTATCATCGCTCGGTAGCGTTCACCATTGACAGTAACGCTGCGATTCGCATCATCTTTGAAGAAATATGGCCCAATAATGCCGCCGGCCCATAAACCGCACCAAACAGTAGCTTTTTCGGGATGCATTGGTAGCTGTTGCAATGCTTCTGGCTGATCTTCACTCCAAATGCGGCAATTTTGCTTATTTACGTACCCATTCAACCAAAAATGAGCCTCATCGCTGAACACAATTTTTCGATAAAAAAGCGGATCCTCGGCCAGCTTTCCAAGAGCCCATTCACCAAAAATTCGGCGTTGTGGTAGGTCGGCTGGCTTTAGTTCTTGCACCAGCTGTATCTTAAAAGGCTTACGTAAACGTGTTGGTGGTTTAATGTCCAACAAAGTAAATTTGGTGCGAAATTTGGTCACAATCTTCCGAATAGACTGCTCAGAAGGTCGAGAATGCCGATCATAAAATGGAATCAGCGCGCGATGAACATTTCGAACCGAGCACGAATTTTGATAGTAAAATTCAATAATTTGCAAGCGTTGTTCATTTGTAAGACGATCCATGGTTAAATTGCAAACCAAACTGAAGCTGTTTGACAGTGACACAAGGTACTAAACACACGTCAGCTGTCAAAACCAGTGTTGCCAAAACCAAACCAGCTAAAAAATCACCCTTTATCAACAATACTACTTATCAAATGTAAAACAAAAAATAGAAAGGTAATAACTAACGTAAATCTTCCAACGGTTTCTTTTAAATCTTCAGAAGGTTCTAAGGAGGGAGGTGTTATATTAGAAAGCCCTCACGCACCAAACCAAACGATTTAATTTTTAACAATTACCCACATTCGATGAGGCCATAGTTGCATTCCTTAAAATAATAACTGTAATAATCATTGTATGTTTCAAATGACAGACCAATAATAAGTACGTTAAAATGTAATGTAAAATGTAAAAATAAATCTTCCAACGGTCTCATTTCAACCCTTAGAAGACTCTAGGGGGGGAGGTGTTATATCAGACCACCAACAACCCCTAAAAGAGTTAACAACCAAACACACATGTAACAGCAATCTATATCTGTCCTGCGAGACAGTATAAATAGAGAAGGCAACAAGCCTCAAGGGTATTGTTATCGCGGAAGCAACAGCACGAACTGCACGAATTTTAAACTAAAATTAAAATTGGTTTTTTCTCTTTCGTGACCTCAATCAAAATTTATATATATTATATTGATATTCTACAGTACCCATTCCAGTTCTGTTCTTTGAGCCATTGGAGTGCCTGCGGCTCCTTTGACCATGCCTTCTAAAAGAATTAATGGGTAGATGTCGCTACCAAGTATTATGTCTATTTTGCCTGGCTTAGTTCAAGTGATTAGATGTGGCTCCAGTTACCACAATGCGTTGCGTTGGGAGCGTTGTAGTAAGTTTTGGCAACACCAACGCCGTGAGCTCCAGTCTAAAACTGTTAGCAAAACCTTGTGTTTGGATACACTTGCACTAGTTCCTCTTAAGACTACGATGTTGGTATAGCTCCTTTCCCTTTTAAGATTCAGAATAGTGGAAGCGTCCGATACAGTATCCAGCAGTGCCCTCAACATTATTGATTGGAAATCGGTTGGAAAAACCTTAATAAGCGCAGTTGCCAGAAGAACAGTTTGCAGTTTGTTTTCGGCTATATAAGTGTTGTGAACTAAAATGGAAGTGGTGGAGAAAGTTGGTTCTTTGGGTGGAGTGAAAACGGCGGTTGGTTGAGCGGGGGGCTCATAAACATGCATTGCATTAGCTGGTTCTTCTACATGCAGTAACAAATGATGTTTTTGTTTGCACAGCGAACAGGTGACAATGCTTGTTCAATTTCCTCTAGCAAGGAATATGCTGGATAGTCAACATAAGAGGAAATGTGTGCTTCCCAAAAAGTATCCGTTGTGAGCTGCAGTTTCTTAGCGGTTTGAAATATAAGAAAGTCCTCCCAAGAATCGACAGCGACACCAAACTTTGAGAGAGACTGTTAAGCCTCGTTCGTGGTATCTAACAGCTGTTTGATATCATCGGCTGATTTCTGAGTAAGCCTTTGTTGATTAAAGAGTAATCTGAATTGATTGTCATTTAAGAACCTTAAATTTAGGTACCTTTTGACTAAGGTTGTCCACGCAGACTCAAAACAACCGTCAGTGATTGCCGTGTTTCGCAGGAGTCGTTCAGCTTCGCCGGTTAAATTCGCCTTTAAATAGTGAAGTTTGTGGATGTCGGATATCGATACATTTTTATAAACTAAACTTTCGAATAAGCTTATAAATTGTGGCCACATTTGTAATTAACCAGAGAATGTCAGGATTTTGATAGGCGGAAGCTTTAATTCAACAGACAAGGCCTTTGACCCTGCCAGTGAATTGTTCAGAGATCCTTAAATCTGCGTTTGATTCTCTGTGGTATGGAGATATGTTTTTGTCCGAAGAATATTTATAGTACAACAATAGGAACGTTAATTCTTTCATGACCGCAACCTTTGCATCCTCACTCGGAGCTGCAACAATTTTCTGGCACAGACCTCTAGCTTCCTCATATAATTGCTCCAAATTATGTAACCGCACCTCATTCATACGAATAGATTTGGTTGACCTTATAATCAGTGTTTAACTCTAGCGTGATAGTTTCAACCGACTCTATCAAATTCGACTATTTGCCCCTACTGATGACGAAGGATTATTTAATTTAATTGAACGATTGTTATCTTTGGCTTGGGAAGAGGTGTGGATTTCCCACGGCAGAGAAAGATGAGCACTAGAAAACATTCGGCCGTTTCATTCCGGGGTGGGTCTGGCTCCACTTGTCACCAAACTACACAAAAAAAAATGTGCTCACTACAAAAAAAAACTAAGGGTAACTGAATCTTTCCTGCATATGCTCGACGATAGCCCAAGATGTTATTAGAGCCGCTGATGCCTTTTATGAGTTCATACCCAGCTTACATTAGAATATTTATTAAAAATTCATATTAAGTTTTATAAATCTAATCAAAATTATTATAAAAGCATATTAGGATCTCGTGTCGTTACTTGGGCAAAAATTAAAATAAAACTTAATACAAGTTTACTTATCAATATCTATAAACGAAAAGAAAGTAGATAAAGAACGAAAAGAATTCCTGGTAAGAAAAAAAATAGTAATCAGCAAGTAGAATACTCCCTTTCTTATCAAAATGTCTCAATCCCAATCATTTCGATACAGTTATAATCTAGCGCGATGTACTTGAGGTTAATAGGCATTTCATCTTCCGGAGTTATGTACTAATATCTATAACTAAATTTATTGATTTTGTAACGCCTGCTTTTTGTTTCCTTTACCGCGAAGAAAAGTGCATACATGCAATCTTCAGAATAAGAAGGGTATTTCAATAAATTTAACCGTTTTGTTCGGGTATCAAATAGGTCTTCTTTCCGTTTTTGGCAATTGGTAATACAAAAATAGAATAGGGCCAAAATAACAAAAAATTGTGGCAGGCTCTTGAAAAGTACCAAATTGTAACTTCAGTCGCACAACGGTCATGCTGCCTCCGCAAAATTTTGAATTTTGTACGGTACTCTCTGCGGTCATCGACTCTCTTTCGTGGCGTCATTTGTGGGCGTGATTGTAAAATTCAACTTTTTCAATTGTTAATATTTAAAAAAAGGAAAAATGCAGAAATAATCACCTGGAAAATATCTTTTATCTGACACTTCATTTGCTAAGATTTTTTGAGCTTGTGAACCGCAAGAGGTAAATGTACTACTATAGAAATTACAGAAACTACAGAGTGGATATATATATACTAGCTGGTACCAGCGACCTCGTCTGCATAGAACTAGTACTTCGAGTAACTCAATTAAAATATTGATATAAACAACAGTGCCTTTTATCGGGACCAAAACTATCACATCTTTCAAGCCAACCAATTAGTTCTACACATTTAAGTTCATTTGTAAAATACACAGCAAATGTATTTATATCTTACCAAATGTAGATACCTATGATGAATCCTATAATCCCTAACTTGAAAAATAATTGGTTCCTCATTTAAACTTGAATCCTCTACATCATCCCCTTCACGTTTTGTGAAGTAGCCTATGTCATTCTCAGTGGTCCCATCTATCCCTATACCAAAATTCATAATAATTGGTTTTGCGGTCGTTAAAAGGTAATAAACTTATTTTCGCGTTTATAATATTTGGATTATATCAAGGCTATCTTGAAAATGACAACTGACAACAAAACTATGAAATAACATGACAGCAGACAGACAGGACTGCGCCTTCTCCAACAAAAAAACTGCCAAAATAGCAGAAAATTGTGGCAGGCTCTTGAATAAAGTCCCAAAATGTAACTTTAGTCGCACAACGGTCACGCTGCCTCCGCAAATTTTTAATTTTGAAAATAAAATTTTCTCTTAAATTTTCTATCTGTGGCTCTGTGATTCTTATGACTGTACTCGTTTCGGCCGTCGACTCTCTTTCGTGTCGTTATTTGTGGGCATGATGAATGAAAAAAAAATTTTACACAACTGCGTAGTTGAAATTGAATGTAGTAAAATTGTACTTTTTCAATTGTTAATATTTCTTTTTATTTATTTATTTATTCAATTTAATTTGATCGCTGTACATTGAGAATAATTTCTTAAAATAGTACAGGTAGAGTATATGTATATAGTATTTAAAAGATGATGAAAATGAAAATGAAAAGATGCTCGAATTTAACAAACAAAATTTTTGAAATTCAAATGATTTAAAATATTTGAGAACTATCCAGTGATAAAAATGAAAAAACGGCAGGTAAAAACTGGCTATGTTCGATTTTTTTTCTTAACGAAAGGGGGAGATGATTCCAAAGGCTAACGGAGTAAATGTAAAACTGACGACGCGTTGTCAGACAGGTGTATATACAAGGTCTTAGGGTAATACCTCGACCTGACTGCGGACACGTTAATTTGTGAACCAAGTAATTTGGTGTTTTTCTTTTTATGATTTTTAAGAGAAAGGCAATGCATTTGAAGCGAAGAAAACACTGTAAGTTGCATCCGAGAATCTGTCGCGAGTATTCGGAAATGTGATCAAACCTGCGGAGGCCAAAGACAAACCTAGTAACGGAATTAAAAGCTAATTGTAGTTTGCGTAACGAAGCAGAGCCTAAATCGGAAAAAATTTCGCAGCCATAGATTAGAATAGGTACAATTAATGCTTTTACCAGCCTTGTTTGAACCTCTACTGGTGGAAGGACCACGCAGCGAACCATATATTTTTGCAACAAAGCTATTTATGTGGTCACTCCAAGACAGCGTGCTGTTAAATATTATTCCTAGATTTTTAATCTTCGACACCATTTCAACTTGGGATCCATTTAACAAAATGGGTGAAAAATCTTCAAAATCTGGTTGGTGCCTTCCAATTGGTAAGCACTTTGTTTTGGCAGGTTTTAATAGCACCTGGTTTTGGTTTGACCACTTAACTACCGATGCCAGGTCCTCGTTCATTTTTACAACCCTGCGGTACACCCCTGCGGTACACCCCTGCGGTACACCCCTTGTTAAAGGTAAAAAGGAGGAAAGATTATTTTTGTATGCAACGGCTTGAACGCGATTATTTAAATAAGAAGAAACCATTTTAGTTGCACTATAAGAGAAATTAAACAGATTAGATGATTTTTGGCATAAAATATCCAGTTCAACCGAATTAAATGCCTTTGAAAAATCTAATAGTGTCAACAAGGTTGATTTGTTACTATCTATCGCTTGGCGAATGTCATCCGAGACCTTCAACAGGGCAGTTATGCAGCTGTGATCAGATCTAAATCCAGATTAAAAACAATTTAATAAATTCAAACTATTTACATACTCCTTGATTTGTTTGCTGACAATTACCTCAAAGACTTTCGACAAATAAGACAGAATGGCTATTGGACGATAATTATTCACTGTTCCTGAGGTTTTCGGTATCGGAACTATCTTAGCTCGTTTCTTTACTATTGGATAATCGGAAGTTGTTAAGATGGAATTAAAAATATAAATAATATACTGGAGTATTTTAGTAATAAGTACTTTTATAAAGTCAGGGCGAATATTATCCAGTCCCACACACGTTGACTTGATTGAGAAAATCGCGAGAAAAGAAAGAGAAAAAGCATCTTGAGAGTAGTTGGGTATGAAATGTGAGAAGCTTTTTTGGGTGACCAGGGTGGGATCAGCAAATCTGATATTAATTTCCTCGATATCGATGTCATCATTTACAGACGGGCATTTCCTGCCAAGCCCCAAGTCTTTTACTTGTTTCCATAAGAATTTAGAGGATCTATTATTATTAAATTTGTGAAG
The DNA here is from genome assembly GCA_948293265.1 of Cheilosia impressa. Lineage (NCBI taxonomy): Eukaryota > Metazoa > Arthropoda > Insecta > Diptera > Syrphidae > Cheilosia > Cheilosia impressa. The sequence continues at coordinate 66,860,823 of OX411880.1, read as the reverse complement.
ATAGTGAAGGTATTTTGCGCGTCTTATCATCCACGTAACACGGTTTCTGGCTTTTTTGAATGCATTGAGCATTTTAGCACATTCAAACCTCTTCCATCGCCGAAAAAGACTCAGACACTCAGAGTTTACAACAACTTTTGTTCTAATTAGAACATATTTATTAAGCAAATAAGAAACACTATCATTAAAAATTTGAACCTGATCGTTTACGTTAGGTGTTAAATAAATGTCAAGCCAAGTAAGGTTATCACATTCAAAAAATAAATTTTGAATGTCAATGTTTCGAAAGTCCCGATATTGGAATCTACTCTGCGTGTTATTGGTCTCTAAAGCAAAGTAAATGGTATTAAAAAGGAGGACATGAAAAGAGAAAGCTGGTGCTGATAATTGATTAGAAAATTTTAGTAAGCTGCGGTCACTAAGTAAGATAACATCTAAAAGCGATGGAGTCTTATTAGGCTTGAAATGCGTTGCATCAGTTATGTTCGCAAATGTAAGATTTGAAGCATTCATGGCATCTCTAAAAAGGTGGCTTGAAGTACGACTGAGAAGATTTATATTAAGGTCTACACAGATAACGAGGTTTTGAGCCAGGTGGGAAGCTTCATTGATGATATTTTCTACAATTCGATAGTCAGCTATATTTTAAAGCATATACATAAACCCGATTACACATTTATTTTCGCCATTTTTTACTTCAATGAAGACAAATTGCACAGGGTTAGTCTCATCCGAATGCAAAACAACCTTATACCTAATGCCAACTCTTAGATAAATAGCAGCACCTCCTCCAATTCGGCCATATCGATCACCGCGGAAAGGCTTAAACCCATTAAGTGGGTAGCATTCATCCCGAGAACTGGGATCAAACCACGTCTCCGATAAACATACAACGTCAACCTCGCTTTTCTCAAAGACATGCCTGGGGGTCAATTCTCGTTCTGTGAAAGAGTGAATCGAATAAATCGTTTTCACATTCGCTCTCACACATTCCTTTAATTTTTTCGATGCACTCAGTACTAAAAAGCGATTCTCGTTCTATAAGTGAAAATATTGTGGTGAGTTTAGTATCGTATACTGTGTTGTTAGAAATCAAGTTCTCAATTTTCAAACTCTCACTAAAAACATTCACTTGCAAATGAGAACGTGAAAAAAAATTATTCGTATGAAAATTTTTGAAGTTTGGTTTCACATTTTCGTAGAACGAGAATTGAAATTGCTGTGAAAGGTGAAAACATTTTCGTTTCACTTTTTCACAGAACGAGAATTGACCCCCTGAACTCGTCTATTTTATTAATAAGACTCTGCGCGTTAATATGACAAATGTGCAGACCAGTTTTCTGTTTGCACAGTATATTTACTAACGAATGCAAATTTACATTTACCCTGTTTCCATTACTGTTAATTACAGAAGATATTTTAGTACGTCAAAGAGGAAAAATCGACCACAGAAATTAAAAGAAAAGCCGTTGAAAGAAGATCAAAACACTTGAAAGTTCTCGTACAAGAAAGATTAGATAAAAATAGTTTAAGAGAGCAGTAAACAAAGAAACAAAACAGAAGAAAATACCTAAACACAGATTATAATAATAATTGCAGCTACAATGTGGAGTTGTTTTCTCGATCATCGAAGGCAGCACCGATCGCATTTCTCAGATTTTGAGTTGAATTTATCAGGACAGGATAATATATAATAATAATAATGTAATATATAATAATAATAATAATGTGAATATTTAAAAAAGTTAAAAGGCAAAAATAAGCACCTAGAAAATATCTTTTATTTGATACTTAATTTGTTAAGATTGATTGAGTGTGTGAACCGCAAGAGGTAAATATATACTATAGAAACTACAGAAATAATATAGAGTGGATTGGATATACTAGCTATACGAGCCCAAACGCAAAATAGTTAGTCTATGCTATTTGATTACGAATAAATTCTGTTGAGAAATTCAAACTTGTTTTGTTTCTTCAAATAAAAAGTTTTGTTAATGAAAATAAATACGTATTTATATTTCTGCTACAATTAAAAAGAAAGTTTAATGAACAACTTGTAAGCATTTTAAGTTATTACTGAATAAAATATTTGGTCATCTTTCGTTTGAGCGCAAAATAGTTGGTCTCAGATTTAAAAATTACTTTTTACCACTGCGTCACATCACCTTTCTTGGATATGACTGCTTGAATTCGCTGTGGCATTGTATCCACGAGTTTTTGGCAGTCATCGGTTGTAAACGATTGCCAAATATCATTAATTGTTTGTCGTAGATCTTTGCGAGTCCTTGCTGGTTGCTGTCTTAACTTTTGCTTCATTTTGTGCCATAGAGTTTCGATGGGCGAAAGATCAGGGCTACTGGATGGCCATTCCATTAATGGAATGGCTTCAGTAGATAACCAGGCTAGAGTTGACTTTGCCGTATGACAAGATGCACCGTCTTGCTGAAATATGTAAGCCCCCTCGGTTGACTGAAGCTGTGTTATTGATGGAAGCAGATGCTCTTGCAAGATGTCGCGATACTTTACTGAATTTACAAGGCCGTCAACAAAACATAAACTACCAACACCACGCCCAGACATGCACCCCCATATCATTTGTGATGCTGGAAACTTGATTGTTCGTTTCAGACAGTCTTTATGGAACGCTTCTTTGGAGGTGCGAAGTACAAGCTTTTGCTCATCGCCAACACAAACCTCAAATCTTGATTCATCGCTCCAAATTACTTCCCGCCACTGCTGTAAGGTCCAATCCTTAGCCCATTCAAGTCGCCTTTTCTTTTGCCTTGGTGTAAGAAGGGGCTTTTCTTTGGCCTATTAGAATGGGTTGAAAAAAACCACAATACAAAATTAACAAAAGATGTTTAAACAAACATTGTAAAATTTATAACCCATTTTGTTCATGTTGCGTTTACAAGTGTCGACAGACATTTCTTTTTTGATGCGGCTTTTCCACTCTACAGTTACCCCAGCAGCAGTTTGACGACGATTTTCCTTAATTATTTTTTTTAATACCCTACAATCGCGGGCTGTTGCTATTGGCGGGCGCCCAGTTTTCTTCCGGGTTTTAATGTTACCCATCTTATTGAAGAGCGAAATGATATTTTGTACCGATGAACGAGGGAGATTAAAATTTTTGGCAATTTTGTAGCTTGAAAAACCATTTTCAAATGCTTTTACAATCGATTCTCTGAGATCTTTAGATAGGGGAACACCACGCGCCATGATCAACCAACAACTGAATTAGAACTAATTGCACAAGTACACTAATAAGCTGACAAAGCAAGAGTAGGTTTGTTTTTGCTTAATTTTTGCTAACGGTTAACTTAATCATACGATTACGTGGAGTAGACCAACTCTTTTGCATCACGAATGACGTAGACCAACTATTTTGCACTCATTAACAAATGAGAAAGCATACAGTTTTAACGGTACTCGTTGTAATTTTGCTTATTTTTGTCATTAATTCAACTAACCCTTTCGGTACTTCTTTTTTGTTCTAAGGTTAGGAAAATATTTTTTTTCTTTTTGTTGTTACGGAGGCTCAGACTAAAGACATTGGAACATTATTTTTGTTAAGTATTTGTTCTAAAGTGGTTTTTGGGAACGTTGCCACATGACATTAATTGTCTCTAGTGGCAGCATAACGAAGGACAACATGTCTATTTTATTTTTTTTATTGTATCCCTGCTATTTATCATTAAAATAAAATCAAAATTGATAATGTATTTGTCAATTACCAATGTAAAAATGAAATCATAAAATTAGTCTTCCGATGAAAAAATTCGAGCTCTACAGACCTTCCCTGCACCAAAGCTAAAAGCACAATGATATCAACCATATCAACCAGTTTGTTTGCCTCTACTGATTGAACAGATACTATAAGAAGTTAATCAGAAAAGCAAATCGAAAAAATATAATCAAAGAGAGAGAATCGACGTTATGAATTCCTATTGCCATATGGCATCAAAATACCGAAAGGGTTAAAAAAGCATATTGTCTATGATATGTTTTTTGTTGTTTTTGTAAAAAAATAAATGCGTATATATGACAACTTAATAACATAGAAGCCTCCAAGTGCAAAAGTGGGTGGACCAACTATTTTGCGTGTGGGTCGTAGTACCCGCGACTTCGTCTGAGTAGAATTAGTACTATGAGTAACCCAATTACAATATTTAAGTATGTCAACAACAGCGCCACTTATCTAATCTTTCAAGGCAACCAACGCAGCAAATATATTTATTTTTTTTCAAATATAGATACCTATGATGAATTTTATTATCCCTTGAGAAATAATTGGTTCGACATTTAAACTTGGATCCCCTACTTCATCCACTTCACGTTTTCTTTTTGCGACAAAAAGTAGCCTATGTTATCATCAGAGGTCCCATCTATCCCTATACCAAAATTCATAAAAATTTGATTTGCGGTCGTTAAAAGGTAATAATCCAAATTTCGCATATACAATATTTGGTTTATATCGAGGTTACCTTAAATGTTCTGTGCAAAAATGACAACTGACAACAAAACAATTTTTTAAATCACATAACCGCGCTTCTACCCGATTCAAAACTCAAATTTTAAAAATTATCTCTTAGATGTCCTATGACTGTAACTCTCTTCTACCGTTGACTCTCTTTCGTGGTGTTGTTTGTACGGGCTACGGCGAATTCTCCAAAGAAAGGGCCGAAATAGGAAAAAATTGTGGCAGGCTCTCAAAAAAAGCGCGAAATTGCAACTTTAGTCGCACAACGGTCATGCTGCCGCCACAAATTTTTAAAATAAAATTCTCTCTTAAGTTTCTTATCTGTTTTGCTTCTGTTATTCTTATGACTATGACTGTACTCTCTTCGGCCGTCGACTCTCTTTCTTGGCGTCATTTGGGGGCATAATAAATGGAAGAAAATTCGTACTCATCTTGACTGCGTAGTTGAAATTGAATGTAGTAAAATTCAACTCTTTCAATTGTGTTTATTCAATCAAATGATTTTTTGATTGCTCTTTGGGAAAAATTTGCTTTTGTTGGCGCAATAAAATTCCCTCGGACTGATGTTGTGTTGCGAAGTTCAACGAAATGACCGATTATATGGCCGATAACAAAAATAAAAAGAAACCTTTGCGATATTGCTCACGACAAGACTACCCATCGAGCTATGAGTTTATTTTTCCTTTTCGATTAATAAAGAGACTTATTTAGTACATTGGTTAGTTCCGTTTTTTCAGTTTTAGTACAAGAGGAAATTCAAAAAAATATGGCGAACATTGGTTTATTGGCGCTAATTTTTAAATGTTACGTTTGAATTCAATTAATGTGTATATACATTGTAAGTTAGCAAATTAGATTATTGTTAGTGTTAATGTATATAGGTAAGTTAACATTTAAGATTTTGTTTGATTATTTTGATGAATGTGAAGTTTGTTGTTATTTGTGAGTATGGGGCGTTTGTGTGATCCAACATTCCGCCCTCTTTGAAAGCACACGATTTCAACACGGAAGTACGGCCAGCTTGTGGATCGGTCTCTTAATTACTCCTCTCGGTGTTCGAATTTCTGCTACCCGCACTTTTCCGTCTATTCCAGGAATTGTCCTTTGGATTCTTCCCAGCAACCATCTTTGCGGGGGTGTGTTGTCATCGTGGATGATGACCATCGAGTCAGCTTCGAGATTTGGATTTTCCGAAGACCACTTCGTTCGTTGCTGCAGCTCCTGCAAATACTCTTGAGTCCAACGCTTCCAGAAGTGCGTTTTTATGTTTTGGATGCGACGCCAGTATTGCAAAGCACACGTGTTCGGAACATCGTCTGGTGGTTCAGGAATTGCTTTCAGAGCTGAACCGATGAGCAGATGACCTGGAGTTAATGCTTCGTAGTCGTTCGGGTTGTTCGTCAGCGCTGTTATGGGCCTAGAGTTCATCACGGCTTCTATCTCGCAAAGCGCAGTAGCGAGTTCTTCAAATGACAGCTTCGTGTTGTGTAGACTTCGAAGCAGATGTCCTTTAGCCACCTTAACAGCGGTTTCCCAGATGCCTCCGAAATGAGGTGCCCTAGGAGGGATAAAATGAAAATTTATTTGTTCATTACTACAAAAATCGACAAGTGTATCTCGAGAGGTTTTGTGAAACAACATGGTGTGCAATTCTGTCAGCTTTGAGTTGGCTCCAACAAAGTTTGTTGCATTATCGCAAAATATGTCTGTCGATAGCCCTCGACGACTTATCATACGTTTTAGCGACGCGATGAAAGCCTCTGTTGTGAGATTAGATACCGGTTCTAGATGAACGGCTTTAGAAGTAAAACATACAAAAACGGCTATGTACGTTTTGTAAGGAACCTTTCCACGAACCCTATGGTAAGTATATATTGGTCCGCAGAAATCTACCCCACATCGTTGAAACGGTCTAGCAGCTCTTACCCTTTCTTTCGGCAGGTTGCCCATTACTTGCCCTAGAAGCTTGGGCCTGTATCTGACACAATGTACGCAACTGTGAACAATTTTGCGGGCTAAGTGTCTGGCGTTTATAACCCAGATTTTTTGTCTAAGAAGTACAACGAGGGCCTTTGGTCCGGCGTGAAAGTTCTTCCTATGCAAATGACGAACCAGACATGTAGCCAAGGTAGAATTTTTGGCCAATAAAACAGGGTGCTTGTGTTGCTCGGGAAGCGTTGAATTTTCTAACCTGCCTCCAACTCGCAGTATTGGAAATCCTTTAGTACTGTCCAAAAATGGGCTGAGATGCTTTAGCGAACTTTTTATATCTTTTCCCTTTTCGAGTAACTTGATTTCTTCGGCGAAGTGGTTGTTTTGTTCAAGCCAAGTTATTTTGTAAAATGCCGCTTCAAGCTCGTCGGCACTGCAAACTATATTATTCTCAACCTTGGATTTCTTCATACGTGCAATGAATCGTAGGGCATATGCGAAAATATGTAAAAGTTTTGTGTATGAACTGCAATTATTTACTGTGCTGAGTAGATCGTTATCGACGATTTTACTGCCTATTAATACTGTTTTTCTCTTTTCCATTGCTAATTGCTCCGAAGAAAGTGAGATACTTGGATTTGAGGGCCATTTTTCTGGCGGTTGCAGTAGAAATAAAGGTCCAGCTGACCATATCGAATTTTGAAGCTCCTCGATTGTGCATCCACGGGAGCATATATCTGCTGGGTTATGTTCTGTAGGTACGTGTTTCCAGTTGATACCGCTAGTTGCTTCCTGTATCTCCGCCACTCGATTCCCAACAAAAGTACTCAATTTGGAAGAATGAGTGAAAATCCAGTGCAGAGCTACCGACGAATCTGTCCAAAAATATACTTCCGTTGTTGGCTCTTGAAAATAATGTTGAATCTTTGACCAAAGTTTTGCCAGAAGATGAGCAGCGCATAGTTCGAGACGTGGAACTTGTTTTTTCTTAGATGGTGCTACTTTCGACTTTGCTACCAACAATCTTACTGACACAGAACCCTCACAGTCGACTGTTCGAACGTAGATGCAGCATCCGTACGCATTTGTAGATGCGTCACAAAATCCGTGGATTTGGATATTCTTTTTGGAAGGAGCCAGGGCATATCTCGGAACAGGTATATTTTGGATTGTATGCAAATCACTCATGAATTTTCTCCATTCTGTATCGATTGACTGTGGAATGGCTGCATCCCAGTCAATCTTTTCCATCCACAACCTCTGCAATATGATTTTGGCCTTGACGATTATTGGACATAGAAGACCTAATGGATCGAAGAGAGAAGATGCTACAGATAAAATCTTCCTTTTTGTAAATGAAGTGTAGATTTTGGTTGGGTTATACGAAAAATAAAAATTGTCATCGAGCGAATTCCAAATTATACCTAAAGTGCTTGTGACGTTCGAATCGTTAATGTTTAGATCTTTTCCAATATACTCAGTTGAAATCGAAGAGTTGCTGTGCCACTTGGAAAGTTCCAGCCCTGCCGATTTCAAAATGGATATAATTTCAAATTGTATGCGTTTAAGAATTTCGATATCGTCAGATCCAGTAATTAAGTCGTCTACATAAAAGTCTTTTCGAAGTACTTCTGCTCCAAGCTTGTACTGCGACTCATATTTGTCTCCTAGATACTGAAGACATCGAATAGCCATGAATGGTGCCGATGAGGTCCCATACGTTACCGTATTCAAGGCATAGGTTTTAATGGGAGTCTTTTCAGTATCCCTCCATAGGATGTATTGAAATCTACGATGGTCGGGATGTACCAATATTTGCCGGTACATTTTTACAATGTCGGCTGTAAGAGCGAATCTATGCAGTCGGAAACGAAGTAGAATCAGGAAAAGGTCTTCCTGAATGGTTGGACCTACCATTAAGATCCCGTTAAGCGAAATGTTTGAGGAGGTGCGACAAGATGCGTCAAATACCACTCGCAATTTGGTTGACGAGCTATTCGGTCGAATAACACATTGATGAGGTAAGAAATAGTGAGGCCGACTAAGGTCTGGATTTGTAACTAACGACATGTGCCCTAGTTCTTCGTATTCCTTTAGAAAGTCTTGGTATAATTGTTTCAATGTTTCGTCCTTGGATAATTTCCGCTCTAACGACAAGAAGCGACGAAAAGCAGTACTATATGATTCGCCAAGGATAGACGGGTCTTGTTTGAAGGGTAATTTCAGGATGATTCTTCCGCTGCTAACTTCCTCCACCGATTCCTTGAAGTGCTTCTCGCATTCTATTTGTTCGTCAGTCCATTTTGACTTCCTGCCCGTAACTGCCTCGAGTTCCCAAAATCTTTCTACGAATTCATCAAGCCGACTGTCAGTTGAACTAATACAGCAACTTCTTCTTTGATTGGTGTTTAAGGATCTATACTTCCCTGATACGATCCATCCTAACCGAGTATTTTGAAGCGACGGTAGCCCACTGCCAAGCTTTATTTGACCTACCAACAATAAGTCAAAAAAAGTTTCTGCTCCTAAAAGCATGTCTATTGCCGCCGATCTATTAAATTGCTCATCTGCAAATTCTAGGTTTCTCGGAAGATTCCAATTGTCGATGTTCAGTGACGGATCTGGTTGGTAACCAGTGATTGAAGGCGAAACTAAAAACTCTAAAGATAGCTCAAATGGTGAGTACCTGGACCTGACGGTAGTTTGAGTGGTACAACCAACCTTAGTTTCAGTCATACCGATTCCTTGAATTTCAATATTTTTTGTTTTTGTACGCAGGCCTAGGGTTTTAGCAAAATGTTCCTTGATCATATTAACCTGGGAACCAGAGTCTAAGAGAACTCGCCCCAGCTGGAAACTTCCTGAAGCATCCTTTACGAGTACTATGGCTGTAGCTAATATGACTTGAGCCAGCTCTCTTCCTACTGCAGAGTTCACAACAGCTGACGGCTGAGAAGAGGACGCAGATGATTCCGGTGAAGTTAAAATGCTTGCAGCTTGGCTTGGCCGATGAAGCATCGTGTGGTGTGATTGCTTGCACACTCTACACTTAAATGTCGATGTACATTTGGACACATTGTGTCCTTTTCGAAGGCAATTGATGCATAGACCGAGCCTTTTTATGTTTGTGAAACGGTTATGAATAGATAGCTGAGCAAAATCTGAACATCTAGTAATGGTGTGCGAACCATCCTTGCAAAATGTACAATGTTGTTGAGTAACTGCAAGTGAAGTTCTTTCGGAATACTCATATTGAACAGGTTTAGGTTTGTTGACCGATTTCTTGTTCGTATCGTAGCGAATTGTTTTACTTTCACGAGCCTCCAAATATTGGCATCGTCGACTTAAAACTTCTGAACAATGATCCCATTTGGGGAGTTTATCGTACTGAAGCTGTTCATCCCATTTGGCTTGGGATTCTGGGTCCACCTTTGACATCGCAATGTGAATTATAATCGCATTGCATATTTCAGATTCTGTTCCAATTGATTGCAGAGAATTAAAGATTGCAGAAACATTGTCAACGAGATTTCGTAAATGAAAAGCAGAGGTTTTTTGTACTTTAGGCAGCTCAAACAATTGTGAAATATATTCCAGAAAAATCAGGCAATCGTTATCGTAACGCTCCTTTAACCTCTCTAGTGCTTTGTTGTAGTTTTCTTCACTAATTTGGAATGTTTTGACTGTTCCTAACGCTTGGTCAGTTAAACAATTAAGTAAGTGGTTAAATTTCTCAATTTTCGTAAGAGTTGTATCGTTATGAACACGCGTTTTAAAAGTATTTATGAAGTTCTTATATTCCAAGTACTTTCCACTGAATCGTGGCAGCTTTGCGTATGGTAAATGGTTCACTGACTGAGGTATGGATATGGTTGTTTCTAAAGCTCCATGACTACTTTTTCTTTCATGGCCCATTTGCGACAGTATTTTCGATTTGGTTGAGACATACACCTCTTCCAATTCACTACGGCCTATATCAGAGGCGTCCAAGCCCTCAATTTGAGTTTGATAAGACATTGCCTGTTTAAAATATGATTCTACAATTCGCAAACGGCATTCTAGTTCTGTCGGCGTCAGGGTTTTCGTTTCGATTAGTGTCTTTATTCGCGATATGCTTCCTTTGGTGGAGGCGCGAGAAGTTTTCAGAGTATCGATAGACATGACGATGAATAATCTTTTAATGAAGAATTAAACTAGCCGAAAGTTAAGTTCTGTTTTTTTTTTTTTTTTTACGCCAAAGCTAGTTTTAAAGGACAAAAATCCATGTAAAACGACGAAAATCGAAAATTGTAAGCGAATTATTGAATAAGAGAGCAACAGCAGCAGCGAGAAAATGACGAGTGAATTTCCCCAGCTTATCAAATCAACAGCAAACTTTCTTAATCGAGTGGATGTTAAGAGATGACGTAAACCAAGATCAATGTCGTTGCAAACAAAGGCAAATCTAAGACGATGTAACGGCGAAAGCTTTTATGTGGTTTTGAGGAATTAACTATTCCGCATACAACGATGAGCGTCGAGCGATGATGAGAGGAATTAATTTGATTGAAGCGAACAACTATTGGGTATTATGATCGAAATAGAACGAACGGAGAGTGCAAGTGCAAGGCGTGGACCGGGCGACTGTAGAGCAAGCGTAGGTGTTGGTATGCGTGTGCGAAAGCTTTTAGAGCGAGTCCGATCACAGAAATTGCAAAAATAATATTTCTGATTTCGTTGAGTGTGGATTTTAAATTGACTTTGTGGATTGTATGATCAGCGACAGCTTAATGCGCTTATTGGTTTTCGATTATAATTTGATAGCCATCGAAGATATTTCGAATTTTGCACATTGTTTCACAAAAAATGAGTACATAACTACTTTGCATGCAGAATTATTTTCTCTATTTCGAATGTGCGTTTTTATGATCAGTGGATATATAGCATTTGAACTTTAAATTTTTTTTCTTTTTTCATATCAGATTCTAACAGTTAAGCGATTTAATTTTCAACGCACGTTCGAATAATGAAACCAATCACATACCTGAGAGGGAAGGTTTTTAATACTTATTTCCCTTTTCTATCTCCGAATCCAGCGCATTAATTGTTTTTGAGACTTCCTAGTCCGAATCGGTGTATTTTTCCTTAAGCGAATGGTGGTGGTAGTTTCCTCGTTGTGTCTGGGGAGGATCCTTGATGTTCTGGATAAATGGAATCTGCCTTCACTTGCACTCACGCGGACCGTTACCGTCACCGTTTTGCGTCACTGTGTAATTTTTTGCACTTTTTTAATAACTTATTCAAAGGACACTGGTTGTAACGTCTTGCCGGAATACTTCTTTCGTCGTGTCCTGTCACGGTCGCCAAAATATTCAATCAAATGATTTTTTGATTGCTCTTTGGGAAAAATTTGCTTTTGTTGGCGCAATAAAATTCCCTCGGACTGATGTTGTGTTGCGAAGTTCAACGAAATGACCGATTATATGGCCGATAACAAAAATAAAAAGAAACCTTTGCGATATTGCTCACGACAAGACTACCCATCGAGCTATGAGTTTATTTTTCCTTTTCGATTAATAAAGAGACTTATTTAGTACATTGGTTAGTTCCGTTTTTTCAGTTTTAGTACAAGAGGAAATTCAAAAAAATATGGCGAACATTGGTTTATTGGCGCTAATTTTTAAATGTTACGTTTGAATTCAATTAATGTGTATATACATTGTAAGTTAGCAAATTAGATTATTGTTAGTGTTAATGTATATAGGTAAGTTAACATTTAAGATTTTGTTTGATTATTTTGATGAATGTGAAGTTTGTTGTTATTTGTGAGTATGGGGCGTTTGTGTGATCCAACAGTGTTCAATATTCCTTTGAATATGGATAACTCCTGTGCGTCTATCTAAGCGCAACGAAACAGATATCGAAGCAAGACATTGGCTACACACACTCAAAACTTTTATTGGTGTATTAGCATCCGATCGTGCGCTACCCTTCGGATACCTCATCGATGGGAATCGATCAACAACAGCGGAAGGATACAGACGTGTTATTTCTTTTTATTTGTCAACCCCCGAGAAAATACAAGTGAAATAAATGAAATTCTTTAAAACCGTTTCTTTTAATTTAAATACAGTCCACTAGAGGAGCATCATAACTAAATTAATGAAATTGTTAATAATTGATTGAAAACATTTCAAAAAGTACTTACTTACTTAACGGGCTCCCAACCCGTGAAGAGTCGCTGCGTGAGACACTGTAGCCTGCCATCCTCTTCGATCCCGGGCACGCTGCTTCTATAGTTATCAAAACCAAGCTCTCTGGCATCCGCGATGGCTTGGTCTTTAAAAAAGTAAAAATGCAAAAATAAGCAGCCAGAAAATATCTATTTCTGTAGGTACTAGTATATTTACCTCTTGCGTTTCACACGCTCAACCAATCTTAACAAATTAAGTGTCAGATAAGAGATATTTTCTAGGTGCTTATCTTTGAATTTTTACTTTTTTTAAATATTAACAATTGAAAAAGTTGAATTTTACTACATTCAATTTTAACTACGCAGTAGTTATGTACAAATTTTCTTTCATTCATAATACCCACAAATGACGCCACGAAAGAGAGTCAACGGCTGAAGAGAGTTACAGTCATAGGAAATCTAAGAGAGAATTTTCAAAATTTTGCGGGGGAATCGTCTAGGAGTAGGACAAGGAGTGCTATCTGCTGTCTGCTGTTAATGTTATTTCAAACATAGTTTTGTTGTTAGTTGTCATTTTCAAGATAGCCTTGATATAATACAAATATTAAAAATGCGAAAATATGATTATTACCTTTTAACGACCGCAAAACCAATTTTTATGAATTTTATTTTGGTATAGGGATTTCAAACATGGTTTTGTTGTCAGTTGTCATTTTCAAGATAGCCTTGATATAATACAAATATTATAAATGCGAAAATATGACTATTACCTTTTAACGACCGCAAAACCAATTTTTATGAATTTTGGTATAGGGATAGATGGGACCTCTGAATTCTGAGGAGTGAAGTAGGGGAGTTTAAATAACGAACCAATTATTTTCCAAGTTAGGTATTATAAAATTCATCATAGGTATCTATATTTGGTAAGATTTGGTCTTGCTCGATTGTTTGCAGTTCTACTGGCGGTCTTATGATATTTTATTCAGTTAGCCGGTGTGAATTTTATTTTCCAGCGTAAATGCTATGCACCATAGACATTTGCTTTGCCACGTGCGCACGTCACCACAACGATGTGAAGAGCGAGAGCCACAGTCACCGTGTATTGTGCGTAATGCACATGCATGCATTGCCTCCGCAGTGGCTGGGCAAGGCGAATGGTGATGGCAAGTCAAATGGTGGGATACGGGAATGGTAGTACAGTGTACAGAGAGAAGTGGTTGCTGTGGTGTGGGCGCGGCTCGATGGCTGGTCACAGGCGGCAGTGTGTATGTGATACTACTGGAGTGTATCAATCACCTTGGTTAGGTTAAGGTGGTGGGAAAAGTATGTATGCGGAAAAATAGAGTGAGCAACATAGTAGTAGAGGAGTGGTCGCTGTGGTATGGGCGCGGCTCGATGGCTGGTCACCGGCGACGTATGTATGGGGAAAAATTGTTGTAACGAATGCTTCGTTACATTCCCCCTCTTCTTTCTCAGACGAGAACCTTCTCGTCTGTATCCCACCTTAGGGAGCCAGAACAATGTTCTTTCATTTTTAGCTTAAATCACAATCGGGTCAAACTTCTGACCGTAAATTCCAAAAATTTTTTTTTTTTTTTAGAGAACTAAACGGTTTGCAATACAAAAATTCTTCGCAATTCTATGCTTAATACAATACTTAAAATTGTTCCAGAAAACTAAACGGTTCGTAATTCTACGCTTAATACATTTTTTTTTTGAAAACTAAACGGTTCGTAATTCTACGCTTAATACACATTTTTTTCAGAAAACTAAACGGTTCGTAATTCTACGCTTAATACATTTTTTTTTCAGAAAACTAAACGGTTCGTAATTCTCGCTTAATACATTTTTTTTTCAGAAAACTAAACGGTTCGCGATTCTACGGTTTTTTTCTTTTCTTTTTTTTAAATATATATACATGACTTAGTTATAAAATGAATCAAGCCTTTCCAGCGGATCTAGTGCCGGGGCACGGTACGTTGTTGTTCCCCAAACTGGATGACGACCTTGTCCTTGCTCCTAGTGAACACTACCCTGACGCGACCCCAGGGTTTCTTTACGATCACGGTGCGTCGCCCTTTCTTTGCGAGCTCTTGTACGTTGATCCCCTCAAAGGGGTCGGATGGTGGAGCTATTTTGCCGGCTCGGTTCTTCTTCTTGGGCTTCTTCTTCGGCCCTTTTTCGATGGTCAAGCTGATGCGGCCGACGAGTTCCCCTAGGGTCGGTTGTCCTTTCGTGGCCTTGGTTGCGGGGACTTCAACTGGGGCGGCTGGCGGCGTCCGATATAGGGTGCGGGTTATGGTTGTGCAGGGTGGCGAGTTCGGGGGGTTTGGCGGTGTTAATGGTGGTGACGGCGGAAGTTGTGGCGGCAGTGATGGTGGCGGTGGTGGCCGTGGTGGTGACCTTCTTCTTGCTGATGGTGGCCGGGCTATCTTGAACGGTGGTGATGCGCTGGAACCACTTATCGTTTGCTTTTTCGCGAACGCTTCGGACGGCGGCGAGTTCGCGCAGCGGATCGGGACGGGGTGGTACGGGGAGAATAGGTCCGGCTGACGGTGGTGGCTTCTTTGTTATCCCACGATTTGTTGTTGGTCGGGTGGTGGGGATCTTCTTGGGAATGGTGGCTCGTCGTGTCCAAGGTTCGGCGGAAAAAATTATTTTCCGATCTGGTGCGCCGGACGATGTTGATGGCTCCATGGCTGCGTGACGACTGACGGAATGTAGTGCATCGTCGTTATGATGTCCTTTTAGATCTCTTACATGGCAACGGTATAAATTGTTTTTCTCAGACTTGCCCATGTGTCTGAGTAGTACAATGGCGGGTGAGACAAAACGGAGGACTTCGGACGGTGAAGTGTTTTGTGGCCGAGAAGAGTACACGGACCTTGCGGTAAACCTGCTCTCCGATGTATGGTCGCCATGCTCTACGGCGTAGGTTGTAATGCTTGCTCTGTTTCTGAGTGGCATTTTGCAAGTTCTCTCGGACCAATTGGTACAGCGCCTTCAGACGTTCCCCTCGGACGGTCAGTCCCTCGGGTGAATCATTGCGGGGTCGGTTGTTGAGTGCCACGTCGTCGTGGTGGTTCGGTCGTCTTATCTGTCTGCCAAAGTTCAGGTACGCAGGGGAGTAGCCCGTGGAATCGTGCTTACTGGTGTTGATGGCGAAACACAATTCTGGCAGGTGTTCATCAAAGTGTCGGTGGTTCCCTTCTACATACTGAGCGATCATGGTCTTAAGTACCCGGTTTACTCTTTCTGTTGGATTCTCTTGTGGGGTATACGGGGCGGTCAGCTGATGTTGTGTTCCTATTTCACTGAGGAACGTACGGAAAGCAGCGCTGGTGAATTGGGCCCCATTATCGGAGATTAGGGTCTTTGGGTACCCGAACCGTGCAAGCACGCGTTCCCTTAAGGCTGTGATGAGTGAGAGCGTAGTGGCGGCGCGCATGGGGATGGCCTCTACCCATTTGGTGAATTTATGTACCAGCACCAATAGCATGGTGTTTCCCTTCGCGGAACGAGGGAGGGGTCCCATAAAGTCAACACATACGGTTTCCCATGGGGATTTATCCGTGGTACTGTGCATTAGACCGCTGGGCTTCTGCTGTTTCCCCTTATACCGGTTGCAGGTGTCGCACTGTCGGATATACCTAATGATGTCGCGGTACATGCCAGGCTAATAGTGGTTTTCTTGGATGCGGGCTATGGTCTTTGCCGTTCCGAGATGTCCCGCGGTCACGTGATCGTGGTTCTCATATAACACGTTTCGGCGGTCGGGCTTCGGGACACACCATTTCCATACCTTATGGTGGGGATCGGCCAGGGGATCAGTGGTTTGGAAGTGTCGATATAGTTTCCCTTCGACCAGCTGGTAGTCTGGGAGCTCCTCGGGGTGGGTGCGTAGAATTTCAGCCTTCTTCTGCGTCCACTCAAGGTTCGGTTCGGTACAGGCGTGAAGTGGGTTTGTCTCTAGGACGGGCTGGGGGTCGCGGGATAGCGCGTCTGCCACGACATTTAGAGATCCCTTACGGTATTTAATCTCGAAGTCGTGCTGCAGTTCAATTGCCCACCGAGCCAATCGACCGGACGGGTTTTCGAGGGAGTGGAGCCATTTCAGAGAGTGGTGGTCGGTTATGACCGTAAAATGATAGCCCTCGAGATATGGACGCATCTTTCGAATTCCCCACAGTATTGCTAAACATTCCTTTTCCGTGACCGTATATTTCTGTTCTAATGGGGTCAGAGTGCGACTGGCATAAGCGATGACATTTACCTTCCCATTTGGTGTTTGAGATAGGACGACGCCCAATCCATCCTGACTGGCGTCGGTCTGCAATACGAACGGTAGGTTGAAATCCGGACAGGTCAGAATGGGAGCCTCGGTGAGTTTGGACTTCAGTAGGTTAAATGCGTCTTCTTGTTCCTGGCCCCATATCCAGTGGCTTCCCTTCTTCAACAGAGCGGTCAGCGGTGAGGCTACGGTAGAGAAGTCTTTGATGAATCTGCGGTACCAGGAAGTGATGCCCAATATGCGGCGTAGTTTTTGGATATTGCGGGGGGGATGGAGCTCTTTGATTGCCGAGATCTTGTCTGAGTCCGTATGGATCCCCTTGTGGCTGATAACGTGACCTAGGTACTTCAGTTCTTGCTGGCAATATTCGCATTTGTCCAGGTTTATCTGGAGGTTCGCTCTGCGTAGCCGTGTGAAAACCTCTCGTAGATTTCGTATATGCTCCTCAAACGTGGTCCCAATTATGATGATGTCGTCCAAGTAGGCGAACGCATGGGGTTCCATGTCTGGGCCGATAACACTGTCCAGGGCACGTTGGAACGTTGCTGGGGTGGAGTGGAGGCCGAAAGGCATGACATTCCACTGGAACAGTCCTCGGCCGGGAACGGTGAAGGCGGTATATGGCCTGGACGCCACTTGGATGGGGATTTGCCAGTACCCTTGCTTTAGGTCTATGGTTGAGATGAACCGTGCCCCTTTGAGTTTGTCAAGGATCGAATTGATCTGGGGAAGTGGGTATGCATCTTAGTAGTAGGGCTATGGGGGTTCTGGACCAGGAAATGAGATCATCATTCGTCGTCAGAGGTCAAAGAACTCCAAGGTTGAATTTATTGTATGTGTGTGTGTGTGTGTGTGTATTTGAAGGTTGATATAAGAACTCCAAGGTTGAATTTATTTTGTGTGTGTGTATTTGAAGGTTGATGAATGTTATATTGGGTGCGCGCATGTGTATATGAGTTAAAAATAGATAAGAAATCATGTTCCTAAGAAAAAAAAAAAAAAAAAAAACAAAAACAACATCATGGTTATACAAAACATCATAGTCAAGGTTAAACAATTTTTGTAGATAAGAGAATTGAAAAAACATCAAGGCCATGTAGAAATAAATCCCCTCACGGCGAAACAAGTTTTGTAGATAAGAATGGGGAAATCAAGTTTGGCGTGAATGAGCTAAGGTTGAATTTACTATAAAGTCAAGGATAATTTTACTACAGCTTCATCATGCTATACTGCATGAGAGCAGAACGAAGTATATTTTTTAGAAGTTATTGACCTCCTGCGATAAGAAAAATATCTGAATTATGTTTTGGTGCGAGAAGTTGAGGGAAGGTGAGAATTTGTGTACTTGTGAGGTTGGATGGAGATTAATAAAAATCTCGGATGTGATGGTGAATAGGCAGAATTGCGAACTCTTTGCTACACCTGAAGATGGAAATACCTTCTTGATTTTCCGTTTGAAAAATGGAGAATGCACAAGTTTTATTAGTAACCTTGAAATAAGTTTTCAAGCTTTTCATGTCAAGCTTCAAGTGTATGGTGGAGATATATCAATTTATGGTGAGGTTATACCAAATTCTAAAGCTAGAGGAAAAACAAATGGTTTCCCGGCTGATTGTCCCTTTGCCGATATTGAAACATTAAAAATGAGAGCATCAATAAAAACAAGAGCTC
Source organism: Cheilosia impressa (assembly GCA_948293265.1). Lineage (NCBI taxonomy): Eukaryota > Metazoa > Arthropoda > Insecta > Diptera > Syrphidae > Cheilosia > Cheilosia impressa. The sequence continues at coordinate 66,842,274 of OX411880.1, read as the reverse complement.
GTTCGGCAAGGGAGATTATCCCTGAAATAAAATCAGAAGAAAAAATGATTACATCATCAGGTGAAACTACTGATAAGGATGGAAATATTGGTTAAGTACGTTTTATAATTCACACTCTCTAGGGTAATTCTCATCAATTAAAGATGATTGTATGTTTTGTTGGACTTATTACAGGTTTCTATTTCGAAGGAAAAGGATGTTCTATAAAGTTAAGCAAAATGTTTCAGTTAATTTTATCAATTTTAGCATTTTTTCCAATATTTCTTAATGGTCTACCACTTGAGGTTGATCTAAAAAACACAAACAATATCGATAATATAACGTTTGCTCTGAATCTGCCCAACAATGACAGCGTACAAATTGGATTATCTTTTCGCCTATTGACTGTTTCATCAAATATTAACAGAAGCAACAATAACAATGCAGCCACGGACAATCTACTATTAGTTAATGATATCATTACACCAACAACGGAAAGAATCAATAGGAAGAAGTTTGTTTCTGTACAAGAAGCCATAGAAGGATTTAGGCAAGATTTAATAAAAAAAGAAGCTGAAATATCAGGAATAATTGAGAGCAAAAGTCTTTTCTATAGACACTTTAAGCTAGAGTTTGACGACAACAAAGATCTAACCATCCGATGTACTTATGACAGTAACTATAAAGAGCGCAGCCTGGATATATCATGTTTCGAGTATCACGAATTTTCCGAGGAGAGAATTCTGAGTAATGGAGAAATATAATTCATTACTAAGGGAGAGTTAAACTATGAGCCTAATGTTGAATTAGTAAATCTCAAGTCTATGAGGCAAACCTATAAAATGAACAGAAAGTGATGAAATAAAAAACTTTTTTCTTTCTATACCAACTGAGTTTTATTTATCCGTGAATAAAAAAAAAAAAAAAAGAAAAAAAAAAAATAATTAGAGACGGGGTTGGATTTTCAAGTTTATTGGGCGAGTTCTTACCTCCTTGATAGGTTACAAAAAAGTGAAAGCATCTTACTTTTACAAAATTGATCATACCTTCTAGGTGTTTAAATTGATTAAGGGAAAACCTACGTGAAGTTAGCGCGCACTTTTTCTAGAATGAAAAACGTGAAATGCAGTTCGATAGACATTCGTTTGTAGTTGTTTGTAGTGAAATTTTTTTCGTTTTTAGTTCAACCGTTAGAAAGTTAGAAGCATTAGAAAAAAATTTCAGCGCGCACTTTTGAGCTTTTGAAATGAAAACTAGCCAGTTGCATTCGAAATCGTTTGTAGTTGTTTGTAGTGAAATTCTTTTTTCCCAAAAATGTCTCATTTCGGAGATATAAGGACATTTGTGTTTCCATCTATAACTCCGAATTTCCATTAGACAGAATTTTTTTTAAATTACTGTTGCATTAAGCACATCCCAACTTAAATAACTGCATTTAAAATTTTTGAATTCACTCAAGCGTTACTTAATAAAACGCAATTAAAGTCAAAAAATGCATCATTTCACGTTTGCATCCATTGTATCGATTTCCCAACAACAACAAACCAACGGTAAACACATTTCCGCAAAGCATTCATCCGTGTCCATCGATATGAGTCATAATTTGTCAATTAGCAACAACAACCAATCAATAAAGCCCGATTTTATCCAAAAAAATTTTCTATTCCTTTGAATAACCTTAAAAAACGACCACTTTTAAACAATTTATAGCAACAAAAACATATATTTTGCAAACTCTGTACTCCTGGCTATCTAACCCAATTCAAATGATTTGGTTTTATCACAAATAACAAGATTTTGATGCAACTTATGCAAACAGGAGTTTTTCATATAAACTCATATCAATATTTCGGTTATTAAGCAACTCAAAGTAGTGAAATCTATTTTTTTCTAATGCTTTCTATTAGATGCTTCTAATGGAATAAAAAAATGTGATCTTTTTTTCATAGATAACGGTTTATTCAAAATATAAGAAAATGGGTGAAATCTTCCGCGCAACCCGATTTAAGGGGGCGGATATTTCAAATGCTGGACAACTACAAACGACAAAAACTGGTTAGTTGGTAGAAAGCATGTATGCTCTATCTAATAAAACCAAAAATAGCAAATTTGTTCCAACCAAATAGAATTTATATGCAATTTAAGCAGTCGATCTAAAACCCTCGTTATCTCCGAAACGGTACAAAGCCAAGTGATGAAATTTACTATTTTCAACAGTTTTCCACCTAACCAATCTAATAAAACACAAATTGTATCCATCCGCCTAACGGTTTACGATTTATATCAAATTTAAGCGAAATTGAAACTTAATTTTTTTTGTGAAGTTAGCGCGCACTTTTTCTAGAATGAAAAATGTGAAGTGCGGTTCGATAGACATTCGTTTGTAGTTGTTTGTAGTGAAATTATTTTCGTTTGTAGTTCAACCGTTAGAAAGTTAGAACCATTTGAAAAAAAAATTTCCAATCCCTTAAATCCGTATTATCTCCGAAACCGTAGCAAGCAGAGTGATAAAATTTTCTATTTTCGAAAGTGTTCCACTTCACGAATCTAATAAAATTCAAATTACGTCAATCGGCCTAACGGTTTATGATTTATTTGAAATTTAAGCAAATACAGACCCCAATTTAAGGGGCTAATAACTCAAAAACTGTTAAACTACAAACGATGAAATTCTACATTTCTATTCTATACACCCTTTTTTACCTCTGATATAAAAAATAAGGCAATCCGTCCAACAGACAACTTTTTATTCGCAATTTAAGGGAAGCCTCAATCGCTTAAAAGTGGGAAAAATGGGCACATTTTTAAGCGATTCGATATTTCCATTGCTAAAAGGCTATGAAGTGTCAAATATGTTTTTTTCCAATGAAACTACCCTTCTATTTTTAACAAAGTCATCAAAACTCATTTTCCACTAACGGTTAAAGTTTTTTTCGCAATTTAATTTTTGATAAATTCGGTTTAGATACCCATTTAAGCAACCCGATAACTCAAAAACTGTTTAACTACAAACGATGAAACTTCACATTTCTAATATACACACACTGTTTATTACATGCTATAAAACACAAGGTTGACCGCACGACTGGGTACTTTTTATTCGCAATTTAAGGGAAGCCTAAAATGGTCACAATTGCCCATTTTTAAGCGATCCGATATTTCCATTTCTAGGAAGCTGTAAAGGGTGAAATATGTTTTTTTTCAATGAAACTACCAATCCCTTTCGAACAAAGTCATAAAAAGTCATTTGCCACTACCTACCAATTTTTTTTCCCAATTAAATTTTTGATATTTTCGCATTTAAGCGACCGGATTATTCAACAACTGTGGAACTACAAACGCTGAAATTCCACATATCTAATGTGTGTAATCATCTTATCCAACAGTATTAATAAGAAGATAATCCGCACTACTAGACACTTTTTATACGCAATTTAAGGGAAGTCTGAAATGTGTTCAACTGCCTATATTTAAGCAGTTCGATATTTCTAATGCGGAACAACTTCAAACACAAAACAATTATGTTTTATAATGTGTTGATTATCCTCTTTCTAATGACGTTCAAAAAAGTACTCTTATTCAACAAAAAATATGTTACTTGCAGTTTATTCAACTACAGTGTGGCCTCATTTACTCGGTAGGATATATCAGAAACATAAATACATAATTTCTTTACAATGTGAATGCGATCACGAAAATTTAAATTTCAATTGTTTTGAAATTCAAAAGCGCTTTTCTAATACGAATTAGGAAAGGATGTGCATCACAATTAAAGAGTTTGTCTTTCTTCCGTCATCCTTGCATAGATCCAATAAGGTATGACCCAATCATACAAACAAAATGCAGGGCACATGAGTTTATTGCAGAGTAGATGTTTGGGGGTGTGACTATGATTGAACGCTAATGATCGTGTGTGGATGTGCGCATCGTTCCGTAAATGAATACTACTTCACTGACCGAGATTTTTTTAACCTTTGAAAGGAGAGAGAATGAAATGGAGTATTTAGTGTGACGTTAAGCAATTTGCGTCCTGTTTTTGTGGGAAGATACGATAGGCATTGCGTAAGAAATGGTGGCATGTGTGTAGAGTAGGTACAGTTACAGGTGTTAAATGGAAAATGCTTAATGGGTGGAGGGTAGGCAATGTACTGTGATTGGCATCCACGTTGCAAAGGCGATGACCAGTGATAATAACCTGATCTCAGGGGCTTACTACCCCAATTTAATGTACCACGAGAGTACGCTTCGGTCTGGCTTTATCCCGCCTGAGGCATTTCTTCATGTAGACATGAAAGGGTAAGTCCAGCAAAAAGATGGTGTGCCGGTATTGTACCACAGCCATTTTGAATACCAACCTGACGCCGATAAAAAGGAGTCCTTTTACCAAATTTCATTCAGCTACGTCAATTACTTTGGGCGCCATCGTGCTTTCAACAGCCAGACAGACAGACAGACGGACATGGCTAAATCGATTCAGAATGTGATCCTGATTCAGAATATATATACTTTATGAGGTCTCCGGTGACTCCTTGTTGGCGTTACAAATGTATTGGCAAAGTGAATATACCTTCCTCTGGAGGGTATAAAAAGTGTTGGAAACTGTGAAAAAAACATTGAAAATTGTGAAAATGATCTAGACTTGTTGCAGAAATGTTTGAGTGATACTAAAACTATAGGTAAAAAGTACCATCTTACCACAGCAATCGGTAAATTAAAATCGTATAAAAAAATTATGTTAAAAAATGCATCTGAAGAACAACAGCATATTGCTGATTCTTTGATATGGAAAGATCTACCACATACTGCGTTTGCACAAAGAATCAGATCAGGTGTGATTACAAATTTGTATAATTTTTGGAGGCTTGCAGAGCAGGAGTTATTGAAAAGTTGAAAGATGTTTTGAGTGAATACATCAACATCAAAATAAATGCAGTGTTTTGTGCAGAGTTCCGGAAATATGAAGGTGAAGAGCAACAACAAGACATTAAATATCTCAACACCAAGAATATTATTGTAAATGCAGGTAATGACTTAGAAGAAGTTTTAATAGAAAATTTAGAAAAACCGTTTGCTAGGAAAGTTAGAAGAATTTCAAGAGAAAAATAGTGGATGAGCACTATCATCTATAATAAATGTTATTTTCAATAAAAATAAATATTCACCAATTGTAGGAAGTTCATATATTAAAACACCACTAACTATATCTACCAAGAAAGCATGTGTTAATGTAAAAAATACTGATAATGCATGCTTTGTATTGGCTGTAGTATCGGCTTTGTTTCCTACAGAAAAACATGTGGATAGACCAACAAGTTATCCACATTATAAAAATGTATTAAATTTAAATAGCATAACTTTTCCAATGTCTCTAAATTTAGTAGCATTATTTGAAAAAAATAACAATATTTCCATAAATATTTTTACATTACACAAAGAAAAAGCTGAAATATATCCACTCAAATTAACTCAATTAACATGTAAAGAAAAAAAGCATCTCAATTTATTATTATTAGAAGAACATGCAATCATGATTGTACAGTTGTAAAACAACATTTTATATGGATTAAAAAACGTTCTGCAATAGTTCAAAGTTCATTAACTAAAAATAAAAGTAAGCTTCGCTTCTGTAATAGATGTCTCCACTATTTTTATTCTAGTGAAAAATTAAATACTCATATAAGTGATTGTGCCAATCAAAATAATTGTAAAATTAAGTTACTTAAGCTAGAAAATAAAATATTATGTTTTAAGAACTTTAGAAACAAAATTATGACTCCATTTGTAATATATGCAGACTTGGAATGTATTTTAAAAGAAGTTGATGATGGTAATAAGTAGGGCCCGGATTTTTATGCAAATGCATAAAAACTCATGCAAATGCATATTTTACGTCATAAATGCATATAAAGCATATTTCATATTTTTAAGTTTTTGCTTGCATATTTGCCATATTTGAACTTTTCTCAAGATCGAAATTGTACAAAACGCAGTAGAAAGAATTGAAATAATTAAAGGGGTAGTAGGCGAAAAAATTAGTCTGAAGATAAAAAATGTACTAGGAAAAAACCAAGGTATGAAAACAATAAAAATGATCTCAAGCATGCTTTCTACTCCCAATGCAAACACTGTGGTCGAAGAGTACACAGTTGGGGAAATCCTGTCCTTCAAATATGCGCCTCTTACATCCGTGTCTGTGGAACGCAGCTTTTCAATGTACAAAGGCGTACTGCGAGCTAATAGACAATCTTATACTTTTGATAACTTGCAGCGTATTTTCGTCATTTATTGCAATGCAAATATCTAGATCGTAGTTGAAAGCTGTAGTACAGTATTGTTCCTCGTCATTATTATTTTTGTTTACCTAACATTTTGTATGCAGTTATTTTTGTTATTTTTTTGAGACTGAATATGTTCCTCACTTTTGTTGTGCTCTTTATTTTTGTATGTTCTTTGTTATTCTGCAATAAATCAATTAAAACAAATCTAAATTTCTCGTTACTATTTTATTTAATGCATTTTTTTTAATTTTTAGGGCATATTTTGGGGTTTTTCGCTGCATGGTTATGCTCATAAAACCCGATTTTTTAATGCATGAAAATCCGGGCCCTCTAATAAGTATCACTTTATGAAAAGTTCCATCAAATCTAGTTATACAACCTGCGCATCATTTCGTGGAGAGAATTGTATAGTTTGGTTTATGAATGAATTAAAAACTTTAGTGCTGTGTCTAGATTCTGATGTTTCATACATAGTGCCAATTGAGAATCTTTCCATTGAACAGCAGGGGAGTTTTAATACCGCAACCACATGTTATATATGCATATACAATCAACAGTTTTTCCCAAATGATATCAAAATGCGAGATCATTGTCATTTTACAGGAGTATATCGAGGCCCTGCGCATAGTAACTGCAATTTAAACTATAAAGATAATCTAACTATACCAATTATTTTTCATAACCTAAGCGGCTATGATGCTCATTTTAAAATTATAGAAATTCATAAAATTGGAGATGGTGAAGTAAATGTGTTGCCATTAAATAAAGAAAAATATATTTCATTCGCTAAATTGCTCACTAAAAGAAAAATTAATTTCAGATTCCTTTACTCTTTTAGGTTTTTGAATAGTAGTTTAGATTCTTTTTCATCTTTATTAAATGAATTCCCAATACTTGAATCTGAATTTAGCTATTTAACGCAAGATCAAAGGGATATATTAAAGCGTAAAGGTGTTTATCCCTATGATTATATATGTAAATAGCTTTGAAACATTTTCTGAAGAGTCTTTACCTAAAAAAATGTATAATAAATTGAATAAGGAAGATATAAGCAGTGAAGATTATTTACATGCTCAAAATGTATGGCACAATTTAAACCTAAGAAATTTGGGTGAATATTCCGATGTATATTTAAAGACAGATGTTCTTTTATTAGCGGATGTTTTTGAACAATTTCGTTCTAATTCTGTTAAAACACATAAATTGGATCCCGCTCATTATTATTCTCTCCCAGGTTATACTTGCGATGCAATGCTTTTCTATACAGGTGTAAAACTAGAACTTCTTGATGATATAGACATGATTATGTTTATTGAAAGAGGTATCCGTGGAGGACTAAGTCAATGCTCAAAAAAGTATTCAGAAGCGAACAATGAGTACTTAGATAGTTTTGATGTTAGTAAACCAAACACATTTTTAATGTATTGGGATATAAATAACCAATATGGTTATGCAATTAGTCAGTTATTACCAACAGGAAATTTCAATTGGGTTGATAACGTTCACGAATAGGTTAGGTTAGGTAAGGTGGCTGTCTGGAAAGACACACTTAGACCAAAAAGAAGTAGGTCCTTTGTGATACCACATGATGAGGGGAGAAGAAATAGAAGGCCAGGGTAATATACTACACCGGACATGCTGGTGGGTTCGTTGTTGCTGCCGAATACTTATGGCGATTTGCCTACGGCTGTGAGGGAGCCGGGGTGGTTTGTCTTTGGATCTGGAGAAGGGTGCCGATACAGTCTACCCCTTGCCCGTGAACCTCGGACGACCCCGAGTTAGACGATATGTCTTCGGATAAGCGATGGGTGACCGAAACAGTGTACCCTCCGCTAGTAATCCTCCGACCTCTCGTCCGAAAATTTACCAATATCTGTGAACTAGATCGGCCCTTTACTTTGCGATAACTTGCTAGGTGTTTAGTAAGCTTGGTCAAAGAGGAAGTGACCGGTCGACAGCTAGCCTACGGATAGGCGGGTGGTAACCGAAACGGTTGTACCCTCGCCTGTGTCCTCTGGTAACTTATCGAATAGAGTATAATTAAAATGAATTGTAGTGGTGGTTGGTGTAAGATAGGATCGAAGGGGAGACCGATGCAGTTACCCCTTCGCTACCATCCATAAGCAAACCATCCAAAATAGTAACTGATGGGGCCAGCTGCTAAGTTATTAAAATAAGTGAAAGATTATTGCAACCATTTGGTCTTGGTAATATATTTGCTGATTTTGCGTGTGTCTGTGAGAGACAAGTCACTAAGGTCTACGAAAAAGTATTTTCCTAAGTGTGTTTTGCGCATATAACGCCTCACGTATAGCCATTAATTCAGCCTGAAAGACGCTACAGTGGTCTGGGAGGCGTAGGGCAACGTTGATTTCGGGTGATGGAGAATAGACTCCCGCACCCGTGCCCGTCGCCATTTTGGATCCATCTGTATATACTTCAATTGCAAAGTTGTTACCTATTGTGCAATTCACCCATTCGGAACGTTCTGGGATTATTGCTCTGTATTTAATGTTAAAGTCCTCAAAAGGAATAGTATAATCCGTTATATTTGGGATTGTATCAGGAAGAACATCCGTATGGCCCATATGATAGTTGGTCCATTTCTGAGATTCTCTGAGTCTTAAGGCCGCCCTAGACGCAACCAGTTTCCCGTAGATGTCTACAGGAAGAAGGTGTAGTATTGTGTCTAAGGCAGCCGAAGGGGTGGATCTGAGAGCCCCCGTGATGCATATGCTGGCTGATCTTTGTACTCGTTCCATACATCTAGAGTTGTATTTTTTCTGTAGTGCGGGCCACCAAACCAAGATTCCGTAAAAGAGAATTGGTCTGACTACTGCAGTGTAGAGCCAATTTGTTACTCTAGGCTGAAGGCCCCATTTTGGACCTAGGGCCCTCCTACAGGTATGGATAGCAACCGCAGCTTTCCTTGTGCGGTCCTGAATATTAAGCTTCCAGTTAAGCTTACTGTCTAGAATTATGCCTAAATATTTAGCATGATTGCTAAATTTTAGCTCCTTGTTTTTGAGTTTTGGAGGAGTTAAATTGGGAACTTTGTACCTGTTTGTGAACAGGATTAGATCTGTTTTAGATGGGTTAACATCGAGTCCGACTGAATCCGTCCATTTAGCTAACTTGTGGAGAGCGGATTCCATGAGGTCTCTTATTGTGTTAGGGAATTTACCTGATATAGCGATAGCGATGTCATCTGCGTAGGCTATAACTTTGCAACCCATGTTGCTCAGGATGGTGAGTGCATCATTAACTACTAAGATCCAAAGCAGTGGCGACAACACTCCCCCCTGGGGTGTTCCCCTGCACACTGACCGTTTGGATTGGCAGCTCCCTAGTTCCGATAGGATCACTCTGCTGCTAAGCATGTTTTCTATCCAGACGCGAAAGCTGCTGTCAACCCCCAGTCTATGAAGTGCGTTGGAGATTCCTTCTGTTTTGACATTATTGAAGGCGCCTTCGATATCTAGGAAGGATACCATCACGAACTCTTTTATTGAGAGCGATTTTTCAATGGTACCTACTAGTGAGTGTAAAGCTGTCTCCACAGAAAAACCCTTGCGATATGCGTGTTGGGAATCTGATAGAGAGTTTGCTGATAGATTCTTACGAATGTAAGCATCAATGAGTCTTTCTAGTGTCTTCAAGAAGAAGGAGGAGAGACTGATTGGCCTAAGGTCCTTAGGCGAAACATGTGAGGCCTTGCCACACTTAGGTATAAAGATTACTTTAACCCTTCTCCATGATGCAGGAGTGTATCCGAATTTGAGGCAGGTTCGGAAGATCACTACAAGCCAGGGGGTTAGAATTTCTATAGATTTCTGTATTTCTACTGGTGTTATTTTATCTGGTCCAGGAGATTTATACGGAAGGAAGCTGTTGACGGCCCAATAGATATTACGGCTGTTTACAATCTCGACCGGTGATTCCTGGGCCGAGTAGTTGGGTAATGCTGATGGAGTATCATCTATTGTATTTATTACCAGGGAAGTGTGTGTTCAGGAGAAGATCCAGAGTCTCCTCGTTGGACGATGTCCAATCCCCGCAGGGTTTTTGGATAAAGCTAGGCATGGGTGCAGATTTGGAAATTATTTTCCTTAGCCTGCTCGAGTCGGTAGTGCTCTCTATGTTACCACAGAAGAGTCTCCATAACTGCTTTTGGGCTTTTTTAATCTCTGCCTTATATTGCCTCAGACTGATTTTGTACGTGTCCCAGTCTATTTGTAGTCGAGAGGACTTGGCTAAATTGAAGCATTTCCTACTTGCTTTACGCAACATTGATAAATGAGCATTCCACCACGGTGGTTTGATCCCTTTTCTGTGTCTACTTATCGGACAAGCTCTTTTAAAGGCTTCATTCATCGAATTGGTGACACTGTCAACCATAAGATCGATGTCCGATGGTGAGTTTGGTTGATTACCTAAGTTGCCGAGCTTCTGCTTTAGAAGGGAATTATAAACCTGCCAATTAGTTCTCTTGGGATTCCGGAAAGTTTCAAGTGGAGGTTTAATGAGGTCAATGTTAAATTGGATATAACGGTGGTCCGAGAAAGAAACATCCCTAGAGACCTTCCAGCTGCTAATTATTAGTTTAGGAGAGTTAGTAGCTAGAGTAATATCTAAGACTTCCTGCCTAATCCTATTGATAAAGGTAGGTTCTGAACCTTTGTTACATACTACGAGATTAGTTGTCATAATGTAATCAAAAAGACACTCACCCCTGTTATTTATGCCGCTGCTACCCCAGGGGGTGTGATGAGCGTTGGCATCCGCGCCCACCACGAGGGGAGTGTTGTCTTTCTCAGCTGCTTCTACCATTCTACGCACATTTGTTGCTGGGATGGGCCCTGTGTCATCGTAGGGCATGTAAGCGGCTGATAACCTTAGCTTGTTGCTGCACGTGTCTATCTCCACACAGACAAAATCCGGATCACTGAAATTGGGTATAAGGCGAGCTTTTAGACTGTTGTTTGCCAATATACAGGATCTAGGTTTACCTTCGTTTTTTATGTAAAATAACGTATAGTTCTTTGCCCTTAGTCCAAGTATGGTATTCTTACCATCCACCCAAGGTTCTTGGATGAGGACCACGTCTTCTCCGCCCGTTAGCAGGCGAAGCAGTAAATTAGCTGATGCTACTTTGGAGTGATGGAGGTTAATCTGTAGCAGTCTTAGCATTTTTGCTGACTGATACGGACGCCTCTATCACTGTCCTGTTGCTTTCCTCCGAATCAGAAGAAAGCTCGTCGCTGAGGTTGATCATGGGTGTGCCGTCGCTGGTCTTGCTGCCATCCGTAGCAGCTGGCTGCATTGCAACAGCCCGATATCCTTCCTCTACAGAGGCGGGAGAGGGACCGTCTAGTTCGGCATCCAGGCCGAGGTTAGTCAGCGTGGATACCACACCCGACAAAAGTCTCTCTTCCTTCTCCTGAACTCTGAGAACAAGCTCGTCCATGCCGTAGGAGAATTTATATCCCCTACTGCTAAGCAGATCGAGTGATTCCTTGTTCATGAGGAATGATACCAGCCTGCCTCTTTCTTCCGGTTCCCCGGCTTTAATAATCTTCCAATTGCTCGTTGGTAGATCGGGGTTTTGTAGACGAATCAGCCTAAGGATATCCGCTTCCGTTGATGGTCCTGGTGGTAGCCAGACACGACCTTTGGCGCGGACGGGTATATCGCTCCAGTGCATCACTTGGAGCCCTGCGTTGGTCCACAACGGTTTGATTTTCGGTATTGTTGATTTGAGAAAATCTACCGCACTGCTATTCTTGCATTTAACAAGTTTAACGCCACTGGAGAACCAGCCACCATCCACGAAGGACGGCGGTTCTGCCGAAGAATTTCCGTCCAGGAATTTTAGGACTTCTCCGGCTAGAATAGCTTTGAGCATCAACCAGTTCTCCCCGCTCATTTTCCCCTCGTCATTGCCGTTGTCGTAAATGCCGTAGAGCATGTTGTCTTTCACGACCTCATTGAAGGGTCTGTATGCCGTATCAGCATTCTTAGCCTTCTTTGAGGTCGCGGAAGCTTCCTCAAAAGATCTGGGTCGCTTGGTCGTTAGGACTTTTTTGGCAGGAACTACCGAGGGTCTTCCCGAAGCAGGAAGATTTTTCGGGTTGCCGCAAACTGATGTGTGTACTACTGAGACAGGAGTGAAGGATTTTGTAGATCCTTCCCTACGGAGAGGGGGTCTCTTCTTAGGGTTGGACTTACTGGGGCCGCTCGGGGGTAAGGACGGTTGGGTGGCATTGCTTGAGGAGGGATGCTGCGAACCCGAAGCAGGTTGGCTTGTGTCCCCCTTCAAAATTTCGCCAGCCCAACGAATCGTGTCCCTGTCCTTTTGATCCCAGGAACTGTCTGGTTTCGCCAGGACTGCGGCAAGTTTATGTTTTGCTGCACGTACCTGCTTGTGTCTTATGGCGCTCGGTGAGGTGTTTTTCCCGCGCCAAACATGCGACGATACAGCATTGAGTTGCCTGGATTCCGCATCCGAAACAGATGCGCCAGCGGATTTTGAATCCGAGTCAGACGGGATTGTGGAGTCATCGTCGTTGTCGGAAGTCAGTTTCCTATATTGTGTCAAGTCGTTGTCCTTGTTCATAGCCTGAAGGTCAGTTTTGTTGTTGTTGTTGTTGTATGGTTTTTTGTTTTGAAGGTCCATAAAAAATTCCCACGAGTAAGCCGGTGAAGAATGGTCCACCCCAACATAGCCGGTTCTGCTGGGGTAAGGCACTTGGATACGACAGGCCCTGCCAAGGCACCTGAAGGAGCTCGTATACGACTGATCATAAAACCCTCAGCCTTTCATCCCTGGGCACGGTTTGAATGAAACGCTCACACCACCACTGGAATTGGGTTGACTATGTTTTAGCTTCGGTTACCCTCCTCCGGAGACCTTACAGTATGGGAGACCCTGCTGCAATCGCCCTCCGGTATCAACAGGTACCTACTAAGCATCCACACCACGGCAAGGTACATAGTCGAAGATGGATGAACGTTCACGAATTCACAGTAGATAAAATTTGTTCTCTCTTAGACAGTTCTCCCAAAGGTTACATTTTTGAGGTTGACTTAAGTTATCCGATAGAATTGCATGATTTGCATTGCGATATACCATTTTGTCCAGAACTTATCTATCCTCCTAAATCTAAAAAAAAAAAATTATTAGCAACCTTATCAGATAAAAATAGATATGTGATTCATTATAGAAATTTATGTCAAGCTTTATTGCATGGTCTCAAATTAAATGAAGTACATTCAGTTCTCGAATTTGATCAATCTGCATGGCTTAAACCTTACATTGATTTAAATACACAATTAAGAACTCTAGCTACAAACGAACTTGACATTGAACGTTATAAGTTGTATAATAATGCAGTTTTCGGAAAATGTATGGAAAATGTTAGAAAATATAGCAATGTTATAGCACATTTACACCGCAACTAGATTCAACATTTCAGAAAAAAAATTTCGAAATCCAGTTTGGTGTTCCCACTGAAATTTCAACATTTCAAATGACAGCTAGTGTCAGAATTGATTACTGATCTTTTTTTCTGTAATAAAATAAAATAATTTTCTCTTTCCTCGGCTCAACAAAAAATGCTTTGCTTGTGTCTGTCCACTTCGTTCTTCCTTTTTTATATATTTTTCTATCCATGTTTTCACCTCGAAAAATTATTGATTTGTTGACAGGCTGAAAAGTCAATAAATGACGTGCGGAATTTGTAAAAAGGTTTGTTCGATTTGACAAACTTACAAATGCGGGGACGAAATGAAATTCAACATTTGGAAATGTTGAAAATGTATGGCGAAATGCTGGACATTTGGGCTGAAATGTTGAATTTAGCCGAAATGATGAATTTAGGTGCGGTGTAAATGTACTATTAGATTAGTTTCAAAATGGGAGGGCAGCAATGGGGCCAAAGCATTGATTGCATCGGCTTTTTTTTTCAAAACAGAACTGTCTTTAATGAAAATCTGGTGGCAATTGAACTTCAAAAAGCTGAAGTTTACTTCAACAAACCCATATATGTAGGATTATGTATTCTAGATATTACAAAAACTTTAATATATGAATATCACTATGATTATATGAAAATAAAATTTGGCGAAAATTGCACAGCTATGTACACTGATACAGACAGCTTACTTTATGAAATTTCTGGTAGTTATATATATGATAAGATTAAAAGTGATTGCAATATCCGTTTTGATACCAGCGACCAGGGCCGGACCAACCATACGTGCAAGATGTGCAAATGCACAAGGCGCCAAATTCTGGGGGCGCATTGTTAGCAAAGAAAAATTAATTTTATCTTGCTCGAACAAATACTACGCCATTTGCATTTTAAACAAAAAACTTGTTCAAATAAGCCCAAAATAACAACATCCATCACAAGTGTGCTGAATTATTTCTTGCACATTAACTCACATCCCTTACAATGCTGCAATTTCAAGGAGAATCTAACTCAAAATATAGGAAAATAAAATATCCCACTAGGCCTATGCAATTAATTTCTTACCTACCTAATCTGAAAATATTCCACCCTGTTCGTATAGGTATATTTCTTTCACATCCTCTTACATTTTGCAAAAGAGTCTAGTTCAAAAATCTCAAAACATAAAAGTTTCACCTCGTATGTGCAGGTTCTATTTCTTGCACGTTCACTCGCAAAATTTTCATACGAAAAAAATCAAACAAAAAGAATCATTCTTACGGAATCGTATGTGTCTGAACGTGCAGGTTTTTTACTTTGCACATATGGGATCGGATGGGATTTCTCATCTACGAAAGAGAAATTTCTCTTACAGCTGCAAAGAGCGCAAGTAGCTTTGGATTGTACTTTGTATTTATTTCATGAAAATATAGCACTCTCTTCCACTGAAAAAATTAAAGCTGCGACCTGCGAGGGATGAACGCATAGTGGAATCGTTTTTACACAGGCGATTCTGCATAAGGAATTTCTTTGGCTCTGACTAATGGAATTTTTGTTTTGTTTTATTTTTTTTTATGCTGTGTGCAAATATGAAAAAAGGGCGCTTTTTGTAAATCTCGCACAGGGCGCTAGTTTGGCTGGAGCCGGCGCTGGTTGTGTGTATCAACGTTTGGCAGCTGATTTATTTGCACAGTCTTTCAATTGCTAATATTGTGCTCTGAAGACGTGCTTTGCGATTTATCAGTATTTTTTCCAAGTTTTATCAAATTTTTATCAGCTTTTGACAGTTATTATACCCTCCAGAGGAAGGGATATTCACTTTGCCAATACATTTGTAACGCCAAGAAGGAGTCACCGGAGACCTCATAAAGTATATACGATATATTCTGAATCAGGATCACATTCTGAATCGATTTAGCCATGTCCGTCTGTCTGTCTGTCTGTCTGTCTATCTGTCTGTTGAAAGCACGATAGCGCCCAAAGCAATTGACGTAGGTAAATGAAATTTGGTGAGAGCACTTATTTTTATCAGCGTCAGGCTGATATTGAAAACGGGGTATGTCGGTCAAGTAGTTCTGGTACCTCCCATACAAAACCAATATTGGACCCATGTGTCTCTCTGGCTGTTGAAAGCACGATGGCGCCCAAAGTAATTGACGTAGCTGAATGAAATTTGGTAAAAGGACTTATTTTTATCGGCGTCAGGTTGGTATTCAAAATGGGCTATGTCGGTCAAGTAGTTCTGGTACCTCCCATACAAAACCAATATTAGACCCATGTGTATCTCTTTCCGTTGAAAACACGATAGCGTCCAAAAGAATCAACCTAGGTGAATGAAGTTTTGTGAAAGGACTTCTTTTATCGTCGTTAGGTTGGTATTAAAAATGGGCTATGTCGGTCAAGTAGTTCTGGTATTTTGCATGACTTGTATGCAGTGGAGGGTATCAAAACATAGGCCAGGCCGATGATAACACTTTTACTTGTTGTAATTCAATTTGAATAAATACATTGTTTTAAACCGATTTTTTGTGAAAATTACCAGCGAAAAGTGATTTCATGATTTCATCAAACTGATGAAGTGCGCACTGCGAATGGTTATGTCCGTGTGCATCGACAATCAGTCCAAACGTTAATTTCGGATTGTGCAATTAATTTTTAGGTGGTTTACTTTTAAAATCCAGTCTATATTATTTCTGTAGTTTTGTAATATATTTACCTCTTGCGGTTCACAAGCTCAACCAATCTTAACAAATAACGTGTCAAAAAAAAAAGAAATTTTCTAAGTTCTTATTTTTACTTTTTGAAAATATTAACAATTGAAAAAGTTGAGTTTTACTACATTAAATTTCATCTACGCAAACTCTGTGTACAAACTGCAAACTATGATTCAGGGTAATACCTTTATTTTATTCATCCTGCCCGTACAAACGACGCAATGAAAGAGAGTCGACGGCAAAATGGATTACAGATACAAGAGTATTATAGTGAAAACATGATACTGTTATGACTTTTCACACGTACTCACAAATCACAGTTTCACATTTCACTGTTCATACCAAAATTTGCGGGGGAATTGGGTAGGAGCGCTGGAGCTTAGTTTATGAACAACATTTTGTGTAAGGTAGATGAGAGATGATACTTTTGTAATAGTCAAATACTTTAGGTGATCACAAAATAACTGGACGAATTTGGCATCAATTTGTTATTTCAAAACATACCTAGTTTTGTTGTTAGTTGTCATTTGCACCGAGAATTCAAGGTAGTCTTGATATAATCTTAATATTATAAATGCGAAAGTCAGATTGTTTCCTTTTCACGGCCGCAAAACCAATTTTATTAATTTCTTTACCTATAGGGATAGATGGGACCTCTGAGAATAATGACATAGGATATGAATATTTTAATTGAGTTACTTGAAGTACCTACTAATTCTACGCAGATGAAATCGCGGGTACCAGCTTGTTTTTTAATAAACTTTTTTGTTTAAGTTTAAGAGAGAAACACGTGTACGCTGTATATATTATATGTTGATCAACCTACAATAAGAACTTAAAGTATGTAAAAATTAAATATAAAACTATTATGAAATATAAACTCTATAAAATAAAAAAATTAAAAAGTTGAAGTATGATTAACCATAATTTTTATTTGTAATTTGCAAAACTATAAAAAGTAGAATGGAATAAGCAACATTGTATAAAATAAAATACAAACATAACTAAAGGGTGATTTTTTAAGAGGTTTAGAACTTTTTAAAAAAAAAAACACAAAAAATTCGAAAAAATGAATGAAATATTTATTTGAATCGATAGTTTGAACCTTGCAATTTAATGTTTAAAGATAATTTCATGCAAATGTTGACCGCGGCTGCGTCTCAGGTAGCCCATCCTCTGAGTCCAATTTTGGCATACTCTTACACACATATCGGCCGGTATCTCACGAATGAATGCATGGATGTTGGCTTCCAGTGCGTCAATCGAAGCGGGCTTGTCCCTATACACATTAGCCTTGGCATACCCCCACAAAAAATAATCTAATGGTGTCAAATCGCACGATCTAGGCGGCCAATTGACCGGCCCGAAACGTGAAATTAACTGTTCACCAAACTCGCCTCGCAATTGCGCCATTGTTTCGCGTGCTGTGTGGCATGTGGCACCGTCTTGTTGAACCCACATATCATGCAAGTCAAGAACTTCCATTTCGGGCAAAAAAAAGTTTGTTATCATCGCTCGGTAGCGTTCACCATTGACAGTAACGCTGCGATTCGCATCATCTTTGAAGAAATATGGCCCAATAATGCCGCCGGCCCATAAACCGCACCAAACAGTAGCTTTTTCGGGATGCATTGGTAGCTGTTGCAATGCTTCTGGCTGATCTTCACTCCAAATGCGGCAATTTTGCTTATTTACGTACCCATTCAACCAAAAATGAGCCTCATCGCTGAACACAATTTTTCGATAAAAAAGCGGATCCTCGGCCAGCTTTCCAAGAGCCCATTCACCAAAAATTCGGCGTTGTGGTAGGTCGGCTGGCTTTAGTTCTTGCACCAGCTGTATCTTAAAAGGCTTTACGCCCAAATCCTTCCGCAAAATTTTCCACGTAGTGCTGTAACAAAGGCCTAACTGCTGGGAACGGCGCCGAATCGACATTTCGCGGTCTTCTGTCACACTAGCTGATACGGCCGCAATATTTTCTTCACTACGCACAGTACGTAAACGTGTTGGTGGTTTAATGTCCAACAAAGTAAATCTGGTGCGAAATTTGGTCACAATCTTCCGAATAGACTGCTCAAAAGGTCGAGAATGCCGATCATAAAATGGAAGCAGCGCGCGATGAACATTTCGAACCGAGCACGAATTTTGATAGTAAAATTCAATAATTTGCAAGCGTTGTTCATTTGTAAGACGATCCACGGTTAAATTGCAAACCAAACTGAAGCTGTTTGACAGTGACACAAGGTACTAAACACACGTCAGCTGTCAAAACCAGTGTTGCCAAAACCAAACCAGCTAAAAAATCACCCTTTATAAGTAGAATGAGTTAACGAAAAAAAATTTTAAATCAGAATACATGTAACTTTATAACATAGAATGAGAAATAAACTAAATAAGTACCTACCAGGGGCTACAATAAGTACGCCACCACCCTTTGCCATTTGCACGGGAGGAATCGCGAACGGCCTATATGTCATTTTTAAAACTATAGACGATAAC
The DNA here is from genome assembly GCA_948293265.1 of Cheilosia impressa. Classification (NCBI taxonomy): domain Eukaryota; kingdom Metazoa; phylum Arthropoda; class Insecta; order Diptera; family Syrphidae; genus Cheilosia; species Cheilosia impressa. The sequence continues at coordinate 66,823,353 of OX411880.1, read as the reverse complement.
CAAATATAATTCTTTGAGAAAACAAGCACTCGGAGGAGGAACGCGCATTAACAGCGAGGCGCGCACGTCCATTTTGGGAATAGCCGGATATATACAATCTGAGGGTACCTGCACAAATACGTTTTTCCTTGGTGAACGGAAAATTCAGTATGATTTCCATGTGATACCAGATTCATTCCCGGTACCAACTGATGGTATTTTGGGTGCCAACTTTTTGCAAGATTATGGAGCAATTATAAATTTAGAAAACTTAACGTTAGAACTCCAAAAGGGGATGCCTGTTTCAATACCCATAGTAAATTCAGACCATCATAATTCCGTTACCGTTCCTCCAAGATGCGAAGCCACCTATTGGTTCGATACGAAGCATGCGGACGATCGCATATTCCATCCACAAGAACTCTGCGAAGGAATCTTCATAGCAGGGTCAATTTCCAAACCAGTAGATGGCAAAAAGCCAATAAAAATTCTCAATACTCGAGAAACTGAAGCAGTTTGGAAATGGGTAGAACCAGTGTCCTCGCCATTGTGCGATTATTACGTTTTAAAATACGACAAATCAGAGGAATTACAGATAAAAAGAACTAAAAGGTTGATAGAAGAAATGGATCTCACCGCTTTAAATGAAGAAGAAAAATCCGAAATCATATCCATCTGCACAAAGTTTCAAGATATCTTTCATCTCAGTGGCGACAAACTTACCTATAGGTATACACATAGGAAGCGCCAACATACAACTTAAGAATGGAACTACTCCAAAGTATACAAAACCGTATAGGCTACCACATTCGCAGAAGCAAAACACACAGGAGGAAGTACAGGAAATGCTTCAAGACGACATTATAGAACCATCTGTATCTGCTTGGAACTCGCCTATCCTTATCGTGCCAAAGAAAAAAGACCCTATGACCGGATTACAAAAGTGTAGGATCGTGATCGATTACCGACAACTAAACGAAGTCATAGAAGACGACAAGTTCCCGTTGCCTAAGATAACGGATATCTACGATATGGTAGGAGGAGCCAAATGGTTTTCATGCATAGACTTAAGTCAAGGCTACTACCAAATGGAGTTAGACACTGAATGCAGACCATGTACAGCTTTCTCGACGGAAAATGGGCACTACCAGCTAAAGCGCCTGCCATGTCCATCGCGCTATCCGGGTTGACATATTCAAGATGTTTTGTCTACCTCGACGACCTAATTGTTTCTGGTAGCAGTTTACATCAACACAACAAAAACCTATTGGACGTATTTCAAAGACTAAGAGAAGTGAACTTTAAAATACACCATGGAAAATTCACTTTTCTCCGCAAAGAAGTACTATACCTGGGTCATATTATCTCAGACAAAGGCATTGTACCCGACCCATCCAAGTCAACAGCTATACGAAATTTCCCCATCCCTACCAATGCAGAAGAAGTAAGAAGATTCGTTGCATTTGCCAATTATTATCGCAAATTTATTCCTTATTTCGCAACAATAGCCATTTCACTAAATAAACTACTAAAAAAAATACTGAATACAAATTCAACCGAGATTGCATAGAGTCATTTAACATGCTTAAGGAAATACTGGCAAGTCCGCAAGTTCTACAATTTCAGAACTTTGAGAAGGAATTCATCCTAAGAACTGATGCCTCAGGGTTCGCCGTAGGAGCAGTCTTATGAAACTATAATGATAGACCCGTAGCTTATGCTAGTAAAATCCTAAATAACGCCGAAAGAAACTACAGTACGATAGAAAAGGAATTACTAGCTATAGTTTGGGCAATCAAACACTATAGACCGTATCTTTTCGGAAGACGTTTTAAGATTCTCACCGACCATAGACCACTAGTATACATATTTTCATTGAAAGAGAACCTTCAAGTAGATTGACCAAATTAAGATTATTGTTGGAAGAATATAATTTCTATGTGGAATATTCACCGGGAAAAAATTACTGTACTGCGGATGCTCTCAGCCGAATACAGCTAGATGCTGAAGATTTAAGGAAACTTTATGTGTGCGTGACAATAAGGTCGAAGAAAAAGAAAGCCTAATTACCGAACTGCTAAAACCACCGAAGCCAGGTTTAAAACTCGTTGAGTTAAGATAATAGGTAGTTTCGATAACATACCAAATAAGGGTTTGAAGATAATATAGGTCCAAGTAAAAGATTGGCCTACATACCGAAAGAAAATTGTATACTCCTAAAATGGGACAAGGATTGCACTATAGCTCGATCAGCATCATTCGACAGAATGTTGTTGAGGGACGTGCGAACAATCTGCGGAACCCTATTAATTAAAAACAAGTAAAAGTGTTATCATCGGCCTGGCCGATGCTTTGATACCCTCCACTGCATACAAGTCATGCAAAATTGGTTTTGTGAGGGAGGTACCAGAACTACTTGACCGACATAGCAGGTTTTCAATACCAACCTAACGACGATAAAAAGAAGTTCTCCCACCAAATTTCATTCACCTACGTCAATTACTTTGGGCGCTATCGTGCTTTCAACAGACAGAGAGGCATGGGTCCAATATTGGTTTTGTATGGGAGGTACCAGAACTACTTGACCGACATAGCCCATTTTCAATACCAACCTGACGCCGATAAAAAGAAGTCCTTTCACCAAATTTCATTCACCTACGTCAATTACTTTGGGCGCTATCGTGCTTTCAACAGACAGAGAGGCATGGGTCCAATATTGGTTTTGTATGGGAGGTACCAGAACTACTTGACCGACATAGCCCATTTTCAATACCAACCTGACGCCGATAAAAAGAAGTGATTTCACCAAATTTCATTCACCTACGTCGATTACTTTGGGCGCTATCGTGCTTTCAACAGACAGAGAGACATATGGGTCCAATATTGGTTTTGTATGGGAGGTACCAGAACTACTTGACCGACATAGCCCATTTTCAATACCAACCTGACGCCGATAAAAAGAAGTCCTTTCACCAAATTTCATTCACCTACGTCAATTACTTTGGCCGCTATCGTGCATTCAACAGACAGACAGACAGACAGACAGACAGACAGACAGACAGACGGACATGGCTAAATCGATTCAGAATGTGATCCTGATTCATAATATATATACTTTATGAGGTCTCCGGTGACTCCTTCTTGGCGTTACATTTGTATTGGCAAAGTGAATATACCTTCCTCTGGAGGGTATAAAAAGAAAGTGATGTTAGTTACTACGCTTATAATTCGAGAACGCCTGGACCGATTTCGATGATTTGCGCCAATTCTGACTGGCCAAACAAGAAGAATACCCGAAAAATCCCTGGAAACAAATTTATGAATAAAATTTATTTTCCCATACATTTATGACTTTTAATTTTACTTCTCCTTCTGAAAATTTTTTTTAACATTTTTTTACGACAATTATTTTTTTACAAAAGATGTGAGACAATTGTTTTTGTATCAATCAAACTATTAATTTCGTATTGTGCAATTAATTGATGATTTATTCTTTTTTCATTGAATTTTTTTTTCAAATCATAAGTTAACAACGAAGATATTTTATTTTGTGAAGTTAGAACATCCTATAATTCTCAGTGTTATTCACAATCACAATGCCGCGATCCAGAAGATCTAACTTTTCGCAGCGAACCCGTAATGCAAGTAAAGCTCGGAATATCGCCAGTCAATTGAATACGGAAATCGCATTAGAACTCAAGAACGCCTGGACCGATTTTGATGATTCGCACCAATTCGGACTGGTCTCCGGCGAATACTCTAAAAATTCCCGAAAACTCCCCAAAAAAAAAAAAATTATGAAGAAAATTCATTTTCCCATACGTTTTGTATTGAGCGATTTCACGACGCCATTTTCATGATAGATGATGTTTATGTTTACGTTACATAATTGTTTTCATAATTTTTTGCGACATTAGTTTTGCACCAAATTTGTGTGACAAATTTTGTTTTTGTAGCAATGTTTTTTTAACACACACACGGACCAACCATATGTGCAAGATGTGCAAATGCACAGGGCGCCAAATTCTGGTGGCGCATTGTTAGGAAAGAAAAATTAATTTTATCTTGCTCGAACAAATACTACACCATTTGCATTTTAAACAAAAAGCTTGTTCAATTAAGCCCAAAATAAAAACATCCATCACAAGTGTGCTGAATTATTTCTTGCACATTAACTCACATCCCTTACAATGCTGCAACTTCAAGGAGAATATAACTTAAAATATAGCAAAATAAAATATCCCCTAGGCCTATGCAATTAATTTCTTACCTACCTAATCTGAAAATATTCCACCCTGTTCGTTCACATCCTCTTACATTTTGCAAAAGAGTCTAGTTCAAAAATCTCAAAACAAAAAAGTTTCGCCTCGTATGTGCAGGTTTTATTTCTTGCACATTCACTCGCAAAATTTTCATATGAAAAAAATCAAACAAAAAAAATCATTCTTACGGAATCGTATGTGTCTGAACGTGCAGGTTTTTTACTTTGCACATATGGGATCGGATGGGATTTCTCATCTACGAAAGAGAAATTTCTCTTACAGCTACAAAGAGAGCAAGCAGCTTTGGAATGTACTTTGTATTTCATGAAAATATAGCATTCTCTTCCACTGAAAAAATTAAAGCTGCGACCTGCGAGGGATGAACGCATAGTGGAATCCATAAACTAAGTATTAAATAGACCGTCAGCTCTTTCAACTTAAGAGAATTTGCCTACAAGCTGTTTTCGGTGTTACTATGTGCCAAAGTATGTGTGCCAATGTTAAAGTAAATTAGACGCACGCATACACTTGCACATACTAACCTGACAGATGCCTCTGACAGTTTATTCCGTGGTAACATTGGAAAAAATTCAAATAATTCAAATAATTTCCCGTTATCGGGACGTGTTAAGAAAGCGGTGGGTGTGGTGTGGTGAATTTAGTACCAAATTATGTTAAAACGCATGGTAGGTATACATTACTAGGATTTCTTTCATTTTACCTTGATAATTTATATAGTACGGGATGTTTACATTTTTGTTGTAAACAATGAAAATCGATGAACTTATGAATCATTGACAAAAATAAAAAAAAAGAAGCTTATTAATATAAAAAAATCTGATTACTAGGTAATGATTTTGAATCGTAGGAATTAAAAGAAAATTGTAAACAGCAAAACTTAAATGTGTGAGACATATCAGTGCCCATGTTCTGTTATTATCACATAGATATATTTATCACAAAAACGATATGAATTGAAAGAAAATGCTCCTGAGTTAAGTAAATAAATTTTCGCATCGATACTTTATAAGCATTTTCTTTCAATTCATATCGTTTTTGTGACAAATATATCGATGTTATAATTACAGAACATGGTGGTTGGGTGTTGTGTGAATAGGGATGGGCATCTGATTGGCATCAACTTGGCGATGTCCAGTGTCGCAACTATCTCACACTCACCAATTGTGCTTATTTTACCTCCCCGTGGTCACCACCGGGTACTGGTCTATGTCCACCCGGACTTGACTTGCTAAACTTATAAGCGCGAGTGTTGAACACGAAGAAAATAGCAACACTATAATGCTCTGTCGGATTGACTGTCTGTTCGAGTCTCAGAAGTCTAACATGAGCCCCTCAGAAAGAGGACGTACGGCGGATGAATTTACATAGCTGAATCAACGGTGGCGTCAACAGTCAACATGGCAGATACCTCAATGGGCTACTCTGACGTATTTGGAGCTGAGGTCATTGAGGATTTTCAACACTAGTCAGGGTGTTGAAATAGAGATGGTGGCGGAAGAGCCCTTAATGGGTCAACGGCAGCTCTCACATCCCCGCAGCGGGTTACTGACTCCGGAATATTCCGGCTCCTTTTGTCCAAGGGGTCGCAAAAAGGGCCTGGTCCTCCAGGTTGGGGGTTGTACGCCGGGGTAACTGCCCGACTACGTAAAAATTACATAGTTGCGAAGCATCAACAAGCCTCGGATACGGATGATCTTACTGTTGACGAACCTGGCAAACGATTAAAGGACAACGAATTTCGGATCTGTACGTGGAATGTTAGGTCCCTTAACAGACCGCGTGCAGCCGAACAATTAGCGGAAGCCCTGAACCACTATAAAGCAGATCTAACCGCCATCCAAGAAGTGCGATGGGATGGCCCGGGCAAAAAGAGGATGAAAAACTGCGATATTTATTACGGCGACTGCTATCGGCAACAAAAACAGCGCTTATTCGGATGTGGATTCGTCGTTGGCGCCAGACTTAGGCAAGAAGTCTTAAGTTTCAACTATGTAAACGAGCGCATCACGACAATCCGCATCAAGGCTAAATTCGGCAACATTAGCTTAATATGCGCGCACGCCCCCACGGAGGAGAAAGACGACGACACCAAAGAAAGGTTCTACGAGCTCTTGGACCACACTTACGAGCAATGCCCTAGCTATGACATTAAAATTGTCTTAGGCGATTTTAACGCCAAGCTAGGAAGAGAGGGCATCTTTGGTAGTACTGTCGGAAAGTACAGCCTACACGACACCACCTCCGACAACGGATTTAGGCTGATCGATTTCGCGGCGGGGCGAAATGTTGTCATAGCTAGCACACGGTTCCCGCATCTCGATATTCACAAAGGCACATGGAGATCTCCTGATCAATCAACCGTCAACCAGATTGACCACGTTGCGATCGACGCAAGGCACTCCTCCAGTATTATGGATGTCCGAACGTTCCGAGCGGCCAACATTGACTCGGACCACTACCTTGTTGTAGCCAAGGTACGACTCCGGATATCCCGAACGCCGCCAAGACAAGTAAATACTGTGAGGAAGTTTGACGTCGGACGGCTACAATCGCAAGAGATCACCAGATCCTTTTCCGATCGAGTCTCTCTCAATCTCTCAAGAGGTCCTATGCAGCCAGCATCAAGTATTGAAGACCAGTGGCAACATTGCCAAAAAGCCATCAGAGACGCCGCCTCTGATGTGCTGGGTTTCACCCGACCACCACAACGAAACCCCTGGTTCGACGACGAGTGCCGGCAAGCACATGCAGCGAAGCAAGAGGCATACAAAGCGGCGCTGCAAAGGAGGACAAGAGCTGCTCGTGAGCTCTACGTGCAGAAGAGAAGAGACGAACACCGGCTTCTAAGGAGAAAAAAGAAAGAGCATGAGAAGCGCGCGATCGAGGAAATAGAGAGATGTTACAACAGGAATGAGGTTCGGAAGTTCTACCAGAGGGTAAAAAGGACTTCACAAGGCTACAGAACCCGAACCGAAGCCTGCAAGGACGAACAAGGGAACATCGTAGTAGAATCGCAGTCGATGCTGAGGATATGGAAGAACTACTTCTGCAGACTGTTTAACGGCGATGACGTCTTACATTCCGCTGTCAGGCAGAATGAACCGTTCAACCTGGACGATGAGGATCAACAATACCGTCCACCCGACTTGGACGAGGTTAAGATAGCTATATCTAAACTGAAGTCCAACAAAGCCGCTGGAGCAGATGGCCTAGCCGCCGAGCTGTTCAAAGCGGCAGGCGATGACTTGGTTAGGAGCATGCACCAACTCATCTGTAAAATATGGTCGGAGGAAAGTATGCCCGATGAATGGAACCTCAGCATTGTTTGCCCGATCTTCAAGAAAGGAGACCCTCTGAACTGCGCCAATTACAGAGGTATCAGTCTTCTAAACATTGCCTATAAGATCTTATCTGCCGTTTTGTGTGAACGCCTGAAGCCTTTCGTAAACAACCTGATTGGTCCATATCAGTGTGGCTTCAGGCCAGGAAAGTCCACCATAGACCAAATATTCACACTGCGGCAGATCTTGGAGAAAACCCAGGAACTTCAAATCGATACCCACCACCTTTTTATCGACTTTAAGGCCGCCTATGACAGCATTTATAGGGACGAACTATACAGAGCAATGTCTAGTTTTGGCATCCCTGCCAAACTCGTCCGTTTGTGCAGGATGACGATGGAGAATGCACGCTGCTCCATCAAGGTCGGTAAAGAACTTACCGAGACCTTCGATGTCAAAAAAGGATTTAGACAAGGCGATGCGCTGTCATGTGACTTCTTCAACATCGTTCTTGAAAGAATAGTGCAAAACTCAAACGCCAACACCAGAGGCACTATCTTTCAAAAGTCCGTCCAATTACTCGCATACGCCGATGACATTGACATAATTGGCAGAACGCAGCGTGATGTTAATGGCGCGTTTGTGAGTATTGAGACTGAGGCGGCGAAGATGGGTTTGGCGGTTAATGAAGGCAAAACGAAGTATATGCTGTCAACTAAAAAGGACACCCAACACCGACGGCTCGGACAGAACGTCGCAATAGACAGATATAACTTTGAGGTGGTTAAGGACTTTGTCTACCTAGGCTCCGCTATGAACTCAGACAACGACACCAGCGCTGAGGTTAAACGTAGAATTACTCTTGCCAATCGCTGTTTCTTTGGGCTAAGAAGGCAATTGAGTAGCAAAGCCCTCTCCCGAACAACTAGAGTGACCCTTTATAAGACCCTTATCATCCCAGTTCTGCTATATGGCGCAGAGGCATGGACGCTATCAAAAGCGGATGAGGTAACTCTCGGTTGTTTCGAGAGAAAAATTCTTCGTGTTATTTTTGGTCCCGTCTGCATTGACGGTGAATGGAGAAGGAGATTTAACGACGAACTGTACGGGCTGTACAGCGACATCGACCTAGTCAGAAGAGTGAAGGTCCAACGACTGAGGTGGCTGGGTCATGTAGAGCGAATGGACACGAATGCTCCGGCCCGGAAGATCTTCGAATCCATACCCGAGGGAAGGCGCAGTAGAGGAAGACCGCGACTCAGGTGGCGCACGCAAGTGGAAGGGGACCTTAACCAACTTAGCGTGCGAAACTGGAGACAGCTAGCTAAAGATCGCGCTAGCTGGAGACGCTTGTTGGTTGAGGCCCAGGTCCACCCCGGACTGTAGCGCCACCTTAAGTAAGTAAGTAATTACAGAACATGGGTACAGGGAAAAAATCAGTGAACATGTTTATTTCCAATGTAGGTACCTATACCTATATCTATATTTAAAGTTTCGTTCTTTCCCGTATACATTTTAAAGAAAACTAATTTTCGTTGATTGTGTCTATTCGACTTTTTCTTTTTATTATAAAACCGAATTATTAATATTCTGGGCTCACGCAATTCATTTCAAATGTAATTTTTAATTATGTCAATTGTATTAAATTTTTTAATAAATTTAATTTTTTTTTTGTTTTCCATTAATGAATGGAATCTTTATGAAAAGATTGGGCCTTACTAAATTTAAGTAAGAGTAGTTCACAGTGGTTATATTTTCCATACAAATTTTGCAAATGTGAGCTTCCGTAAATTTAAAGTCGATATTAAATTTGTTATTAGCTAATACTCGCAGTATAACTCAAAAATCATGCCCACACAGAAATGTTTATATCTTTTCCCTAGAACATATTTTAAATTTGAATGTTCTTAATCAATGCTTATCTTTATATTGGTTACCTATCGTTTTTCTGTCGCCCCTTCGGGTAGGGGAAAGAATATACCCGAGGTAGGCATGCCTGTCGTAAGAGTCGACTAAAATCCAACTCCGCCTTGTTACGAAAGTAGCATGCCGGTCCAAAGCCCGGGTAAAGGAGGATGGTTTGAGGTAACAGCTTTTTAGCTTATCCTCAGTAAAAATAGAACTGTTAGTGTATTCTAACCCACAGGAGCCAGTGGTTAACACTCAACTATGCTATGAATGAAGAAACAAACGGAGTTGTCTACTCCAGGTGGTAATGGCAATAGCCAAAATTCACCCGTAGTCTTCTCGACTACGGCCGGGGCACGGATTCTGGAGGCCCCAACATTCATACCCGAACCCACAAGCGACTCTTGCGGCTCTATGTCCGATTTCCTCGGCAAATTGAGCATGAGACAAGCTGCTGCCCACTGCACTGCTACTGACGGCCAGACTCGGGAAACCTCTATGGTTGAACGGGCACCCGAAGAGGCGGGCTCTGAGCGGCGCTTGTCTAAGGGACAGCGGAAGAGGAAAAGGAAGAAGTTGTCAGATCTGCGGCGCAAAGATGCTTTACCGGCTGAAGGCGCAAGCTTTTCTCTCAGCTCTTCGGCGGCGCCTTTGAAAAGGAACAGGTCAGTGGAGGTCTCACCAACTGAAGCTGACCAACCCCTTGGATTGGGCTCTGCCTCCTCTTCTGCCGAACCGAAAAGCAAGAAGAAGCGACCCAAGCTCGTAAAGAGAATCAAACCTGCTCAAGTCTGTGAGTCCGACCGTGCACGGTCTCCAAATGAAACCGGTGCTGCTACCAGCAATGGAATCAGTGCTGGTGGACGGAAACCGGATGCTGCGATCGCACCTACGGACGTGAGCTCAAGACCCGCATGCGACCCTTGTGGCTCTATGTCCGATTCACTCGGCAATTTGAGCACGGGACAAGCTGCTGCCCACTGCACTGCCACTGACGGCCTGACTCGGGATACCTCTATGGTTGAACGGGCTCCTGAAGAGGCAGGCTCTGAGCGGCGCCTGTCTAAGGGACAGCGGAAGAGGAAAATGAAGAAGCTGTTGGATCAGCAGCGCAAAGAAGCCTTACCGGCTGAAGGCGCAAGCTCGTCTCTCAGCTCTTCGGTGGTGCCTTTGAAAAGGAACAGGTCGGTGGAGGTCTCACAAACTGAAGCTAACCAACCCCTTGGACTGGGCGCTGCCTCCTCTTCTGCCGAATTCATTTCCATTTCAATGCCAAATAGTGCAATTAGAGGACGAAACCCAGAGTCTACAACCATTTTGTTTACTCAGATAAACCTACAACACTGCAAGGCTGCTACTGCTCTTTTAAGTAGTAGGCTTGCGGTATGTAGAACAAAGAACTGCATAACATCCATCCAAGAACCGTGGGTGTGGAAAAATCGCATCTGTGGCCTTGGTGAGTTAAGCGGTTCGCACAACGTTCTTAACGATAAGCTGTCCGAGAGACCTAGGACATGTCTTGTTGTATCGAAATCCCTCACGGCAGTTACAATCAAACGGTTCTGTTGCCAGGATCTGGTTGCGGCAACTATTACTTACCATGCTAACGGCAATTGGGAAACCTTTGTCATTGCATCGGCTTACTTTCCCTACGACTCTTTAACTCCTCCACCACCAAAGGCTGTTGTTGAGCTCGTAGAGTACTGCGAGTCCAAAAAGATAGGTCTTATCTTATGTTGCGATGCTAATGCTCAAAACACTGTTTGGGGCAGCAGCAAGTGTAATATACGAGGAGATCGTCTTCTGGACTTCATCCTATCGTCTGACATCACCATCAATAATGTAGGTTGTCGACCAACATTTGTTACAGCCAGGAGACAGCAAGTAATTGGTTTTAACCTGTCCAACAGGCACTGCAAGACTATTATAAATTGGAGAGTATCGCCAGATAGCACTTTGTCAGATCACAGATACATCGAATTTCAAATCTACTGTGAAGTTTCACCTTCGCTGGAGAGGAGAAATCCGAGGAAGACAAATTGGGCTCGGTTTGAGGAGGAGCTTGGCAATTCTGTTAAAGCACCACTCAAACTGAGATCAATACAGGGGGTAGAGAGGTCTGCTCAGGATCTGAGCAGCGTCATTATCCGTTGTTTTGAGCTAGCGTGTCCAGTTTCAAAAAACTCCTGTAGAAAACCGGTACCTTGGTGGAATACCGAACTGCAGTGTATTCGCAGAGAAACCAGAAAGCTCCTAAATAGGTCTTTAAAAACCAACTTGGCAGAAGACTGGAATCAGTATCGATCGAAACAAAAAGAATTTAAGAGACTAATTCGTAAATCGAAAACCGACTCTTATAGGAAATTTTGTGAGGAGGTCGCTTCACTAAGTGCAACCAGTAGGCTTGTTAAAGTCCTTAATAGGGACAGACCAAGTAAACTGGAATCGCTCCAAAAATCTGATGGTACCTACACTGAGACAAAGGCGGAGACTTTTAGTCTTCTGCTGGAGACTCACTTCCCGGGAAATCAGGTCATTACGTGCTCTTCAGTGGTACCGCCTATGGTGGCCACTTCTGAACTATCCAACACCACGCGGCGTAGTTGGTATGTTGCATCCAGAGTGGTGACGGACGAAGCTATCAAATATGCAATTGCATCTTTTGAGAGTTTCAAGTCACCGGGTCCGGATGGAATTTATCCGGCTATGCTGAAACAAGGTTTTAGTCAGCTGATGCCGACGCTGAAAAGAATTTTCACCGCTAGCTTGGCCTTGGCCTACATACCTTCCCCTTGGCGTATGGTTAAAGTCGTGTTTATACCAAAGATAGGTAAGACCGACTACACTCTCGCCAAAAGTTTCAGACCCATAAGTCTGTCTTCCTTCCTGCTGAAAAGCTTGGAGAGACTGGTTGAACTGCACGTGCGCAATGTTGCTCTTCGATCGCATCCTCTTTCTTTGATGCAATATGCCTATCAGCGTGGAAAATCCTGTGAAACCGCGCTTCAAAACCTTGTTGGTAGGATTGAAAGTGCTCTTGATCGGAAGGAGTACGCGCTGGGTATTTTCGTCGATATCGAGGGTGCTTTTGATAATGCGACTTTTGATAGCATGTGCAATGCAGCCAGACATCATGGTGTAGATGAAACATTGGTTTTGTGGATTAAAGCAATGCTAATGTACAGGACGTTGGTTGCCGAGGCGGATTGTGGCAAATGCGTCATGACTGGGGTGAACATAGGCTGCCCTCAAGGTGGTGTTCTTTCTCCGCTCTTATGGTGTATGGTAGTGGACTCTCTGCTAACGGCTCTCAATCATCCTGGAACCTACACACAAGCCTATGCGGATGATGTCGCCGTTCTGTCTGTCGGTTCAGACCTAAGGACCGTCTGCTCTCGGGCGCAGAGATCTTTGGGCCTTATCGACGATTGGTGCACAAGAAATAGGCTTTCAGTGAATCCTCTTAAAACTACGGTTGTTCTCTTCACGAGAAGGAGAAAGATCACTGGTCTGACTCAGCTTGTGCTAAAAGGCGCCACTATCCCGATATCCGATGAAGTCAAATATCTGGGAGTAATCCTCGATAGAAAGCTTCTTTGGTCCAAGCATGTTGAATCAAAAACCGATAAAGCGCTGTCAACTTTCTGGCAGTGCAAAGGCGCTTTTGGCAAGACATGGGGCTTATCTCCTAAAAGGGTCCTTTGGATCTATACGGCAATGATAAGACCACTTCTCTCATATGCATCGGTTGTATGGTGGAACAGGCTTTCGCGGAAACGTGTTACTGCCTCTCTTGCCAAACTTCAAAGAACGGTTTGTCTTGGATGCACAGGGGCCTTCCCTAGCACTCCGGGCTCTGCTCTAGATGCTATGATGAACCTCCCCCCTCTTGATATTTTTATCATGGGGTGTACGCTGAAAACCATTTCTCGGTTAAAGAGAGGTGGCTTTTGGTACCACGCGCATTGGAATTTTGAGGAACTTGTGCGAGAATTGTCCTTTGACCCCTGTCTTATGGACATGCCGTCTGACGCAATGACCCCAGAAATCCTACTGCGACAAAACTACCATGTCAACTTTCCTCAGGAAAAGGAATGGCTTCGGTCAGACTCTGAGCCTGGGAAAGAATGTCATCGTGTATTCACGGATGGCTCCAGAACTGGACAAGGGTCTGGTTCTGGTGTCTTTGTGGAAAGCGAGAACATTAGACTACACTACCCCTTAGGTAACCATGCGTCTGTCTTCCAAACGGAGATTTTCGCTATCCTTATGGCTATGCGCTACATCGTGACAAACAGGTGGAGGGCTAGAAGCATATGCGTTTGCAGTGATAGCCAAGCTGCATTAAAAGCATTGCTTAACCCTCTTACCTCGTCCAAGTTAGTGCTCGAACTCAAGCTTTCTCTGAACTTAGTCGGAAGGCTCAACACCGTGAATCTTGTCTGGGTCTCAGGTCACACTGTTATCCAGGGAAATGAGATCGCTGATGAGCTTGCCAGACGGGGTTCAGAAGAGGCTTTCTCAGGACCTGAACCTGCGTTGGGTCTGCCTGCTTCTGTGGTTAGGTCATCCATTGATACTTGGGTTTCTCGTGAACACGAGCGTCGGTGGCGAGACTGTGCTGGATGTAGGCAGACCAAACGACTGCGTCCGGACATCTGCAAAAGGTCCGCGTCTTTCCTTCTATCCCTTAGGAGAATGGACTGCAGACTGCTTGTGGGCGTCCTTTCGGGCCACGAAGCTTTTGCCAAACACTTAAATGTGTTGGGCTTGAGCAACACCACTATCTGTCCTGCTTGTGGAGAGGACGATGATACAGCGGAGCACTTCCTCTGTAGCTGTCCCGCCCTTGCTCGCATCAGGTGGCGGATCTTTGGGGCTGATGTGGTGAGTGCCGAACATCTAAGCTCTTCATCACTGAAGCTCCTTCTCATCTTTCTTCGAAAGACGGGAAAACTAAGTACAGTAATGTAAGGTGTCTGTTTGGCAGTACAATGGACCTGTAGTTTGTGTCTGAGTGCTCCATCGGATAGTAACAACCTCCGACAAAAAAAAAAAAAAAATCGTTTTTCTGTCGACATTTTAAGGGAAATAATTTTTTACCAACAACAACAAATGAAAACAGACACAATAGTTATAGGATCAAAAATAACTTATTTTATTTTAACAAATGCATTTTTCACACTTTATTCCTTTATTTATTCATATTGCTTACATTCGCTTTACGCATTTTGTAAAACACATTTTTTCGTGGTGAAATAAAACAACGAATTCAAACTCTCAGAACGCATCCATCAGCTGACAGAAACTCACCAAATACACTAACTCTCAGCAGTGTTCTTAGCGCTCTCTCTTTATTTTTCCCACGAAGCGTATTAATTGTTCCCTTTTAACTTAACTCAAATTCCCTCGATTTTTTAATGAAACAAACCGTACTTTAAAAGTAAAATTTGTATTGTTCGGAAAGAAAATCACATTAAATTATTCTTCAGTATAAAAATCGCAGTTTTCAAACATTATAATGCATTTTTTTGGTACTAGAAATTGTTGCTAGAGGAAAATCTCCTTTTTATGTACATTTAGTGCGTTGATATTCATGGTGAAATGTAATTTGAATGTTTTCTAGTCAAATTGTTGATATTCACACAATTTTGATGTTTTTTCATTTAACGCATGGAAGGCTTTTCGGAAATCGTAATTCCCACAAAAAGGTAGAAATACTACTATGTAGGAACACTGCTGAGTGTCATTATTTTTTTTACTTCTCCCGCCAATTAGAATTTCTTTTTTTGCTGCTTCACACGTATTCACAGATAGGGAATTTAAGAGAGAATTTTCTTTACAAAATTTGAGGGGGGAATCGGATAGGTGCGCGGGAACTGACGGTCTATTTAATACTTAGTTTATGGTGGAATCGTTTTTACACAGGCGATTCTGCCTTCTGCATAAGGAATTTCTTTGGCTCTGACTAATGGAATTTTTGTTTTGTTTTATTTTTTTTATGCTGTGTGCAAATATGAAAAAAGGGCGCTTTCTGTAAATCTCGCACAGGGCGCTAGTTTGGCTGAAGCCGGCGCTGCCAGTGACTATCCACAAAGTAATATTTGGGGAATACCTCAAGCAAAAAAAAAGGTAATAGGTTTAATGAAAGATGAAATGAATGGACATATAATCTCGCATTTTGTAGGATTAAGATCAAAAATGTATTCAATAAATGTAGAAAATAAGGAAAGCGTAAAAAAATTAAAGGTGTAAAGAAAAATGTTGTCAAAAAAGATTTTTTTTTGAATGACTTTTTAGATTGTTTAGTTAATAACAATAATAAAACTGTTGAGCAAAACTTAATAAGATCGCAAAAACATATAGTAAGTAGCATTACTCAAAAAAAAAAAAATAGCGTTAAGTGCGACAGATGATAAACGATATGCAATACAAAATAGTTATTGCACATTACCGTCGGGTCATTACAAAATAAGCTAAACCAATTATAAAAATAAAATTGAAAAAAAAAAATTCTCATTTGAATTTTCTTCACATAAGTCGATTGTGGTTTGAAGTTTGAAAGATAAATTAGTTTTCAGGTTTAGTAAGTATAGTAAAACAACAACAGCTGTTTTTTATTATCAGCTATGATCCATATAGATCATCGATTTACATGCAATTACAACAACAGCACATGATCCTGCTTCTCATCGAGATCATGAAACATGATCTGAAAATTATTTCCACTATTTCCCACTAGATGGCTTGTTTAATTTTTAAGTGTTGGTGTGCCTGCAAACGATAGCCACACAGTCACGTTGCCAGACTAAAAAGTGTAACAAAAAAAAAATCAATTGATTTTTTCGCATTCGAGTTCCGAGTTATTTTTTTTCGTTCTTTAAAGGTATATGCAGACCAGCCAAACACTTGATAAACAATTAAATACCTAGATATCTCATAAATATTTCTTAAACATTTATTAAACAAAACAATTTTTATGAAATGTTTTGCTGGTTTGAAAACATTTATGAAATGTTTCACAGTTTCCCAATCGTGATGGGAAATATTTTTTGTTTTACAAGTTTCCCTGCAGAAAGTAAATGCTGTTTTTCGATTTTTTTTTTTGTAAATAAAATACAAATGTCAAGAAAAGCTTGGGATACCTACGTAATGAGAAAGTGATGAATGAACAATTATTTGAATTAAATTGCGTGCCGCGTGATTCCCTAATCTAATTATAATCCTACCACATATTTTTTTTCTTATCCAAAAAAGGATGAAATTTAAATATTTCATAAACATTTCAGAAATCTTTTACAAATGTTTATGAAATGTGTCCGATTTGTTTCGTAAACATTTCTGAAATGTTTGGCTGGTCTGAACACTCCTTAATATGCCAAAATAAACTCAAGTGCTAGCTGCAAAATATTGTTCATGTGTTGCATAATTGTAGATATATGAAATAAATTTGTTATTAAAAAAAATTTGGAAAATGTAAATTATGCAAATTCTATTAAATATGGTCACACCCCCGATATTTCAAGTGCCTTGTGTGACGTCACGTTGAGCAGAATATTTGCAATATGGCTGGCAGCAATATGAAGTTTGTAATACCCCTCTATTATCTGCTTTGTTTTTGAAAGCAACTGTTGCCATAATTCAGAAATTAAACTTTTCAATGATCCGTATTGTTTTATTATCGTGATCTGATCCGGATCAGATCACGCTGATAATAAAATACGGCTAACAACAGCAAAAGAAAGAAGTACATTCCAGCAAACAATATGTTCTTCAAAGATAAGGTATAGTAACTATACAGTCCACTTTCTAGAATGCAATGTGTTCTTCTGAGATAGAGCTACATTTCATAAAACAATATGCTCTTTGAGATAAAGCATAAGTATCGTGTTTGATAAATCATGCCTGCTATGAGAAGGAAAAAATGTACAATAAAAAGGCATTAAAATTATGATACCTCCAATCGTGTAAACAAGAAATACCAAATTGATAACATAAGCATGGAAATGAAACAGCATAGATTACAACTATCACCAACAGCGAAATTATAATTCTTTTGATTGTGATCACCCGTATCTGAAATTTCTGTACAAAAAATAAACAATATTCAATATTTAAAAAAAAATAAATTGTTTTCTTAATTCCAACTTTTTGTAAGGATAACTTGATGAACAATTATCTAATTGATGATGAAGTTGATTTTTCTTCTTTCTTATCCATGTATGATTTGAAAGGGTTCTTAGATACGACTGCATACTGCAACTTCTTGAGCATTGTATTTTTCATCTCGATTTTATCTTTATCCATCCTTCTCGTTTAGATGCTGTGATTAAACTGAAATTCGTTCTTATTTCAACCCAACTTTGATAAGTATATGCAAATCATTTCACAATCTATGAAATTGTCAAATAATATATTTTTTTATATTTTTGATATCGATCAATTATACTTCGGAACAGATCGTTACCCATAATTCTTTCACCGGAATATTCACTATATTCGTTACAATTTATTGCCAATGTACGTTTCTTATATAACTGTCGTAAGAGTGTTAGATCCAACTGATCATATTCTAACTTAAAATGTCCCTAAAAAATATTTTTACTTTCAATTATTCCATTCTTTTTTTTTTGCAAATCTTGCCTGTTGCCTGGTTGTCATTTTGAACGTAGTAATAGCTCATATTACTTGCTTCGTGTTGAAAACAATTTTATTATAGTCCACGGAAAAGACCATTACAATTTTCAGTCGTACGCTAAATTGAAATACCCATTCTCTAGTTCAAGTCGGTCTCTACCATTCAGCATTTTGCAACATTTGGCTTTCATTGCTATTTAAGAGACATCATTTTTAACCATCGATGTTACGCCCTAGATATCGTGTACGGTCTTCTTCAATTCAATTAATTTCAAATAGGATCTCATCAAAGAGATATGCCACGCAATTGCTTTTAAATTTTATATGATACGATATTGTTCCTTGTTAAAAAGATACCCTACATATTGATTGTGATTGATTTTAAAAATCGTTGAGGGACGGTACAATAGATCTTTAAAAGAAATTGCGGTTTTGTAAAGCTGTTCAGTTATTAAACATCTGTCTAAATAAACACATAAGCTTTAAAACAGATATGTATTAAACCGCTCTGTATGAAACTGCTCTGTTATTGAACACATCTGTATTTTGAACTGACCTATTTGAAACCTGATTTGTATACAATAACATGAATATCGATGAAAGTTTACTCAAAGACCTCATAAAAACTAAAAAAGCTTTGAAGAGAAAATACATGTCTCTCAAAACTGCAAGAATTACAAATGAAACCGAATTCGAAAATACTTTTATCCGTCTGAGGAAAAAGAAAAATTTGAGTTCCCATTTTACGTTTTACTGTTTCATCCACTATATCACTATTGCCTCTTTCAATATTTTTCACGATTTCCTTTAAAGGTTCAACTATTGGCTTAAAAGTATTTTCGAATTCGGTTTCCTTTGTTATTCTTGCAGTTTTGAGAGACATGTATTTTTCTCTTCAAAGCTTTTTTAGTTTTTATGAGGTCTTTGAGTAAACTTTCATCGATATTCATGTTATTGTATACAAATCAGGTTTCAAATAGGTCAGTTCAAAATACAGATGTGTTCAATAACAGAGCAGTTTCATACAGAGCGGTTTAATACATAGCTGTTTTAAAGCTGATGTGTTTATTTAGACAGATGTTTAATAACTTAACAGCTTTACAAAACCGCAATTTCTTTTAAAGATCTATTGTACCGTCCCTCAACGATTTTTAAAATCGATCGTATCATATAAAATTGAAAAGCAATTGCGTGGCATATCTCTTTGATGAGATCCTATTTGAAATTAATTGAATTGAAGAAGACCGTACACGATATCTAGGGCGTAACATCGGTGGTTAAAAATGATGTCTCTTAAATAGCAATGAAAGCCAAATGTTGCAAAATGCTGAATGGTAGAGTAGAGACCGACTTGAACTAGAGAATGGGTATTTCAATTTAGCGTACGACTGAAAATTGTAATGGTCTTTTCCGTGGACTATAAAAAAATTGTTTTCAACACGAAGCAAGTAATATGAGCTATTACTACGCTCAAAATGACAACCAGGCAAGATTTGCAAAAAAAACAAGTAAAAGTGTTATCATCGGCCTGGCCGATGCTTTGATACCCTCCACTGCATACAAGTCATGCAAAATTGGTTTTGTGAGGGAGGCACCAGAACTACTTGACCGACATAGCCCATTTTTAATACCAACCTGACGCCGATAAAAGGAAGTCCTTTCACCAAATTTCATTCAGCTACGTCAATTACTTTGGGCGCCATCGTGTTTTCAACAGACAGAGAGACACATGGGTCCAATATTGGTTTTGTATGGGAGGTACCAGAACTACTTGACCGACATAGCCCATTTTCAATACCAACCTGACGCCGATAAAAAGAAGTCCTTTCAGCGAATTTAATTCAAATACGTCAGTTACTTTGGGCGCTATCGTGCTTTCAACAGACAGACAGACAGACGGACATGGCTAAATCGATTTAGAATGTGATCCTGATTCAGAATATATATACTTTATGAGGTCTCCGGTGACTCCTTCTTGGCGTTACAAATGTATTGGCAAAGTGAATATACCTTCCTGTGGAGGGTATAAAAAGAATGGAATAATTGAAAGTAAAAATATTTTTTAGGGACATTTTAAGTTAGAATATGATTAGTTGAATCTAACACTCTTACGACAGTTATATAAGAAACGTATATTGGCAATAAATTGTAATGAATATAGTAGTAGTATGGTAAATGCGGGTTTCAGGACAGTTTTCAGACACGGAGAAAAATAGGATAAAAAGCCAATATTTTTAAAAAATATTGGCAAAAAAATTAAACTACCGTATACTTAATAAAAATTATTGGTCCAATATAGAATATGCCTGCAGTATTAAATGTCCACATAAAATTCAAAAGTATAATATAAGATCATGAAATCATTAAAGTCAAATTCTAAGTGGTGGGCTAGCCCACCGCCTTCACCAATTCCACAATGTATAAATTTCCTATATGCATACAGTTTTAAATATCCAATATTTTACAAACAAATTTATCAACACTCCATATTTAGCAGGAGTATTTTAAAAAAGAAAGTTTTTTTGAAAGTTTAATACTTTTTTTAAAGGTGTAAAACATTTCTTATTTTCTTTATAAAAAATTTAATTAATAAATACAATCAAAAAAAAATAAAAAATAAAACAAGTAAAAGTGTTATCATCGGCCTGGCCGATGCTTTGATACCCTCCACTGCGTACAAGTCATGCAAAATACCAGAACTACTTGACCGACATAGCCCATTTTTAATACCAACCTAACGACGATAAAAGAAGTCCTTTCACAAAACTTCATTCACCTAGGTTGATTCCTTTGGACGCTATCGTGTTTTCAACGGAAAGAGGGACACATGGGTCTTATATTGGTTTTGTATGGGAGGTACCAGAACTACTTGACCGACATAGAAAATTTTGAATACCAACCTGACGCCGACAAAAAGAAGTCCTTACACAAAATTTCGTTCACCTACGTCAATTACTTTGGGCGCCATCGTGCTTTCAACAGACAGAGAGACACATGGGTCCAATATTGGTTTTGCATGGAAGGTACCAGAACTACTTGACCGACATAGCTCATTTTCAATACCCATCTGACGCCGATAAAAAGAAGTCCTTATACCGAATTTCGTTCACCTACGTCAATTACTTTGAGCGCTATCGTGCTTGCAACAGACGGAGAGACACATGGGTCCAATATTGGTTTTGTATGGGAGGTACCAGAACTACTTGACCGACATAGCCCATTTTCAATACCAACCTGACGCCGATAAGAAGAAGTCCTTTCACCAAATTTCGTTCACCTACGTCAATTACTTTGGGCGCTATCGTGCTTTCAACAGACAGACAGACAGACAGACAGACAGACAGACAGACAGACGGACATGGCTAAATCGATTCAGAATGTGATCCTGATTCAGAATATATATACTTCATGAGGTCTCCGGTGACTCCTTCTTGGCGTTACAAATGTATTGGCAAAGTGAATATACCTTCCTCTGGAGGGTATAAAAATAATTTTTTAATTTATATCAAAATTCAGTTTTTTGTAATTCAAATTTATAAAATTTAGCTAAAATTGGTTCATTATTCAAATCTTTTATTGAATAGAATGAGTTAAATGAATTTCATTAATTGCAAAAATTTCATGAGTCCAATTATTATACCCTCCACAGGAAGGTATATTCACTTTGCCCATACATTTGTAACGCCAAGAAGGAGTCACCGGAGACCTCATAAAGTATATATATTATGAATCAGGATCACATTCTGTATCGATTTAGCCATGTTCGTCTGTCTGTCTGTCTGTCTGTCTGTCTGTCTGTCTGTCTGTCTGTCTGTCTGTCTGTCTGTCTGTCTGTCTGTCTGTCTGTTGAAAGCACGATAGCGCCCAAAGTAATTGACGTAGGTGAACGAAATTTTGTGAAAGGACTTATTTTTGTCGGCGTCAGGTTGGTATTGAAAATGGGCTATGTCGGTCAAGTAGTTCTGGTACCTCCCATACAAAACCAATATTGGACCCATATGTCTCTCCGTCTGTTGAAAGCACGATGGCGCCCAAAGTAATTGACGTAGGTGAATGAAATTTGGTGAAAGGACTTCTTTTTATCGGCGTCAGGTTGGTATTGAAAATGGGCTATGTCGGTCAAGTAGTTCTGGTACCTCCCATACAAAACCAATATTGGACCCATGCCTCTCTGTCTGTTGAAAGCACGATAGCGCCCAAAGTAATTGACGTAGGTGAATGAAATTTGGTGAAAGGACTTCTTTTTATCGGCGTCAGGTTGGTATTGAAAATGGGCTATGTCGGTCAAGTAGTTCTGGTACCTCCCATACAAAACCAATATTCGACTCATGCCTCTCTGTCTGTTGAAAGCACGATAGCGCCCAAAGTAATTGACGTAGGTGAATGAAATTTGGTGAAAGGACTTCTTTTTATCGGTGTCAGGTTGGTATAGAAAACCTGCTATGTCGGTCAAGTAGTTCTGGTACCTCCCTCACAAAACCAATTTTGCATGACTTGTATGCAGTGGAGGGTATCGAAGCATCGGCCAGGCCGATGATAACACTTTTACTTGTTTTTGTATTTATTTTCAAACATTTTTTTAAAAGCTGAAATTCTTACTCTTTCTCCAATGTTAAAAACTTGTTATACCCTCCAGAGGAAGGTATATTCACTTTGCCAATACATTTGTAACGCAAAGAAGGAGTCACCGGAGACCTCATAAAGTATATATATTCTGAATCAGGATCACATTCTGAATCGATTTAGAAATGTCCGTCTGTCTGTCTGTCTGTCTGTCTGTCTGTCTGTCTGTCTGTCTGTCTGTCTGTCTATCTGTCTGTCTGTTGAAAGCACGATAGCGCCCAAAGTAATTGACGTAGGTGAATGAAATTTGGTGAAAAGACTTCTTTTTATCGGCGTCAGGTTGGTATTGAAAATGGGCTATGTCGGTCAAGTAGTTCTGGTACCTCCCATACAAAACCAATATTGGACCCATATGTCTCTCTGTCTGTTGAAAGCACGATGGCGCCCAAAGTAATCGACGTAGGTGAATGAAATTTGGTGAAATCACTTCTTTTTATCGGCGTCAGGTTGGTATTGAAAATGGGCTATGTCGGTCAAGTAGTTCTGGTACCTCCCATACAAAACCAATATTGGACCCATGCCTCTCTGTCTGTTGAAAGTACGATAGCGCCCAAAGTAATTGACGTAGGTGAATGAAATTTGGTGAAAGGACTTCTTTTTATTGGCGTCAGGTTGGTATTGAAAATGGGCTATGTCGGTCAAGTAGTTCTGGTACCTCCCATACAAAACCAATATTGGACCCATGCCTCTCTGTCTGCTGAAAGCACGATACCGCCCAAAGTAATTGACGTAGGTGAATGAAATTTGGTGAAAGGACTTATTTTTATCGGCGTCAGGTTGGTATTGAAAATGCGCTATGTCGGTCAAGTAGTTCTGGTACCTCCCATACAAAACCAATATTGGACCCATATGTCTCTCTGTCTATTGAAAGCACGATGGCGCCCAAAGTAATTGACGTAGGTGAATGAAATTTGGTGAGAGAACTTCTTTTTATCGTCGTTAGGTTGGTATTGAAAATGGGCTATGTCGGTCAAGTAGTTCTGGTACGTCCCATACAAAACCAATATTGGACCCATGCCTCTCTGTCTGTTGAAAGCACGATAGCGCCCAAAGTAATTGACGTAGGTGAATGAAATTTGGTGAGAGAACTTATTTTTATCGTCGTTAGGTTGGTATTGAAAACCTGCTATGTCGGTCAAGTAGTTCTGGTACCTCCCTCACAAAACCAATTTTGCATGACTTGTATGCAGTGGAGGGTATCAAAGCATCGGCCAGGCCGATGATAACACTTTTACTTGTTTTTCATTTAATTCTATACCAGGATACATTTTATTCAAAATTTCTTTTTCATTATCTTTGTTAACTTTACATGGACCCATCCCAATAGTTCTATGAACATTTTTATACCCTCCACAGGAAGGTATATTCACTCTGCCAATACATTTGTAACGCCAAGAAGGAGTCACCAGAGACCTCATAAAGTAGATATATTCTGAATCAGGATCAAATTCTGAATCGATTTAGCCATGTCCGTCTGTCTGTCTGTTGAAAGCACGATAGCGCCCAAAGTAATTGATGTAGGTGAATGAAATTTGGTCAAAGGACTTCTTTTTATCGGCGTCAGGTTGGTATTGAGAATGGGCTATGTCGGTCAAGTAGTTCTGGTACCTCCCATACAAAACCAATATTGGACCCATGCCTCTCTGTCTGTTGAAAGCACGATAGCGCCCAAAGTAATTGACGTAGGTGAATGAAATTTGGTGGGAGAACTTCTTTTTATCGTCGTTAGGTTGGTATTGAAAACCTGCTATGTCGGTCAAGTAGTTCTGGTACCTCCCTCACAAAACCAATATTAGACCCATGAGTCCTTCTTTCCGTTGAAAACATAGCGTCCAAAGGAATCAACCGAGGTGAATGAAGTTTTGTGAAAGGACTTCTTTTATCGTCGTTAGGTTGGTATTGAAAATGGGCTCTGTCGGTCAAGTTGTTCTGGTACCTCCCATACAAAGTCAATATTAGATCCACGTGTCTCTCTGTCTGTTGAAAACACGATAGCGTCCAAAGGAATCAACTTAGACGGATGACGATTGGTGAAAGGACTTATTTTTATCATCGTTAGGTTAGTATTGAAAATGGGCTCTGTCGGTCAAGTTGTTCTGGTACCTCCCATACAAAGTCAATATTAGATCCACGTGTCTCTCTGTCTGTTGAAAGCACGATAGCGTCCAAAGGAATCAACTTAGACGGATGACGATTGGTGAAAGGACTTATTTTTATCATTGTTAGGTTAGTATCGAAAATGGGCTATGTCGGTCAAGTAGTTCTGGTACCTCCCATATAAAGTTAATATTAGATCCACGTGTCCCTCTGTCTGTTGAAAACACGATAGCGTCCAAAGGAATCAACTTAGATGGATGACGATTGGTGAAAGGAATTCTTTATATCATCGTTAGGTTGGTATTAAAAATGGGCTCTGTCGGTCAAGTAGTTCTGATACCTCCCATACAAAACCAATTTTGCATGACTTGTATGCAGTGTAGGGTATTAAAGCATCGACCAGGCCGATGATAACACTTTTACTGGTTATAATTATATTCATGTAAAATGTTATTAATAACATCAATCCAGTTAGTATTTTGTTGAATTTCAAATTGAATTTTCAGTTTTTCATTTATTGTTCAATTAAATCTTCCAACAATTGAAGCTTTTTCTAACTTAAAGTTTGATGCATTTTTATATCATAATTATTCAATACTGTAGCAGGGGTTTACACTAGAAATCAAACACGTCTGATCGCTTCTTTCTGCGGCGTAAGACTGACTTTTCTTTATTCTTTACTTATTCTACTTAGACTCTATGTATGTGTGCTGCAGAGCACTTACATGCATATCACAGTTAATGTGTGTTTATTATATGTTTATTATATGTGTGTATACATATATAACACCGTGTTGGTAATACGATAATGCTACTATTTACATATGTGTATATAATATAACAATGGGTCGGAAATATGACAATACTACTACAACTCGGCCGTCCTGACCTTCAAGATCACCTGATCTTCCGTTTTACAATCTGTTTTTTTTTTTTTTTTTATTATATTTAAACCCGGTTTCATATTGCCAACCTTAACTTAGCTATCATTGGTCCTAAACTCCTGTTTACTCTTTCTACTTGTCCGTTTGCCTGCGGTGAACCTGTTGCGACTTTTATGTGCTGAACGCCTTCTTTTTCCAAAAAATCTTTAAACTCTGAGGAAGTGAAACAACTGTCCCTGTCTGACACAATATACTTTGGTCTACTATATGCTCTGAGATAGTCTGTCAACGTTTGGTTTACTTCTTTTATATTAGTGGTCTTTGTTGGGTACAACCTTTCGAACTTTGTAAACGCGTCTATCACTACCAGTATGTATTTTTTAGCCGACCTTGAATTATCTACTGGGCCATAGTGATCTATGTCGACTATCATGAACGGTTTTTCTTCCTTGGGTATGTTGTGAAGGAAACCCTCTTCACGACATTGCTTCGCTGAAAAAACGATGCATTTCAAACAGTTTTTTATGTGTGTTCCTATTTTTTCTCTCATCTTGGGAAACCAGTAACTTTTCGAAATTAATTCTAATGTTTTATCGGTCCCTACATGACCTACTTCGTCATGGTATTTGTATAACACATGGTTTTCCATTTCTGTTGGTACATAAAGCACCACACTACTATCATTTTTGTTCCTATACACCACTCCGTTTCTCATCTCATATAACTTGTGTTCCGATCTTTCTAGTAACTCCTTAATCCTAACTATTTTGTCGTCCCTTCCTTGGCATACTATCAAGTTTTCTTCGAACGTATTTGCTTCGATCGTCATAATGTTTGTTGACCTACTTAGTGCGTCAACATGTTGCATACTTGTGCCTGCTCTGTGTTCTAGGATGTAATCGTATTTTTGTAGCTCTAACGCCCATTTGGCGATCCTAGGGTTGAGTTCTCTTTTGTTTAACGTTAGGGTTAATGAGTTACAATCAGTTACTTGTAGATAAACTCTAAAACGGCTTAAAGCGCTAATTATCGCAAGTGTTTCTAACTCAAAACTATGGAATTTTGCTTCCGAATCGGTTGTTCTTTTAGAAAAATAAAAAACTGGATATAGTTTTCCGTCCTGCTTTCTTTGTAGCAGGATTGCTCCAAATCTCAGTGCGCTGGCATCACGGTGCAGCTCGGTTTCGTCTTTTAGGCTATACAGAGCCAACACTGGAGCTTCTATCAATTTGCTTTTAAAATTTCAAAAGCTTCTAACTGTTTGTCACCAAACTTGAATTTTCGATCCTTTCAACCCTAGAAAACTTTGCACCGCGTGAGTCTTTTAGGGAACCGGAAAATTTTTTATAGCTTCAATACCCCTATCATCCGCTTGTATGCCCTAGTAGTAGGGCTATGGGGATCCTGGACCACAAAATGAGTCATCATACGTCGTCAGAGTCAAGGTCAAGGTGTGTGTGTGTGTCATACGTCATCAGATTTAAGGTCAAGGTGTGTGTGTGTGTGTGTGTGCAGAGATAAGAAGAGTGAAAGAGAGAGAGAGAGACATTAACACCAAACAGAGTGAGAGAGATAAAAACTTCAGAATGTTATTGTGGGGATAAGAACTCCAAGGTTGAATTTATTTTGTGTGTATTTGAAGGTTGATGAGGGTTATATTGGCTGCGCGCATGTGTATATGAGTTAAAAATAGACAAGAAATCATGTTCCTAAGAAAAAAAACAACATCATGGTTATACAAAACGTCATGGTCAACAAGGTTAAACAAGTTTTGTAGATAAGAGAATTGAAAAAACATGTAGAAATAAATCCCCTCAGGGTGAAACAAGTTTTGTAGATAAGAATGGAGAAATCAAGTTTGACGTGAATGACTGCTCCAAGGTTGATTTATATTTAGAAAGTTGCATAGTGACTAATGTTTTATGAGAGTAGAATTAAAGAGATTGATTTATGAATATAAGCAGTAAAAAAGGGTGATTCAACTCAGTGTAAGCGAAATTGTGGCTATTTCAAGTGAACGTTTAAAGTAATACATTTATGTGCGCGCATATGAACATACCTATATCAAGCGTTTAATAGTGAAAGTGTTGTGAACGAAAATGGAGACTTACATTGAAGAGGTGCTTGAAAGGTATCAATCAATTTTATTTGATATGCTCATGCATAAAAAAAGTGCGGGAAACTGTGAAAAAAACATTGAAAATTGTACAAATGATCTAGGCTTGTTGCAGAAATGTTTGAGTGATACTAGAACTACCGGTAAAAAGTACCATCTTACCACAGCAATAGGTAAATTAAAATCTTTTAAACAAATGATGTTAAAAAATGTATCTGAAGAACAGCAGCATATTGATGATTCTTTGATATGGGAAGATCTGCCACATAGTGCGTTTTCACAAAGAATCAGATCAGGTGTGATTACAAATTTAAATCATACGGACCCCAAATCATTTTTGGAGGCTTGCAGAACAGTGGTTATTGAAAAGTTAAAAGAAGTTTTGAGCGAATACATCAACATCAAAACAAATGCAGTATTTTGTGCTGAGTTCCGGAAATATGAAGGTGAAGAGCAACAACAAGACATCAAATACCTCAACACTAAGAATATTATTGTAAATGCTGGTAGTGACTTAGAAGAAGTTATAATAGAAAATTTAGAAAAACCTTTGGTAAGAAAATTAGAAGAATTTCAAGAGAAAAATAGTGGATGGGCACTATCATCTATAATAAATGTTATTTTAAATATAAATAAATATTCACCAATTGTAGGAAGTTCGTATATTAAAACACCACTAACTATATCTACCAAGAAAGCATGTGTTAATGTGAAAAACACTGACAATGCATGCTTTGCATGGGCTGTAGTATCGGCTTTGTTTCCTGCAGAAAAACATGTCGATAGACCAACAAGTTATCCACATTATAAAAATGTATTAAATTTAAATAGTATAACTTTTCCAATGCCTTTAAATTTAGTTCCATTATTTGAAAAAAATAACAATATTTCCATAAATATTTTTACATTACATATAGAAAAAAATGATATGAAAGCAGAAATATACCCACTTAAATTATCTCAATTAACATGTAAAGAAAAAAAGCATGTCAATTTATTGTTGTTAGAAGAACATGTAAATGATGATTGTGCAGTCTTAAAACAACATTTTATTTGGATTAAAAACCTTTCTGCACTAGTTCGAAGTACATTAACTAAAAATAAAAATAAGGTACACATCTGTAATAGATGCCTCCACTATTTTTATTCTAGTGAAAAATTAAATATTCATATAAATGATTGTACTAATCAAAATAATTGTAAAATTAAGTTACCTACGCCTGAAAATAAAATATTGCTATTTAAGAACTTTAGAAATAAAATTATGACACCATTTGTAATATATGCAGACTTGGAATGTATCTTAAAAGAAATTGATGATGGGAATAGGTATCAAGAACACATACCCTGCTCTATAGGGTTTTATGTTAAAAGTTCCTTCAAATCTAGTTACACAACCTACGTGGCATTTCGAGGGGAAAATTGTATAGATTGGTTTATGAATGAACTAAAAACGTTAGTTCTGCTTCTGGATTCTGATGTTTCAAGCATAGTACCAATTGAGAATCTTTCCATTGAACCACAGGAGCGTTTTAATGCTGCAACCACATGTTATATATGCAATCAACAGTTTTCACCAAATGACATCAAGGTTCGTGATCATTGCCATTTTACAGGAGCTTATCGTGGTCCTGCTCACAGTATCTGCAATTTAAATTATAAAGATAATCTAACTATACCAATTATTATTCATAACCTAAGCGGTTACGATGCTCATTTTATAATAATTAAAGAAATACATAAAATTGGAGCTGGTGAAGTGAATGTGCTACCATTAAATAAAGAAAAATATACTTCATTCACTAAATTGCTTTCTAATACAAAAATTAATTTCAGATTCATTGACTCTTTTAGGTTTTTGAGTAGTAGTTTAGATTCACTATCATCTTTATTAAATGAATTCCCAATACTTGAATCTGAATTTAGCTATTTAACGCAAGATCAACGGAATCTATTGAAGCGTAAAGGTGTTTATCCCTATGATTATTTAAATAGTTTTGAAAAATTTTCTGAAGAGTATTTACCCGAAAAACATTTGTTTTACAATAAATTAAATAAGGATGACATAAATAGTGAAGATTATTTACATGCTCAAAATGTATGGTATCATTTAAGCCTAAGAAATTTGGGGGAATATTCCGATTTATATTTAAAGACAGATGTTCTTATATTAGCTGATGTTTTTGAACAATTTCGTTCTAATTCTGTTAAAACGCATAAATTGAATCCAGCTCATTATTATTCTCTCCCAGGTTATACTTGGGATGCAATGCTTTTCTATACAGGAGTAAAACTAGAACTTCTTGATGATATAGACATGATAATGTTTATTGAAAGAGGTATCCGTGGAGGACTAAGCCAATGTTCAAAAAAGTATGCTGAAGCCAACAATGAATACTTAGATAGTTTTGATGTTAGTAAACCAAGCACATTTTTAATGTATTGGGATATGAATAACCAATATGGGTATGCAATGAGCCAGTTATTACCAACAGGGAATTTCAAGTGGGTTGATAATATTCATGAATTCACAGTAGATACAATTTGTTCTCTCTTGGATAGTTCGCCCAAGGGCTACATTTTTGAGGTTGACTTAAGTTATCCGATAGAATTGCATGATATGCATAGTGATATACCATTTTGTCCAGAACTTATGCACCCTCCTAAGTCTAAACAAAAAAAATCATTAGCGACTTTAACAGATAAAAACAGATATGTGATTCATTATAGAAATTTGCGCCAAGCTTTATTACACGGCCTCAAATTAAATAAAGTACATAGAGTTCTCGAATTTGATCAATCTGCATGGCTTAAGTCATACATTGATTTAAATACACAATTAAGAACTCTAGCTACAAACAAACTTGACATTGAACGCTATAAATTATATAATAATGCAGTTTTTGGAAAATGTATGGAAAATGTTAGAAAGTATAGCAATGTTAAATTAGTCTCAAAATGGGAGGGAAGATATGGGGCCAAAGCGTTGATAGCATCACCTTTTTTTAAAAACAGAACCATCTTTAATGAAAATTTGGTGGCGATTGAACTTCAAAAAGCTGAAGTTTACTTCAACAAGCCGATATATGTAGGATTATGTATTCTAGATATTGCTAAAACTTTAATATATGAGCATCACTATGATTACATGAAAATAAAATTTGGTAATAATTGCACAGCTATGTACACTGATACAGATAGCTTAATTTATGAAATTTCTTGCAACAATATATATGATATGATTAAAAGTGATTGCAATATACGTTTTGATACCAGTGATTATCCACAAAGTAATATTTGGGGAATACCCCAAGTAAATAAAAAAGTAATAGGTTTGATGAAAGATGAGATGAATGGACATATTATATCACATTTTGTAGGTTTAAGATCAAAAATGTATTCAATTAAGGTGGAAAATAAGGAAAAAGTAAAAAAAATCAAAGGTGTAAAGAAAAATGTAGTCAAAAAAGAAATTTTTTTTAATGACTTTTTAGATTGTTTAGTTAATAACAATAATAAATCTGTTGAACAAAATTTAATAAAATCACAAAAACATATAGTAAGTAGTATTGTTAAAAAAAAATAGCGTTAAGTGCAACAGATGATAAGCGATATGCTATAGAAAATAGTTATTGTACATTACCATGGGGGCATTACAAAATAAGCTGTGAAAAATAAAAACTTAAAAAGTACTTGAAAGATTTATTTAATGAACCAGTTTTTAGGTTAGTACAGCGATAACAGCAACAAAGTAAAAAACTACATTCCACCCAACAATATGTCTTTAAAGATAAGGTATACTGTATACATTCTGGAGCACCCTCAAAAGTTTGGCAATATATATATATATATATATGTGAAATATTTTTGAAGAACCTCAAGAAATCATGTTCCTAAGAAAAAAACAACATGTTGAATTTACTATAAAGTCAAGGTTAATTTTACTTCAGCTTCATCATGTTATACTACATGAGAGCAGAACGAAGTATATTTTTAGAAGAAACTTGATTTCACCATTCTTATCTACAAAACTTGTTTCGCCTTGAGGGGATTTATTTCTACATGGCCTTGATGTTTTTTCAATTCTCTTATCTACAAAACTTGTTTAGCCTTGTTGGCCATGATGTTGTTTTTTTTTTTTCTTAGGAACATGATTTCTCGAGGTTCTTCAAAAATATTTAGCATATATATATATATATATATTGCCAAACTTTTGAGGGTGCTCCAGAATGTATACAGTATACCTTATCTTTAAAGACATATTGTTGGGTGGAATGTAGTTTTTTACTTTGTTGCTGTTATCGCTGTACTAACCTAAAAACTGGTTCATTAAATAAATCTTTCAAGTACTTTTTAAGTTTTTATTTTTCACAGCTTATTTTGTAATGCCCCCATGGTAATGTACAATAACTATTTTCTATAGCATATCGCTTATCATCTGTTGCACTTAACGCTATTTTTTTTTTAACAATACTACTTACTATATGTTTTTGTGATTTTATTAAATTTTGTTCAACAGATTTATTATTGCTATTAACTAAACAATCTAAAAAGTCATTAAAAAAAATTTCTTTTTTGACAACATTTTTCTTTACACCTTTGATTTTTTTTACTTTTTCCTTATTTTCCACCTTAATTGAATACATTTTTGATCTTAAACCTACAAAATGTGATATAATATGTCCATTCATCTCATCTTTCATCAAACCTATTACTTTTTTATTTACTTGGGGTATTCCCCAAATATTACTTTGTGGATAATCACTGGTATCAAAACGTATATTGCAATCACTTTTAATCATATCATATATATTGTTGCAAGAAATTTCATAAATTAAGCTATCTGTATCAGTGTACATAGCTGTGCAATTATTACCAAATTTTATTTTCATATAATCATAGTGATACTCATATATTAAAGTTTTAGCAATATCTAGAATACATAATCCTACATATATCGGCTTGTTGAAGTAAACTTCAGCTTTTTGAAGTTCAATCGCCACCAAATTTTCATTAAAGATGGTTCTGTTTTTAAAAAAAGGTGATGCTATCAATGCTTTGGCCCCATACCTTCCCTCCCATTTTGAGACTAATTTAACATTGCTATACTTTCTAACATTTTCCATACATTTTCCGAAAACTGCATTATTATATAATTTATAGCGTTCAATGTCAAGTTTGTTTGTAGCTAGAGTTCTTAATTGTGTATTTAAATCAATGTATGACTTAAGCCATGCAGATTGATCAAATTCGAGAACTCTATGTACTTTATTTAATTTGAGGCCGTGTAATAAAGCTTGGCGCAAATTTCTATAATGAATCACATATCTGTTTTTATCTGTTAAAGTCGCTAATGATTTTTTTTGTTTAGACTTAGGAGGGTGCATAAGTTCTGGACAAAATGGTATATCACTATGCATATCATGCAATTCTATCGGATAACTTAAGTCAACCTCAAAAATGTAGCCCTTGGGCGAACTATCCAAGAGAGAACAAATTGTATCTACTGTGAATTCATGAATATTATCAACCCACTTGAAATTCCCTGTTGGTAATAACTGGCTCATTGCATACCCATATTGGTTATTCACATTAAAGATGTGCTTGGTTTACTAACATCAAAACTATCTAAGTATTCATTGTTGGCTTCAGCATACTTTTTTGAACATTGGCTTAGTCCTCCACGGATACCTCTTTCAATAAACATTATCATGTCTATATCATCAAGAAGTTCTAGTTTTACTCCTGTATAGAAAAGCATTGCATCCCAAGTATAACCTGGGAGAGAATAATAATGAGCTGGATTCAATTTATGCGTTTTAACAGAATTAGAACGAAATTGTTCAAAAACATCAGCTAATATAAGAACATCTGTCTTTAAATATAAATCGGAATATTCCCCCAAATTTCTTAGGCTTAAATGATACCATACATTTTGAGCATGTAAATAATCTTCACTATTTATGTCATCCTTATTTAATTTATTGTAAAACAAATGTTTTTCGGGTAAATACTCTTCAGAAAATTTTTCAAAACTATTTAAATAATCATAGGGATAAACACCTTTATGCTTCAATAGATTCCGTTGATCTTGCGTTAAATAGCTAAATTCAGATTCAAGTATTGGGAATTCATTTAATAAAGATGATAGTGAATCTAAACTACTACTCAAAAACCTAAAAGAGTCAATGAATCTGAAATTAATTTTTGTATTAGAAAGCAATTTAGTGAATGAAGTATATTTTTCTTTATTTAATGGTAGCACATTCACTTCACCAGCTCCAATTTTATGTATTTCTTTAATTATAAAATGAGCATCGTAACCGCTTAGGTTATGAATAATAATTGGTATAGTTAGATTATCTTTATAATTTAAATTGCAGATACTGTGAGCAGGACCACGATAAGCTCCTGTAAAATGGCAATGATCACGAACCTTGATGTCATTTGGTGAAAACTGTTGATTGCATATATAACATGTGGTTGCAGCATTAAAACGCTCCTGTGGTTCAATGGAAAGATTCTCAATTGGTACTATGCTTGAAACATCAGAATCCAGAAGCAGAACTAACGTTTTTAGTTCATTCATAAACCAATCTATACAATTTTCCCCTCGAAATGCCACGTAGGTTGTGTAACTAGATTTGAAGGAACTTTTAACATAAAACCCTATAGAGCAGGGTATGTGTTCTTGATACCTATTCCCATCATCAATTTCTTTTAAGATACATTCCAAGTCTGCATATATTACAAATGGTGTCATAATTTTATTTCTAAAGTTCTTAAATAGCAATATTTTATTTTCAGGCGTAGGTAACTTAATTTTACAATTATTTTGATTAGTACAATCATTTATATGAATATTTAATTTTTCACTAGAATAAAAATAGTGGAGGCATCTATTACAGATGTGTACCTTATTTTTATTTTTAGTTAATGTACTTCGAACTAGTGCAGAAAGGTTTTTAATCCAAATAAAATGTTGTTTTAAGACTGCACAATCATCATTTACATGTTCTTCTAACAACAATAAATTGACATGCTTTTTTTCTTTACATGTTAATTGAGATAATTTAAGTGGGTATATTTCTGCTTTCATATCATTTTTTTCTATATGTAATGTAAAAATATTTATGGAAATATTGTTATTTTTTTCAAATAATGGAACTAAATTTAAAGGCATTGGAAAAGTTATACTATTTAAATTTAATACATTTTTATAATGTGGATAACTTGTTGGTCTATCGACATGTTTTTCTGCAGGAAACAAAGCCGATACTACAGCCCATGCAAAGCATGCATTGTCAGTGTTTTTCACATTAACACATGCTTTCTTGGTAGATATAGTTAGTGGTGTTTTAATATACGAACTTCCTACAATTGGTGAATATTTATTTATATTTAAAATAACATTTATTATAGATGATAGTGCCCATCCACTATTTTTCTCTTGAAATTCTTCTAATTTTCTTACCAAAGGTTTTTCTAAATTTTCTATTATAACTTCTTCTAAGTCACTACCAGCATTTACAATAATATTCTTAGTGTTGAGGTATTTGATGTCTTGTTGTTGCTCTTCACCTTCATATTTCCGGAACTCAGCACAAAATACTGCATTTGTTTTGATGTTGATGTATTCGCTCAAAACTTCTTTTAACTTTTCAATAACCACTGTTCTGCAAGCCTCCAAAAATGATTTGGGGTCCGTATGATTTAAATTTGTAATCACACCTGATTTCTTTGTGAAAACGCACTATGTGGCAGATCTTCCCATATCAAAGAATCATCAATATGCTGTTGTTCTTCAGATACATTTTTTAACATCATTTGTTTAAAAGATTCTAATTTACCGATTACTGTGGTAAGATGGTACTTTTTACCGGTAGTTCTAGTATCACTCAAACATTTCTGCAACAAGTCTAGATTATTTGTACAATTTTCAATGTTTTTTTCACAGTTTCCCGCACTTTTTTTATGCATGAGCATATCAAATAAAATTGATTGATGCCTTTCAAGCACCTCTTCAATGTAAGTCTCCATTTTCGTTCACAACACTTTCACTATTAAACGCTTGATATAGGTATGTTCATATGCGCGCACATAAATGTATTACTTTAAACGTTCACTTGAAACAGCCACAATTTCGCTTACACTGAGTTGAATCACCCTTTTTTACTGCTTATATTCATAAATCAATCTCTATAATTCTACTCTTATAAAACATTAGTCACTATGCAACTTTCTAAATATAAATCAACCTTGGAGCAGTCATTCACGTCAAACTTGATTTCTCCATTCTTATCTACAAAACTTGTTTCACCCTGAGGGGATTTATTTCTACATGTTTTTTCAATTCTCTTATCTACAAAACTTTTTTAACCTTGTTGACCATGACGTTTTGTATAACCATGATGTTGTTTTTTTTCTTAGGAACATGATTTCTTGTCTATTTTTAACTCATATACACATGCGCGCAGCCAATATAACCCTCATCAACCTTCAAATACACACAAAATAAATTCAACCTTGGAGTTCTTATCCCCACAATAACATTCTGAAGTTTTTATCTCTCTCACTCTGTTTGGTGTTAATGTCTCTCTCTCTCTCTTTCACTCTTCTTATCTCTGCACACACACACACACACACCTTGACCTTGAATCTGATGACGTATGACACACACACACACCTTGACCTTGACTCTGACGACGCATGATGACTCATTTTGTGGTCCAGGATCCCCATAGCCCTACTACTTGCCCTCTCCCGTGATCGTAAAACCTAAATATTTAATCTTACTTGGAAGGAACTTGCACTTATCTATCCGTAGCTCCAATCTGTTGTTTACCATTCTTCTCAAAACTTCAGAGAGTATTCTAAAATGATCTTCATATGTTGTTGTAGCTATCATTATATCATCCAGATAAACTATAACCTCGTCGTTTCTTATCATACCAGCAAATATTTTGTTGATGTGTCTCTGAAAAGTTGCCGGAGCATTCTTTATGCCAAACCGCATCCTAAGAAACTCATATTGCCCCAGCGGTGTTATAAAGGACGTGTATTTCACCGCGTCTTCGTGCATGTATACGTGAAAAAATCCATTTTTGAGATCTAATTTAGAAAAAATTGTTTTGTCTACCAATCTTTCTAACAAATCATCGATTACTGGTATTGGGTAACTATCTTTTGCAGTCGCCTTATTTAACGTACGAAAATCTATGCACATCCTAAGCTTTCCAGTCTTCTTCTTAACTAAAACTATCGGTGAAACGTATTCCGACTCACTTTCCCTAATATACTAAGATACTCGTCCATTAAAGAGCCAAGTTCTTTTTTCTCAGTGTACGACAACCGGCGCGTTCGACAATGAAAAGGCTTTACGTCGTTCAATGTTAAATTCATTTTAGTTTTAATTACCGGTTCTGCAGGGCGATCGACAACCAGATATTCTGTCTCATACATTGTCTTAAGTTCTTCTTTACGTGTATAACTTACTTCTTCGCCAATCTCTAGCTCTAACTTTGTGCTATCATTATCTTTACAGTCTACTAACATAAATTGTTTTTCAAAATCTTCACTTTCGTTTTCTATTACATCCGTACCCGTATTATTTTCTAATTGTGACACTAACTTAAACTTTCCATTTCTAAGAAAGTCTTTCCCGAAGATTGCCTCATAGCTCGTCGAATTGTCATCCACTACCCTCAGATTTACATTTATTCCAACTTCTTTATAAAAAACGACACAAGACAATCTTCCATATAACTTTAACAAACTTTTATTTATACCAAAATATTTTTTTTTATTTTTACAGCGCCATTTTGGCGTTCCGACTGATATACACGAACTTCTGATCAGGCTTATTGGGCTTCCGGAATCTATCAGGCAATCTAAGGGAACACTAATATTATTATCAGTAAATTTAAATTCTAAATATCTTACATAATCTTCTGACTCGTCATGTTTGGACAACTGGTGTACCGCTGACTTCCTTTCAGGGCAGGTTGCCACTCTTTCCCATGACACCACAGGCGTAGCATGCTTCGTATTGTCTTTTTGGTTTCGAGCACACACTTGCCACGTGTCCTACCGAGTTGCAATTGTAACATCTTATAACGATCCTCCGTGATGTCATTTGTCTGCCTGCGACACTATCTGTTGTCGCTCCTGTCTGCCTGTTTTGTGACATACTCGCTGTCGGTCCTGTCTCCGTCTTTCTCCGGGTGATTTTGTTGAACGCCCTTAGTAGGTCTGCCTTCGTAGTGTATCCTTGCACATGTGCGTATAGACGCATGTTGTCGTCTGAAAATCCCTCGATCGCCTATTCCGTCCATTCTTCTTCGTCTATCTCCAATCCCGTTGCCAGTTTTGTTTTGTCGTGGAAATATTCCGCAAAGCTTTCGTTTATTTTCCACTTTCGGCTCTCAAAATTTTTCCATATTTCCATTTTGTTTTTCTTGGTGCCAAACACTTCTTTCAATCCGGTCGCTAGGCTGTCGACATCGTCTCTCAGGAAGTTCGGCTGTCCGTGTAACCACTCTTGCGCTCTACCTCTCAATTTTGCTATGAAGAGTGTATGCAAGTTTGTTTTCTCTACGTCGTAGACGTCTTCCACATTTCGTAGTTGTGCTAGCCAAACATCTACATCAGATCCGCCATCAAACCCTGGCAGCATTTCCTTCCAGAAACTCAGTTTTTGAATTATGTCCAGCTCTCCTGTTATCACCGCACTATCTGTTTTTTCTTTCCCATCTTTCTTTCCCGTTTCTCCCGTGTCCATTGACTTCACGATCTTCTGTAGCTATTCATTTTCCCTCTTTATGACTTCTATTTCCTTTCTTAATAGTTTGATTTCTCTTGCCATCAGTTGTTCTGTCACTTTGTTTTCTTGTTCTTGTTGTCTTTCTTCTTCTTCTTCTTCTTCTTCTTGCGAGTCGTTTGGTCGTTCTCCTCGCTTATCTGCTGGTACGCCGTTGAGACGAACAACCAAGGTGGCTTTGTTGCCGTTGCTTGGCATACCCAGCTGCTGCAACCAGTTTCTCAATTCTGCAACTGTGAACTCGTCTGGATTAACCATTGGGTTTTCCATTGTAAGCGCAGAGCGAAGAAAAAAAATTTAATTTCTGTGCGGTGGTGGAAATTTCCGTTGTACACGCTTAAGCCGCAAAACTTTGGGTAAGCGCTCTGTTTGCGTAGTCGTTACATAAAGAACACGACAACAAAACACAATTATTTTTGATAGCACGAAACGACACTTTTTTTTTCAAGCAAGGGAATGCTACGCTCTGGTCTGTAACTATTTTATTATTTGTGCACTTATCCCACTTCTGACGATTTGTAGCAGGGGTTTACACTAGAAATCAAACACGTCTGATCGCTTCTTGCTGCGGCGTAAGACTGACTTCTCTTTATTCTTTACTTATTCTACTTAGACTCTAGGTGTATGTGTGCTGCAGAGCACTTACATGCATATCACAGTTTATGTGTGTGTGATGTGCTTTTTGTCTCAGGCTGAGGTTAGCTCGTCGGATCGCCAAGGTCCTTCGCAAAGAAACACGAACTTTAGGTTGAGGAGTTCCTCTTATTACAATTTATTTCCAATACAAAAGAATAATACAATTTAACAATTTATTATTTTAGTCGGTACGGCTATACAGGATAATTTTAACAATTTATTGTCTTATTTGGCACGGCTATACTGGTCCTTGGTCGTCTGGTAGCGGCTCGTTCCTTCCTTGCAGCTTGGTTGGGCGTGGTACAGTCCCGGTCGGTGGCTAGATCTGCCTTGCGGCAGTCCCGGCAATCTACAGATCCATCTTGCGACAGTCCTGGCACTCTAGGTCTTTCGAAACGAAGGACTCGGCGATTTGCCAGCTACCCGCAGGTTTGCTAGCAACAAAAATTTGCAAAATAGCACAAGACTATTTGCGGAGAAAAATCAGCGGTACACCGGATTGGTACTATCAACTGTGCTGTCTTGCTCGATTGTTTGCAATTTCACTGGTGGTCTTATGGTGTTTCCATAAGCAAGCCGGTGTGAATTCTATTCACGAACGCAAAATATAGCGCAGCCATCGGTTTTGCCATGAGAAAGTGGAGCGGCGAGGTGGGGTAGACATGGCCAATTGGTTGGTTGGTTGGGCATAGCCAACAGTGGCTGGGTGCATGGATGTGCACTCTGCGTAATGCAAATGCATTGCCTCAGCAAATGGGCAAGCGAATGTTGGTGGGATATGGGGAAAGCATAAAGAAAAGAAAATGTATTGGTGTAACGAATGCTTCGTTACATTCCCCCCCCCCCCTTCTTTCTTAGACGAGAACCTTCTCGTCGATGTAGAAATACTTTTTTTATTATTATTATTAGTATTATTAGCATTATTATAATTTAATTTTTTTTCGTTAGCTGTAGGGGTGATTATGGGGACGGGGAACGGATTTGGGATGGCGGTAATAACGGTACTGACGGTGTCAGCGGTGAAGATACCGTCGGCTTGGCTGGTAGTGTCGGTACGGGCGGTGTAGCCGGGGTCGGCGGCGTAGATGGTGTCGGCTTTGTTGGCGTGGCGGCGGTGTGTGCGGTGACGGTGGTTTTGGCGGTACGGTTGGAGTTGGCATTGTCGGCGGTATGGGCGGTGTAGGTGAGGTCGGCGGTGTAGATAATGTCAGCTTTTTTAGCGGTGTCGGCGGTTTGTGCGGTGATGGTGGTTTTGGCGGTACGGTTGGTTTCGGCATTGTCGGCGGTGTAGGCGGTACGGGTGGTTTTATCGGTTTCTGCGGTGTCGGTGATACACTGGACGGTTGAGACCCTCGGGAAACATTTCTCTTCCGCCTTCTGATGGACGTGTCGGGTGGCGTCCAGCTACTCCAATGCAAGTGGCCTTCTCTAAGTAGGGCCCACGAGTTGGTTGCTGGACTTGTACGTAGAACATTTCCGTTCGTTAACTTCTGGCCACCTAGCGTCATCTCGAATTTGGCTTTAACTAGCCAGTCCATGCCGAGGATCGCATCCTCAGCCAACGTTTTCATATATGTGAGCTCGCCGGTAACAGTTTGGTTACCCAATTGCAGCTGCACCGTATAGTGCTCCCTGGTCTTGATAGAATCTCCGTTGGCCAGTTGGATCCTCCTGCCATGATATCGGACGTGAACCTGCATCCTTCGCAATGTCTGTCGGGCCTTTGGGCCGACAAAAGATTTTGATGCTCCGGTATCAACTAGACAATTAAATGTCTGACCTTGAATGGTAGTTGGGATGAAATAGCGCGGGTCGTTCCATCTGGCGTTTGACATGGCGGCTGCTTGATTGTGGTGGCAATTGCAGTCCCTCGTTTGCCTTCCTTCTTCCCCGCAATACGAGCAGAATAGGCGGTGCGGTCGTTGGCAATCCTGCTGACCGTGGCCTCTCTGTTTGGGGGCAGTGACGGGATTAGTGGGACGGATGCTTCGTTCTTCGCTCTTCACGTGCTCGAATTCTTCGGCCAATTCCATGAGCTCGTCTAACGTCGTAAAGTCCCGACGTTTAATGTAGAAACGGTATTCGGGTCGCATACTATCATATATCCGGTCTATATTATCTTGTATGCTCATTCGGGGATGTTGTCGGATCAGGTATTGGGTGGCACGAACAAAATCCTTGGCTCTCTCCCTGGGCCCTTGCTTTTTCCTTATAATCTCCTCCTCGAGTTTATGGGTATAGCGCGCCGGGAGAAAATAGCGCAAAAACGCTTGTCGGAACTGATCCCAATTCTGGAATTCCTCACGGTTGATTCTCCGCCATTCCAGTGCCGTGCCTCGGAAGATCTCGGGTAGCGGTCCTAACATATTATCGGCTGGTATGTCGTAACAGCGGGTCAGCTCTTCGATCCGTTCCATAAATTCGAGGGCGTTTCCCGATGAGTCGAATTTCAAACCCCATTTCCGGACCGTGTCCATCACCTCGGCTTCATAGATTAGGGTTGGCCTAGCTCGGTTTGAAGTGGTCGGGGCTGGTGGCTTTGGTTGCTCAGCTAGACGATGATGTGTTCGGGTCCCTCGGATATCTCTCGTATATTGTGGTGGGCGTAGGCGGCGGTTGAACGGTGGCAGGGTGGGGTATAACTACGAACTGTGGGGTCTTTACTGTCCCTTCGGTTGTAGTTGACTTCTCGTCATCATCCGAAGATGTGTCCCCATATTCTCGGGTAGAAGTTTTTGCTGCCAGCTCTTCGCAGAGGTTCTGTGTCGAGGATCTAGTTCGGTTGGCTTTGAGGTAGGCACTCATTCGGGCTCGTAGTTGTCCAACTGTTCCCTCGGTCCTTAATCCCTCCTTCTCCATAACCTCCATTAATTCTGCCTTCCTTAGCAGGTAGATCCATCCGACTGACATATCTCCGGATTGTCCTTCTGGGACGGTTAGCTGGTTTCCTTCGTTCATCTCTCGGTTTGTTGGTCCTCCTTCTCGAGGTTCCTCGGGTTGCGTTCCCACTCGGTTGTAATAATTCTGGGCCTCCTTCTGTTGAAGTCCCTGCTCGGGCGCCAATGTGATGTGCTTTTTGTCTCAGGCTGAGGTTAGCTCGTCGGATCGCCAAGGTCCTTCCCAAAGAAACACGAACTTTAGGTTGAGGAGTTCCTCTTATTACAATTTATTTCCAATACAAAAGAATAATACAATTTAACAATTTATTATTTTAGTCGGTACGGCTATACAGGATAATTTTAACAATTTATTGTCTTAATTGGCACGCCTATACTGGTCCTTGGTCGTCTGGTAGCGGCTCGTTCCTTCCTTGCGGCTTGGTTGGGCGTGGTACAGTCCCGGTCGGTGGCTAGGTCTGCCTTGCGACAGTCCCGGCACTCTAGGTCCGTCTTGCGACAGTCCCGGCAATCTACAGGTCCGCCTTGCGGCAGTCCCGGCACTCTAAGTCTTTCGAAACGAAGGACTCGGCGATTCGCCAGCTACCCGCAGGTTTGCTAGCACAAGACTATTTGCGGAGGAAAATCAGCGGTACACCGGATTGGTACTATCAACTGTGCTGTCTTGCTCGATTGTTTGCAATTTCACTGGTGGACTTATGGTGTTTCCATAAGCAAGCCGGTGTGAATTCTATTCACGAACGCCAAATATAGCGCAGCCATCGGTTTTGCCATGTACCGTGCACCTATCGCCAAGCTGCTGTCAGAGCGAGAAAGTGGAGCGGCGAGGTGGGGTAGACATGGCCAGTTGGTTGGTTGGTTGGGCATAGCCAACAGTGGCTGGGTGCATGGATGTGCACTGTGCGTAATGCACATGCATTGCCTCAGCGAATGGGCAAGCAAATGTTGGTGGGATATGGGGAAAGCATAAAAACAATAAAATGTATTGGTGTAACGAATGCCTTGTTACATGTGTTTATTATATGATTATTATATGTGTGTATACATATATAACAGCGTGTTGGTAATACGATAATGCTACTACATATGTGTATATAATATAACAACGGGTCGGGAATATGACAATACTACTACAATACTTTAGTAAAATTTTAATTTAAAAATTCTCTCCCAGAATCAGTATGAAGTCATTTTGGAGGATTAGGAGCTTCTTTAATAATTTGACAAAATGCATCTGCGACACACTTCCCATCTTTCATTTTTAATGGTTTTATCCAAGCAAATTTTGAAAACGTATCAATAACGTTTAACATATATGTACATATACATATACATATACTCTTTATTCATTTTTGTATCTACAGTTGTCATAATAAGTAAATCAGCTGCCCATAATTCATTTATACCTTTAGTAATTAT
Source organism: Cheilosia impressa (assembly GCA_948293265.1). Lineage (NCBI taxonomy): Eukaryota > Metazoa > Arthropoda > Insecta > Diptera > Syrphidae > Cheilosia > Cheilosia impressa. The sequence goes on along the minus strand of OX411880.1, from coordinate 66,779,774 downwards.
TTTTCTTCGCTCAAATTTTTTTCGAACAGGTTTATGTAATTCTTTAGCTATTTCTAATTCCTTATCAATTATAAAAAATTATTAAATTTATTTAGAAATAAATGATGAATAATAAAATTTCGGATTCGAGTAATAAAACATGATAAGATAAAGGAAAATTTTCAATCTATTATATCACCATTAAATGAATCTATGAAAATAGCCATAATTTAAATGAAGGATTAAAAAACTTGAAAATGAGTTTAAATGAAGCATTACCATCAGCAAATAATTATCTAAGAGCTATTAAAGAAAAACAGGATGAACAAAGTGATCAAGTGAACAAATTGCAGTGACATGTTAATGATATTTATATAAATGGTAAGAAATATATAGGTACTAAAGGTTTGTGGGAATTAATAACTTTAAAAGAACCATCAGCAGCAATAACAAATGATGATTTTAAAAAATACGGAGAAATTATTTTAACAACAAATGCTTACAAACAAGGTTATGATAAATCAAAGCGAACTAACTCAAATGTTGGTAGTAAATATATGAATTATATAAGGCCAATATTAATAAAAATAATATTTTAAAAGATAAAACCGGATCAGGAATTGAACAAAATATTAAAATTTTTACAAAATCTCAAGTTGAATATGTTTATTGGAATGATATTAATGAATTAAAAGATAGATTATTATTACTTATTGGTGAAATTGAGGCAGGTAATGATAGTCCTAAAATCCATAATGCAATTATGAATATTAATTGAAGAATTAAGAGAAGAAAATATAATTTAAATTTTTATATATAAATGGGTATTGATAAATTCGATAGGAAAAATAATCATTCGAATTATCCAAGTACTTCTATTTTTGAATAATAAAACAAAAATATTGGAAAGTGAATTTTCAAAATTAAAAACAGATATTAATAAAGACATTCGGCCTTACCAATAATCAACTTTAGTCCGGAAGTTTACGCAAAGACCCCATACTTTCCAAAATCCCTTTACTAATAAACAAATATAGTTGCCAAAACATCGCTAACTGTAGGGTTAAATGTTAATGTTCAGAAACACATGTTTATCTGGGGCATTAGCTAAATAAATCCTCCCGAAATGTCATTTTGAGGAGGAGTGTTGCCCAACTAGGGTAAAGGCCCCTAATTTGAGCCCCCACCCAGTAATGAGCCCCCTGGATGTTTTTCGTTCAAAAGCTAAGCTCCTGTTATTTAAAACATAAAAACAAATATTTTTTAATTTCCGCTACTTCTTTACTTGTATTGTTTCAATTGTTTTCCTATATGGGGTTTTCCCAGTTGGTAACAGAAAATCGGTAAGTGCGGACGTTTCACTTATGTGTTGTGCAAACGTGTTTTTAGTCAGTTTTGCTAAGAAAGCATTTATTTAAAGCAAGTGGGAAAGTATTTTGTTTATATTTTATATTAACTCATACATGTTTATATTAACAATAAACATTCATAGCAATTATTTTTATATTAAATTATATTAAATATTATTTATTTATTAAAATATAGTGGGGGCGCACAACTGGGACTCAAAAACGATTAAATCCAATAATGAGCCAGGGGGGGCTCACTATTGGGCAAGCACAAAAAAACGTTGTTCCATTTACGAGCCAGGCCGATTTGCATATAAATATTTATAAAATTACTCTTTCATCGCATTTCCGTGTGTTAGTTTTAAGGAGTTGAATGATTAAATTTGGGGAAAAAGTAATTTATTATAGATATTAAAAATGTCCTTTTTTGATTTTTGATTTTTATAAATAGCAAAATTTGTCGAAACTATAATTAATTATTCGTATTAAACCCTTAATAATACTACGTACACTCTTTTATAGATTTATTTTATCTAATATATAAGATATTTTAAAATGCAATTTGCATTTGAACATTTTTGAAAGCAACGGTTATTTTGATAAAAAATAGTGGATTTATATAGGGGCTCGTTATTGGAACGGGAAGAGCTCAAATTAGGAACATGGGGGCTCAGTACTAGAACATTCCGTATTTTTTCAATATTTTCTTTTTACTTAAATCGTATGAAAACTAACAAAAAGGAAAGCCATTTAACAAACAAAAAATTGATCAATCTATTCTAAAATGAAAACCTTGTTTAGATATATGCAAACAGTTAATTTTGCGGAAGCGGCAAACTCAAAACTATCGTTAAGGGGGCTCACTACTGGGGCTTTTACCCTATCCTATATGATGGTATGGAATTTCGTAATAGGAGCAAATTTACAGACCGTTTATAATTATAAACTAATTTTAGTAAATTGTAAATGTTTTCTGATTTTATTCGTTGGAATACAACAATGCAAGTGGTTTTTAAGTATAGCAAACACAAATTTGTAGAAATGTATGTAGGCCCACCAGACTGCATAACCCGTACTTGCGGTCACTCCTATATACTCTCGCTCTCGTCTTTGGCGGCAACAAACAAAAGAGGCAGTCATCATCTAGCCGTCGGGTCGTCAATATCCATTCTAATCAACCCAACGAAATACTTTTCTTTTATTGTAATACATTCCTTTTGAATAAAACTTGTATTAAACAATATTCATTCCTACATATTTGGGGGCTCAACCTAACAGATTTAATTGTGGTTAATTTTTTTAATTCCGAATAATGGATATTGGAGACTGGACTGTGGAAGGTTTAAAAGCTGAATTATCCAGAAGGGGTCTGGACACAACTGGTGTTAAAGCTGTATTATTCGATCGTCTAAAGGAAGCAGAGGAGGCGAATAAAGTAGAAAAGGTTGTGAGAATTTTGCAAAACGCCGTACCGAGTAACAGTTCGTCGGTTGGGGAAAGTTCGAGTAGCGGAAACAGACCGCAACATTTCCAATCGGATCATAATGTAGATGACTCGGGTGATCATGATCATTCTGTTCGTTTTTCGGTCAAAGATGTAGAAAACCTAATCTCCAAGTTTAGCGGAGATGATAGTTTATCGATTACCTCGTGGTTGCTGGAATTTGAGGAAATCGCGCTTTTGTTGAAATGGTCCGAGATAGAAAAATTAATTTTCGCGAGGAACAGCTAACGGGGTCAGCTAAATGTTTCATGAAAACGTGTTTCTGTAAATCTTACCACGATTTTAAACAAATTATATGTGCGGAGTTCCAAAAGACATTTTGCAAAGCAGACGTTTATATGCGCCTCCAAACTAATAAAATGAAAAAAGAAGAAAGTTTTAGGGAATACGTATATAAAATGAAGGAGATCGGACAACAAGCAGATGTAGATGACGCTTCGTTAATTACGTATATTATAAAGGGTGTTTCTGCTCGCGAAGATCATAAAATGTTGTTGTATGGCGCAAAGACATTATCAGAACTTTTTGAGAAACACGAAAATTTCACGAAGTTTATAGCTAAAGTCGGTGGAAATTTCGGCGGAGGTGGTAGTAACGGTGCTGGTGCGAGCGGTTCTCAGCACACGTCGAGAAAAAATAGCGGGCATTGCTATAGTGCGAAATCAAGCGGTAAAAACTATTTCCATTGTTTCAATTGCGGTTCTTCAGATCATCAGCGAAAAAATTGCAAATCTGAAACAAAATGTTTTAAGTGCAACGGGATAGGGCACATGTCAAAAAATTGTCCATCAATAAAATCCGTTAAAGAAACTCTAACATATTCGGTGCTTAAAACTAAGCAAATTTCTATAAACGGCATTTTCTGCAACGCGTTAATTGATACCGGAGCCGAAATATCCTTACTGCGAAACGATTTCTTTGCAAAATCAACGAAAAACTCTCAATTAATGAAGAGCGACATGAATTTGGTTGGTCTGGGTTCTAAAAGGCATGGCACATTGGGCTGTTTTATGGCTGAATTCAGTCTTTCATGTCGTCAATAATAATTTTATTCGAGTGGAAGCGATCATAGGACTTGACTTAATGGAAAAGGCTAAAGTCGTCATGATCAACGGTGTAGCGACATTTTACGAGAAGGAAAAAGAAGGCTGCATTATGAGTATCCAAGTGGACGAAGGCACTGACATCGAAGCTCCTCCTCAGTATGAATCACGGGTGAAAGAAAGCATCTCCAACTACACACCAAATGCCGTAAGTAGCTGTCCTATCAAAATGTCAATTGTTTTAACTGATGAAACTCCTATTCATTTACCACCACGCCGTCTACCAATCAATGAGAGACAAATAGTTAGCAAGCAGATAGAGTTATGGCTGAAAGAAGACATCATACGCCCTTCATCCTCACCATTTTCGAGCCAAGTCGTGGTAGTCAAGAAGAAGGATGGGTCACCAAGGATCTGTATTGACTACAGGTGGCTAAACAATAGGACAATAAAGGACAGGTTTCCACTTCCACTGATTGAGGATGTACTGGACAAATTGCAGGACGGTAAAATTTATACGACACTTGATCTCAAGAATGGATATTTTCATGTCCCTGTTGAAGAGAGCAGCAAAAAGTTTACTGCTTTCGTCACCAACGATGGGGAATTTGAATTTAAACGGGTCCCTTTTGGACTATCGAATGCTCCAGCCGTTTTTGTCAGGTTTATTAGTCTGGTATTTCGCGATTTAGTCAACAGGAACATTGTCTACACATATATGGATGACCTCATCATATCATCAAGAGATGTCAACGAAAATATGTCAAAATTAAAGATCGTGATGAAGACCGCCGCTGACAACAATTTGATTTTTAATTGGTCAAAATGTAAGTTTCTCCAGAAGAAAGTAACATTCCTTGGGCATGTGGTCGAAAATGGTACGGTAAGTCCTTCAGAGGAAAAACTTCGTGCTGTATCTAAGTTTCCAGAACCAACAAATTTAAAAAAGCTGCAAGAGTTTCTCGGACTGACAGGGTTTTTTAGACGTTTTATTAATTCATATTCGATTTTGGCCAAACCATTGACCGAGTTAACAAAGAAAAATTCAAAATATGTTATTACAGCTCCTCAACGACAGGCAATTGCAGCTCTGAAGCAGGCTCTAATTAGCAAACCAGTTCTCAACATTTTTAGACAAGGCGCAGAAACCGAGGTGCACACAGACGCGAGCAAAGACGGCGTGGGAGCCATACTTCTGCAGCGAGGAGAAGACAACCAGCTACATCCTATATTTTACTACAGCCGAAAAAACAAAGAAGCAGAACAACGATGGCATAGCTATGTACTGGAAACGTTTGCTGTGTTCAAAGTTCCGAGTCTACCTGCTTGGCACTAAGTTTAAGGTCGCGACTGATTGTGCCGCATTCCGTCAGACGCTTAACAAGAAGAAGAAGAGCTGCCGAATGCTGTGCGGAGATGGGTGATGTACATGCAGGACTACGAATATGAGGTTGAGCATCGTGCAGGATCTAAAATGCTCCATGTCGACTCCCTTAGCCGATCCCCAGTCATTTACGTAGTTCAGCAAGAACTTTTGCTGCGTATCAGGAAGGCTCAAGAAGCAGACGACTATATTTCGTCGATAAAAGAAATTCTCAAGGAAAAACCCTACGATGACTTCCAAATGCGAGGTGAGCTCCTTTTTAAAGAAGTAAATGGTTTTTCCCTTTTAGTTATCCCTCGTCATATGGAGACTGAAATCATAAGACTAAAACATGAAGAAGGACATTTTGGGGCCCAAAAAACGATACATTTAATATCACAGGAGTTCTTTGTGCCCAAGCTGAAGGAGAAAGTACAGCGATGTCTGACCAACTGCGTTAAATGCATACTGTCGAATCGTAAAGCTGGAAAGCAGGAACTATTCCTTTATCAATTGGACAAAGGAGACAAGCCATTTGACACGTTCCATCTTGACCATATTGGCCCTATGGATTTGACGACAAAGCTGTATAAGTACATTCTTACAATCACCGATGGATTTTCGAAGTACATTTGGATATTTCCAACAAAAACGGTATCGGCCGAAGAAACCTTGCGGAAAATAAAGGAAATTCAACAACATTTTGGAAATCCAAAGCGTTTTGTAACGGATAAAGGAAGCGCATTTTGCTCTCAAATATTCAAGGATTTTTGTGTGGACCGGAATATCGAACATGTTTGTGTTACTACAGGCGTACCAAGAGGCAACGGACAGGCTGAACGCTCAAACCGTGTGGTAATCGAAGTACTCCGAAGACTCTCTGTCGATTCGCCCGAAAAATGGTACAAATTTGTGCCAAGAGTACAAATAGCTATTAACAGCACATTTCAGAGATCGATTCAACGCACCCCGTTCGAAGTTCTATTTGGCGCCACAATGCGGAAAAAAGACGACACTGATATTTTGGAGATGGTTAAGCTCGAACTCCTCAAGCAGTATGATGACGAAAGGGAAAACATTCGATTTACCGCCCGGCAGCAAATTCAAAAAATACAAATGGAGAATCAACGCACATTTAATCGAAAGCGAAAAGCTGCAGTAGAGTATAAATTGGGGGACTTGGTAGCAATTAAAAGAACACAATTTGGGGTGGGTGACAAACTTTTCTCTGATTTTCTAGGTCCTTACGAAGTTGTCTCAAAAGGGAGAGGTGGACGCTATACAGTAAAGAAAGTGGCATCGCATGAAGGTCCAAACAACACTACAACCAGCTGCGATTTCATGAAACCATGGCAAGCGGACAACAGTGGCACCGAAAGTGATCCTTCATCCGAGGCGGATGAAATACAGGATGGCCGAATGTAGGCCCACCAGACTGCATAACCCGTACTTGCGGTCACTCCTATATACTCTCGCTCTCGTCTTTGGCGGCAACAAACAAAAGAGGCAGTCATCATCGAGCCGTCGGGTCGTCAATATCCATTCTAATCAACCCAACGAAATGCTTTTCTTTTATTGTAATACATTCCTTTTGAATAAAACTTGTATTAAACAATATTCATTCCTACATGTATGCACAAAATTTAAAAATAATGCATTTTTGTTTTATTTCTTAACACTTACCCCCGTATTAATAAACAAAAATGTGCACAAGTAAGTTATCAGATAGCATACAAATAATATGTTTAATGATAGCGTTTATTAATATGTGGGTTAAAATATGTACTTCGTTTATTTTGATTAAAGAAATGGTTAGTGCTTTTCTTTGCTTTATCTTGTTTAACCGCTAGTGCTTATGATTGATTTTCATTAAACGAATGCATGCTAATTAAAAAATTAATTTCATATAATTTTGGGATCCTTCCAAGAATTTCTTGAGAGTAGTCGCTAGGAGAATAAAATATCTGTTCATTTAATATTGGACAGCTCATACCTGAATACTTTTTTTTACAATTCTCAGTACCTTAAGCGACAGGTAGATTTTGGATGAAGATCTCAAATATTGGTGTGGAAATGGTTGTTGTTGCTTGACTTCGCGAAAAATATAGATAGAAGAATTGTCAGCATTCAGCAAAATCCATGCGAAATAATAAATTTGGGAACTGCTGGAGGAATATCAGGTAGTATGTGCGAATTTAAGATATACAAAGTTCTGTATTACTTGGTGCGAATTCATCTAGGAGAAAACATGATAGTTTATGTATGTAGTAAAGCTAAGTATTCAATTTTTCGATTACTCATTTGTTATGAATCGTCGACCGCCAGCTGCGCGCAATCTAAATATTTAATTTACAGTAACCTGAGACGTCATTCGCTCGTTTGTCAACTTGGACGATCGCAGTTCGCTTACCCTCAGCATGCATCATAGTTTGAGTCACCGAGAATGTGTTTATACTCGTCGCCGATGGAATGCGAGTTGACCTACATTTGGAAGCATAAAACCCAATGCGATCTGCCCAATGTTGTTTTTTGGGATACAATGACTCCACTGAAGGCGGCACTAATCGTTGTTGGGGTGGGCGGCGGATGGCTGGTGCTGACTGCGGCGATTAAGTTTTGGACGTGGTACAATCTATTGAGGTCGATGGGACTGTGGAATTGGCTGGACTGAGGATGGGGAAGTGACAAGCGAGCGAACGACGAAAGGCATGAGTTAGTCTTCTTTTGGTAGCAGCGCAGCTCGGCATCGATGTTTTCACCCTAAATTTTTGTATTCTAAGTTAGATTAAATTTTGTCATTTTCATTTTGTCATTAAATAAAATAAGATATTTCCTACATGTATATGTAGAAGAATGTCCAAGGCTTTATATTTTTTTCCCGAATTAAGTAATAAAGCTATGCAATTTTTAAAAGATCAAATTGTATTTATTTTCACACCTCCATATACTTTTGCAAGTACTGTTTGCAAACGGAAATGAATAAGCAGGTTAATATTTCTTTCGAAAATATTCACTTGATAATGATCTAATGTGATCTTTAGGCTACCAATAAGTTTTGATTTGCATTATCAGCCAACGAATAAATCAAAACATTCTAATAAAGTGTGTTCCGTTTATTGTATAATTTAAAAGAGATCTTATTACGACACAAATTCACTCATAAATCAAACGTGAAGTATTACAAAACAAAAGAAAGCGCGCTATAAAAATTACCGAAAATTGTGTCCGATCGAACAATATTGCATTACTGATTTGCATACGATATTTGACAGATCATCGGATATTTTGTGCATTTCCTATTTTCTGTTTTGTTTTTTGCTTATAATAAGCTTCAAAAAGGATTTAAAGGAAATCTGTTAGGCAAATTAATTTGCAATTTAAATTTTCCTTTTTTTAGAATAAAATCCTCGTTGTGAAATAAACCATTGACCTTGCTTTTCACGAAAACAAATTATGAAATTTGAATTCTGCGATGACAAAAAATGTAATAGTTTCTAAGAAAGTAGTCGCACTAGCAAATGTGGAGGTCTAATTGTTTATTGGTACCGTTTGACTAATGCCGTACATTTTTACTAAAGCTGGCAACCAGCTAATCGTCGACATTAGCGTTTGATTATTAGTAAGGCCGATTGAAATTTTAAAGAACGATATGCAAAATTTAAAAGTAGATCTTTATAAAGGCATCGAAATTTTAAAGACAGATATTCAAAAATTAAAGGTAGATCTATGAAATCTGATGAAAATATTAAAGATATAAAAAAAGATGTAATTGATAATATTGATAAAGTAAACAATATTTTTTCAACCATAGAAAAATTGAAAATAAATATTCAAAGAGTTATTACAGAAAATATATATTCAATTAAAGACATTGAAAAAAGAATGGATGGCATGGAACAAAATAAAAATAAGATATCTAAATTTACACCATTATAAAATTATAACTTTGTTTTATACTAATGCTAATAATAAAGGTGCTATTAAATTTTTTATTTCAAAAATTAATTCTTCTCTTAAAAAATCTTTAAAATAAATTACTGAGGAATTAAATAATTTAGTGGTAAACAAAAATGATAAAAAAAAATATAGTTATAACGAAAATAAAGAAATTTATCTTAATGAACTTGGTTTATGAGAAATGTCCTCATTAAATGAGAAACGTAGAATACAACGTCCATATTAAATGAGAAACCTAATATGAAACAGCTTAGACGCTTGTTATAAAAGTGGGTCCTAGCTTAAGATTTTATTTTTAAGACCGTTCGCATTTTTTCTAATCCTTTTATTTTAAAATGCCCGTGTGCTAGTTTCAAAACATTGTTTTCATTATCCCTATATTTATAAATAAAATTTATCATCATATGGTGATAAACCGATTTTTTCTTCTCGTATAGTATATAACTTCAATTTAATTGATCTTATACCATGAATAGTTTCCTTTTTAATTTTCAAATTGGTCAAACAATTTTTAAAATCATCAAATTTCAATGCTTTACTTCAATTTCTTAATTCCTTTACATATTTTCTTATCACTATTATCAGTTCTAAATGAATACATTTTTGATCTCAAACCACAAAATTCGCTAATAGGTATTCCATTATTATTCATCTTTCCTGGTGTTTTCTTATTTTTCTTTGATTTTAATCCATCTATAGGGAAATTATCTATTAAATCATTAGTATCATATAGATCTATTTCTTCTTTCATATCTTCATAAATATCAAATTCAGTATCGTCTAATGATTTCGCTTCAAAATCTAAATATATAAAAGAAAGTGATGTTAGTTACTACGCTTATAACTCGAGAACGCCTGGACCGATTTCGACTATTCGCACCAATTCTGACTGGTTTCCGGCCAAACAAGAAGAATAACCAAGAAAATTCCCGAAAAATCCCCGAAAAAAAAATTTATGACTTTTATTTCTACTTTACTTTCTGACAATTTTTTTTCCCATTTTTTTACGCCAATTATTTATTCACAAAATATGTGAGACAATCAATCAATCAAACCGTTAATTTCGGATTGTGCAATTAATTGATGATTTACCATTTTTTCATTGAATTATATTTTCAAACGGTAAGTTACCAACGAAGATATTATTTATTTTGTGAAGTTAGAACATTCTATAATTTTCAGTGTTACTCACAATGTCGCGAGCTAGAAGATCTACCTTTCGCATAGAACCCGTAATGAAATGAGTTGCGATTTATCAGCATTTTTTCCAAGTTTTATCAAATTTTTTTTCGACAGTAATTGTAATTCAATTTGATTAAATACACGATTTTTTGTGAAAATTACCAGCCAAAAGTGATTTCATGGGGGTGAGTTCAGTTTGATGAAGTGCATACTGCGAATGGTTATGTTCGTGTGCATCGACAATCAATCCAAACGATAATTTCGGATTGTGCAAATATTTTTTAGGTGGTTTACTTTTAAAATCCAGTCTATATTATTTCTGTGGTTTTGTAATATATTTACCTCTTGAGATTTTCTAAGTGCTTATTTTTACTTTTTGAAAATATTATCTAAGTTTTACTACATTAAATTTCATCTACGCCAACTCTGTGTAAAAACTACAAACTATGATTCAGGGTAATACTTTTATTTCATTCATCCTGCCCGTACAAACGATGCAATGAAAGAGAGTCGACGGCAAAATGGATTACAGATACAAAAGTATTATAGTGAAAACATGATACTCTTATGACTTTTCACGCGTATTCACAAATCACAATTTCACTGTTCACAGTAAAATTTGCGGGGGAATTGCGTAGGAGCGCTGGAGCTTATATCGTTTTCGATTTTGAAAAAAAATACATTTTTTTCACAAAAAATCCTTTTTTTTATTGAGAGTTATGAGTTGTTTACCTTTATATTTAAAATATTTCGAAATGAGCTTATAAATGTGTAAAAATCAATTGTAATGGATTTCCAGTGCAAGAAAAAAAAATATTTCTTGCGGCCAACTCAATACACACAAAGAACCAATAAAATTCGGATTTTATGTTCGATTTGGCAGCAGAAATCTGAAATCTCAGATCAAAATCTGTAAAGCCAAATCGAAAACGACAATAGTTTATGAACAACATTTTGAGTAAGGTAAGGTGATAGATGATACTTTTGTAATAGTCAAATGCTTTAGGTGATCACAAAATAACTGTACGAATTTGGCATCACTTTGTTATTTCAAAACTTAGTTTTGTTGTCAGTTGTCATTTGCACTGAAAATTCAAGGAAGTTTTGATATAATCTTAATATTATACCTAAATGCGAAAGTCAGATTGTTTCCTTTTCACGGCCGCAAAACCAACTTTTATTGATTTTGGTACCTATAGGGATAGATGGGACCTCTGAGAATAATGACATAGGATATGAATATTTTAATTGAGTTACTTGAAGTACTAGTTCCACGCAGACGAAGTCGCGGGTACCAGCTAGTATATAATAAATGAATTAGTATCTGTACCTAACAATTTCATTCTATTTCCATATTTTTTCTTTAATTGAACATAAAATTTAAACATTAATAATTTTGCTAGATCAAGAATAGCCATTCATCCAAGTAATGGTTTATTTAATTTAATACTAGTCTTTTTTCCAAAAACAATTACCAAGTCATTATCAAGAATTTTTCTATTTTGATAACTAGCTCTACTTATTAATCTTTGCATTATTTTTGAACTCCTTACAATTCTTATATTTAATCTATTTCTTACGTTCTCCATTTGTTTTCCAAATAGTGAATTATTCATTAATTTAAAGAAGTCTTTTTCAAAATCATTATTAGCCTGTTTTCTCAGCTCAGTATTTTTATCAATATATGGTTTTAACCATGCTTTTTGATTAGATACAATACCTCTATGAATTTTTAATAGTTTAACTCCTTGTTTTAAATATTCTTGTAAAAGTTTTATATTTATAACATATTTTTCTTTCTTTTCTACACTACAAATAAGTTTTTGAATTCTCTGACTAAGTTTTGAACCAATTTTTTTAGCAATCATTTCATGCTGTAAACTTGATAATATTTTAGGTGTTTCATGATTTGGTGCTGGTGCATAATCATTAAAGAAATTATGCAATTTTCTGGAATTTCTTAATCAACTTCAGGATCAATAGAAATTTTACTTTTTTCAAAGTCTCCATTTTTAATATCTTTCTTTGTGATTGTTTGGAGTACTCCATTAGATAACCATTGGTGTCTTTCAATAGATAATTTTTGACTCATCGCCCAACCATACAAATTATTTGCATCCAAATACAATATAAAACTGGTTAATTTTCTCGAATCATAGATTCCTTTTTCTTCAGCATCTTTTTTACATAATTTATAAACTTGTTCTATTTTATCATTATAATAATAACAATTATTTGCTTCTGCATGATCGTGAATAATTTGCGATATACCACCTCTTATACCTTTTTCATAAAATTCATACATCTCCAAATCAGTCAATAATTCTAATTTTTGTCTAGTAAATTTCAAAGCAGCGTTAATACTTAAATGTGGAGCGCTTACATAATGAATGGGATCTAAATTGTAGTTTTTGTGGCACATTTCTCCAAAAATTATCAAAAACAATAAAATTACATCTAATTTTAGATATAAATTATGATAATCTTTAAAACACCAAGAATCGCCTTTTTGGTTTTTGAAATAATTCCATAATTTCTCAGCAAATTTATAACTTTTCTTTGATATATGTATAATTTTGAATTAAATTCTTCATATTTTTTATTTCTAATTTACTTATATCATCTATAAATTCATATGGATAAACACCTTTTCTTAGTAAAAAACATATTTCTTCTTTCGGTATATCTTTAAATACATGATTAAAATTTTTAAGATGATCATAATTTACTTGCTTTTTAATTTCACATTTATTACAATACATACAAGAGTCATATGCATAGATTTTATCATTAATTACTTTAAAAGATGGTTCCCCTTAATTAACTTATTTTTTTTGCAATGTGAACAATATGCAAAGTTTATGTTTAACAAATTTTCAATTGCTTTATCAATTTATAAATTCTAAAGAATCTATAAATCTTAATTCAATCAATTCATCAGCTATATATTCTTTCAAATTAGTTGATTTGCATTTAAAACAAGCTTCACTTTTTGGAAAATTATATTTATATTGATAAACATTTTTTCACTATACTTGGAATGTATAAATTTCACTAACTTTAATTTTTTTTCTAAATTGTCTAAATTTTTCAGTACTATAAGCAAAAACAAAAATTTCTTTAGCTTTGCTATCATCATCAGAATCGGATTTTATATTATCATTATCTATTTTATCCAAATTTAGATTTAGATTTATTGAGTACATGCTAACATAGTAAGAGTGCATTACTTATAATTCTTTGATAGTTAAACAGTATTTAATTACATTGATAATAAAATAAAATAAAATTCGAAGGTAAATAAGACTTGGAAAATGACATTATTCTACTATTAACATGTTCGTAATATTAAAATAAAAGAATTAAAATAATAAATAAAATTAATTTGAATTTGCTTGAATCGAATAATAAAACAAAAAAAAACAGAATATCTACGTAAGAAAAAGAGAAAAAACAAAAACTAGTTGCTCTGATTTGTCAGGAAAAGCCTTAATTCGATTCTGAATCGACGTGTATCATTCAGCTCTCTTAGATTGCGCGGAAGTGAATTCCAGTGACGGATGGCGGCAATGAAAAACTGTCTTTCAGATGTTAAGCAAGAGAAACGTGGAAGAATTAAGCAAGCAGATCTGTTGGATGTTGAAAACTGGATTTTACTGTAGAGATACGATGGATGGCTTGTTTTGACTATCGTGAAAAGCAGTATCAATGTACGAAATTTGACATAGTCCTGGAAAGACATATCCAACAAGTTTTTAGCCAGATGTGAGACGTGATAATATCTTCTAAGGCCATAGACATAGCAGATAGTGCTATTAAATACTACTTGTAGCTTGGTTTTACTATTTACATCACTATTATAAAAGATTTCACAGCCATAGATAAGAACAGGAATAACCAGAGCCTTGCCAAGTATTAGTCTTGTTTTTAGAGGTGTACACTTCTGAGCAGTACACAAAGTACGAAGAACGCCATAAGCCCTCCCCGCAATTAAATTTTTATGGTTATTCCACGTGAGTGTTCTATTGAACACTACGCCAAGATTTATTGAAGAGTCAACGAATTGAATTGGGCATTTATTTAGCATAATTGATGGAAAATACGATAGGTTTACAGTTTTTTTCGAAATGACTAAACATTTGCACTTGTTTGGATTAAGCACCAAACTGTTTTTAATTGACCAGTTCGAAATTCGTTGAAGATCCTCATTTACGTCGTTGGCGCTGCTTTCGATAAGGCCTAGAGGACAACTTCGATAGATCTGAATGTCATCGGCATAAAAGTGTTTTGATGAAAGCATAATTTCAGAATTAATATCATTAATGTACAGAGAGAATAAGAGAGGTCCCAAAATCGACCCTTGGGGAACGCCTCGTGATAAGGGAAGAAATTCTGATAGAACACCGTCAAGACGCACAGCCTGCTGCCTTTCACTTAAATACGAAGCAATTAGCTTTAAAGCGAAGGAAGATATATTGAAGTGGTGGTGCAACTTTTAGTAGTAGAGTGATCAACCATATCAAACGCCTTGGAAAAGTCTAAAAGGATCAGGAAGGTAATGTAGTCTTTATCCAGTTTTTCCCTTATGTCTTCTACCACCCCTAACAAAGCAGTTATACAGCTGTGTTTGGCACGAAACCCAGATTGAACTCAAACCAGCAACTTATTCTGTACCAGGTGCTCATTCAGTTGCTTATGCATGATCCGTTCACAAACTTTAGAAAGAAAAAGTAGAATTGATATGGGCCTGAATTCATCTCCTGCTGAGTTCTTAGGGATTGGCATTATTTTAGCCATTTTCCACGGACGAGGAAAGATACCGGTTGTTAAAATTGTATTAATCACATGCGTTACATATGGCAGTATTATTGGCAAAATGGCTTTGACGAAAACCGGATGAACTCCATCAAGTCCCACTGCATTCGATTTTACAGCCAAAAAGCTTTGAACAATATCCATATTGTCCACTCTTGTAAAAGCAAAAAAAGATGCATTTGTAGGGTTTATGGGGTCATCGTAGGAACTATCGCCACATACCTTTGAAGTTCCAGATTGGGGATTTGGTAAAAACTTGCGATCGACGTTGTTTGAACAACTTAGCTTTTGCTTACCAATCCCTAATTCACGAAGATTAATCCATAATTTGCGACAATCTGTATTAACATTTAAGCGACTTGAATAGAAATGTATGCAATTCTTATTTCACGCACAACACTATTCCGCAAATTGTTATAAGATTGATGGAGGTCTTCAATTCGAAAACGTTTCCACCGACGATAAGCCTGATCGCGCTGCAACATCAGCGCTCGGATATCATTTGTAAACCAGGGTTTTGCCTTTTCTCTAACCGTTCCAGTTTTGATCGGAACGTACGTATCAAACAGATGATTTATGTTCCTTTGCATAAAGTCGATTTGGTCATGCGGTGAGGGCATAACGTAAACAAGTTCCCATGGAACACATCTTACGTGTAGCTCAAGTGCTGATCTATTTATATTTTTGAAATCTCTAAACGCGTAATTTGATATTCTCGTGTCGGCCTCAATATCGAAATCATATGTTAGAAAGATGAGATCATGCTTAGAGAAAGCTGGCGCAGAAATTTGGTCATAAAGTAATACCCTGTCAGTATCATTTACAAGGAATAAGTCCAGCACAGTACTTGATGTGCTTGTAAAATGAGTGGGGATATGTGTATTAATCGGGTGAAGATCATAAGTATTCATGATGATTTTGGCTGGTAATCCAAAAAGAATTTCATCTTACTGAAGATGACTTTCAACCAACAAATCGCTATTAAGATCACCATAGACAATGACATTGGTTGCAGTAGCATAAATTTCTTCAATAAATTCATATATGTTTGCTAAATCAATGTTTCTATTTGGTCTGTATACAGTACCTAGGAGAATACTATTTTCACCACAGACTATGTCAAAGGCAGAGCCAATAGGTGAAATTCTTTTTGGATTACCAGCCAAACCCTCTCTCAAGTAAATTGCTACTCCACCGCCAATACGGTCTGTTATGTCACCGCGAAAAAGCCTGTAGCCGCTCAAAGCATATGGGGGATATTTTACATCTGCACAAAACCAAGTTTCCGACACACAGACTGCATCCACCTTAGAATTTACGAAGATATTTCTAAACTCATCCATTTTAGGATACAAACTTTGTGCATTCATATGACAAACCTTAAGCCCTTGTCTATGATTGCAAAAAATTCGAATGATCGATCGCAACATCCCATCACTACCACCACCAATCGAACTCACCCCGCTCTCATTTAAATCCATTTATTAGAAGAAAATTCTTACTAGAGCCAAACGATACACATGTACACGAATCAAGAACAAAAACAAAGTCAAAGGCCCTCCCTCTCTTCTCAAAACAACAACATTGTCTAATTAAAAATAGTATTAAAAACAAATTCAAGCAAAAACAGTACATAATAACATGAACATAGAGAACAGACAGTAAAAGAGAAAATAAGAATAAAAGGTAGACCTTGGCCATTGATAAATAAAAAAGAGAAAGACTATAACAATACGTTAAAAGAGAAAATACTTAGTTTAGGTTGGATGCTGAATGCAGCGTGAAATCGATCAGTCAGTTGTTTACATTTGCTCTTCTCTCGGCGGCAGCATTTAAACTCCTGAGGTCATCTACGGCTACGCTTTTCCCGTTCTCGCTGAATTTGACAAACACAGACCCAAGGTGTGTGTAAACAAAGAACAACTGTTTTCTTTTTTTTTAAGCAAACTGCATGCTGAAGAAGGGTCCGATTTTTTTGTGACAAGCTCTCATTTATTTATAAATACATTGCAGGTTGAATCAAATCCAATGCAGTGCTGTCGAATGTACTGCAAAAGCAATACATATTTGTATTGCTTTCGAGCGCTGCGTACTGCTCACTTTTGTTTTGTACTGCATTTTCCTTTTTGTATTGCTTTTTGTAGTTCGCTGTTTTCATAAATGTATCAAAGAAAACAGTACGGATGTCATAACTTTGTATATTCTCATTCACAATTCACATCACATTCCATTCCATTTCCAACTTTTTTCCTATAAGTAGTAATTGTAGTCTAGCACTATTGCTGCATTTGTCATGCAAATACAATTTGAAATGACTGTAGTGTCAAGCTTAGTACGCTGCTCAAGCAAAATTTTCGCTCCCATACCAAATTCTCTCCAAAATTAAGCTGAGCTAAATATAAGCGAACGCATTTAGCTCAGTGGTACGCAGCTCGAGCTAAATAATAAAACTTTTGTTTCAGAATGTACTTTATGTGTCTGTCAAAATTTAGCGTGCCCATTTAATGGGTCGGCGCATTTTCTGAAGCTAAATTGTGGCAGTTCGTTGTGTATTTGTATGCAATGATGAGCTTTTTTAATTATTACTTGGACGAGAAGTAAATAGAATCAAAAATAATTGAAATAAGAGAGAATTAAATTTTTGGAGGAAGTTTTTTCAAAGAACAGCTGTTTTCAGTGACACTTTTCCACGGCGTACTTTATGTCAAAATTTAGCTTAGACTTTAGCTGATGTTTGGAGAGAAAAGTTGGAGACCAGATAAAATTTAGTTTAGCTCGAGTAGCGTCCTACGGCTTCAATGTAAAAAATAAGTGTAGAGATATACGCAAGTAAGGAAAAGGGTAAAGTTTCAAGACAAAGTTTTAGAAGCACAAATGATAAATCCGCAAAAAAATCACCAAGTCTTGCTTCACTCATTCATTTGTTCATAAATTTAATTGATAAAAAACGCATAGATGATCTGTATGACGAATGGCGAACTCCTTTGCATCAAAACTTTTACACAAACGATCTTAAATTTTGAAGATTTTTTACAATTTTAAAACGCCTTTGAACACTCCCATGTTTCTCTTAAAAATATTGCTTGGCCAGTGCATAGCGTATATTTTCTCAGATAGCATTGATTAAAGATAAAAAAGAAACTCCTTGCTGACATACATTTTACTTAAATTTTAATAGCAAAAGAATTAATAATAGTGTATCGAAAACGACATAATTATATATTTGTGTATTATGTCGTTTTCGATTTGGCTTCTCAGATTTTGATCTGAGATTTCAGATTAAGCTACCAAATCGAACATAGTACCAGAATTTTATGTGTTCTGTGTATCGAGTTGGTCGCAAAAAATATTTTTTTTCACTTGCACTGGAAATCCATTTCAATTGATTTTTACCAATGTATAATAACGCATTTCGAAATAATTCAATGCAAAAAGTTGTTTCCATAAGCTTAGTACGCTGCTCGAGCTAAATTTTCCCTCCCATACAAAATTCTCTCCAAAACTTAGCTGAGCTAAATTTTAGCGAACCCATTTAGCTGAGTGGTACCCAGCTCGAGCTAAATAATCAAACTTTTGTTTCAGAATGTACTTCATGTCTCTGTCAAAATTTAGCGTGCCCATTTAATGGGTAGGTACATTTTCCCAAGCTAAATTGCGACACATCTTTGTGTATTTGTTGTTCTATTGCGGAAAAGTATCCAAGGATGAGCTTTTTTAATTATTACATGGACGAGAAATACCTAGAATCAGAAATAGTTGAAACAAGAGGGATTTAAATTTTTGAAGGAACTTTTTTCAAAGAACACCTGTTTTCTCTGACACTTATCCACTGCGTACTCTATGTCAACATTTAGCTGGAACTTTAACTGATGTTTGGAGAGAAAAGTTGGAGAACAGCTAAAATTTAGTATAGCTCGATCAGCGTACTACGCTTTATGCGAAAAACTAATAATTCAGTTAAAACAGCAATGGGCACATTCAAGAATATAGTTTTATAGACTAGATTGGTCAGGAACGCAAAAACAAGATTGGTCGGGAACGCCACTTTTTCTTTGTCAGCCACATATGCGAACTGTTAACTTAGTACTCACACGCAGAAATTTTGACCCTAACCGAGTGCGATTTTTGCTCGGCTTAAAAAAAATTAGTTAAAATTAACTAAGTCTCTGTAAAAAATAAACAGGTATTTGTTGTTAAAATCTACGGAGTTAAAAAGGTTAAATGCAAACTGTTAAAAACAACACTCTTTATTAGTTGTTATCAATCAAGTTACTAGATTAATATCAACCAAACAGTCTTATATTGGTTTTTGTTAAAATCTAATGAGTAACATAGTCAATTCGAAGTTTTAACACAACGATTCAATGTTTGTTGAAATTGAGCAACTTCTCTGTTAGAAGATCTAATAAGTCTTATTTAAATATAACCAGGTGGGTCGGCGCAATGGCTTAGTGGTTAGTGTGTTGGACTATGTATATAGATAGATTTAAGGCCGAAAGGCAATAATTTTAAGCTTATTGTTAAGTTTAGAGCGCTCGCTAAGAGCCAGTAAGCTAGAATAAGATAAATTTTAGTTTTAAATTAGATTTAATCGTTTTTGTCTAGTATATAAGTTTAATGAAAGAATTAATAAAAATGAATTGCAAAAAAAAAAAAAAAAAACTTTGTTGGACTACTAAGCGAAGGGTCCCAGGTTCGAATCCCGCAAAAACCTTTAATCCAACTTAAGGTTTTTTTCACTGCGCCACCTCTCGCGAACATCTGACAAACATCCGAGAGTAATAAACTCCATGAAGGAAAGTGGAAATTGTATAGATCCCTGCCATTCGTCCCAAAAATGAAAAACTCACACAAAACGAATGGTTGTCAGAATCTAGGCCCGGTCCCTACGGACCTGTTGCGATTTCTTTTTTTTTTAGGTGGCTTGACTAATAACAATAGAGTAAGTTGTTTTAATACTACCAAGTTAGTTTGTTATTTACGACTGAGCAAAATTTGGAGAGGAAATTGATAAATCGGTTATTTTTAACCGAGTTTCCTTAAACAAGTTGACTCGGTTATTTTTAATCCAGTAACTCTGTAGGAGCTATATTAACAGTATTACTTGGTAGTTTTTAACCGAAAGTTGATTGATTTTAAATAAGAGAATTTTCTGCGTGCTAAGCGAGATCGGCCGGTTTGATTTTTTTCGAAAATTTGCAAGTGCTTTAAGCAATGCACTTCTCTCTCCCACACTGTTGAATTGGAGAATAACCGGGGGCTCGTCTTCCTTATTATGATGTATGGTGCGAAAAATGTTCTTTAGAGCTGGCGGTGCTAAGTCGATAGTATAGCAAAGCTTATTGTAGATGGTATGTAAGTTTTCGTCACTAAATTTAGTGTTGACGATTATACCAGTCAACAAAGGTGCAGGTGTACTTAACGCACCCACCCACATTGAAATTTCCCCAAAAGGGAAATTATGCCGAAACGTCAAATGGCAACTGTCAAATATTGTAAATAAATTCATATAAAAAGAGCGTTGTCCTCTCAAATAAATACAATCTTTTATAACGTTTGAAGTGGTTGTTTCTTACTTTAATTGCGGAATTTTAAAGCGTTTTTTCTTGTGCGAAACAGTATCGCAAACAGTAACAAAATAACATTTTTCACTGTTCAACGCTCGAACATTTGGTCCTTCGAGCCGGATATTAGCTTTTTTTTGCGATTCAATTTTACTCAACACTGTTTTAAGCGATTTAAGTGGAGTTCGCAATAATAATTTAATTAAAATTTGTGTGTTGTGTATTTGCCATCGTGGGATTTTTCGATTTGATTGATTGTGAGCATTTTCATCATCGCCATTTGGAAAAACTGCAACTTGGACTTTGACTGCAACACGGACTTGGACTGCAATTGCGATCTGGTGGACTTTGGACTTTCATCTGGAAAATTAAAATTTCACAAGTAAGTGATTTTTATTTTACTTTGTGTGGCTTTTACGTATTCAAGTGTGGTAAAACCAAACATGAAACCTACAAAATTATGTCGAGTACTTACCCAACTCAAAAAGGACTTCGTAAATTACTCCAAAAAGGGTTCTAAACGTACGGCGAATTTTTTGTCAGGCCGCTTGACTCTTTTAGAGCAAACGATGGAGTCGGCGTCTGAAATTTATGAAAAGTTCGTTAGTGCGCCGGAGGAAGATGAAGAGGATACTGAAATCGAGTATACTTTCGAAGAAATTTGGGAAACATACCTCGATTACCGGGGTGATTTACTCGACGCAATGGACAAGTTGAAAGCGAAGGACGACGTCAAGATGGATGCCACCGACATGGATTCAAGCAATATAAAACCTGTTTCCAATAATGATTTAAGGCTGAAAAACATCCCGGTTCCAGTTTTCTCAGGGAGTTATGAGTCTTGGCGAAGCTTCCACGATTTATTTGTGTCACTTGTTCACAATAATTCATCGCTGTCGGAAATCCAAAAGATGCACTATCTTAAAACAAGTGTATCTGGAGAAGCCGATAAACTTTTAGCACATTTGTGTATTGCTAATGGTAACTACACTAAGGCATGGGCTATTCTTCAAGATAGGTATGACCATAAGCGTTTTTTGGTGAACACCCAACTGAAGTGTTTGTTCAATTTGGCAACTTTAACCCAGGAGCGAGCTGAATCCCTCAAAGAGCTGTTAGACACGGCAACAGAAGTGGTTCACAGTTTGGAAAACTTGAATGTGCCCGTTCAACACTGGGACGTGGTGCTAGTTTACATTCTGTTGCAAAAACTTCCTTCGAAAACGCAGCAGCTTTGGGAGGAAAAGTTGGGATCCAAAAACGACAGCAAGGAGCTACCCACTTTCGCGGAATTTACGCAATTCCTCGAGACTAGATTCCGTACTCTGGAAGCGGTGAACTCTCAACAAGCTCGTCCATCAGCTGATTAATCCAAAAAGGCATCACAACGTGCTTCGTTTCACTCTCAACAAATTACTACAAGGTTCACTTGCAAACTTTGTAACAAGGGATAGCACGCTATCAGAAAGTGCAACAAATTTCTAAAAATGAGCATTTCCGATAAATATCAAAATGTTAATAAACTAGGTTTATGTACTCACTGTTTAACATATAGTCATTCGTCACAACAATGTCCTAGTAATCGTAGATGCTATTATTGTCAACAGCCACATCATTCACTTTTACACAATACATAGTATAAATAACGCTACTCATTTACAAAACTCATACCCGCAATTTAACCCTTCTAACAACCCTTCCACTACTCGCAATAACCCATACAGTTCTAATTCTTATAATACAAACAACACAAATCAATTTTCACAATCATTTCCACCCAACTCAAATTCACATAATCAAAATATTCAACCACCACACCCAACACAAACATATATTACCTCAACTTTTAATAGCGAAGCTCCAGCTTTCCATCCATCCATCGAAGAGCAGCCTTCAACCAGTTCCGGCGTGAGAAGCCATCACTCAACACATGATGCCAACACACAGGTTTTACTCGCTACAGCAATTGTGAAGGTAAAGACTTCATACGGAAATAGCATACCACTCTGGGCATTGCTTGATTAGGGTTCCGAAGCTTCATTTATTACAGAATCTGCAGCTCAACTTCTCCGTTTAAAACCAAAATCTACTAATGTCGAGGTGTCCGGGTTGGGTTTGGTCAGCAGTGGCACTTGCAAAAAGGTTGTGGATATTACGTTTGCTTCGTATCACACTGCCTTTGAAACAACCACACAGGCTTTAATATTTCAGTCACTGTCTGGGCATCTTCCAACCCAAATCCTTTCCGTTGGTGATTTGAGGCACCTCACCGGTTTGCAATTAGCGGATCCATCTTTTTATAAGCCAGCAAAAATCGATCTGCTACTAGGCAGCGATATATTGGCCGACGTAATGCTACCAGAAATGTCTCGTCATCCCGATAAAGCCATTCCTGTTGCTCAGAATACCAAGTTGGGATGGATTTTGTTTGGCAGATCACCAGTTGCTCCTCGATCTATCAGGGCTTTCTTCCAAACATCCGATGTCGACACACAACTTCGAAGATTCTGGGAGCTTGAAGAAACTCCATTCGCACACCACGAAACTGCTGAAGACACTGCTTGTGAAGAAAATTTTTTGCAACACGTTAAGCGTATGGTAGATGGACGCTATCAAGTTGCACTACCATTCAAGGAAAATGTTCATCCCGTACTAGGTAGATCACGCGAAGGAGCTCTTCAACGTTTCAGGTCCCTGGAGAGACGTCTAGCAGCTGATCAACGATTGCGCGACCAATACGCTTCTTGCATTCAGGAGTATTCAAAGCTGGGTCAAATGAGTGAAATTGACGAAGACAGCATATCCAACAGAGGTCACTATTTTCTTCCTCATCATGCCGTCGTGAAAGAAACAAGCTCCACTACCAAACTCAGAGTTGTTTTTGATGCGTCGTACAGGACATCCGATGGATCCTCCTTAAATGATCACCTGATGACTGGCCCTTCGCTGCAACACAATGTCACTGATGTGACTCTACGTTGGAGACTGTACCGTTTCTCTTTTTCAGCGGACATAGAAAAAATGAACCGGCAGATATGGGTAACCGAGTTGGATTCAAACTACCAACTGATTTTTTGGCGCAATCATCCAGCAGACATATTAAAGGTGTTTCGCCTCAAAACGGTAACGTTTGGTACGGCTTCAGCTCCTTATCTAGCCATTCGGACACTGATGGAAGTGGCGAAGGCGGCAGAAACCCATCATCCAAGAGCTGCTAAGATGATTCGTTCCGAAATGTACGTCGACGATCTATTTTCTAGTGCAGATACCATTCAAGAAGCTGAAATTAAGAAGAAAGAGGTTAAGTCTGTCTTAGAAAAGGCAGGTTTCAACTTACGCAAGTGGAGGTCAAACGCAGAAGAGCTTCTTGATGACATACCAGTCCATGATCGAGAGACATCTTTGGCAGGTTCGTCGGAAGGATCAGACCGAGTCAAAACGTTAGGTATTCATTGGCTTCCCAACACTGACCATTTCTGTTTTCGCTTCACGCCTCCTGATAGCCCACAACCAACAAAACGATTCATACTGTCGACAATTGCTCGGCTGTTTGACCCCATGGGATGGATATCACCATGCATTCTCTGGATCTCTCTGGATACAGAAATTCGCTTGGGATGATCCCATCGAAAGTAAGGTGCTTGAAGAATGGAACAATCTGTACCAAGATCTACCGGCGATTGACGAAATAAGAATTGCAAGGTGGGTTCAAACAGTCGGCAAGAGGAACCGTATCGAACTCCATGGCTTCAGTGATGCGTCGGAGAAGGCGTATGGAGCAGCAGTGTATCTTCGGGCTGAAGACAGCGAGGGGAAGGTACATATGCACCTCTTGATATCGAAGTCTAAGGTTGCACCAGTACATCCGGTTAGTCTTCCACGTCTAGAGCTCTGCGGTGCTGTGATATTGGCTAAACTGCTAAATTACGTAGTAACCACACTCGAGCTCAACGACATCACAATTCACGCCTGGACGGACTCTACCATAACACTGGCATGGATTCTCGCACCAGCATCACAATGGGAAACATTCGTCAGGAATCGAGTAGGGGGGATCCAACGACTCACGGACATTCACATATGGAAACACGTCCCAACACATCTCAATCCTGCAGATTTAGCGTCCAATGGATGCTACCATCGGCACTACTTCGCGAGACACTTTGGTGGAACGGCCCGGATTTTCTCCTATCGTCTTGGGTCTTCAAGTTGCCTACGCAACCAACAAATGTCACTACGCAGGAAGGCAAAAGAAAGATTCAGGTTCACCGTACAGAACTGGTAGAAAATGTACTTACCCAATTAATTCACAGGACATCAAATTTAACACGACTTATCCGAGTGGCAGCCTGGTGCTTGCGCTTTATTTACAACGCAAAAGTAAACCTCACCAACCGTCACTTTGGATCACTTTCACCCAGAGAGCTAGGCAACGCTGCAAATATAGTTGCGCGCTCTGCTCAGCAAGAAATGTACACCAAAGGTACGAAGTCCAAGGGAATGGGATCATTAAACCCATTTATTGACGGGAAAGGAATTCTTCGTGTTGGCGGAAGGTTGAAGCATGCCAATATTTCCTATGATCAACAACATCCGATCATTTTGTAACCCAGGCATCACTTCATAAAGTTGATCATTCGTGGCTCTCATGAACGGTCACTGCACGGAGGAATCCAGCTTACGATAGTACACATACGGCAAAAATATTGGATACTTCAAATCAAAAGAGCTGTAAAGAAACATATCAACAGTTGTACCACATGCTACAGATTTCGATGTCAAACAGCGCAACAGCTAATGGGAGAACTACCTGCACCCCGAGTGACAGTATCAAGACCCTTTTCCCACACAGGTATTGATTATGCAGGACCTATCAATGTTCGAGCCTGGAAGGGGCGTGGGTCCAAATGTCACAAAGGGTACATCGCTGTTATTATTTGTTTGGCCACCAAAGCTATCCACTTAGAAGCGGTAAGTGACCTAACAACACAAGCGTTTCTAGCTTCATGCAAAAGATTTACTGCACGACGGGGAGTTTGTGGTCAAATCTACAGTGACTGTGGCACCAACTTCATGGGAGCCGGTGCAGAACTGCGTCGCCTTATGAAAAGCGCGACTCACGACTGGAAGGAAATTGCAGACATAATAGCAAAAAAAGGAACTAAGTGGAATTTCATTCCCCCTGCTTCTCCCCAATTTGGCGGATTATGGGAAGCAGGGGTGAAGAGCGTAAAAAACCACTTAAAACGGATCGTCGGAAACGGTACACTCACCTTTGAGGAACTCGCCACGCTTTTGACGCAGATTGAAGCGTTTTTAAATTCGAGGCCTCTGTGTCCTTTAACCGAAAACCCTGACGACTTCCAACCGCTAACACCAGCACACTTCCTTATAGAAGAAACGCTATTCACCGTAGATACCAGAGCCAGATATGTCCATAGGCAAACAAGGACATATCGACAGATGGAAGGCAGTGCAAGCGCATCTACAAACTTTCTGGAAGCAATGGCAAGCAGAATATTTAACTCGCCTGCAGCAACGCCCGAAATGGCTTAAGGTACAGACGGAGCTCAAAATGGGAGACCTTGTTCTTACAAAAGACGAACGACTTCCCCCCGCAAAATGGAGTCTAGGCCGCATCACTGAAACCTACCCAGGAACAGACAACTTAACACGCATCGTAAAAATAAAAACGCAACAGGGAATTTTTAAACGACCTATTACTAAACTTTGTCCATTACCAATCAACGAACCACATACTTCAAAAAATACGATCCAAGAGCAAACCGATTAATTAAACTAATAAAGGGTGATTTTTTAAGAGGTTTAGAACTTTTTTTAAAAAAAAAACACAAAAAATTCGAAAAAATGAATGAAATTTTTATTTAAATCGATAGTTTGAACCTTGCAATTTAATGTTTAAAGATAATTTCATGCAAATGTTGACCGCGGCTGCGTCTCAGGTAGCCCATCCGCTGAGTCCAATTTTGGCATACTCTTTCACACATATCGGCCGGTATCTCACGAATGAATGCATGGATGTTGGCTTCCAGTGCGTCAATCGAAGCGGGCTTGTCCCTATACACATTAGCCTTGGCATACCCCCACAAAAAATAATCTAATGGTGTCAAATCGCACGATCTAGGCGGCCAATTGACCGGCCCGAATATTCTTCCGAATAGACTGCTCAGAAGGTCGAGAATGCCGATCATAAAATGGAAGCAGCGCGCGATGAACATTTCGAACCGAGCACGAATTTTGATAGTAAAATTCAATAATTTGCAAGCGTTGTTCATTCGTAAGACGATCCATGGTTAAATTGCAAACCAAACTGAAGCTGTTTGACAGTGACACAAGGTACTAAACACACGTCAGCTGTCAAAACCAGTGTTGCCAAAACCCAACCAGCTAAAAAATCACCCTTTACAACACACACCAAATTTAAAATTACATTTCACTGAATTATAATTTAATTTTAAATTCAACAATTATAAAACACGATTTAATGCGCGCACCACCAAAACTCAAACGCCCGACCGTATGAACAACAAACTAGCAGCAACAATAACATCAAAGAAGCTTTCATTGTCACCATCTCCACGCCAACAACAGCTGCATTGGATTTCGACTTCGTGCTCGTCTTCGTCACCGCAGCAACAACAACAACACACAATGCACAAGGAGCACAGTGTTGGCAAATTGCAATGATCAGCGGAAGAAGGTGTTTCAATGCAAATCAATGTAAACAACTTTGCATGCGATCAAACAAGAACGGGATTGTGTGTGAGCTTGTCCGCTGGAATTGTTATTGCAGTTTATATGTACTCTAATAGTGCCGTCTGTTACTATTTTTGTTGTCGACGTCTTATCAATCATATGCAATAATCTGTTGTTTCTTTTCATGTACCCAAACACATGCATTGTATACACAATTTCAACAGCAGGCAGATCAGTGGCAGCAGTTTTAGTCAAAGGCATGATGACAAGAGAAGGCAGAAACAAGAAGAAGCGCATAGTAGAAGGCTAAGAACTTTGTTCATAGTTGGGGGAGAATGTTGACGATTATACCAGTCAACAAAGGTGCAGGTGTACTTAACGCACCCACCCACATTGAAATTTCCCCAAAAGGGAAATTATGCCGAAACGTCAAATGGCAACTGTCAAATATTGTAAATAAATTCATATAAAAAGAGCGTTGTCCTCTCAAAAAAATACAATCTTTTATAACGTTTGAAGTGGTTGTTTCTTACTTTTATTGCGGAATTTTAAAGCGTTTTTTCTTGTGCGAAACAGTATCGCAAACAGTAACAAAATAACATTTTTCACTGTTCAACGCCCGAACATTTAGGGATTCCAAAAATAACAGCGTCGGTCAGAAATTCTTTCCTCTCGAAGACATCGCATCGTTTCTTTATATCGGAAACCTCCACTTTGACAATATTGTCCACATTGCACTCAATATGATCAATCCGCTGTGTTAAGTTGGACATGGCATAATTGATATTGTTCACATGTTCAGTTAGTTGTTGTTCGATGGCTTGAACTTTACACAATTCGTTGCGGATTTTGTTCATCTCTTCTTTGAATGTCGCAATCAAAGATGCAGTTTGATTTTCTAATTCTGCATGAAAAGTTTCGACGGAGAGCCAAGAATTGGTGGAGATGTTTTGTGTGTGTGGTCTCATTCTTTCTTCTTCTTCTGCTGGCAGTGCATATTATCCGAAACGCCCGCTTTGCCACAGATGGGTGTATTGGTTTTGGGCGAGTTCAGTTTTGATGACGCTAAAAGTTGCTGTTGTTCTCGAACTTGGTTTGATCTTGTGTTTATACAAGACGAGAATGACATTGTGCAAGTACTTTGTATGAGATATATTTAAGCAATGGCGGTAAACTACGATGTGCAAATTTATATTATTGTTCGAATTTAACAATGTTAGAGGAGCAAGATGTAGGTATTTGAACAATATAATTGCATATAGGACTACTGTTTTTACCCGCTCAGTATAATCATAGCAAACGGATAAATACACGAGTTCAAACAACTTTTGCCATAGGAGATCAAAAACACGTCTATTTACTCTCGAACATTATTTACTTATACTTACTTATTTGATAAAATAAATTTACTATCATATCCCTTTAAATTATGAACTACAATGTTAAAGGCTTTCGGTAATTTACATGCCAAATTACATTCTATCCCACATTTTAACAACATTTTTATCATTAAAATTTGCATGACAAATTTCACAATTTGTAGCATTTTTAAATTTTTCAATTGATTCTTTAGTTTTATATGTTGGTTTGTTGATTATAAATATTTTGCTATATACTTTAGCTATTAATTAAGGATAACTATGAAAATTTTCTACCAACTCTGACCCTTCTGTAATGTAAGAATGACATTTTTTGAAATAATTATCATAAATTCCAAAACTATTGGTACATGCTCATGCTCATTAATTAATTCGCATTTTTTTAATGAACATTCAAAATAGAGTAAATATAGAGTAAATGGGTGATATATCTCTGCTCCATATGTTTTATATTCTAAAATGTTATTTTCTTCTGTTGGTAATTTACAACGTTGAATTATATCATTTGATCTATTATCAAAACAATCTCGCTTGTGGGTTTCAAGTATAGCTTCAGATCTAAACCTTGTAAAACATTTCTTACAAATAAATAATCGACTCTTCGCATGATGAATTTTTCCACTCAGAAACCCAGATAAATTTTTATTAGGAATAAAATGACATTTATTATCTTTTTCTAAATACAATACATCAACATGTAGTTTATTGTCATTTGGATCAAAAGATTTACTTATGTATAAACTTTGCAATTGCTCAAAATCCTCATATGATTCATCATCCTCAAAATGATAAAAATTAAGAGTAATATTAAAATAATCTTCTAATTTTTTTATATTTTCTTCTTCTATTTCAAAGGGGTATGTTATATTTAAATTTCTATAATTTTCATCATTTTCTAATTCCCTCAAATAATTTGTATATTTTGATGGTCTTTGAGGATGTTCTTTTAATTCGTCTTCATGTATAAAATAAAGAATGGTATATAAAATTCCTTAATTATCATTATTTTTAATATTTATGCAATTTTTATTATTGAATTCAATAAAATCACCCCCAATAAGTGGTTGAGATACATCTCGTTGAACACCTGATTCAACAATATAACGAAATTCATAGCCTGTATTTTGTGTTATTCTATCCTCAAACTTCTGAATAATATCCGCAAACATTTCATCAAACATTTCTAAATAATTTTGTTTATTTACTAATCTTTCAAAGGATTGAATATAGAAATCTTCATCTTGCTCATTTCTAATAAAGGGTGATTTTTTAGCTGGTTTGGTTTTGGCAACACTGGTTTTGACAGCTGACGTGTGCTTAGTACCTTGTGTCACTGTCAAACAGCTTCAGTTTGGTTTGCAATTTAACCATGGATCGTCTTACAAATGAACAACGCTTGCAAATTATTGAATTTTACTATCAAAATTCGTGCTCGGTTCGAAATGTTCATCGCGCGCTGCTTCCATTTTATGATCGGCATTCTCGACCTTCTGAGCAGTCTATTCGGAAGATTGTGACCAAATTTCGCACCAAATTTACTTTGTTGGACATTAAACCACCAACACGTTTACGTACTGTGCGTAGTGAAGAAAATATTGCAGCCGTATCAGCTAGTGTGACAGAAGACCGCGAAATGTCGATTCGGCGCCGTTCCCAGCGTTACTGTCAATGGTGAACGCTACCGAGCGATGATAACAAACTTTTTTTTGCCCGAAATGGAAGTTCTCGACTTGCATGATATGTGGTTTCAACAAGACGGTGCCACATGCCACACAGCACGCGAAACAATGGCGCAATTGCGAGGCGAGTTTGGTGAACAGTTAATTTCACATTTCGGGCCGGTCAATTGGCCGCCTAGATCGTGCGATTCGACACCATTAGTTTATTTTTTGTGGGGGTATGCCAAGGCTAATGTGTATAGGGACAAGCCCGCTTCGATTGACGCACTGGAAGCCAACATCCATGCATTCATTCGTGAGATACCGGCCGATATGTGTGTAAGAGTATGCCAAAATTGGACTCAGAGGATGGGCTACCTGAGACGCAGCCGCGGTCAACATTTGCATAAAATTATCTTTAAACATTAAATTGCAAGGTTCAAACTATCGATTCAAATAAATATTTCATTCATTTTTTCGAATTTTTTGTGTTTTTTTTTAAAAAAAAAGTTCTAAACCTCTTAAAAAATCACCCTTTATTATGTTTTATTATACGAATAAATAAACTAACTCTAAAATTTGTATATTTATTGATTTATAATATTTTCTAATTCTTTGAAAATGCAAATATAAATCACTATTTTCATCATTTCTAAAAGTAATATCAGTAACTAGGTTCCCAAATGCTCTTCGTTGTTCTGGTACACGTACTTCATCATTTATATTACGAATATTTTCCCCTGGAAAATCATATGAATCAAAATTATTAAAAAAAATTTAATTATGAATTCATTATGATTAGTGATACAATTTTTAATAGCATTATTAAATCATTCTTTCTCAATGCAGCCCACCCCGAAGGCGGATTAAAAATATTTTTATATCGTCTCATCACTTCTCTTAGTTGTGAGACTGTCTTGTTAGATGTTAAATTTGGTTCTATAAAATTTGTCTCCATTTATTATAGAAACAAAATTATAAAAGAATTAGGTTTACAACCATTTTAAAAAATGTAAATAAATTTTCAGTAAATTGTGTAAATTAAAAGAAAAATGTGATGTTTATACCTCTATGATATGACCTTCTTTCTTGCACTTAGCTTGATAATATTTTCATTGTATATAAACATTATAGTACTATCACTTCGTGTATCCTACCATTGCGCCACCATCGTCTCCATACCTAAGCTCAAATATTTTAGAGGGTGAAGATCATAGATTTCGTTGGTTTACTTTAGTAGGCGCAGTGCGCAGAAACCTCGATGGTGGCGGTTGCAGTGGTGCCAGCGCTGGTGGCTGATATATTTTCTAAAGGAAAAGCAACCCAAGTGGAACGCGCGCATCCTTACATGAATGAATGCGTATACATTTGCATTGCTGTTTTCTGATATGCTTTCCCTTTCCGATTTCAGAGTGTGGATGAGGGTGGGTTTTGTAGTCTATTCTTTTTCTTTCTCTCCCTTTTTGGTTCGATTTCATAATTTTTTCAGGTTTGTCGTCTGTTGCTTTTATGAATGAGATGAGCAGGTACCTCCTTGTGTGTATTTCGGTATGCATTTCTTTTTCTTTGGAAGAATTTCTGCATTTACGATTCACGAGATTCTTCAATTCTGCTCAAAGCACGGATGAGTTGGGAATTTGGATTTCTTTCTTCTATGGATAAATGATTGATTATTCTGACTTACTCGGATTATTTAATTGATTATGGTGGTCGGATCTTGAAGGTATTTAAAAAAAACTCAAGTTCGAAATGTATGGTTTAAGTTATCAATAAGAAGCATGGAACTTTTTTCGAAACAGTCAGTTACAGTTACAAAACTACGATGAAGTTTTCATAATGTACGTACGGGTGGGTAGGTCTCCATTTCTGAATGTTTTTAAATTGATATTAACTTTTATACCCCCTTCCAACGTTATTTTTCATACTCCTTTATTTAACTAGAGACTCGTTCTAAAATACTTCATAAAGACATGGAATCTAATTCATAATGTCATTCTTTGGAAATTTTGAAATAACAGTGCTGACCTATATTGGTGATATTAAAAAATATCATATTGAAGTTATGCAAGCCACTAAGGTCTATTTACTTAATTTAAATAATGATTCCAAAAAACAGGACAATTCGCCGAATAAAGTTTACCAACCGCATATCTCTATATATATAAAAGAGAGTTGCAAAAGCGTTGTGACTTTATAACTCACGAACGGTCAAACTGTATTCGATCAACCTAGGGTTTGTTTTCATGGTCGTGTAGTTGTTTTATTTAAAGTTTGAACGAAATTGGTCAACGCGTTCGTGAGTTATGTCAACATCTGATTTTGTCCATATAAAAAAAAAAAAACTAGGCGCCTATGAGCGTGTGCTGTATGTTTACTCTGTGCTGATGTCATACACACGGTAATGACATCACTCACGATTTTATAAACAAAACCTTAAAACGATCATGGACTTTATCGTTAAGCACAGTGTTTTCGGAAAATCGAGTTTCTGGATGTACTCTGTCGAATGGCAGAAGCGAGGATTGCCGATTGCCCACAGTTTGCTTTAGTTGATTTGGTTGATTGAGAAAATCTGACCGGACCAACTCGATTCAATCATTAGAGCGGAAAAAGATGATCAAGAAGCTGACCCGGAAATCTATGAAGTCGTTTCTATGCTTTGAACTTAATTTAATTACAAGGAAGTTCCATTCGTTCAATAGAGAGGTTCAACCATCAAAAGGGATGTTAATAATTTAATCGATTTTACGCGGTACGAAGTTCGCCCGGTCAGCTAGTTATGTATATGTTTTGTATAGGTATCTAAAAAATTTTTTTGTTATTGAAGGTGAAAATCTCGAAAGACACAATGGGGCTAGAAACCCAGAGTAGTGTGGGACTCTAACCGCACTAAAAACACCTCCTTAATCATGACCAATCAAAGAAAGATCGACAAATGATTTTACTTTCAACGTTCAGTTGCGTTTGAGAAGGTATTACAATTTAGATACGGGTTCTCATATTTTTTAGATTATAAGTTCGTGAGGCTTAGTTCTTCTTAATCTACGAATATTATATCGTACATTTAAGACGTCTATTATTTCGGGATTAATATGCATCTGCAGACGGTCATTGTGACGAATTGCGTACTTTTTAATTACTTCCGTTACAAGTTCAATCTGCAAATCACGATGCAAGTCATTATTTCTAATATACCACGGGGCATTTACTATTCCCCGAAGGACTTTGTTTTGGAAAGTTTGTATTATTTGTACATTTCTTTTCTTTGTGCAACCCCATAATTGGATACCATAAGTCCAAACAGGTTTTAGTATCTGATTATATATTAAAATTTTATTCTCAGTGGACATTTCAGAGTTATGTCCTAGCAACCAATAAAGTTTTCTATACCTAATATTTAACTCTTCTACTTTCTTTTTCACATGTTCCTTCCATTTCAGTTTAGCATCTAGATTCATACCCAGATACTTAGCTGTGTTAGAATAAGGAACTACTTGGTTATTAATAACCACAGGAGCATTTGTTATTTTTTTATTTGTAAAATTGATATGAGTGGACTTTGACTCATTTAGTCTAATTCGCCATCGTTGGGCCCAATCACATATCTCGTTAACAGAATTTTGTAGCTTTTCTGTGGATTTAGTCACGCATCCATCAGTTGATAGAAGAGCAGTGTCATCTGCGAATGTAGCTATCATCACATCGTTAGTATGTGGTATATCCCTAGTATACAATAAGTACAGGGTTGGTTCCAGAACACTTCCCTGTGGAACTCCTGCTTGTAATTCTTTGAGTTCAGAATACGCTGAACCATAGCGAACTCTGAAGAATCTATTTGAAATATAAGATTTAAGTATCTCATAGTATTGTCTTGGTAGATCCCTATGAAGTTTATACTGTAAGCCCTTATGCCAGACCTAATCAAAAGCCTGAGCAACGTCTAAAAATAGTGTAGAGCAAACTTGCTTTTCTCCTAACGATTTTTCTATAATATTTGTTATACGATGTACTTGATCTATTGTCGAGTGTTTATTTCTAAACCCAAACTGGTGGGTGGGAATAAGCCTTCTTTGTTCTATTATTCTGTCTAGTCTTTTGAGAAGCAGTTTTTCAAAGAGTTTTGATAGTACAGGTAAAAGTGAGTTTTTCCTGTATGAGGTGACTTCTGATGGAGGTTTACCTTGTTTAGGTATAACTATAATTTCTGCTATCTTCCAATGATAAGGAACATATCTTAGCTTAAAACAAGCATTAATTAAAAACTTAAGTTTAACCAATGCTATGAAGGGTAGTTCCTTCAGAATTTGGGCAGTTATAAGATCATAACCTGGCGATTTTCTATTAGAGAGCTTATGAATACATGTGCTGATCTCTTTAAGTGAAACGTAAGGGATTACGTCTTCATCTATCCTATCAAAGAATTCAAGGCGTTCGTTTGCCACACTACTTGGAAAAGGTTTAAAAACATTTTTTAAATGTTCCGAAAATAGTTTGACCTTTTCTTTTGGGTCGCCGATCCATTTCCCATCAGATGGTTTTAACGGGGGATCTAGCGTTTGAGGTCTTTTTAAATATTTGGCAGCCTTCCAAAGGGAGTAGTCTGTGACTTTGTCAGCAGTTAAATTGCAAAAATATTTAGTAAGAGTTCTATTTTTAAACTCACTGATACTTTTTTTAAGTTTATTGTTAAGTCTATTGAATAGAGTTTTATCGCCGGGATATCTTGTCATTTGCCATTTTCTCCGGGCTCTTCTCTTTTCTAATATTAGTTCCCTAATTTCTGTGGGGTATTTTATCGATGCTTGTTTACGTTGCTGAATAGTTGGTGTACTATCTTCTGCCGCCTGTTGAATATCGGCAATGAATTGTTCCACTTCGATGTCAATATGCCTTATTGTGGCCAGTGGAGCTGTAAGGTTTATAAAACCTTCGAGTATTTTTTTAAAATTACACCAGTTTGTTCTTTTGCTGGTAAGTCTTTCATTGCTTATCTGCTCTACTGACATGCCATTAATCGTTAAGATTACAGGTGTATGATCCGACGACAAATCATCACTGTTTTCAACTCTTACTTCTTTTCTATTGATTCATTTCGTTATGAAGAAGTCAATAAGGTCTGGTATTTTTGCTGGGTCGGATGGCCAATAAGTAGGCGATCCAGTCGAAATAAAGTTACAATTAAAATTTCGCCCTGCTTTGTAAAGCTTTCTGCCTTTCGTCGCTACTAATCTGGACCCCCAATAGGTATGTTTTGCATTGAAGTCACCTCCAATGATAAAGTTAGTACGTAGAGCTCGAAAAAGGTCGTTAAGATCTTCCTCTGTAGGCGAATGTCTAGGTGGACAGTATATAGCAGCTATGTTAAATTGCTTGCTTTTAGTCGCAATGTTTATTATCGCTACTTGCATGGTTTGTTTTCCTATTTTGGGCATTTCGTAGGGTTTTAAAATACTTTTTACAATTACAGCACTACCTCCCCTGGCACTGTCAGAAGGATGGGGAGAGTGGTAACAGAGGTACCCAGGAATTCTAATTGTTGTTCCCTGTTTAAAGTGGGTTTCAGAAATCAGGCAGACGTCAATGTCTTCATTGCGTAGAAATACCTGAAATTCAGAGATGTGTTGGTGTAAACCATTTGCATTCCAGGTTACGACTTTTAGGTTTTCAGTCATTATTATTTTGTTGATTTTTTCCTTTGGAAACTTCTTTGCTCAATAGCTTAATAACTTTATCTTGATTATCCAATCTTTGAATAATAGTAGAAAGCATTTCCTTTACTGATATTTCTTCTTCTTTACGTGTATTTTTCACAATTTGGGAATATGATTTGTTATTCACAACTGGTGTGTTTGTTTTTGTCGCAATTGGTATTTTGTCGACTTCGCTGTTTTCGACATTTACCTGTTTCTTGTTCGTATTTTTAAGAGGGTTCTGTTGGTGTTTGGCAGTACCTCTCTTTTTCTTTTCTTGATATTCTTTTGCTGCCGGACAGCCCCTATAATTATCTGGGTGGTTTCCATGACAGTTGATGCATTTTACTTTCTCATCTTTTTTTTGTGGACAACTATTTGTTGGATGTTTTCCTTCACATTTAACGCACGTAAAATCTCTTTTGCAATAGCTTTGTGTATGCCCGAAAGCTTGGCATCGTTTGCATTGAGTAAAAGAGTTGGATTTTCTTCGAAGAGGCTCAATCTTGACGACAATATTCATTATTGATTTAATAGCGTATACCTTTTCAATATCTTCCTGATTGGGAAAGGAGAGCATAAAAAGGGGTAATTTTCTATTTCTTGTAGTTTTTTCCCCTTCATTAACTGATGTTTTTTCTTTTTTGATTAAGTTTTTGGCTTCTATGATTTAAAATTTTTTATTAGTTAAGTCTTCGACAATATCATGTTCATCACACGAGAAGTGAAGACCTCTGACGACTACTCTAATTGGTCTAGTAGCTTTATTTTCATAAGTGTGCCATTGCAACTTCATTTTTGTTAGCTCATCAGTGATATATCTATAAGTGTCACTGCCATCAACATTTATTTTCCAATTGTTGTTGCTATATGACGTGAGCTTGCACGTTTTCTTAGATTTTTGCTCAATAATACTTTTTAGCTCACCAAAACTGTCTACACCAGAGATCATTATTGGTGGTGGTAAAGGCTTTTCAGTCCTTCTATCTTTCGTCTTAGCTTGCAAATTTGCATGTTTTGGCGTAGCCACATTGTCAAAGATTCTGGCAGATGTTTCAGGACTTTCTTCTGCCTTTCGTTTCTTCGTTGGTCTTTTACTTTTAGTCAGATGTCTTTCTGTCTCTAGTGCAAGCTCCTCTTCATCAGTGAGGTATTCCTTCTGTTTATCTTGCTGAACTGATTGGAATGGTTGGGCAGTATTGTCCAAAAGGCTAACCTTTTTTTCAAGTTCTTTTATCTGCTTTTGCAAGCTAGACAATTTCTTCAAGATTTTTCCGTGCTTTAAGTTCAGCTTGCCATTCAGTGTAGTAGCTGCTTGCATTTAATTTCGCTTGTGTATCTGTTTTACGTTCACTTTCAGCTATATTGATTTCATTTCCACATTTTACTTTTTGAATGTTCGGAATGCTTACGATTATAGCGCTATCTTTGGCCGTATGTTGTTTTGGCGCGACCATTTTTGGTGGAGTTCTCGGCGTGAGTGAACTCCTTTTGGAGCTTTGTTGAGGAAGCAATAAATGGTCCCCCCCAGAATCCATGGGACCGACCTCCGAGGAGGGTGGATTTTCCAGTTTACCTGGTCTGCCACCTGGGGTATTTATATCTCTTGTTTTGTTCATTGCCATAAATTTTTTGTTTTAACTGAATCAGTTTTACTAGGTAGCTCAGTAGGTTCTACACACAAACCCCCTACCAGGAGGACCGGGTCATTTGTTTTACTTTTTGCCGCATTGGTTTTGCGAAGTTTTCGTCTCCGCTTTTATGGAATTTTAGTCGCCTCTTACGACAGGCATGCCTATTTCGGGTATATTCTGTCCCCTACCCGAAGGGGTTGTATCTAAAAATCAAAAAAAAAATGTCAACATTATAGGATTTCTTCATAACTTTACATTTTTACAAAATGTAGAAAAACACAAGTTCATAACAGGTATTGAATTGAATGCGATGAGGTTTTCGGAAGAATTGTTAAAACAGGTAGTGCATTTATAAATTTTACCCCTTTTTTAGAATTTGTAGAAGCAATAAATATAATTTCGAATACAGGTACCTAGATGATGGTAATTTTTATTTGATTTTTGAAAGTTGTTGGTTTATATTTTTAATTTGGGCAAAAGCACCATTCTTTATTATACCCTCCACAGGAAGGTATATTCACTTTGCCCATACATTTGTAACGCCAAGAAGGAGTCACCGGAGACCTCATAAAGTATATATATTATGAATCAGGATCACATTCTGTATCGATTTAGCCATGTCCGTCTGTCTGTCTGTCTGTCTGTCTGTCTGTCTGTTGAAAGCACGATAGCGCCCAAAGTAATTGACGTAGGTGAACGAAATTTTGTGAAAGGACTTATTTTTGTCGGCGTCAGGTTGGTATTGAAAATGGGCTATGTCGGTCAAGTAGTTCTGGTACCTCCCATACAAAACCAATATTGGACCCATATGTCTCTCCGTCTGTTGAAAGCACGATGGCGCCCAAAGTAATTGACGTAGGTGAATGAAATTTGGTGAAAGGACTTCTTTTTATCGGCGTCAGGTTGGTATTGAAAATGGGCTATGTCGGTCAAGTAGTTCTGGTACCTCCCATACAAAACCAATATTGGACCCATGCCTCTCTGTCTGTTGAAAGCACGATAGCGCCCAAAGTAATTGACGTAGGTGAATGAAATTTGGTGAAAGGACTTCTTTTTATCGGCGTCAGGTTGGTATTGAAAATGGGCTATGTCGGTCAAGTAGTTCTGGTACCTCCCATACAAAACCAATATTGGACTCATGCCTCTCTGTCTGTTGAAAGCACGATAGCGCCCAAAGTAATTGACGTAGGTGAATGAAATTTGGTGAAAGGACTTCTTTTTATCGGTGTCAGGTTGGTATAGAAAACCTGCTATGTCGGTCAAGTAGTTCTGGTACCTCCCTCACAAAACCAATTTTGCATGACTTGTATGCAGTGGAGGGTATCGAAGCATCGGCCAGGCCGATGATAACACTTTTACTTGTTTTATTTACAACTATATAGGCATGCATATTTTTCTCCGTGTTGTTGAGATCATTGAAGCCCTTATTATGGGTTTTTCACATTACCAAATTTAGATGACGCTCTGTCTTATTTTTCGAATATTTCCAATGAGTCGGTAATATTTGAAGTGCATACTGTTCCCATTTAACTGACAAATCTGGCAATACATACTTACCTATTCCATAAAAATATTGCCTAGGTATATACCTATTTCCTGCGAGAGTGTATTATACGTATTTTAATTTGAGTTTAATTTGAATAAACCGATAGAATTAAAAAAAAAATAATACGATAAAAGAATTATTACCCAGTAGGAGTGTATATTATACCTTACGAATTTAATAAAAAAAAACCGCTCAAAAATAAAACCGAAATAATTAAACTAAAAAACAAATTGCCTACCTAGTTTGTTCGACAGTGTGTCATAATAATTTCGAATAATCCTATCTTGCTGGTGTTTTAAATAACATATCTAAAATAAGTACAGAATTTTATCCTGAATAGCTTATATACGTTGTCGTTTTTAATGTAGATCCCCATGCGAACGTTTTTATTCAAAATTTTGTTTTTAAATGAACTGACCTCAAAACAATACTGTGCAACTTATTAAAGTTGTCAGTTAATTCTCTACAAAACATTGGTATTTCTATGTCATTCTGACTATGACAATTGCAAAACAGATCACTAATGCATAATATACCTATTTATAGGAGGATAAAAAACAATCCGATGAAAGATCATCAGCCCATCCACCCTAAAATTCGCACGACCAAAGCCACCTGTAGATCAAGGCCGTCAATTTTATCTCCTTTCGCATATTATATATAATGTAACATTCACATCCGCAATTGGGGTTAATTTATTGCAGATATTATATCAAATCAATAATATAATTAAATTGTTGGTCATGAATTCATAACTAACAGAAATACGACAAAAAGATTAACTTGAAATATACCTACTCCATTTGCATTCAAATATCTACAAGAACGAATTTTCAAATATAAAATAAAAGATCAACCGTCATCTCATCATAAAAAGGCACACGAACAGAATCGTTTTCTTTCATAAGCAGAAATATCCAGATTTGCCTGCCATACGATCGAAATTCCAAATCAGAAATTTGTCATCATGTCTTGTTCAAAGAAACTACTCATGCATGAAGAGATAGAACCTCATTGTGCGAGTAACAGAGAAAAGAAAACATTCTGATGTTTTTATCCCTTTATTTGCTACCTACCGAACCGACCAGCCACCACCACCAACCAAATGTTTCTTTTCACTCATCAAAAGTGTGGCTATTCCTCTCTATTTTGGTGCTACAAGAAACTTAGCAATACAGCAACGCCATCCGACGGTGTGTCCGGCTAAGAAAATTTACGTGTTGATGATAGTACTATAGTCTCTATATAAAGGGTGATTTTTTAGCTGGTTTGGTTTTGGCAACACTGGTTTTGACAGCTGACGTGTGTTTAGTACCTTGTGTCACTGTCAAACAGCTTCAGTTTGGTTTGCAATTTAACCATGGATCGTCTTACAAATGAACAACGCTTGCAAATTATTGAATTTTACTATCAAAATTCGTGCTCGGTTCGAAATGTTCATCGCGCGCTGCTTCCATTTTATGATCGGCATTCTCGACCTTCTGAGCAGTCTATTCGGAAGAATATTCGGGCCGGTCAATTGGCCGCCTAGATCGTGCGATTTGACACCATTAGATTATTTTTTGTGGGGGTATGCCAAGGCTAATGTGTATAGGGACAAGCCCGCTTCGATTGACGCACTGGAAGCCAACATCCATGCATTCATTCGTGAGATACCGGCCGATATGTGTGAAAGAGTATGCCAAAATTGGACTCAGCGGATGGGCTACCTGAGACGCAGCCGCGGTCAACATTTGCATGAAATTATCTTTAAACATTAAATTGCAAGGTTCAAACTATCGATTTAAATAAAAATTTCATTCATTTTTTCGAATTTTTTGTGTTTTTTTTTTAAAAAAAGTTCTAAACCTCTTAAAAAATCACCCTTTAAATACAATGATATTTTGTAGAAAAGTGTCTTGCTTTAAAATATCTATACATATCTATACATATAATAAAACTGTAGCTGTTTTCATGTGTACGCGGTTGGCGTGAAAACTACTGCACAGATTTCGATGAAATTTTTTTTCAAATCTATACATATAATAAAACTGTAGCTGTTTTCATGTGTACGCGGTTGGCGTGAAAACTACTGCACAGATTTCGATGAAATTTTTTTTGAAATGTCCCTTAAGATCTGGAGAAGGACATAGGCTATTAATTTCATTGCTATGCCTATTTTTTTGGAGCGTTTTTGACCAAAATGTGTTTTTTTATGATGTTGTATTACAATGAAAATCGTGATTGTCTGATGTTCGACTGACGTTCGACTGCCGACCCGTCGTTCTCAATGCTTCCTCCAAACCTCTTTTCTTCGTTTTACTATTGTGCGCTCCGGGGTCAGCAAAAGTAATTCTATCCGCGTCGCGTATTCTTGCACTCGTTTGTTTATACAAGTGGTCGCAAGAATACGTAACATGTGGTGTTGAATATACTTGTGACCTTTTCGTTTTTTGGGGCCACTGTATCAGCATGTGTGGATATTACCATCGGGCACTTGAGTGGGTCAGTGTTGTGTGGTTCCCATGTGTTCAACTGGGTTATTCGGTTTGGATGACAAGGTATATTTGTGTCACCGAATTGTACCGTTACACAACATGTGTGGGCACAACAATGACTTTACTGCCTTTTTATCGCTTTTACTCAAACAATTCTTAACCAATGCAAACAAAACAAAATACTAACAAGAGCCAAAACTTCCGTAATTATTTTAAGGCATCAATCAGCTTTCTGTGTTATCTATAAGCTAAGCTACAACCCAAAATCTAACACGAAAAAACTAAATTTATTTTCTCAAATCGAAAATTATCAGCAACCTTTGTTCTTGATCGCTGTTCTGCTTTGGGGTGGGTGGATGGCGCACATCGCACCTGCACATACATGTCAAGAAAAACTGCGTGAAGTTTTCTCCGATTAAGTGAAACGAAAGAGAAGTAGGCGAGGTGAGTGGGGATGTAATCAACAGCGACAATGTTTTTCTGAGGAAATGCGCAGATGGCCAATGACGTGCGATGATGGGCGTATGGTGGTGTAAATATGTATATTGAGTTTAAGGTTTCTGTTTTTGGGGATTGTGATACTACCTACATTGATATCTACTGTAAAGAATTGAAGAATTCAAGAACTGAAGACGATATAAGTGAATAAATTTGTTTGAATTATTTTTGGTGTAAATACAATGCACTCTATATTATTTCTGTAGTTTCTATAGTAGTATATTATTTACCTCTTGCGATTCGCACGCTCAACCAAATTTAACAAATGAAGTGTAAAAAAAAGAGATTTTCTTGCTTCTTATTTTTCCATTTTCAGTTTTTTTCAAATATTAACAATTGAAAAAGTCGAACATTTAGTACATTAAATTTCAACTACGCAGTTGTGTAAAAACTATAGGTACTTTTCTTTCATTCATCATGCCCGTACAAGCGACTCCGACACAGGCTGTTTGACCGTTGCAGCATTCTGAGAAGTCGTATGAAAAAGGTCCAATGAGAAAAAAAGGTGTAATTTTGTGAAGCAGAATAGCTTATTTCAAATTCGTGAACGATATTTAACAAGTATTGGTTCGTTAAACACTATAATAGTGTTGTGATAGGCAACTGCGTTACATTTGAAATGTTTTTATTTGGATATAAGAGCTTTTGAAATATTTTTAAAGCGCCTTCTCCAACCAAAAACCGGCTTAAATAGCAAAAAGTTATGCCAGGCTCTCGAAAAAAGTTTGAAATCGCAACTTTAGTCGCATAATGATGACGCTGAATTGCAATTCACAGCAGAGATAGAAAAACTAAGAGAGAATTTTATTTTCAAAATTAGCGGAGGAATTGGATAGGAACGCTAAAGCTGACGGGCTTTTAATACTTAGTTTATAAATAAGACATTTGGGATCCACTTAACTGCGAAAGTAAGATTGTTACATTTGAAATGTTACCTTTTAACGACCGCAAAACCAATTTTTATCAATTTTGGTATAGGGATAGATGGGACCTCTGAGAATGACATTCGCTACTTTTTGTCGTGAAAACAAAACGTGAAGTGGATGAAGAATTGGATGCAAGTTTAAATGACGAACCAATTATTTCTCAAGCTAGGGATAATAAAATTCTATACTTTTGGTATAATACCAATGAATTTAAATGTGTCGGCTGTAGGTCTGATAGGTTGGCTTAAAAGATAGAACAGTTTTGGACCCGATAAGCGGCGCTGTTGTTGATATAAATATTTTAATTCAGTTACTCGAAGTACTAATTGTATGCAGACGAAGTCGCGGGTACCAGCTATTTCTCAATAAGTACGTAGTTAATATTTTAAATACTTATACATATAGTTTTAATAAAACAATGAAAAAAGAGCCTCTATAAAAAAAAAAAAAGTATGTTCACTTCATATAAAATAAAAATGTGCAACCGCTGATTTCGAAAGTTGAATTCATTTAAATTCATTTTCTGACATTCTCGATAGTGAATATTATTCGTTCGAATCTCAAAATACACGAAGTTCATTCGAACGAATAGAGACATTCGTTAGAATTGACTATTCGTTCGAATCTGAAAATAAGCATGATTATATTTATTTCATTAACGAATTTGGGCGGAACGAAGTTCGCCGGGTCAGCTAGTGTATAATAAAACTGTAGCTGTTTTCATGTGTACGCGGTTGGCGTGAAAACTACTGCACAGATTTCGATGAAATTTTTTTTCAAATCTATACATATAATAAAACTGTAGCTGTTTTCATGTGTACGCGGTTGGCGTGAAAACTACTGCACAGATTTCGATGAAATTTTTTTTGAAATGTCCCTTAAGATCTGGAGAAGGACATAGGCTATTAATTTCATTGCTATGCCTATTTTTTTGGAGCGTTTTTGACCAAAATGTGTTTTTTTATGATGTTGTATTACAATGAAACTCGTGATTGTCTGATGTTCGACTGACGTTCGACTGCCGACCCGTCGTTCTCAATGCTTCCTCCAAACCTCTTTTCTACGTTTTACTATTGTGCGCTCCGGGGTCAGCAAAAGTAATTCTATCCGCGTCGCGTATTCTTGCACTCGTTTGTTTATACAAGTGGTCGCAAGAATACGTAACATGTGGTGTTGAATATACTTGTGACCTTTTCGTTTTTTGGGGCCACTGTATCAGCATGT
Source organism: Cheilosia impressa (assembly GCA_948293265.1). NCBI lineage: Eukaryota > Metazoa > Arthropoda > Insecta > Diptera > Syrphidae > Cheilosia > Cheilosia impressa. The sequence continues at coordinate 66,735,269 of OX411880.1, read as the reverse complement.
GTGGATATTACCATCGGGCACTTGAGTGGGTCAGTGTTGTGTGGTTCCCATGTGTTCAACTGGGTTATTCGGTTTGGATGACAAGGTATATTTGTGTCACCGAATTGTACCGTTACACAATATGTGTGGGCACAACAGTCCTCCCCCCTTAAAATACGAAAGGCGCATGACGTTAGGAGTGAAGTCTTTCGGCGTATGGTAGGATGCATTTTGGACGACGAATTGGCTTACGACAGGTCATTTACGTTATTTATTTCACAATAATATTACTATGTGTACATATAGCTATGGTTATGATTTGCTTTACAGTGTTTTACTATTTGTTGTTTTACAATGACATCATTAGTTACTTTCGACATTATTATATGTAAGGTTACACATTCCGTTATATTTATATAATGGCTTACAAAATATTTTCTTTAAGTCTATATATTTATTCTTGTTTGTTTAAAATATATAAGTGTATTCTTATTGGTCTATGATTACAACGGGTTGGTCATTAGGGTGTTCTTGCCCTATATTGTTGTTCGATATTGTCCTATTTATTGATAGTCTTATTTTGAAGTATTTGTTTGTTATTACTAGAAATATTCCAATTATACAAATTAAAGATATAATAGAAAAAGGAATGTACATGTGTTCCTGTCTTAAAGATAACAATGTTTTGTTTGCATTAACTAAGTTTTTAATACTAATACTATATTTATCTAGGTCTAGTTTTTCTACGTGTATCGTGTGGGGTGAAATTTGGGATAGGTTGGTAGGAATTTCCACGGTTTCGGTCAGGTGTGTGTTCTTTGTGTATAAGGCTTTATTAGGTTATTGTGTATTACCTTTTCTTTCCTACCTATTTTTATTTTAGAGTTCGTTGGTGATAGGATTTCTACAATTTCATGGGGTCCTTCATAAACTGGAGTTAGTTTTTTATTCGACCGATTTTTTGATTCTAATAGTACCATGTCCCCTACTTTATAGTTGGCTTCATTTAAGTTACGGTCGTAATATTCCTTCGATCTTTCTTTAGCTTTTAATTGGTTTTCGCGTATGATTTTATATCCTGTTTGCAGTTTGGTTTTGATGTCCGTAATGTAGTCATCGTAATTATATACAGGTTGTATTTGTCTATTTAGGACTGAGGGGAGTGGAGGTTTGAATCCAAAGAGAGCTTCATAAGGGCTATATTTAGTGCTTGTGTGCTCTGCGGTATTATAGCAGAAAACGGCATATTTGATATATTTATCCCAGTTAGTTTGGTCATTACTTGCATAGTTTCTCAGATAATCGCCTGAGGTTCGATGTGACCTTTCAAGTGCACCGTTCGATTGTGGATGGTATGGGCTTGTTTGTATCTTTCGTATTTTTAAGAGTTTGCAGACATTTTTGAATAGGTCGCTTGTGAAGTTCGTTCCTTGATCTGTGAGAATGGTTTGTGGGATTCCGAATGTGCAAACGACTTGTTTTACTAAAGCCTCAGCTACCGTTTGGGCTTCTTGGTTGGGAATTGCTACTGCTTGAACGAATTTTGTTAAATCGTCCTGAAATGTGAGTATGTATTTGTTATAATTTTCTGTAATCGGGAGTGGTCCCACTATATCAAGGGCTATTCTTTCGAATGGGGCTTTGGCTGTTGTAGTTATGACCATTGGTATCTTACTACGCAAGTATAATTTATTTCTTTGACATAGGTCGCAAGATTTGATGTATCTTTTCACATCCGCGTGCATATTTTTCCACTTATATTGTCTCTTGATGCGGTTTAGAGTTCGTTTGACTCCTTGATGACCTCCTAAAGGGGTGTCATGAAATTCGTGTATTATTTGCTTGATTTTCTCTGGATCTGTAATTTCCATGGGCTCTTGACTTTCGTGCATAACGTTTTCTGGAGGCAATTTACTTTTACTGCGGGTCACTACTTTAACTTCAACAGTGTTTAAACGTGACAGGGCATCTGCGTTCGTATTCAGGTGTCCAGCTTTATGGGTTACTGTAAAGTCATACTCTTCTAGCTTGATGCGCCAGCGCATTATCCTTGAAGAGGGATCTTTTAGGTTAAACATCCATACAAGCGGCTTATGATCGGTAATAACTTCAAAGTGTCGACCGTAGACATATGGTCGAAAGTGCGTCACTGCCCAAACTACTGCCAGAGCTTCTTTTTCAATGGTGGAATAATTCTTTTCTGCCTTGTTTAATATTCTACTAGCGTATGCTATAGGAAGATCATTATTTTCACGATCTCTTTGCGAAATTACTGCGCCTATGGCTTCGTTACTGGCGTCCGTGGTGAGGTAGAAGAGTTTGTCAAAATTTGGGTATTGCAGTATGGGTGGATTAGTAATGGCTTGTTTCAGTTGTTTAAAGGATTCATCGCAAAATGCATCCCATTTAAATGCGACGTCTTTGCGGAGGAGTTTGTTCAATGGGTTTGCTATTTTTGAGTAATTTTTTATGAATTTTCTGTAGTATCCTGTTAGGCCTAAGAATGATTTGATATGTTTCTGGGTATTAGGCCTTTCTATATTTTGAATAGCTGAAACTTTCTCAGGGTCTGGTTTGACTCCAGATTCTGAGATTATATGTCCTAGATACATGACTTCCCTCTGTAGGAATTTACACTTGTCTAATTGAATTTTCAAGTTGTAAACATCTAAAGCTTCGAATACTTCGATTAACTTTCTGTTGTGGTCGTCTAGATTTTTGCCATAAATTATAATGTCATCTAGATATACCAAACATTTTATGCCTTGTAGACCGGTGAGGACTTTATTCATAAGCCTTTGGAAGGTAGGAGGGGCATTCCGCAGACCGAAAGGCATCCTAGTAAACTCAAAATGCCCGTTGGGTGTACTGAAAGCTGTCTTTTCTCTGTCTTCCTCAGACACTTCGATCTGGTGGAATCCACTGGCTAAATCTAATGTTGTAAAATATTTTGAATAGCCAAGTTGTCCGAGAATGTCTTCAATGTTAGGGATAGGGTAGGCGTCCGCGATTGTGACTTCATTAAGTTTCCTATAGTCTACAACTACTCTCCATTTCTGTTTTCCCTTTTTTGGTACAACTAGTAGAGGAGCATTCCATGGACTTGAGCTTGGCCTAATTATGTCGTCTTGGAGCATTTTGTTCACTTGGTCTTTTATTTCCTGTGTGTGGATCTGTGCTAAACGATATGGTCGAATGTTAACTGGTGCTATATTTGGGTTAGTTTTTATAGAGTGTGTGATTCCAGTCGTAGATGATAGAGTATCTCCGTCGAGGAAGAATAAATGGTTGTAGTTACGGCAAATTTCTGTTACGGATTTCCTTTCTTCGATGTTAAGATGCTCAAGTTGAAGCTGGTTTTGGATTTTTCCCAACCTGTCGTCGATAGTTGGTTCGTTTTTGATAGAGTTGAGGTTAATTATATGGTAATTATTTATGTCTTCAGCTTCTAGATCGAGGTTTTGTAGGGTAATGTCTTTACTGTTAGCATTTAATATTGATATGTATATAAAACCGTTTGTTGGTTCAGTAATAACTGACGAAGTATAAACTTGAGGTAAGATTTCTTGGGAAAAATATATTTGTTTTGAGTATTCCTGTATTGGTCCATATTTAATCACCTTTTCGGATCTACCGGGTATTGTTATTGCATTTCGTTTGTATATGAAATCTGTTGCGTACCTTTTTCCTTTAAAATGGTAAATAAATGTTTTATCTTTATAGTTCAATATCGCGTTGAATTTTTGAAAGAAATCTTCGCCTAATATTCCATCTTGTGTAATAGGAAAATTGTCTGATACTACGTGGAACAGATGCTTTAAAATTGTTCCTTGAGTAATTTCTATATTCATTAGTACTGTACCTAGCGTTGACGTAGGTGTATCGGTGATACCCTTTAGTTCTATGATTGTATCTGTGTGTACCCATAGATCCTTTTCTAGTTTTCCTAACTTTATCAAGCTAAGACTAGCGCCAGTGTCAAGGAGCATTATATTGAGCTTGCTGTTGATATCTTTTGAGTTCATTTTAATTTCGCTTTTAAAGCTTGATGCTTTGTTTAGGCAACCGATATTTACTATTTGCTTAGGAGACTTGGAAAGTTTGTCCGATCGATTTCTGGAACTTTGAGGGGCGTTTGTGGAAGTGCTTGACTTGGAATTTGATGATCCGTTGAGGAATTGGTTCAGGTTTTCGATTTGCAGAGGGCTTCGATTTTGGCGGTGTTTTTGATTTAGAAATGAATTAATTTTTTCAATTTCCTTTTGGATTTTGCATGAGTTTGAATTTTGGCATGATTGGTTAGATTTTTGGGGTATTTTATCTCTTTTATCGCTTTGTTTTTGAGGACTGCTCTTTTTGCTCTGCTTTTGAGAATTGTTATCTCGATTTGGGAATTTGGATAAGGCTTTTGAATTAGTAGATTGAGTGATTTGGATCTGTGAATGCGATTTCTGAGTTTGAGAAGTTTGATGCAGTGGACTATTTGAAATATTCGAATTTTTCTCTTCACGGGAATCGCATTTTGAGTTAGAAGATTTGGAAATTTGAATCGGTGAATGCGATTTCTGAGTTTGAAGTTGGATACAGCGGACTATTTGAAATATTCGAATTTTTCTCTTCACGGGAATCGCATTTTGAGTTAGAAGATTTGGAAATTTGAATCGGTGAATGCGATTTCTGATTTTGAGAAGACTCGACTTGATATGGTAAATTTGTTTGGCTTCTCTTAGGATTGGAAGTGTTATTATTTTGATACAGAGAGTTGATTTCTTTATTTTGGTTTTGGGCAGTTTCGAAATTTAGGCACGTTGATTCATGTCCTTTACCTGACTCCGCGTGCCGGACGTGCCAGGTCTTGAATCGTTTCCCGAGTTTTGGGCGGATTGTTGAGGATTATTTCGGTTGTTATTAAATTGCCTTTTCCTGCACTGTTCTATTGTGTGCCCAAGGTTTTTGCAGTATCTACATGATACTGGATTTTGGAGTGTATTTATTCTAGTAACGGGACTTGGTCTTTGGGTTCTGTGCACTCCACCATTTGGGTTTTGTAGAAACCTACACTCATTAGTGTTGTGTGTCTTCGTTCTACAGTTTCTACAGTACCGATTTTGTTAGTTCGGATGCTGTCTAGGAGTAGAAGTAAGGAGTTTTTCTTCTTCCATTGCAATGTCGACGGCTTCATCGAGCTCAGTGCACCTGGCGCTTTTTACCAACAGTTTTATTTGTGGTATTAACCCATTACAGAAGCTGTTTAAGATCATTCCGCTGTTTAAGGCTCGGATGGCTTTATTTGCAGCCTCGTCTGTGCTGTTTGCGTTTGCATTGTTCAGTTCGTCAAACAATGCATTAGCTCTCTCCGTGTAGGAAGCTATTGTTTCAGTATATCCTTGTCGAAACTGAAAGATGTCCGTTTGTATTACCTGAAGCGATCGAGTCTTTCTAAAATTCTTAATAAGTGCATCCTTTAACTCTGGCCATTCATTATAATCGTTATATTTCACAATAACGTTATATGCCCGGCCTGTTAACTTAGACTTTACAATGTCTACTAGTTCCGCTTTATCGGACTCAGTGGTTGCTTTTTTTGATTGAAGGTCAATCAATTGGATAAATCTATCCAAAGCGTTGGCAGAACCGTCAAACTCGGGTACGAGTTTTATGGTTTGCGAAGAATTGAACGACATTGTTGCTCTTATTACTGGGAGTTGTGATTCTGGATGGTTTATTGTAGAGGATGGATCAAAGGTACCGAATTGGTTAGTTAATACTTTAATTGTTTCTTTTGGTGGTACCGAACGTGGTGGAGAATGTCCGATAGGCATTGGTTTGTGGGAAGGCTTAGCAAGGGGCTCGGATACTTCACTATCAGATGACCTTCTGACTTTTCTGTTTCTGAGTGAAATGTTCAGGTTTAAATTCGACATTCGACAAAAAGAAAAATTAATAAAAGATAAGGTTTTGTAATAGAAGGATTTTGGACGAGACACGTAAAAAAAAAAATTCCAAACAAAAGTGTATACAATTTTTGCTTATTTATATGAACAAGTAGTTTCTTTTAAGTAGCTTACATAATGCTTCTCATAATGATGGGGATTTTGGTGTTGCTCCTCCAGTAGGCTTATGGATTGCTGATTGTGTTGTTGATAACTTGGTTTCTTCGGGATTTTGGTGTTGGTCCTCCAGTCACTGCACGTTTGTTATTATTTTGTTTTTTTCACTTATTGTTCCTTTTTTTTTTGTTTTATTTTTACTTCGACTTTTGCACTAAAAGTTTAACTTATTGTTTCTTTTTTTTTGTTTTATTTTTACTTCGACTTTTGCACTGTATTGGGAGTTAAGGTAGATGCTTTACCCTTAACTATCCCACCGCTGCCACCATTTGTTGTATTACAATGAAACTCGTGATTGTCTGATGTTCGACTGACGTTCGACTGCCGACCCGTCGTTCTCAATGCTTCCTCCAAACCTCTTTTCTTCGTTTTACTATTGTGCGCTCCGGGGTCAGCAAAAGTAATTCTATCCGCGTCGCGTATTCTTGCACTCGTTTGTTTATACAAGTGGTCGCAAGAATACGTAACATGTGGTGTTGAATATACTTGTGACCTTTTCGTTTTTTGGGGCCACTGTATCAGCATGTGTGGATATTACCATCGGGCACTTGAGTGGGTCAGTGTTGTGTGGTTCCCATGTGTTCAACTGGGTTATTCGGTTTGGATGACAAGGTATATTTGTGTCACCGAATTGTACCGTTACACAACATGTGTGGGCACAACAATGACTTTACTGCCTTTTTATCGCTTTTACTCAAACAATTCTTAACCAATGCAAACAAAACAAAATACTAACAAGAGCCAAAACTTCCGTAATTATTTTAAGGCATCAATCAGCTTTCTGTGTTATCTATAAGCTAAGCTACAACCCAAAATCTAACACGAAAAAACTAAATTTATTTTCTCAAATCGAAAATTATCAGCAACCTTTGTTCTTGATCGCTGTTCTGCTTTGGGGTGGGTGGATGGCGCACATCGCACCTGCACATACATGTCAAGAAAAACTGCGTGAAGTTTTCTCCGATTAAGTGAAACGAAAGAGAAGTAGGCGAGGTGAGTGGGGATGTAATCAACAGCGACAATGTTTTTCTGAGGAAATGCGCAGATGGCCAATGACGTGCGATGATGGGCGTATGGTGGTGTAAATATGTATATTGAGTTTAAGGTTTTTGTTTTTGGGGATTGTGATACTACCTACATTGATATCTACTGTAAAGAATTGAAGAATTCAAGAACTGAAGACGATATAAGTGAATAAATTTGTTTGAATTATTTTTGGTGTAAATACAATGCACTCTATATTATTTCTGTAGTTTCTATAGTAGTATATTATTTACCTCTTGCGATTCGCACGCTCAACCAAATTTAACAAATGAAGTGTAAAAAAAAGAGATTTTCTTGCTTCTTATTTTTCCATTTTCAGTTTTTTTCAAATATTAACAATTGAAAAAGTCGAACATTTAGTACATTAAATTTCAACTACGCAGTTGTGTAAAAACTATAGGTACTTTTCTTTCATTCATCATGCCCGTACAAGCGACTCCGACACAGGCTGTTTGACCGTTGCAGCATTCTGAGAAGTCGTATGAAAAAGGTCCAATGAGAAAAAAAGGTGTAATTTTGTGAAGCAGAATAGCTTATTTCAAATTCGTGAACGATATTTAACAAGTATTGGTTCGTTAAACACTATAATAGTGTTGTGATAGGCAACTGCGTTACATTTGAAATGTTTTTATTTGGATATAAGAGCTTTTGAAATATTTTTAAAGCGCCTTCTCCAACCAAAAACCGGCTTAAATAGCAAAAAGTTATGCCAGGCTCTCGAAAAAAGTTTGAAATCGCAACTTTAGTCGCATAATGATGACGCTGAATTGCAATTCACAGCAGAGATAGAAAAACTAAGAGAGAATTTTATTTTCAAAATTAGCGGAGGAATTGGATAGGAACGCTAAAGCTGACGGGCTTTTAATACTTAGTTTATAAATAAGACATTTGGGATCCACTTAACTGCGAAAGTAAGATTGTTACATTTGAAATGTTACCTTTTAACGACCGCAAAACCAATTTTTATCAATTTTGGTATAGGGATAGATGGGACCTCTGAGAATGACATTCGCTACTTTTTGTCGTGAAAACAAAACGTGAAGTGGATGAAGAATTGGATGCAAGTTTAAATGACGAACCAATTATTTCTCAAGCTAGGGATAATAAAATTCTATACTTTTGGTATAATACCAATGAATTTAAATGTGTCGGCTGTAGGTCTGATAGGTTGGCTTAAAAGATAGAACAGTTTTGGACCCGATAAGCGGCGCTGTTGTTGATATAAATATTTTAATTCAGTTACTCGAAGTACTAATTGTATGCAGACGAAGTCGCGGGTACCAGCTATTTCTCAATAAGTACGTAGTTAATATTTTAAATACTTATACATATAGTTTTAATAAAACAATGAAAAAAGAGCCTCTATAAAAAAAAAAAAAGTATGTTCACTTCATATAAAATAAAAATGTGCAACCGCTGATTTCGAAAGTTGAATTCATTTAAATTCATTTTCTGACATTCTCGATAGTGAATATTATTCGTTCGAATCTCAAAATACACGAAGTTCATTCGAACGAATAGAGACATTCGTTAGAATTGACTATTCGTTCGAATCTGAAAATAAGCATGATTATATTTATTTCATTAACGAATTTGGGCGGAACGAAGTTCGCCGGGTCAGCTAGTGTATAATAAAACTGTAGCTGTTTTCATGTGTACGCGGTTGGCGTGAAAACTACTGCACAGATTTCGATGAAATTTTTTTTCAAATCTATACATATAATAAAACTGTAGCTGTTTTCATGTGTACGCGGTTGGCGTGAAAACTACTGTACAGATTTCGATGAAATTTTTTTTGAAATGTCCCTTAAGATCTGGAGAAGGACATAGGCTATTAATTTCATTGCTATGCCTATTTTTTTGGAGCGTTTTTGACCAAAATGTGTTTTTTTATGATGTTGTATTACAATGAAACTCGTGATTGTCTGATGTTCGACTGACGTTCGACTGCCGACCCGTCGTTCTCAATGCTTCCTCCAAACCTCTTTTCTACGTTTTACTATTGTGCGCTCCGGGGTCAGCAAAAGTAATTCTATCCGCGTCGCGTATTCTTGCACTCGTTTGTTTATACAAGTGGTCGCAAGAATACGTAACATGTGGTGTTGAATATACTTGTGACCTTTTCGTTTTTTGGGGCCACTGTATCAGCATGTGTGGATATTACCATCGGGCACTTGAGTGGGTCAGTGTTGTGTGGTTCCCATGTGTTCAACTGGGTTATTCGGTTTGGATGACAAGGTATATTTGTGTCACCGAATTGTACCGTTACACAATATGTGTGGGCACAACAGTCCTCCCCCCTTAAAATACGAAAGGCGCATGACGTTAGGAGTGAAGTCTTTCGGCGTATGGTAGGATGCATTTTGGACGACGAATTGGCTTACGACAGGTCATTTACGTTATTTATTTCACAATAATATTACTATGTGTACATATAGCTATGGTTATGATTTGCTTTACAGTGTTTTACTATTTGTTGTTTTACAATGACATCATTAGTTACTTTCGACATTATTATATGTAAGGTTACACATTCCGTTATATTTATGTAATGGCTTACAAAATATTTTCTTTAAGTCTATATATTTATTCTTGTTTGTTTAAAATATATAAGTGTATTCTTATTGGTCTATGATTACAACGGGTTGGTCATTAGGGTGTTCTTGCCCTATATTGTTGTTCGATATTGTCCTATTTATTGATAGTCTTATTTTGAAGTATTTGTTTGTTATTACTAGAAATATTCCAATTATACAAATTAAAGATATAATAGAAAAAGGAATGTACATGTGTTCCTGTCTTAAAGATAACAATGTTTTGTTTGCATTAACTAAGTTTTTAATACTAATACTATATTTATCTAGGTCTAGTTTTTCTACGTGTATCGTGTGGGGTGAAATTTGGGATAGGTTGGTAGGAATTTCCACGGTTTCGGTCAGGTGTGTGTTCTTTGTGTATAAGGCTTTATTAGGTTATTGTGTATTACCTTTTCTTTCCTACCTATTTTTATTTTAGAGTTCGTTGGTGATAGGATTTCTACAATTTCATGGGGTCCTTCATAAACTGGAGTTAGTTTTTTATTCGACCGATTTTTTGATTCTAATAGTACCATGTCCCCTACTTTATAGTTGGCTTCATTTAAGTTACGGTCGTAATATTCCTTCGATCTTTCTTTAGCTTTTAATTGGTTTTCGCGTATGATTTTATATCCTGTTTGCAGTTTGGTTTTGATGTCCGTAATGTAGTCATCGTAATTATATACAGGTTGTATTTGTCTATTTAGGACTGAGGGGAGTGGAGGTTTGAATCCAAAGAGAGCTTCATAAGGGCTATATTTAGTGCTTGTGTGCTCTGCGGTATTATAGCAGAAAACGGCATATTTGATATATTTATCCCAGTTAGTTTGGTCATTACTTGCATAGTTTCTCAGATAATCGCCTAAGGTTCGATGTGACCTTTCAAGTGCACCGTTCGATTGTGGATGGTATGGGCTTGTTTGTATCTTTCGTATTTTTAAGAGTTTGCAGACATTTTTGAATAGGTCGCTTGTGAAGTTCGTTCCTTGATCTGTGAGAATGGTTTGTGGGATTCCGAATGTGCAAATGACTTGTTTTACTAAAGCCTCAGCTACCGTTTGGGCTTCTTGGTTGGGAATTGCTACTGCTTGAACGAATTTTGTTAAATCGTCCTGAAATGTGAGTATGTATTTGTTATAATTTTCTGTAATCGGGAGTGGTCCCACTATATCAAGGGCTATTCTTTCGAATGGGGCTTTGGCTGTTGTAGTTATGACCATTGGTATCTTACTACGCAAGTATAATTTATTTCTTTGACATAGGTCGCAAGATTTGATGTATCTTTTCACATCCGCGTGCATATTTTTCCACTTATATTGTCTCTTGATGCGGTTTAGAGTTCGTTTGACTCCTTGATGACCTCCTAAAGGGGTGTCATGAAATTCGTGTATTATTTGCTTGATTTTCTCTGGATCTGTAATTTCCATGGGCTCTTGACTTTCGTGCATAACGTTTTCTGGAGGCAATTTACTTTTACTGCGGGTCACTACTTTAACTTCAACAGTGTTTAAACGTGACAGGGCATCTGCGTTCGTATTCAGGTGTCCAGCTTTATGGGTTACTGTAAAGTCATACTCTTCTAGCTTGATGCGCCAGCGCATTATCCTTGAAGAGGGATCTTTTAGGTTAAACATCCATACAAGCGGCTTATGATCGGTAATAACTTCAAAGTGTCGACCGTAGACATATGGTCGAAAGTGCGTCACTGCCCAAACTACTGCCAGAGCTTCTTTTTCAATGGTGGAATAATTCTTTTCTGCCTTGTTTAATATTCTACTAGCGTATGCTATAGGAAGATCATTATTTTCACGATCTCTTTGCGAAATTACTGCGCCTATGGCTTCGTTACTGGCGTCCGTGGTGAGGTAGAAGAGTTTGTCAAAATTTGGGTATTGCAGTATGGGTGGATTAGTAATGGCTTGTTTCAGTTGTTTAAAGGATTCATCGCAAAATGCATCCCATTTAAATGCGACGTCTTTGCGGAGGAGTTTGTTCAATGGGTTTGCTATTTTTGAGTAATTTTTTATGAATTTTCTGTAGTATCCTGTTAGGCCTAAGAATGATTTGATATGTTTCTGGGTATTAGGCCTTTCTATATTTTGAATAGCTGAAACTTTCTCAGGGTCTGGTTTGACTCCAGATTCTGAGATTATATGTCCTAGATACATGACTTCCCTCTGTAGGAATTTACACTTGTCTAATTGAATTTTCAAGTTGTAAACATCTAAAGCTTCGAATACTTCGATTAACTTTCTGTTGTGGTCGTCTAGATTTTTGCCATAAATTATAATGTCATCTAGATATACCAAACATTTTATGCCTTGTAGACCGGTGAGGACTTTATTCATAAGCCTTTGGAAGGTAGGAGGGGCATTCCGCAGACCGAAAGGCATCCTAGTAAACTCAAAATGCCCGTTGGGTGTACTGAAAGCTGTCTTTTCTCTGTCTTCCTCAGACACTTCGATCTGGTGGAATCCACTGGCTAAATCTAATGTTGTAAAATATTTTGAATAGCCAAGTTGTCCGAGAATGTCTTCAATGTTAGGGATAGGGTAGGCGTCCGCGATTGTGACTTCATTAAGTTTCCTATAGTCTACAACTACTCTCCATTTCTGTTTTCCCTTTTTTGGTACAACTAGTAGAGGAGCATTCCATGGACTTGAGCTTGGCCTAATTATGTCGTCTTGGAGCATTTTGTTCACTTGGTCTTTTATTTCCTGTGTGTGGATCTGTGCTAAACGATATGGTCGAATGTTAACTGGTGCTATATTTGGGTTAGTTTTTATAGAGTGTGTGATTCCAGTCGTAGATGATAGAGTATCTCCGTCGAGGAAGAATAAATGGTTGTAGTTACGGCAAATTTCTGTTACGGATTTCCTTTCTTCGATGTTAAGATGCTCAAGTTGAAGCTGGTTTTGGATTTTTCCCAACCTGTCGTCGATAGTTGGTTCGTTTTTGATAGAGTTGAGGTTAATTATATGGTAATTATTTATGTCTTCAGCTTCTAGATCGAGGTTTTGTAGGGTAATGTCTTTACTGTTAGCATTTAATATTGATATGTATATAAAACCGTTTGTTGGTTCAGTAATAACTGACGAAGTATAAACTTGAGGTAAGATTTCTTGGGAAAAATATATTTGTTTTGAGTATTCCTGTATTGGTCCATATTTAATCACCTTTTCGGATCTACCGGGTATTGTTATTGCATTTCGTTTGTATATGAAATCTGTTGCGTACCTTTTTCCTTTAAAATGGTAAATAAATGTTTTATCTTTATAGTTCAATATCGCGTTGAATTTTTGAAAGAAATCTTCGCCTAATATTCCATCTTGTGTAATAGGAAAATTGTCTGATACTACGTGGAACAGATGCTTTAAAATTGTTCCTTGAGTAATTTCTATATTCATTAGTACTGTACCTAGCGTTGACGTAGGTGTATCGGTGATACCCTTTAGTTCTATGATTGTATCTGTGTGTACCCATAGATCCTTTTCTAGTTTTCCTAACTTTATCAAGCTAAGACTAGCGCCAGTGTCAAGGAGCATTATATTGAGCTTGCTGTTGATATCTTTTGAGTTCATTTTAATTTCGCTTTTAAAGCTTGATGCTTTGTTTAGGCAACCGATATTTACTATTTGCTTAGGAGACTTGGAAAGTTTGTCCGATCGATTTCTGGAACTTTGAGGGGCGTTTGTGGAAGTGCTTGACTTGGAATTTGATGATCCGTTGAGGAATTGGTTCAGGTTTTCGATTTGCAGAGGGCTTCGATTTTGGCGGTGTTTTTGATTTAGAAATGAATTAATTTTTTCAATTTCCTTTTGGATTTTGCATGAGTTTGAATTTTGGCATGATTGGTTAGATTTTTGGGGTATTTTATCTCTTTTATCGCTTTGTTTTTGAGGACTGCTCTTTTTGCTCTGCTTTTGAGAATTGTTATCTCGATTTGGGAATTTGGATAAGGCTTTTGAATTAGTAGATTGAGTGATTTGGATCTGTGAATGCGATTTCTGAGTTTGAGAAGTTTGATGCAGTGGACTATTTGAAATATTCGAATTTTTCTCTTCACGGGAATCGCATTTTGAGTTAGAAGATTTGGAAATTTGAATCGGTGAATGCGATTTCTGATTTTGAGAAGACTCGACTTGATATGGTAAATTTGTTTGGCTTCTCTTAGGATTGGAAGTGTTATTATTTTGATACAGAGAGTTGATTTCTTTATTTTGGTTTTGGGCAGTTTCGAAATTTAGGCACGTTGATTCATGTCCTTTACCTGACTCCGCGTGCCGGACGTGCCAGGTCTTGAATCGTTTCCCGAGTTTTGGGCGGATTGTTGAGGATTATTTCGGTTGTTATTAAATTGCCTTTTCCTGCACTGTTCTATTGTGTGCCCAAGGTTTTTGCAGTATCTACATGATACTGGATTTTGGAGTGTATTTATTCTAGTAACGGGACTTGGTCTTTGGGTTCTGTGCACTCCACCATTTGGGTTTTGTAGAAACCTACACTCATTAGTGTTGTGTGTCTTCGTTCTACAGTTTCTACAGTACCGATTTTGTTAGTTCGGATGCTGTCTAGGAGTAGAAGTAAGGAGTTTTTCTTCTTCCATTGCAATGTCGACGGCTTCATCGAGCTCAGTGCACCTGGCGCTTTTTACCAACAGTTTTATTTGTGGTATTAACCCATTACAGAAGCTGTTTAAGATCATTCCGCTGTTTAAGGCTCGGATGGCTTTATTTGCAGCCTCGTCTGTGCTGTTTGCGTTTGCATTGTTCAGTTCGTCAAACAATGCATTAGCTCTCTCCGTGTAGGAAGCTATTGTTTCAGTATATCCTTGTCGAAACTGAAAGATGTCCGTTTGTATTACCTGAAGCGATCGAGTCTTTCTAAAATTCTTAATAAGTGCATCCTTTAACTCTGGCCATTCATTATAATCGTTATATTTCACAATAACGTTATATGCCCGGCCTGTTAACTTAGACTTTACAATGTCTACTAGTTCCGCTTTATCGGACTCAGTGGTTGCTTTTTTTGATTGAAGGTCAATCAATTGGATAAATCTATCCAAAGCGTTGGCAGAACCGTCAAACTCGGGTACGAGTTTTATGGTTTGCGAAGAATTGAACGACATTGTTGCTCTTATTACTGGGAGTTGTGATTCTGGATGGTTTATTGTAGAGGATGGATCAAAGGTACCGAATTGGTTAGTTAATACTTTAATTGTTTCTTTTGGTGGTACCGAACGTGGTGGAGAATGTCCGATAGGCATTGGTTTGTGGGAAGGCTTAGCAAGGGGCTCGGATACTTCACTATCAGATGACCTTCTGACTTTTCTGTTTCTGAGTGAAATGTTCAGGTTTAAATTCGACATTCGACAAAAAGAAAAATTAATAAAAGATAAGGTTTTGTAATAGAAGGATTTTGGACGAGACACGTAAAAAAAAAAATTCCAAACAAAAGTGTATACAATTTTTGCTTATTTATATGAACAAGTAGTTTCTTTTAAGTAGCTTACATAATGCTTCTCATAATGATGGGGATTTTGGTGTTGCTCCTCCAGTAGGCTTATGGATTGCTGATTGTGTTGTTGATAACTTGGTTTCTTCGGGATTTTGGTGTTGGTCCTCCAGTCACTGCACGTTTGTTATTATTTTGTTTTTTTCACTTATTGTTCCTTTTTTTTTTGTTTTATTTTTACTTCGACTTTTGCACTAAAAGTTTAACTTATTGTTTCTTTTTTTTTGTTTTATTTTTACTTCGACTTTTGCACTGTATTGGGAGTTAAGGTAGATGCTTTACCCTTAACTATCCCACCGCTGCCACCATTTGTTGTATTACAATGAAACTCGTGATTGTCTGATGTTCGACTGACGTTCGACTGCCGACCCGTCGTTCTCAATGCTTCCTCCAAACCTCTTTTCTTCGTTTTACTATTGTGCGCTCCGGGGTCAGCAAAAGTAATTCTATCCGCGTCGCGTATTCTTGCACTCGTTTTTTTATACAAGTGGTCGCAAGAATACGTAACATGTGGTGTTGAATATACTTGTGACCTTTTCGTTTTTTGGGGCCACTGTATCAGCATGTGTGGATATTACCATCGGGCACTTGAGTGGGTCAGTGTTGTGTGGTTCCCATGTGTTCAACTGGGTTATTCGGTTTGGATGACAAGGTATATTTGTGTCACCGAATTGTACCGTTACACAACATGTGTGGGCACAACAATGACTTTACTGCCTTTTTATCGCTTTTACTCAAACAATTCTTAACCAATGCAAACAAAACAAAATACTAACAAGAGCCAAAACTTCCGTAATTATTTTAAGGCATCAATCAGCTTTCTGTGTTATCTATAAGCTAAGCTACAACCCAAAATCTAACACGAAAAAACTAAATTTATTTTCTCAAATCGAAAATTATCAGCAACCTTTGTTCTTGATCGCTGTTCTGCTTTGGGGTGGGTGGATGGCGCACATCGCACCTGCACATACATATCAAGAAAAACTGCGTGAAGTTTTCTCCGATTAAGTGAAACGAAAGAGAAGTAGGCGAGGTGAGTGGGGATGTAATCAACAGCGACAATGTTTTTCTGAGGAAATGCGCAGATGGCCAATGACGTGCGATGATGGGCGTATGGTGGTGTAAATATGTATATTGAGTTTAAGGTTTTTGTTTTTGGGGATTGTGATACTACCTACATTGATATCTACTGTAAAGAATTGAAGAATTCAAGAACTGAAGACGATATAAGTGAATAAATTTGTTTGAATTATTTTTTTTGTAAATACAATGCACTCTATATTATTTCTGTAGTTTCTATAGTAGTATATTATTTACCTCTTGCGATTCGCACGCTCAACCAAATTTAACAAATGAAGTGTAAAAAAAAGAGATTTTCTTGCTTCTTATTTTTCCATTTTCAGTTTTTTTCAAATATTAACAATTGAAAAAGTCGAACATTTAGTACATTAAATTTCAACTACGCAGTTGTGTAAAAACTATAGGTACTTTTCTTTCATTCATCATGCCCGTACAAGCGACTCCGACACAGGCTGTTTGACCGTTGCAGCATTCTGAGAAGTCGTATGAAAAAGGTCCAATGAGAAAAAAAGGTGTAATTTTGTGAAGCAGAATAGCTTATTTCAAATTCGTGAACGATATTTAACAAGTATTGGTTCGTTAAACACTATAATAGTGTTGTGATAGGCAACTGCGTTACATTTGAAATGTTTTTATTTGGATATAAGAGCTTTTGAAATATTTTTAAAGCGCCTTCTCCAACTAAAAAAGGGCCTAAATAGCAAAAAGTTGTGCCGGGCTCTCATAAAAAGATTCAAATCGCAACTTTAGTCGCATAATGGTCACGCTGAATTGCAATTCACAGCAGAGATAGAAAAACTAAGAGAGAATTTCGTTTTCAAAATTAGCGGGGGAATTGGATAGGAACGCTAAAGCTGACGGGCTTTTAATACTTAGTTTATAAATAAAACCTTTGGGATCCACTTAACTGCACAAGTAAGATTGTTACCTTTGAAATGTTTTATTTTTACTTCGACTTTTGCACTGTATTGGGAGTTAAGGTAGATGCTTTACCCTTAACTATCCCACCGCTGCCACCATTTGTTGTATTACAATGAAACTCGTGATTGTCTGATGTTCGACTGACGTTCGACTGCCGACCCGTCGTTCTCAATGCTTCCTCCAAACCTCTTTTCTTCGTTTTACTATTGTGCGCTCCGGGGTCAGCAAAAGTAATTCTATCCGCGTCGCGTATTCTTGCACTCGTTTGTTTATACAAGTGGTCGCAAGAATACGTAACATGTGGTGTTGAATATACTTGTGACCTTTTCGTTTTTTGGGGCCACTGTATCAGCATGTGTGGATATTACCATCGGGCACTTGAGTGGGTCAGTGTTGTGTGGTTCCCATGTGTTCAACTGGGTTATTCGGTTTGGATGACAAGGTATATTTGTGTCACCGAATTGTACCGTTACACAACATGTGTGGGCACAACAATGACTTTACTGCCTTTTTATCGCTTTTACTCAAACAATTCTTAACCAATGCAAACAAAACAAAATACTAACAAGAGCCAAAACTTCCGTAATTATTTTAAGGCATCAATCAGCTTTCTGTGTTATCTATAAGCTAAGCTACAACCCAAAATCTAACACGAAAAAACTAAATTTATTTTCTCAAATCGAAAATTATCAGCAACCTTTGTTCTTGATCGCTGTTCTGCTTTGGGGTGGGTGGATGGCGCACATCGCACCTGCACATACATATCAAGAAAAACTGCGTGAAGTTTTCTCCGATTAAGTGAAACGAAAGAGAAGTAGGCGAGGTGAGTGGGGATGTAATCAACAGCGACAATGTTTTTCTGAGGAAATGCGCAGATGGCCAATGACGTGCGATGATGGGCGTATGGTGGTGTAAATATGTATATTGAGTTTAAGGTTTTTGTTTTTGGGGATTGTGATACTACCTACATTGATATCTACTGTAAAGAATTGAAGAATTCAAGAACTGAAGACGATATAAGTGAATAAATTTGTTTGAATTATTTTTTTTGTAAATACAATGCACTCTATATTATTTCTGTAGTTTCTATAGTAGTATATTATTTACCTCTTGCGATTCGCACGCTCAACCAAATTTAACAAATGAAGTGTAAAAAAAAGAGATTTTCTTGCTTCTTATTTTTCCATTTTCAGTTTTTTTCAAATATTAACAATTGAAAAAGTCGAACATTTAGTACATTAAATTTCAACTACGCAGTTGTGTAAAAACTATAGGTACTTTTCTTTCATTCATCATGCCCGTACAAGCGACTCCGACACAGGCTGTTTGACCGTTGCAGCATTCTGAGAAGTCGTATGAAAAAGGTCCAATGAGAAAAAAAGGTGTAATTTTGTGAAGCAGAATAGCTTATTTCAAATTCGTGAACGATATTTAACAAGTATTGGTTCGTTAAACACTATAATAGTGTTGTGATAGGCAACTGCGTTACATTTGAAATGTTTTTATTTGGATATAAGAGCTTTTGAAATATTTTTAAAGCGCCTTCTCCAACTAAAAAAGGGCCTAAATAGCAAAAAGTTGTGCCGGGCTCTCATAAAAAGATTCAAATCGCAACTTTAGTCGCATAATGGTCACGCTGAATTGCAATTCACAGCAGAGATAGAAAAACTAAGAGAGAATTTCGTTTTCAAAATTAGCGGGGGAATTGGATAGGAACGCTAAAGCTGACGGGCTTTTAATACTTAGTTTATAAATAAAACCTTTGGGATCCACTTAACTGCACAAGTAAGATTGTTACCTTTGAAATGTTACCTTTTTACCACCGCAAAACCAATTTTTATCAATTTTGGTATAGGGATAGATGGGACCTCTGAGAATGACATTCGCTATTTTTTGTCGTGAAAACAAAACGTGAAGGGGATGAAGAATTGGATGCAAGTTTAAATGACGAACCAATTATTTCTAAAGTTAGGGATAATAAAATTCTATACTTTTGGTATAATACCAATGAATTTAAATGTGTAGGCTGTAGGGCTGATAGGTTGACTTAAAAGACAGGATGTAATAGTGCTATATTTGACGGGCGAACTTACACGCTGCAGAGGCTGAGGCACTCTACCGTACTGCAGGCATAAGCACACGAATGTCAAGCGCAACTAAAATTAAACCAACGAGGGGACGGGTCCTCGGTTACGCAGGGTGTTTAGGAAACGTCAAAAAAATTAATTGCTGAAAACTTGGGTTCTGGGTTGTTTAATGCGTAGTCGTTTCTTGGAGGTGGAACAGAGGCAGAGGTGCTCTACCGTGCTGTTCACTTCGCAAGTTCAACTGCTTTATTCGAAATATTTCTTTCCTTATATACTAGTTTTACAAAGCTTTTTGTTTGTTTACTAATGATCGGCTAAGAGTGAGCTTTCAGAGCTTTATTTATTTTATTCACAGCATTGCCAGATCTTACAAAATTCAAATTAAATATAAAATAAGGTATTGCCAGAAGGGCTTAGTTTCAGGTTTAATATTTTTTTCTATTGTTTTAAGTTTTACGGTGCTTAGGTGCTTGCTACAGTCTCCCCATCTGGAACTTCAGTCGTCTCGGCGAAGTGACAGGACTCAGAGAAGCTTCTTGGGTCGTCCTCTTCTTCGTAGTCTCCTTAGTGTTTCGGCCGTCGCTGTAGGATCTCGGTTCAGTTTGGTTAGCGCAGAACCGTGATAGGTGCCGACTGGCCCCGCTACATCATCTTTATTGGCAACTTGGTATGCGGAAGTACCGACTTTGCCTACGACAACGTATGGACCATCTCGCCGTGGCACAAACTTTGATGTGACGTTTTTTGTTGCTTGACTCAGAATATGCGTAGTAACCAGGACCTCGTCTCCCACACTGATCTCGATTTTCGGACGCCTCTTTTTGTCTGTGTATGTTTTGTTGCGATCTTGGGCGCTTTCGGATGTTTCTCTTGCATTTTGAAGAGCTACAGATAACTCGGCTAGTTTTGGCGTAATTTGCGGTATAAAATTGTCCGTGTCTCCTATCATTCGTAGATTATTTGTGACATCATCTACTGTCCGACATTCTCGCCCGAAGGTTAGGTAAGCAGGTGTGTATCCAGTACTTTGACATTTCGATGTATTCATGGCAAATCGGATAGCTGGTAGGTGCTCTGCCCATGTAGAATGTTTATTCCCAACCAGAATGGCTAGTTGACTTTTCATGTCCCTGTTTCTCCTTTCCACAGAGTTCGATTGGGGATGGTATACCGGGGTAAGAGTTTGTAGTATTCCCAGCCGATGAACTAGTTGCTCAGATATCATCATTTCCCAACAACAACAAACCAACGGTAAACACATTTCTGCAAAGCATTCATCCGTGTCCATCGATATGAGTCATAATTTGTCAATTAGCAACAACAACCAATCAATAAAGCCCGATTTTATCCAAAAAAAATTCTATTCCTTTGAATAACCTTAAAAAACGACCACTTCTAAACAATTTATAGCAACAAAAACATATATTTTGTAAACTCTGTACTCCTGGCCATCTAATCCAATTCAAATGATTTGGTTTTATCACAAATAACAAGATTTTGATGCAACTTATGCAAACAGTAGTTTTTCATATAAACTCATACCAATATTTCGGTTATTAAGCAACTCAAAGTAGTGAAATCTATTTTTTTCTAATGCTTTCTATTAGATGCTTCTAATGGAATAAAAAAAAGTGATCTTTTTTCATAGATAACGGTTTATTCAAAATATAAGAAAATAGGTGAAATCGTCAGCGCAACCCGATATAAGGGGACGGATATTTCAAATGCAGGACAACTACAAACGACAAAAACTGGTTAGTTGGTAGAAAGCATGTATGCTCTATCTAATAAAACCAAAAATAGCTAAATTGTTCCAACCAAAGAGAATTTATATGCAATTTAAGCAGTCGACCTAAACCACTCGTTATCTCCGAAACGGTATAAAGCCAAGTGATGAAATTTCCTATTTTCAACAGTTTTCCACCTAACCAATCTAATAAAACACAAATTACGTTACGTTACGCGGATGGACGCAATTTGAATTTTATTAGATTAGTGAAGTGGACACTTTCAAATACAGAAAATTTTATCACTCTGCTTGCTACGGTTTCGGAGATAACACGGATTTAAGGGATTGGAATTTTTTTTTTCAAATGGTTCTAACTTTCTAACGGTTGAACTACAAACGAAAAAAATTTCACTACAAACAACTACAAACGAATGTCTATCGAACTGCACTTCACGTTTTTCATTCTAGAAAAAGTGCGCGCTAACTTCACAAAAAAAATTAAGTTTCAATTTCGCTTAAATTTGATATAAATCGTAAACCGTTAGGCGGATGGATACAATTTGTGTTTTATTAGATTGGTTAGGTGGAAAACTGTTGAAAATAGGAAATTTCATCACTTGGCTTTATACCGTTTCGGAGATAACGAGTGGTTTAGGTCGACTGCTTAAATTGCATATAAATTCTCTTTGGTTGGAACAATTTAGCTATTTTTGGTTTTATTAAATAGAGCATACATGCTTTCTACCAACTAACCAGTTTTTGTCGTTTGTAGTTGTCCAGCATTTGAAATATCCGTCCCCTTAAATCGGGTTGCGCTGACGATTTCACCTATTTTCTTATATTTTGAATAAACCGTTATCTATGAAAAAAAGATCACTTTTTTTTATTCCATTAGAAGCATCTAATAGAAAGCATTAGAAAAAAATATATTTCACTACTTTGAGTTGCTTAATAACCGAAATATTGATATGAGTTTATATGAAAAACTACTGTTTGCATAAGTTGCATCAAAATCTTGTTATTTGTGATAAAACCAAATCATTTGAATTGGATTAGATGGCCAGGAGTACAGAGTTTGCAAAATATATGTTTTTGTTGCTATAAATTGTTTAGAAGTGGTCGTTTTTTAAGGTTATTCAAAGGAATAGAATTTTTTTTTGGATAAAATCGGGCTTTATTGATTGGTTGTTGTTGCTAATTGACAAATTATGACTCATATCGATGGACACGGATGAATGCTTTGCAGAAATGTGTTTACCGTTGCTTTGTTGTTGTTGGGAAATCGATATAATGGATGCAAACGTGAAATGATGCATTTGTTTTACTTTAATTGCGTTTTATTAAGTAACGCTTGAGTGAATTCAGAAATTTTAAATGCAGTTATTTAAGTTCGGATGTGCTTAATGCAACAGTAATTTAAAAAAAAATCTGTCTATTGGAAATTCGGAGTTATAGATGCAAACACAAATGTCCTTATATCTCCGAAATAAGACATTTTTGGGAAAAAAGAATTTCACTACAAACGATTTCGAAAGCAACTGGCTAGTTTCCATTTCAAAAGCTCAAAAGTGCGCGCTGAAATTTTTTTCTAATGCTTCTAACTTTCTAACGGTTGAACTACAAACGAAAAAAAATTCACTACAAACAACTACAAACGAATGTCTATCGAACTGCATTTCACGTTTTTCATTCTAGAAAAAGTGCGCGAGTTAAGTATCCATAGCAAAACATATTGAGAAAAAAGATAACATTATTTGTATTCAATGATATCTTTAGTCTCTAGTACAGTCTTGCACACAACGCTACAATGATAACATATGTAAAAGAGATAATATCGTTTGTATACAATGTTGGAATATTATCTCTTCTTCATTATCAAGCAAGACGATTGTACGCTTGGGTCTCCTTGTAGATAGATAAGAAAAGTATATAAATACGACTGTATGATGAATTTATCAACAGTCTTATTGTAACTACATAGTAGCCTTAAGCTCCTTTTAGAATTAGTAAAAAGTATTTCAATAATAAAGGACATAGTTCCAAATAAATATTGTTTAATTTTAAAAGTAAGAAACAAGTGTTTTAATTGGCGATCCTGCCAGGAGGTTAAATATACTTTTTAACTTCAATCGAGCGGACCTCGGGAACAAGTAGTGAAATCTAGTATAAACAGAACACTCGCGTTACCGGTTACAAGAATTACCTAGCATAGCAGGTACAAATATAGCTTCTTCGTACGAAGCAGCAAAGCAATTCAGTGAAAGTGTATATGTGGAGAAAAAAAACACACAAATTCGACGACAACAGACACGAGTTCAAAATGGAACAACTCGCAGTATTAATGGCAAGATTAGAAGCTTTAGAAACCAGGAGCAACACAGTAACACAAACCCTAGAGCACACACGCACAGAGAATGCAAGGTTAGCAGCAATAATAACTAACCAAAATCAAATAAACACTAATTTAGAAACAAAACTAAATGAAGTAAAATCTGGATTAGGCATAGTACCAAACATACCTGTGCTAGAGGAAATAAGAACCACATATACAGATGGTAGTGAAATACAGTTAGACGCATTTAAAAGCCTACCTATTTTCAACGGCGATCAATCAAATTATCGGTCGTGGCGCGAAGAAGCATCCAGATTAATGGACAGCATTAAAAACTTCAAAACACACAGTAAGTACGCAGCAGCATTGACTATAGTGAAAAGTAAAATACAGGGTGCAGCCGCGAATGTGTTAACTAATTATAACACAATTTTTAATTTTGAGGCGATACGTAACAGATTAGATTATACGTACTCTAATCAAGAACCTCTATACGTGCTACAAGACATGATGAAAGCCATCACGCAAAAAAGAAGCACACTGTCTGAATACCACGACGAGATAAATAAAAATCTCAATTTAATAATATCAAAAATCACTATGTCAGGTGATCCGCCGAATATAATCGACAGACTAATTAAAAATGCTAACGACGACGCAGTTCGTATATTCATTGATGGTATGAGTGACAACTTTACAAGAGGATCATTATATTCAGCTACAATAAATGATCTAGAACACGCATTCGCAATTGCTCGCAGAATAGAACATGATAATGTGCACAGGCATTTACATCTCACTCAGGATAAGCACCACAAAAATATGCCACATGAACGCAGAAACGAAAGAAGACCAAATTATTCGAGCCAAACAACGAATTATCAACCCCAGAAGCAATACGATAATATGCAGCAACACAATCAAGGACCACAGCCGATGGAGATAAACTCGAGACAAATTGTACATGCACAGCGACAAAATTGGAATCAATACAAACCCGATGTATATAATCCACCAGCGAAACGTGAACACAGCGGGAGTTTCAACACACACAACAGACCGCAACGATCTTATCAGCAGAACTTCAAGCAGCAGAGAGTAAATAACTCCCGACAACAACGCAGAGACGATGTCAGCAGTACATATGCAGAAGCAGATGAAACGGAATGTATGGTAAATAATAACATAAGAATAGATCATTTAAACTAGTAGACGGGTTGCCCTGCTTAAATTTAACTAGTACTATTTCTAAGAAAATTTATAAAATTCTTATTGATACTGGTGCAACCCATAATTACATTAATAGAAAATGCGATTCTAGCAAAAAAATTAAAATTAAACCTATAAAAATAAAAACAATGCATGGTTATTCTATGGTAGATACAAAGAAAGTAGTTAGGATATTAAAGAAAAATATAACATTTTTTGAATTAGAGGATATTCAGTCTTTTGATATGATATTAGGATATGAAGGACTTAAAGTTCTAAACGCGGAAATAAATTTCAGTAATATGACTCTAACTACCATAAGCAGTGTCGAATCTATTTAGAAAATTAATTACATAATTGGGGAAAATAATATTTATAAAGCAGACATAGATAGACTGATGAAGATTAATAACAGCATAGGACCGTTACCCTTTACAGATACTATAGAAGCAAGCATTAGGACGACCAATGATAATCCGGTTTATGTTAAACAATATCCATATCCCATAGCAGATAACGAATTCGTAAACAAAGAAATACAGAAACTCTTACATGACGATATAATAGAAAAAAGCCATAGTCCTTATAACAGTCCCATATGGACAGTACCTAAAAAAGGTTTGGACGAAAAAGGAAAACCAAAACGGCGCATGGTTGTTGATTTCCAAAAACTTAACGCTCACACTGTAACAGACAGATACCCCATTCCGGATGTCAACATGACAATTCAAAATTTAGGTAAAGCCAAGTACTTTACAACATTAGATTTGGAGTCAGGTTTCCACCAAATTAAAATCAAAACAGATGACAAAGAAAAAACAGCTTTTGCTATAAATGGCGCAAAATATCATTTTAAACGAATGCCTTTCGGGCTCAAAAATGCACCAAGCATATTTCAGAGATGCGTGGACGACATTTTGAGAGACTTTGTAGGTAAATTCGTACACGTTTACATTGATGACGTATTGATATATTCTTCATCTGAGGAAGAACATATACAGCACATAAGTCAAGTATTCGACGTACTCAATAAAGCCACATTAAAAATATCTGATGAGAAAAGTAAGTTTTTTCAAGAAGAAGTAGAATACTTAGGTCACATAATCAGACATGGTAGAATCACTACGAACCCTGAGAAAATAGCAGCTATAGAAAATTTTCCAGTCCCACAAACGGTAAAGGATTTGAGAGGATTTTTAGGTCTTACAGGTTACTATCGTAAGTTTATAAAAGGATACGCAAGCATAGCCAAGCCCCTGACATTATATTTACGAGGAGATAACGGTAAAGTAAACAAAAAACAAAGTAAAAATATTAAGTTAAATCTGAATGATTCAGCATTAGAAGCGATTAGAATTTTAAAAAATTATTTGAAAGAACAAGTCGAACTTTTTCAACCGGATTATAGTAAACCATTCGAGCTTACTACTGATGCATCCAACATAGCTATTGGAGCCGTACTAAGTCAGAATAAGCAACCTATACACTTCTTGTCAAAATCATCTAAGTAAAAACATTTGTGAAATTAACTTTGAAGAAGAAAATTGTCTTATTCCACTTTTAAAGAATATAACTTCAAAATGCAACATTAAACAAGAATACGATTACGACTTAGAAATTGAATCCGGTGTTATGTTATTAAGCGGTAAGCATAAGTTAAATAATCAAACAATTAATGGTATAAACTTAGTTACTTATGAAAATACTATAAATCTAGACGATAAAATATACAAAAACATGCATAAGCAAATTAAAGAAGTTATATTAAGAAATCATAATTCAGAGTCTTACATCGACCAAATAATTAAAGAAGATACAATGTACAAATTCGATAACATAGATACTTTAAAAAAACTAATTATTCCTTTTGAAGAAAAACCGATATTATCAACTATATACACAATTGTAACACTGATTGTTATTCTAGCATTTACGTACGTAATGATAAAAACTATACAATGTATAACAGATCGTCAAAAACAAAAAAAGATTGACGCATATAACAAAACTTATGAAAGAGAAATGTTAAAAATAGCGTCGAAAAATCGGGACGATTTCGTTTAACAAGGGGGGGAGTTAAGTATCCATAGCAAAACATATTGAGAAAAAAGATAACATTATTTGTATTCAATGATATCTTTAGTCTCTAGTACAGTCTTGCACACAACGCTACAATGATAACATATGTAAAAGAGATAATATCGTTTGTATACAATGTTGGAATATTATCTCTTCTTCATTATCAAGCAAGACGATTGTACGCTTGGGTCTCCTTGTAGATAGATAAGAAAAGTATATAAATACGACTGTATGATGAATTTATCAACAGTCTTATTGTAACTACATAGTAGCCTTAAGCTCCTTTTAGAATTAGTAAAAAGTATTTCAATAATAAAGGACATAGTTCCAAATAAATATTGTTTAATTTTAAAAGTAAGAAACAAGTGTTTTAATTCGCGCTAACTTCACGTAGGTTCCGCCTAGGCATTCCGTATCTTAGAAAAATTTCATCTAGCAAGATGATGGCGCAATTTACTGAAGTTGCTTCTTTGAGTGGAAATATCTCTGACCACCTGCTTGTAATATCTTCTATTATGATGATCCATTGATATCCATCCTGAGTTTTTGGTAAGGGCCCAAACAAGTCGATGGCGATAACCTCAAAACGCTGGTTACTCGCAACGGTTTGTAATAATCCCGCTAGTTTTAGGTTGCTGATTTTGTATCTTTGACATGCCAAACAGTTTCCAATATGCTTGGTTATATCAGATCTCAATTTTGGCCAGTAGTATCTAGATGCTATTTTAGAGATGGTGCGCTCGATCCCATAGTGTCCTGCCGTAGCACTATCGTGGTAATGTTGTAGAATTGCTGCCCGTTCTTGACTTGGGACTACTAGCTGCGCATCCTCTGCATCGGACTCTGGTGAGTATCGATAGAGTACGCCGTCGTTCATAACATAGCCTCTAGCTGTCCACCGAGGTAGGTTCTCGTTGGTTGCTTCGAAAGATTCAATAATGGATTTTATTTCAGAATGTTGTAGTTGCGCTTCCCGAATCTCGCTCGCTTTCCTTGCTGGGACATTAATTTGCACATTGCAGATATCGCAGGAAGTATTAGGGTGGTCAATACTTGGGCACGGAGGTCTTGAAAGCATGTCGACCACTTTGTTGGTGTTTCCTGGGATATATTGAATATCGATATTATATGGCTGCAGTTGCAGAGCCCATCTCGCCAGTCTTCCGGTTGGAGATTTCAGCGTCATGAGCCATTTCAATGGTTGGTGGTCAGTCAATAGGGTGATCTTTGATCCCTCTATATAACCACGGAACTTGGTGACAGCCCAGACAATGGCTAATGCTTCTCTTTCTGTGGTACACCCAGAGAAAAAACAGCGTAAAATCAAAGAAAACCACTTCGATTTAAATATTTTTCGGAATGATTTGGCATCGACTACGAAAATTTTAAAATCAAAGTGGCATAACATTAATTCAAAGGGTTTGTCTACTCTAAAATCATATATTTTTAATTTGATCTAACCACGTATCCACCTTGATTCGACTTGGAATCATGCTTAAATCAAATTTATTTGCCTTTAAAACAAAGTTTATAAATTTCGATTCAACCATAATGCAACGTAGATTTAAGTACAATCAACTTTGAAAATACTATGCTCTAACTTTAATTTGACAATGACTCATAGTACAATCAAATAATGTATTTGACTTTAAAAGCACTACAAATACATTTTGAAGTAAAGACTGTGCATTGTGTATTCAAACAAATCCAACTTTGAAAATACTATGTTTAAGCTTTAATTTAACTTTTTTAACTTTTAATTCAAAGTGAACCCATTTTGAATAAGCATTTTTAAACTTTAATCTTACTATAATGCTTCGTAGAAATAACCTCCTTAAACTTTGAAAATGTCACGTATTTTATTTAATACATCAATAGTCCGTTGTAGAATCCAATGCTTTTAACTTTAAAAGCTGTATATTTCACCTTGATTTTATTTAATATTTTGTATTTCCAAAATAAATTCACCGTCGAATTTAAAATTTGAATAAATCTTTGTTTTTTTTTTTTAATAAAAAACAATACAAGAATAATTTGGAATTCATAAATTTTATTTTCAATGTAATAGTAATAACATAAAGTAATAACATGGAATTCTTAAATTATTCATTATTAACCTCTGTGAACATAGAAATCAATGAACTGTGAATTAAAGATGAAATATCCTTCATAAGTTCGTAAATTATTCTAAAATTATTTATTGTTTAATTTTTTATTACTTACGATTTTTTTCTCATACGATATTGACGCTGCTGGTGAATTTGTGGATTCTGCGGCAACTTCTGAATTTGGTTTAAAATTCTTTTCAGCCAATTAAGAACATTTGCGTTATCGGAATCCAAATCGTCTTCAGTTGGATACTATAATGCATTTGATATAATATAGTACAGTAATAATTTTAATTTTCTTTAATAATTATTCTTACCTCCGTTTTTCTCCACTCAAAAAGTTTAGCCCTAAACTCTGCTCTGTGGCCGATACTAGTAATTGTATTAGTAATGTCCTCATTTGTCAAATATACAAGTCTTTTGAACGTTATGTCATTGGCTGAAATAAAATTCCTCTTCAATAAGTAAAGAGCTTTTGCAAACAAAAAGTAATAAAGTTAAGTGCAATCCTTTGACAACTAATATTGAAATAATTGAAATGCACTTAATTTTATTTCTAATACATACCAGGAATTTAATTTTATTACACAAAACTCACATTTTAACAATGGAAACAGTGTTCGTCAACAATGCTGATTTTTTCATCTTTATATTTACCATCGATGGAGAAACAAGAATAACAAGGACAATGAGCTCGCCTTTGCGTCGCGACACTTAGCGGGACTTACGAATAAATATGTTTCCCTTTGAATCTACGTTGATAGTTATTGAAAAGAGTAACATCAATGTAATAATAAACATGTTCTACTTTGATTCTAGATTCTTGTCACTTTAAAATGAATATGCAACACTTTAAATTGACGTTCATCCAAGTTTGAAACTACATCGTGTCTTGTTTGTGTGAAGAAAAAACATGTAAGCATTATTTTTGTACCATTCAATTTCGCCATAAAAAAACCCAGCGTTTTGAAGTGTATATCGATTTAAAACAACGTTAAGTTAACTATGCCGCACTTTGAATGTACGTAGATGTCATTTTGAAACTTATTGGAAAAAAATATTATCATGTTACACTTTAAAGTTACGTTGAGAGTAGTTAAAATTTTTCAAAACACGGTCTTAATGTAGAAGTGAATACGTTTCACTTTGAATCTAGGTTGACTTAATTTAAAATTACATTGCGTATTTAAATCAAATATGTTTTAACGTGAAAAGGAATATTCTTTATTAAAGTTTATTCAACGTAAAATCAAATAGAACATATTACATTTTAGTTTGCATTTTTTCCCTGAGTGTAGAGTAGTTTCGTTCGGCGCTGGTCAGTAGCCTTGATGCATATTCGATTGGGTGTTCTTTTGACTTCTCCCCCTGGACCAATACCGCTCCAATGGCGTAGCCGCTGGCATCTGTTTTTAAAAAAAATGGTTCGTCTTCGCGAGCCTGTTGCAGCACTAGTGCTGTTGTTAAGGAGGTCTTCAATTGGTCGAACGCCATTTGTTCTTCATGTCCCCATTTCCAGGACGTGTTTTTCTTGGTAAGGTTGGAAAGGGGCTTTGATATTCCGGCGAAATTTTCAACGAAGCGGCGATACCAGGAACAGGTTTGCAGAAAAGAAAGAAGTTCTTTGACGTTTCTTGGTACTCTACGTTCTAGGATTGCTGATGTCTTTTCTGGATCAACTTCTATTCCCTTGGTAGTGATGAGATGTCCCAAGTATTTTACCGTGTCGCAACAGAATTTCGATTTTGGTCTATTTACTTTCAGTTTGTATTCATCTAAAAGCGTAAAAACCAGAGAGAGATGTTCTTTGTGCTCCGTAAAACTTTTTGAGCAGATAATAAAATCGTCGATGAAAATTAAGATCATGCATGAATTATCACGCATGAAATTTTGTCATTAATCTCATGAACGTGGCTGGAGCATTTTTGAGCCCAAATGGCATTCGCCTAAAGCAGTAGACCCCATATGGTGTAATAAAGGCTGTCTTCTCGACGTCTTCATCCGCGACCTTGATCTGGTAGTAACCGCTTTGTAGGTCAAGAGTGGTTTTGAACTTCGTGTTTTTCGTATGCTGGATTGTGTCATCGATTCGGGGCATGGGATAGCTATCTGTGACTGTTACCTTGTTGAAGCCGCGGTAGTCGACGCAAACTCGTATATGTAGTGGTAGTAGTTTTATAGAGTAGGTGAATAGGGTTTGTTGGGATAAAATGTTGAGTGGGAAGGGAAAGGATTGGGGTGGTGGAAGGGAAGGGATGAAAGGAATACTTGGAATCTCCGGAGCGGGCGCATGCCTTGCTGATCTAAGCTGTAGCTCGTCGGAGGGTGGATTCTTGCACCCGAGAACCAAATAAAATCTCCGCTACACAAAAAAAAATTCCATGCATTAGGTATCAAAACAGTAAAGTAAATGGGTCGGTAAAGAACTTGATTGACGAGAAAACCGGGAAAAGTAGATAAGGTGAGACATCATCCAGTGGAGATATCCTAAAGGGGTCTTACATTACCACGTGAGGAACTGCTGGATGTCCTCTTAGCGGGTCTATACCCACCCTGCCTTGCGCCAAATACCGCTGAAATTTATATCGGTGCCCTAAGGAAAGCCCTACGCTTTCATTGTCTGGACCACGAAACCAATCCTACGAAATGAGACACTGAGGTATACTTTTAGGCAAAGCGAGAAGGAAGGAAAAATTTACAAACTTTAGACGCATCCCCTCCGCGGTGATAATTCAAGTTTAGAAAAATTTAGAAGGAAAAAAAAGTTATGTTCTTAATTCGTACAATTCAAATTATTTGTGTATTTTAACATCGATATCAAAAAAAACTATAAGTTATACAAAGGGTAAGTACGCGGTCTGGTCGAGTTTTCAGATTAAACCTCAAAATTTCGGGCCTTAGTTAAGATATGTACGGGTGAAACTGCATGTGTATGCGATGAGGAAATTTAAAAAAAAATTATTTTACAAAAAACTTACCCTGTGATTCCGCGTCGTCAGGCCTGTCGATGTGGAGTCCAATGGGTGATACCTGCGTAAATTACTTGGGGAAAAAAAACGCGCACTTCACACACACACAGTTACTATCATTAAACGAAATGATCGCTATTATTCGCTATATGTATCTTATATAGTTCTGACCAAACGAGGTACTTTTACAATAAAGTATGAAAGGATGATTTTTTTTGTTTTTTTTTGTTTAGGCCGGAGGATTAATTAATTCAGGATTTAGCTTATTTTCTTTTATTTTACTTATATATTTTTTCTTCAATATAAATTGCTCGATGGAAAAAAAAAATTGGGACAGACAGACAGAACGCACACATAAAACACAAAACCGCATCCAGTTGACGTGACTCGTGGTACTTCGGCAGCGGGAAAGGTCAGGCAAAAGGGCAGTGGCCCAACGCCGAGGCTTTTCTGGCGATTTTGAGTGACCATGCAACTTTACGGGCTTCCTCTCGGTGGGGTTGGCGGAATACGTCGGAGGTTAATAATTCCTCTTTGCTATCGACAACTAGTTGTGATAGCGGTAGTCGTTAGCAGTCGGAGCGGGGCTATCAGGTTCCACCGCGTTATATGGGTGAGATATCAGCTCGTTTATGGCGCGTGAGAGGGGAGGGGTTGTTTTCTTTTCGCAGATTAATCAGTTTTGGCACAAAACACCAGTTTCTACAGACGCACTTCACTTGATTTAGGATTTAGCACTTTAATTGTTTCTTTTTTTTTTTTTGTTATAGAGTCTATATGATATTAAAACCGCGCCGGGATAATCACAGAGCGCCAATCGATTTAACAACTCGCCGGCTGTCCAATCCCTTTCGCTACCAAGAATCAACTAACTAAAACCCACGCTCGCCTCTGCTGTCTTGAGTCTTATTCCCGCATTCATTTCCACGCACCTGACCCCTTCGTATAACGAACCCTTTTCCTAGGTAGTT
The DNA here is from genome assembly GCA_948293265.1 of Cheilosia impressa. Taxonomy (NCBI): domain Eukaryota; kingdom Metazoa; phylum Arthropoda; class Insecta; order Diptera; family Syrphidae; genus Cheilosia; species Cheilosia impressa. Next base: position 66,702,561 of record OX411880.1, on the reverse strand, counting down.
CTGTACATGCACTGTCTATGGTACATATGCCATGCATATGCTGCCTATTTAGTTAGCGGATCTCTTGCAAGTCAAGCAAGTTAGCATTGGCCTACTCGCATCCCGTGCCCTGTCATATGATTGACCCCCTGCCGAATCTTCATATCGCCAAGCACTCACAAGAGAGAGTTGCGGGCTTATAGCGCTAATATTAGCAAGTAAAAAAAAATGTTTGTGCTGGTTGTTTGTTACGAGATTTCGGTACATAAAAAAAAGGAGAAAAGTGGAATTCGGATTCTAAGCAACGGGTGGAATATGCATGTGCGTAGTGGGTTGCCCATGATGACAACACGTACAGCACTTGTCAGCTGTACTTGCAAAGTTAATTGCGACAAAGATGTTCGCCTAGAACTGACCGCTACATATACCACCGTCTTTTTTGGGTACTAACACAACTGGAGCTGCCCACGGTGATTCGCATTCTTCAATAATACCGCTTTCTAGCATTTTGTCAATTTCTACCTTGAGTTGGTTCTACCGTACGGTCGAAAGCCTGTAGGGTGTTGAAGCAATTGGCGGGTTGCTGCCAGTATTTATCTTGTGCTCGGCATATGGTGTTGGCTCTGTTGGGGCTTCGAAGGTGGAGCCAAACTTTGAGAGAAGGCTATTTAGTTGATCGGTTTGTTCTCGAGTAAGTTCGGTTCCTTCGTCTTCCCTTAGGTCTATGTCGATTGACAAAATTTCGGTGAAGAAATCTTCGGTATCCATGGGTGAATCACGTTTCTGCATCTTAGGAAAAAGATTACTTTGTGGATTTTCCCTATCTGGATTGATTTGTGGGCGTACGGAGCTACCGAAAATTTAATTTATTGCCTGAGTTGAGTATTCATTGTTTTCGCAATTTTTTCCGATGGTCTGGTTTTCCCAATAGTAGGGACCATATCGTTCTTCGTTATTGACTGGAGTCCTTTTCAATGGTGAGATGGGAGAAACTGGGCTGAACATGTGGCTCATGTCTGAAGATGTTGACGGATATCGAACAATGTTAGACGTTGAGTTCTGTGAATTTCTTGTCGGTGTTTTTTGACATGGGGAAATGGTTTGCAATTTTCCGAACCAATCCTTGTAGTCTTTGACATCGCTCAACATTCTCGTCGCTGGCGAAACAATAGTACTAGTCGTATCATAAAATTCGAAGGTTTACTTGGGTTGATCCTGGAAATACCAACATCGTTGTCCCAGATTTAGAATGTCCCGATTTTCCTCCAAGAAGTCAATGCCGATTAGGGTTCTATTGTCCTTGGCTTTAGGGAGCACGATAAACGATATTGGCCTTAATCGGTTACCAAAAATGATAGATGTTGTCGTCGTGCAAATCTCATCGTGTTGGACACTACCATCGGCAAGGGTAACGCTTGCGCTGAGCTTGGTGAATTTGGTTCCGTTTCGCAGCAAGTGTTCGAAAAGATGGCGGCCAGCAACACTAGTTCTTGCTGCCGTGTCGATGTATACGATGCCATTTTCCCCGTGCAAAGTGATTGGAATTGTTGGTAGATCATTGCCGAGAGTGTTTTTTATGAGATTGAAAGAAACTCTTTGTGGGCCCTTTGGGAGCTCTTTGCAAGAAGGGCAGTTGGACCTTAAAAATCCAGGAGCTTTACATTTGTAGCAGAAGATGCCTTGATTAGAAGGTGATCTCAACTGATCAGTTGCTTCTGCCTCCGCTTTCTTTTTTTTCTACATTCAGCTATTGTGTGACCTATATTGTCGCAGAAATTACAGCGCACTTTGGTACCACTAGGTTCGGGCCTTTGTTGGAGTTTTTCTGCCATGCTATGCTCAACAACTCCGGCTTTATCGATGAGTTGCTGAAATGATGTTATGCTTTGTCTTGGAACGCCATCGCGGATGTTTAGGTGTAACAAGCCATAGACTAAGTCGAGCATCATGGTTTCGGATGGTCTGGGCACCGGTAGTTGGGCGAACAGTGCTCTCTTTTTGCGAATGAAATCGTCTGTGATCTCTTTCCCTTTCTGATTAGTGTCGAATATCTCTTGATAGATTCGATAAGCTGGTTTACTTGGTGCGAATGCGCTTCTCAGGAGAGACAGTACGTCTTCCCAAGTTTTCGCCTCCGACTTAACGCCTTGCCACCAACTCCGAGCGTCGCCTTCCAGTAGTAAGGGAAATCCCCTTACGGTGCTTAGGTGCTTGCTACAAGGATAGTTTTGGACCCGATAAGTGGCGCTGTTGTTGATATAAATATTTTAATTCAGTTACTCGAAGTACTAATTGTACGCAGACGAAGTCGCGGGTACCAGCTAGTCTAACATATTCTCTTCCACATTCACAAGAAATTTTGTCTGTATTATATTTTAAATATCTCTAGTGTTTACAATACCCCTTACCATAAAACTCAGATAAATCTTTTTCAATTAAACCAGTTAAACATATTTTTGGCCATTCATCGGAGAAAATAGAACCTTTTCCCCATTTACAGTTCGGTAATGTAATCGTTTCTTAACTGTTTTGTCTTCCATTTTATTATTTATTTATGTTGTATATTTTTTTCTAATGAAAAAATTGTTGACCTTTTTTAAAAACTATTTTATATTTCTTAGAGAAGAAAATTATAAAAAAAAATGTATTCTCCTAATCAAATATTTCTTTAGTAAGAAATATATAATTATTAAAATACTTATGATTATAAAACATATAATTAAAATTAATTTATGCTCATAGCCAAGGGTGATTTTTTAAGAGGTTTAGAACTTTTTAAAAAAAAAACACAAAAAAATGAATGAAATATTTATTTGAATCGATAGTTTGAACCTTGCAATTTAACGTTTAAAGATAATTTCATGCAAATGTTGACCGCGGCTGCGTCTCAGGTAGCCCATCCGCTGAGTCCAATTTTGGCATACTCTTTCACACATATCGGCCGGTATCTCACGAATGAATGCATGGATGTTGGCTTCCAGTGCGTCAATCGAAGCGGGCTTGTCCCTATACACATTAGCCTTGGCATACCCCCACAAAAAATAATCTAATGGTGTCAAATCGCACGATCTAGGCGGCCAATTGACCGGCCCGAAACGTGAAATTAACTGTTCACCAAACTCGCCTCGCAATTGCGCCATTGTTTCGCGTGCTGTGTGGCATGTGGCACCGTCTTGTTGAAACCACATATCATGCAAGTCAAGAACTTCCCTTTCGGGCAAAAAAAAGTTTGTTATCATCGCTCGGTAGCGTTCACCATTGACAGTAACGCTGCGATTCGCATCATCTTTGAAGAAATATGGCCCAATAATGCCGCCGGCCCATAAACCGCACCAAACAGTGGTTTTTTCGGGATGCATTGGTAGCTGTTGCAATGCTTCTGGCTGATCTTCACTCCAAATGCGGCAATTTTGCTTATTTACGTACCCATTCAACCAAAAATGAGCCTCATCGCTGAACACAATTTTTCGATAAAAAAGCGAATCCTCGGCCAGCTTTCCAAGAGCCCATTCACCAAAAATTCGGCGTTGTGGTAGGTCGGCTGGCTTTAGTTCTTGCACCAGCTGTATCTTAAAAGGCTTTACGCCCAAATCCTTCCGCAAAATTTTCCACGTAGTGCTGTAACAAAGGCCTAACTGCTGGGAACGGCGCCGAATCGACATTTCGCGGTCTTCTGTCACACTAGCTGATACGGCCGCAATATTTTCTTCACTACGCACAGTACGTAAACGTGTTGGTGGTTTAATGTCCAACAAAGTAAATTTGGTGCGAAATTTGGTCACAATCTTCCGAATAGACTGCTCAGAAGGTCGAGAATGCCGATCATAAAATGGAAGCAGCGCGCGATGAACATTTCGAACCGAGCACGAATTTTGATAGTAAAATTCAATAATTTGCAAGCGTTGTTCATTTGTAAGACGATCCATGGTTAAATTGCAAACCAAACTGAAGCTGTTTGACAGTGATACAAGGTACTAAACACACGTCAGCTGTCAAAACCAGTGTTGCCAAAACCAAACCAGCTAAAAAATCACCCTTTATTTCATTATATAAAATTATATTAATGTAATCAAAAAAAGTTTATAAAGTCATTATATATTTTATTAGTAATCCAAGCATATTATTTAATTTAACTGGTAAAAAATGTGAAATTTAAACATCTTTTTTTTTATCCAAAACGTGTGAGCCTCCCTTTGAACTTGGTACGTTAATAGTAGTTACTTTATTAATATTATTGAATCGTGGACCAATTTTACCAGACTTAATTTTCTTTAATTCTTCTGCTGTATATTCCTTTACACCTTCTTTAGAAAATAAAGGTTTAAGATCAACATAAAATTTATTATTTTTTATAAAGATAAAACCCCTAATTTTAATAATTTTAATAAACCTGAATCATTTAATAAAAATAAATATACATAATGTATTGAAATGAAAAACAAAATGATTAATAAAATTAATGGACAATAATTTTAATTAAATTACTTATTTTTTTTTCTATAAATGGTAAGACATTACGGAAGCGGTATTTTAAATAGTTTTATAAATAATCTCCCATTTGAATTATATAGTCCAGGTAGTAATTACTAGGGCCTGGTACTAATCTTCATTTGAATGAAGAGAAAGATATACAACCAATTAATAAACTAGACGCAGCTGCAAAAGAACATGATATTGCATATTCAAAACATAAAGATTTAAATAAAAGGCATGAAGCTTATAAAGTTTTAGAAGAAAAAGCTATGAAAAGAGTTTCTGAAAAAGATGCTTTTTTAGGTGAAAAAGTAAATGCTTATTTAACAGCTAACGCAATGAAAGTAAAAAGAAAACTTGGTACAGTTTAAACAAAAACATGGAAAATATTTTAAATATCCTATTTCTTTATCTGATGATCAACAAAATAAAATTTATGATGCAATTAAAAATAGAAAACCTATTGAAATAAAATTAAAACCAATTCAGTTAAAAAGAACTAAGAAAAGTGTAATGAATGAAACTTATTTACCATTATCTTATCAACAAATAAATGCAATTAAGAAACATATTAAAATCGATATGAAAACTATTTTTACTTTAAAATTATCAAAAACCCAGTTACAGAGCATGAATAATAATGAGAAAAAATTTTTCTACCCGCATTAATTCCTGCTATAGGAGCAGCAGTAACAGCTGGTACTTATTTATATAAAGCATACAATGATAAAAAAAACTAATGAAAAATTATTAGAGGAAAAAATTCGTCATCGAAGGTTTTATTACTTAAAAAATCTGGTGAAGATATGTTACTAAAAAAAAAATTGAAATAGATTCGACTCCAGTAAGGCCTTTAAGTAATTATGATTTAAAAAAATATCCAAACAAATTTAATATTTCTAAATTTCGAGGTGTTTTTATGAAAGATAAATTACCAAAAAATATTAAAGATCAAGAATCTGGTATCATAAATTTAGATAATTTTTCTGGAAATGGTACACATTGGGTTGCTTATAAGAAACATTTTGATTGTATTGCTTATTATGATTCATTTGCTTTAAATAAAATTCCGATTAAAATTGAAAAATATTTTGAAACAGATAAAAATACTATTCTATTAAATAATAATATTGATCAAAAAAATTAATGAAGTTATGTATATTTGATCATCTTTGACTAAAATTTTTGTTAGAATAAATAAATAAAAAATATGGCTACTATTCCTTTGGATGGAAATTCTTCAAGAATATCTTGTGAATTTGATGAACCCATAAAATTAGATAAAAATTCAAATTATGAAATATGTTTATTAAATTTTAGTAGTACTTATAATTCAATTCCAAATATATCTGAATTATTAAAAAATAATGTTTTGACCTATTTAAAAAATGGTCAATTGATTGATATTATTTTTCCAACTGGGTCTTATGAGATTGATGATATTAATCATTTTATTCATGTTGATTTGAAAATTCTAATAAATCCAAATATGACTACTCTAAAAGTTGAAATTTTTAGTCAATATGAACTAGATTTCACAAAAGATCAATCAATTGGTTCTCTATTAGGATTTAGTAAACAAAATATTCCAGCAAATACAGTAGTAGAATCTGATTTACCAGTAAATATTAGGAAAGTAAATTCTATTCGAATTAAATGTAATATTGCAACTGGTAGCTATGAAAATAAAAAATTAACAAATGTAATTCATGAGTTTTTTATATATGATAAGCCAGGTGAAAAAATCAATGAAATCCCACATAATTTAATTTATTTTCCAGTTACTAATATTTCAATAAGAGAAATCGATATAAGAATTGTTGATTAAGATGGTGATTTAATTGATTTTAGAAATGAAAAAATTAGTATTAAATTACATATTCGTAAAGAAAATTAAAATTGTTAAATTTTTATTAATAAATGAAATCAAATAAGTAAGTGAAGAATATCGAGAGTTATCAATTTTATGATAATATCCCAACTAATACTACTCAGCTTAATACACCGGGTAGATCAATTATAATTGATATTAATAATCAAGACATAAAAACATTTCCTCATAAGAGTCTTTTGATTATTAGGGGACAATTAATTGTTAAAAGATGACACTAAAACGATTTTAGATAAAATTGATATGAAAAACATAAATTTTCTAAATAATGGATTATTAAATATGTTCAGTAAAATTTCTTATTCAATTAATTCAATTAAAATTGACTCAATTGAAAATCCTGGTATTACAACTACTCTTAAAGGATTATCATCTTTTCCTAATGATTTAGCCTTAAATAATGCAGGTTGGCAAATATACAATAAACTAGCAGTATTTAACAAAAAAGGTTATTTTTCTGTTAGTATTCCTTTGAATACTGTAATGGGATTTTTGAAGATTATACAAATTTAATTTTTAGAATTAAGCAAAAACTAGAACTTATTAGATCTAATGATGACAATAATTGTTTATTTTCTGAACTTACTGATCATACATTTGAAATTGATATTTCTGAAATAATTTGGAGAAAGCCGCAAGTAAAATTTTCTGTTGGGCTCTAACATGATATAAATAAACAAATTTCTAATAATACATATTTTAACATGTATTTTAGAAATGGGAAATATTTTTATACAGGCTCTATTCCTAGTGTAAAAGAATATAATTGGAGAATTACAACCACAAGTGCAACACCTAGATATTTTTTGCTTGGTTTTCAATCAGATAGAAATCATGATATTAAAAAAGAAAAAAGTAAATTAGATTTATGTAATTTAGAAAATGTACAAGTAAATCTTAATACTACTAAATATCCTAATTCTGAATTACGGCTATCTTATGATCAAAATAAATGCGATATTTTATATGACATGTTTTCAGAATTTAAAAATTCATATTATGGACAAAATGATCATAATAAACCAATTATTAATTATAATAAATTCTTATCTGAATATCGTGTTATTATTATAGATACTTCTAAACAAAATGAAGTAATTAAAGAAGCAGTAATTGATATTAAAATTGATTTTAAGTGGTGTAATACTTTTCCAACTAATTCTATAGTTCATTGTTTAATAATCAGTGATGATAGTTTTTCATATAATCCATTAACAAATCAAGTAATGCATACGCAAATATAATTTTTTTTTTTATTAAATGAGTTCAATTAAAATCATACCTTTACACAAAAATTCTAAATTAACTATTAAAAATTTTGACAACTTTGAACCACCTGAAAGGGTTAATATTTTATTTCCAAATATTATTAGAGCAATTATTTGTGGGCCAAGTAATTGTGGTAAAACTAATTTTCTATTAAGCATTATTACAAAAATTCACCATACAGATGTTATCGTTTGTTCGAAAACTTCTTATCAAGACAAATATAAATATTTAGAAAATTTAATTGAAAATTATAATAAAGTATGTCAAAAACATAAGTTAGAAACTAGGAAATTTCAAAGCTTAACAATAAATTCACTCCCTCAACCAGAAGAAATTCCATCTCATTCAGTTGTAGTTTTTGATGACATTTCCACTGAAATTTATGTCAAACATACTCTAAAATACCTAAACAACTCATTAGAGATAACGTAAATTATATCATATTATTTTCTCAACATAAAACTAACTTGAAACATATTTTTGATGATTATATCTTTATATATATAATTCTACTGTACGTGTGGTGTGACTGAACTCCTCCTAAACGGCTGGACCGATTTGCATACATTTTTTTGTATGCGTTTGGGTTGCGCCCCGGGTGGTTTTGATTTACAATTCGGTCCAATTGGACAATAGGGCGTGGTACCTCCCATACAAACCACAAATTAAAAATCTATTATTTCTGCTCCTGATAACGGTATTTGCACAACATTTGGTACGTCGGTTTGGTGTGCATTTTTTAAGTGCTGCTGCAAATATTGGCGGGATTGTACAAAGGGGCGTGGTACCTCCCATAAAAAAAAAATTAAGAATCCAATATTTCTGCTCCTGCTAACGGTTGGTATTTCGGTTGAGTAAACATATTTTAAGTTCTGCTGCAAATATAGGCGGGATTTGATAAAGACGCGTGGTACCTCCCATACAAATCTTCTTTATGTATATAATTCTACTGTACGTGTGTATGTCACTGAATAAATTTTTTTTGGTCATCGAGCTTATTTGTTTGCTTTTATTTTTTGACATTTCACAAATTCGTTCTCAATCGATCAAACAAAAGTAAATTTTAATTTACGCAAGAGTGGTTTGTTTTATTTCGAAATGCAAGACAACGAGTGTGGTGTCATTGAAAACAACACAAACGTGAATCAAGCAACAACTACGGCCACACGTAGGTATTCTAATTTAAGTGTATTGCATTAAGTGCGTTTCGTTATTTTCATATTTAAATTTTTTTGTATCTTTGGATATTTTTGGTGTTGTATTTTCAGTGAATATTAAGTGTACTACATTCACATATAAGTTACGTAACTGAAACAATGCCACGTCTTCGTGGACGAGGAGGAAATATTGTTCGACGGGCTATCCATTCACAATTACAGCACAACCATCGGTTAAATACATCGGCACAAGATCAATTGACGGACAATGGAAATGTAATAAATCCGACTGCAATCACACGTGCTAATGAAAGTCAAGAGCACCGCAATGAACGCCTTCGAGCTAATGCATTGACACAAAGTATATGTATATAATAGAGAGTTGCAAAAGCGTTGTGACTTTATAACTCACGAACGGTCAAACCGAATTCAATCAAATTTTTAGAATTTGTTTGCATGGTCGTGTAGTTGGTTTATCTAAAGCTTGAACGAAATTAGTCTACGCGTTGGTGAGTTATTTCAACATCTGATTTTGTCCATATAAAAAAAAACCTAGGCGCCTAGGAGCGTGTGCTGTATGATTACTGCGTGCTGATGTCATACACACGGTAATGACATCACGCACGATTTTTAAAAAACAAAACCTCAAAACGATCATGGACTTTATCGTTAAGCACTGTGTTTTTGGACAATCGCGTTTCTGGATGTATTCTGTCGAATGGCAGAAGCGAGGATTGCCGATTTTCCACATTCTGCTTTAGTTGATTTGGTTGATTGAGAAAATCTGACCGGACCAACTCGATTCAATCATTAGCGAGGGAAAAATATGATCAAAAACTGACCCGGAAATCTATGAAGTCGTTTCTATGCCTTGAACTTAATTAAATTCCAAGGAAGTTCCATTCGTTCAATAGAGAGGTTCAACTATCAAAAGGGATGTTAATTATTTAATCAATTTTAGGCCTTACGAAGTTCGCCCGGTCAGCTTATAACTGATATAAATTTTGAATGTTTTAAAAAATTTTGTAATGTCTGAAAAATATGGCTTTCTTACAATTGATAAAGAAAGAAATGGAAAATGGAAAAATGGAAAATATAAAAAACTATTTGAAGCATATTTATTCACATAGATATGACATCAAATAATTCGATTCTTTTAAGCTACTGTAGTGTAGTGCAAGCGCAATAAATACCTGTCTACACGCGCACCGTAATTTAAGTAGCTTAAAAGAATCTAATATAAAAGAATACACAAGCACTTTAATGTAAGATAGCTGACTAAGATATTTCACTGTATTGTAACGTAAGCGCATTGTACGAAACCTGATTTAATAAAGGCAGTCTGTTTGAGACCAACAAAGGGAGCACATCAATTTATTCCTTTACATGGCGACCGTGACAGCCGCGACTTCGGAAATTTTAAAGTAAAACTTAAATTTTTTTTTTCTTTCGAAAAGAAAGCAAACTAAAGAAAAAAATACCGGTGTCATAAATAACAACTTAAAAATCGAAGACTCAGTGCAAGTCCACAACGACGAAATAATGTGGCTGGTACGACTGATTCTTATCGCGATCGTTTCAAATATCTTGCTTAAACTATATAAATCATATCGTTATTAGTTGAAAAAAAAGTTTACGCAAAGAGTCGCTTACCAAAACCCACTTTCGTTGAACCCATTACGCGACGGTGAGGTTACGATTCATGTTTAATCTGTGCAAAGTACGAAGAAATACAAACAAACACAAAACAACAAAAAAAAAAAACAAATTAACAAAACGAATGTGTTGTGCAGTTTAAAGACTATATAGTATATAGTACATACATAGATGCAACTTTTTTTTAATGTGAAAATGCTAGAAGAAAAAAAAATAGGAATGTATCCAATCATACGAGTACATATTAACTCACAGCACCCCATGACCAGCAACAAAGACAACGGCGACATATCATATCAACTATCCGAGATATATCAACATTCAGCAGCAACTACTAACGGCGAAGCTTCGAAAATGAACTCAATAGCATAGATATAAATATGTAAGTTTTTATAAATTGTATTAACATAGCTGTTTAAAATTAGTTCATGTAAATACGAGTAGGTATGTTTTTGTTTGTTTTGTGCAATTTTTCAAGCTTTAACGTAAACCGAGTTAGTAAGAACACATAGACTTAAGATCACTCGATAATATTTTTCCCAAATGCCAACTCTCGAATCTTTCAATAATATCCTAGAGGAACATAGAAAAGTGGTCAAATTGATACCATTTCATCGTGAAGTATCAAAAAATCCCGAAAAGCGTAAAGAATATGCGGATAAACTAATAGGGACATATAACTTATTAGTGGAGCATTGTTAAACTAATATTAAAAACTGGTAAACAGATGATATTGCGGTTGTACGCACCAAATTAGTCGAGGTTAGAGAGAAACTAGCTCGCTGCTCTGGCAGAATTGGATGCAAAGTTCGCATCCCAAAAGACAACGGCAATATACTAGTACCCATCAATACCGACATATTTTCGGAAAACGAATACGAGAGCGAAAGCTCAGAAGAAGAAGAGTGTTCTTCTGAATATACGGAATTGAAATTACATATAGTATCATCTAAAGGTAAATCTGAAAACGAAATTTCGGATAAGGCAAACGAAATTTCAAACATTGAATTGCTCCGCCTGGCAGCACAAACGATAAACAAAAATTATGCCGGCGATCCTCTATCTCTTACACCATTTATAAACGCAGTCTATCTTTTGGAAAGTGTTGCTACGGTAAACCAAAAGAATCTCTTAATAAAGTTCATACTGACAAAACTTGAAGGAAAAGCACTTGAGCCCTCCATCAAATCCTACGACAATTGAACAAATAAAATCATCGTTAAACCAGATTCTTCGAAAGTAAAGGGTGATTTTTTAAGAGGTTCAGAACTTTTTTTAAAAAAAAAACACAAAAAATTCGAAAAAATAAATGAAATATTTATTTGAATCGATAGTTTGAACCTTGCAATTTAATGTTTAAAGATAATTTCATGCAAATGTTGACCGCGGCTGCGTTTCAGGTAGCCCATCCGCTGAGTCCAATTTTGGCATACTCTTTCACACATATCGGCCGGTATCTCACGAATGAACGCATGGATGTTGGCTTCCAGTGCGTCAATCGAAGCGGGCTTGTCCCTATACACATTAGCCTTGGCATACCCCCACAAAAAATAATCTAATGGTGTCAAATCGCACGATCTAGGCGGCCAATTGACCGGCCCGAATATTCTTCCGAATAGACTGCTCAGAAGGTCGAGAATGCCGATCATAAAATGGAAGCAGCGCGCGATGAACATTTCGAACCGAGCACGAATTTTGATAGTAAAATTAATAATAAATTAAAAATAAATAATTTGCAAGCGTTGTTCATTTGTAAGACGATCCATGGTTAAATTGCAAACCAAACTGAAGCTGTTTGACAGTGACACAAGGTACTAAACACAAGTCAGCTGTCAAAACCAGTGTTGCCAAAACCAAACCAGCTAAAAAATCACCCTTTAGTTGTAGGCAGGATGCTGGCTTTGAAAGCTAATAAAAACAACATGCAAGAATTTTCACACCAAGCCGAGGACTTGCCCGACGCCTTTCAAAGGGCCTTGGTTTTCGAAGGGTTGCCTTTAGAGAAAGCGCAGGAAATGGCAATAGAGAGAACCATCGAGATTTGTCGGGTGAATACCTCTTCAAATTTAGTGAAATCGATTTCAGCTTCGTCATTTTCGTCCCCGAAGGAAGCTATTGCAAAGCTTGTTGTCGAAACAGCTACAGAAGCTCAAGAACATCAAGTTCTATCCTTTCATTCCAACAACAATAATAATAATTGCAGGAACTATAAAAGTCAAAATAATCACTTAAATAATCAGCGTAGTTTCAATCGAGTTAATAAACAGGGCAACAATAGTTATCGCAACAATAGTTATCGCGGCAACAATAGTTATCGCGGCAACAATAGAAACAACAATTTCATAGGCAGGGATCAGAATATTAATAGTGGTAGACAAATTTATAGAAACACTAACAATTTAAATCAACGCAACGTGCGTTATATGGAAAAAGAGAGCGCACCTCAGGAGCGTCAACTGGGGGACGCAAACAATTAAACAGCAGTTACATTTACACCTTAAATCCAAATTACTCCGACTTCATCGAGTTAAGGTGTACTGACGCAAAAAGACCGTCCACATTTCTAATAGACACTCAAGCTGATGTTTCACTGATAAAATTTAAATCCTTACAAAATAATTGCAAAATTGACCTAGATTAATAAGATTAATATAAAAGGTATAACGGAACAATCTATCTCTACCATTGGTACCATTGCAAAGGATATGACTTCGAAATACCACAGCACTTCCATATCATTGATAATAATTTTAATGTACCATCCGACGGGATTTTGGGTAAAGATTTTTTAAGAAAGTATAAATGTAGCATTAATTACAATTATATGACTATTTCCTTCTCGTTGGAAAATACACACTTCAAATTTCCCCTCCATTCTGGTCCGTCGAAGAATGTTTTTGTTATACCAGCTAGATGCGAAACTCATCGTCGATTCCAAATAATAAATTACTCGAAACCCGTGATTGTTGAATCGCAAGAGTTAGCCGATGGTGTCATTGCTGCTAGAGGCATCGTTGATACAGAGAAACCTATTTTACGCGTTATAAATACAAACGACAAGCCAATAACTCTTCGAAATGATAACCTGAAAACGGAAGATTTGAGTAATTACCATGCATCCAATATAAGCAAAACAAATAATACCGAAGAAAGAACGCAAAAGTACTAGATATTTAAAAAAAAACAAATGCCAGTCCATACACAACCCAAATTACTACATCTGTGTAGTCAATATTCCTCAATTTTTGCACTAGAAACTGACAAAATGACAGTGAACAACTTTTACGAACAAAAATTACGCATAAGCGATCAAAACCCAGTATATATTAAAAATTACCGTTTACCCCATTCGCAAAAAACAGAAATTAACTCACAAGTAGATAAGTTGTTTAAAAATGGTCTTATTGAGGAAAGCCGATCAAACTATAATTCGCCTATTATTTTAGTTCCCAAAAAAGGTGATACTAAGAGAATGAGATTGTGTATTGATTACAGATTAGTAAAGAAAAAGTTAATCGCCGACAAATTTCCACTACCACGTATTGACACAATCTTGGATGCTCCTGGCCGAGCTAAACACTTTTCGACACTTGATTTATTTTCCGGGTTCTGACAAATTCCCTTACACAAAGACAGCAGAGACATCACTTCATTCAGTACTAAAAAAGGTGCATTTCGCTGGAAAGTACTACCGTTTGGCTTGAATATCGCACCCAATTCCTTTTCGCTCATGATGTCTATAGCTTGTTTTGGTCTTCCCCCAGACCAAGCGTTCCTCTACGTAGACGATATAATAGTCAATGGCTGCAGTGAAAAACATCATCCTAATAATCTCAAAAAAGTCTGCGACGTTTGCCTCCAATTCAATTTAAAGCTTAACCCACAAAAATGTAATTTTTTTAAAACAGATTTAACATTCCTTGGTCACAAATGTACAGCAAATGTTATTTTACCGGATGAATCTAAAGTTGAAGCAATAAAAAAGTACCCAAGACCAACCGACAAAGATTCATGCAGAATTTTGCCATCTTGGCTGCACCAATAAATAAATTAAGCAGAAAACGGGTAGAATTCAATTGGGATGAAACTTGTGAAACTTCCTTTCAACAACACAAATCAGAATTATTGAAACCTAACATTTAACAATACCCAGATTTTAATAAAGAATTCGTAGTGACGGGGGATGCATCAAAACTAGGATGCGGTGCGGTGCTAAGTCAAGCACACAACGGAAATGACCTCCCAATCCACTTTTTCTCCCGAGCCTTTACAAAAGCTGAACAGAACAAACCCATTATCGAACTGGAGTTACTAGGTATTTATTATGCTATTAAACACTTTCGACCGTATATCTACGGAACCCACTTTACTGTTTATTCAGACCATAGACCCCTTGTTCATCTATTTAGTATGAAAGATCCATCATCCAAGCTAACTAGAATACGTCTGAGCTACAAGAATACAATTTCACAACAGGATACATTCGTGGAAAGTCCAATGTTTCCGCGGACGCATTATCTCGTACCTATTACAATAGACGAATTGAAAGAAATACCAATACAAGAACCAAAAATGTTTGTCATGACTAGATCCAAGACTAGACGACAACAACAAGAATCCATAGCAAGTAATAATATAACTGACGAAATAAAACATAGGGATCTACATATTTATGAAGACTTCGAAACCGGATTTACCAAAAACATCCCAAGAATTAGAACAAAAACTAGCGCGCATGAAAATGAGACAAATGTACTTACAAGTAATTTAAAAATTGAAATTATAAGTAATTTCAGAAAGTTATTTAGTTTTAAGATTCCGAATATGGTTGTTAACGAAAAATGCATTGAGAGTATTCTTTCGAGGCTACAAAAAGAAGCCGACGACCGATCGATTCTCAAATTGCAATGGCCATTAAATGATATATTTTTCTAGTATTTTAGGGTTAACCAACTGAAAGAAGCAAACGCTAGAATTATTAAAAATTTAGAAGTAGTGCTGATTAATCAGCCAAAAACAGCTTTAGAAGAGGAGGAAAAGCAAAAATTGCTACAAAGATTTCATGATGATCCACTGATAGGAGGACACTGCGGGCAAAAGAAGCTATACGCTAAATTGCGTAAAGCATTCTATTGAAAAAAATATGACGCGAGAAGTTGCGGCATATGTAAAAAAATGCAAAATCTGTCATCTATCAAAGGTAAAGCCTAGCACAATAGAAGAAATGCTTCTCAATCGTACACCACAAAAAGCGATGGATATTGTTATCGTAGATACAATTGGTCCACGCCAAATTTCAGCCCAAGGTAATAAATATGCTATTACTTTAATGTGCGATCTAACCAAATATCTTACCACCATACCGATTCCTGACAAATCGGCCCGTACAGTAGCAGCAGCCATATTTGATAAGTTCATCTTAATATATGGCCCAATGCGAGAACTTCGTAACGATATAGGTACAGAATACAAAAATGAAATTCTTATAGAGTTGTGTAAGTTGCTAAAAATTAACCTAAAATTCGCGACAAGCTACCACCATCAATCTTTAGGAACTATAGAACGCAACCACCGCGTATTTAACGAATATTTACGAGCATACGTCAATGACATAACAGAATGGGAAACTCATTTTAGATATTTCACCTTCTGTTATAACATAAGTCCAAACTCTGGGTTTAGCGAAAAATATACTCCATTTGAACTTATTTTTGGAAAAAATACCTCAATAGATAACTTTTTGAAAACTGATATTGAACCAATATATAACATAGATAACTATGCAGATGAAGTTAAATATAGATTAAAAACTACTCATATAATTGCACAAAATTTATTAGAAAAACTTAAGAAACAAAATAGAGAATCATATGATAAAAACATAAGACCAATAGAAATTAAAATAGGTGATAATGTATTACTAAAAAATGAACCCTATGATAACCAAAAACTAATTTACAGTGGTCCATTTAAAGTTACTAATATTACTGGTGTAATTGTAGAAATAAAACTACCAAATAAAAACGCACTAGTTCATAAAAATAGAATAGTAAAATGTTAGTTGTCAAATATTTAGTTAGTAATGCAATATTGCAAATGTTTTGATAAAATAAAACTTAAATATAAAAATATAAATAAAAGCAAATTTATTTGCAAATTTGAAATAAAAACAAGTAAAAGTGTTATCATCGGCCTGGCCGTTGCTTTAATACCCTCCACTGCATACAAGTCATGCAAAATTGGTTTTGTATGGGAGGTATCAGAACTACTTGACCGACAGAGCCCACCTGACGCCGATAAAAAGAAGTCCTTTCACCAAATTTCACTCACTTACGTCAATTACTTTTGGCGCTATCGTGCTTTCAACAGACAGAGAGGCATGGGTCCAATATTGGTTTTGTATGGGAGGTACCAGAACTACTTGACCGACATAGCCCATTCTCAATACCAACCTGACGCCGATAAAAAGAAGTCCTTTCACAAATTTCATTCACCTACATCAATTACTTTGGGCGCTTTCGTGCTTTCAACAGGCAGACAGACAGACAGACAGACAGATGGACAGACAGACAGACAGACGGACATGGCTAAATCGATTCAGGATGTGATCCTGATTCAGAATATATATACTTTATGAGGTCTCCGGTGACTCCTTCTTGGCATTACAAATGTATTGGCAAAGTGAATATACCTTCCTGTGGAGGGTATAATAATAAATATATATCCTACCCATAGAATAGAAGCAAAGTCTTATACGAATTTAATTTTCGAATGTGGGGAACGATCAACCCTATGTACATCGCATCAAAAATCCGCTTAAGACTTTACTTTCAAAAGGGGAAGGGTGTAGTGCAAGCGCAGCAAATACCTGTCTACAGGCGCACCGTAATTTAAGTAGCTTAAAAGAATCTAATATAAAAGAATGCACAAGCACTGTAATGTAAGACAGCTGACTAAGATATTTCATTGTATTGTAACGTAAGTGCATTGTACGAAAACTGATTTAATAAAGGCAGTCTGTTTGAGACCAACAAAGGGAGCACATCAATTTATTCCTTTACAGTATGTATCTGATGAATGCTTTTACGAATTACGATTTGTATGACCCAAACTGTTAGTCGATCATAGCACAGTGGTAAGCGTTACGACTACAAATCCATCAAGTGGTGGTTCGAATCCCATACCGAACAAATCGAAAGTTTTTTTTTCAATTTAAGTAGAAAAATAGGATTACTCATATAGAACGTAGTATCCATAACATTATTAGAGTCTGAGATACACCCACTGCATGCAAAAATACTATGAACACTTTTCATAATTGAAAAGGTTCAATTAGTAATTACGAATATTAGAGTAGTCTAGAACCAAATCGATAGTAGCTCTCCTCTTTAAGAATTAAAGAAGGTTGATGCTAATTGGTATAGCTACTCACACACTGTGAACTGGTAAAGTAATATAAGCCGGTAGAATAAAGAATACCTAGCTATAATTTGCCAAGCGAACTCAGGGGTCGAATCGCGTCGTCCGTGAACGAGCATTACGTGACGGAATTTGTTTTTGTTCCCGAAATTTCCGGGGACGTTTTTCTTTACCTTCATTATCAATTTTATTATTTTTAGGTGTACTACAATTTGGAGGGGACCTATTATTTATTTCTTTTAAAGATTTTCTAAAAAAAATTCTGTTAAATATGGAGTCTTGATAAATTTGTTTGTAAAATATTGGATATTTAAAACTGTATGCATATAGGAAATTTATACATTGTGGAATTGGTGAAGGAGGTGGGCTAGCTAGTTTAATTTTTTTACCAATATTTTTTAAAAATATTGGCTTTTTATCCTATATTTTCTCCGTGTCTGAAAACTATCCTGAAACCCGCATTTACCATACTACTTATAATGAATATTCCGGTGAAAGAATTATGGGTAACGATCTGTTCCGATGTATAATTGATCGATATCAAAATATAAACAAATATATAATTTGACAATTTCATAGATTGTGAAATGATTTGCATATACTTATCAAAGTTGGGTTGAAATAAGAACGAATTTCAGTTTAATCACAGCATCTAAACGAGAAGGATGGATAAAGATAAAATCGAGATAAAAAATACAATGCTCAAAAAGTTGCAGTATGCAGTCGTATCTAAGAACCCTTTCAAATCATACATGGATAAGAAATAAGAAAAATCAACTTCATCATCATCTAATTGTTCATCAAGTTATCCTTACAAAAAGTTGGAATTAAGAAAACAATTTCCTTTTTTAAATATTGAATATTGTTAATTTTTTTTACAGAAATTTCAGACACGGGTGATCACAGTGAAAAGAATTATAATTTCGCTGTTGGTGATAGTTGTAATCTATGCTGTTTCATTTCCATGCTTATGTTATCAATTTGGTATTTCTTGTTTACATCATTAGAGGTATCATAATTTGGATGCCTTTTTATTGTACATTGTTTCCTTCTCATAGCAAGCATGATTTATCAAACAGTACATTTTATAAAAAGTAGCTCTATCTCAGAAGAACACATTGCGTTCTAGAAAGTGGACTGTATAGGTACTATACCTTATCTTTGAAGAACATATTTACATATTGTTTGCTGGAATGTACTTCTTTCTTTTATTATTATTATT
Organism: Cheilosia impressa; assembly: GCA_948293265.1. Taxonomy (NCBI): domain Eukaryota; kingdom Metazoa; phylum Arthropoda; class Insecta; order Diptera; family Syrphidae; genus Cheilosia; species Cheilosia impressa. The sequence goes on along the minus strand of OX411880.1, from coordinate 66,683,495 downwards.
ATTTTTATAATTGGTTTAGCGCTTTTGTAATGACCCAACGTTAATGTGCAATAACTATTTTGTATTGCATATCGTTTATCATCTGTCGCACTTAACGCTATTTTTTTTTTAGTAATGCTACTTACTATATGTTTTTGCGATCTTATTACGTTTTGCTCAACAGTTTTATTATTGTTATTTACTAAACAATCTAAAAAGTCATTAAAAAAAAATTCTTTTTTGACAAAATTTTTCTTTAAACCTTTAATTTTTTTACGCTTTCCTTATTTTCTACATTTATTGAATACATTTTTGATCTTAATCCTACAAAATGCGAGATTATATGTCCATTCATTTCATCTTTCATTAAACCTATTACTTTTTTATTTGCTTGAGGTATTAAATTTCTATAATGAATCACATATTTATTTTTATCTGATAAGGTTGCTAATAATTTTTTTTGTTTAGATTTAGATTAGTAGATAAGTTCTGGACAAAATGGTTTATCGCAATGCAAATCATGCAATTCCATCGGATAACTTAAGTCAACCTCAAAAATGTAATCTTTGGGAGAACAGTCTGAGAGAGAACAAATTTTATCTACTGTAAATTCGTGAACGTTATCAACCCAATTGAAATTTCCTGTTGGTAATAACTGACTAATTGCATAACCATATTGGTTATTTATATCCCAATACATTAAAAAATGTGTTTGGGTTACTAACATCAAAACTATCTAAGTACGCATTGTTCGCTTCCGAATACTTTTTTGAGCATTGACTTAGTCCTCCACGGATACCTCTTTCAATAAACATAATCATGTCTATATCATCAAGAAGTTCTAGTTTTACACCTGTATAGAAAAGCATTGCATCGCAAGTATAACCTGGGAGAGAATAATAATGAGCGGGATCCAATTTATGTGTTTTAACAGAATTAGAACGAAATTGTTCAAAAACATCCGCTAATTAAAGAACATCTGTCTTTAAATATACATCGGAATATTCACCCAAATTTCTTAGGTTTAAATTAAGCCATACATTTTGAGCATGTAAATAATCTTCACTGCTTATATCTTCCTTATTTAATTTATTATAAATTTTTTTAGGTAAAGACTCTTCAGAAAATGTTTCAAAGCTATTTATTATAATCATAGGGATAAACACCTTTACGCTTTAATATATCCCTTTGATCTTGCGTTAAATAGCTAAATTCAGATTCAAGTATTGGGAATTCATTTAATAAAGATGAAAGTGAATCTAAACTACTATTCAAAAACCTAAAAGAGTGAAGGAATCTGAAATTAATTTTTCTCTTAGTGAGCAATTTAGTGAATGAAATATATTTTTCTTTATTTAATGGCAGCACATTTACTTCACCATCTCCAATTTTATGAATTTCTATAATTATAAAATGAGCATCATAGCCGCTTAGGTTATGAAAAATAATTGGTATAGTTAGATTATCTTTATAGTTTAAATTGCAGTTACTATGCGCAGGGACTCGATATACTCCTGTAAAATGACAATGATCTCGCACTTTGATATCATTTGGGAAAAACTGTTGATTGCATATATAACATGTGGTTGCGGTATTAAAACTCTCCTGCTGTTCAATGGAAAGATTCTTAATTGGCACTATGTATGAAACATCAGAATCTAGACACAGCACTAAAGTTTTTAATTCATTCATAAACCAAACTTTACAATCCTCTCCACGAAATGATGCGTAGGTTGTATAACTAGATTTGAAGGAACTTTTCATAAAGTAACCTATAGAGCACGGTATATGTTCCTGATACTTAATACCATCATCAACTTCTTTTAAAATACATTCCAAGTCTGCATATATTACAAATGGAGTCATAATTTTGTTTCTAAAGTTCTTAAAACATAATATTTTATTTTCTAGCTTAAGTAACTTAATTTTACAATTATTTTGATTGGCACAATCACTTATATGAGTATTTAATTTTTCACTAGAATAAAAATAGTGGAGACATCTATTACAGAAGTGAAGTTTACTTTTATTTTTAGTTAATGAACTTTGAACTATTGCAGAACGTTTTTTAATCCATATAAAATGTTGTTTTACAACTGTACAATCATGATTGCATGTTCTTCTAATAACAATAAATTGAGATGTTAATTGAGATAATTTGAGTGGATATATTTCAGCTTTCTTATCAGTTTTTTCTTTGTGTAATGTAAAAATATTTATGGAAATATTGTTATTTTTTTCAAATAATGCTACTAAATTTAGAGACATTGGAAAAGTTATACTATTTAAATTTAATACATTTTTATAATGTGGATAACTTGTTGGTCTATCCACATGTTTTTCTGTAGGAAACAAAGCCGATACTACACCCCATGCAAAGCATGCATTATCAGTATTTTTATACCCTCCAGAGGAAGGTATATTCACTTTGCCAATACATTTGTAACGCCAAGAAGGAGTCACCGGAGACCTCATAAAGTATATATATTCTGAATCAGGATCACATTCTGAATCGATTTAGCCATGTCCGTCTGTCTGTCTGTCTGTCTGTCTGTCTGCCTGTCTGTCTGTCTGTCTGTCTGTCTGTCTGTCTGTCTGTCTGTCTGTCTGTTGAAAGCACGATAGCGCCCAAAGTAATTGACGTAGGTGAACGAAATTTGGTGAAAGGACTTCTTTTTATCGGCGTCAGGTTGGTATTGAAAATGGGCTATGTCGGTCAAGTAGTTCTGGTACCTCCCATACAAAACCAATATTGGACCCATGTGTCTCTCCGTCTGTTGCAAGCACGATAGCGCTCAAAGTAATTGACGTAGGTGAACGAAATTCGGTATAAGGACTTCTTTTTATCGGCGTCAGATGTGTATTGAAAATGAGCTATGTCGGTCAAGTAGTTCTGGTACCTTCCATGCGAAACCAATATTGGACACATGTGTCTCTCTGTCTGTTGAAAGCACGATGGCGCCCAAAGTAATTGACGTAGGTGAACGAAATTTTGTGACAGGACTTCTTTTTGTCGGCGTCAGGTTGGTATTCAAAATTGGCTATGTCGGTCAAGTACAGGGTGGCGCACCAATTGTGCTACAATAAGAAATTCAAATAACTTTTTTTTTAATCGATGTATTTCATTTATTTTTATACCCTCCAGAGGAAGGTATATTCACTTTGCCAATACATTTGTAACGCCAAGAAGGAGTCACCGGAGACCTCATGAAGTATATATATTCTGAATCAGGATCACATTCTGAATCGATTTAGCCATGTCCGTCTGTCTGTCTGTCTGTCTGTCTGTCTGTCTGTCTGTTGAAAGCACGATAGCGCCCAAAGTAATTGACGTAGGTGAACGAAATTTGGTGAAAGGACTTCTTCTTATCGGCGTCAGGTTGGTATTGAAAATGGGCTATGTCGGTCAAGTAGTTCTGGTACCTCCCATACAAAACCAATATTGGACCCATGTGTCTCTCCGTCTGTTGCAAGCACGATAGCGCTCAAAGTAATTGACGTAGGTGAACGAAATTCGGTATAAGGACTTCTTTTTATCGGCGTCAGATGGGTATTGAAAATGAGCTATGTCGGTCAAGTAGTTCTGGTACCTTCCATGCAAAACCAATATTGGACCCATGTGTCTCTCTGTCTGTTGAAAGCACGATGGCGCCCAAAGTAATTGACGTAGGTGAACGAAATTTTGTGTAAGGACTTCTTTTTGTCGGCGTCAGGTTGGTATTCAAAATTGGCTATGTCGGTCAAGTAGTTCTGGTACCTCCCATACAAAACCAATATAAGACCCATGTGTCCCTCTTTCCGTTGAAAACACGATAGCGTCCAAAGGAATCAACCTAGGTGAATGAAGTTTTGTGAAAGGACTTCTTTTATCGTCGTTAGGTTGGTATTAAAAATGGGCTATGTCGGTCAAGTAGTTCTGGTATTTTGCATGACTTGTACGCAGTGGAGGGTATCAAAGCATCGGCCAGGCCGATGATAACACTTTTACTTGTTTACATTAACACATGCTTTCTTGGTAGATATAGTTAGTGGTGTTTTAATATATGAACTTCCTACAATTGGTGAATATTTATTTATATTGAAAACTAGCTGACCCGCCGAACTTTGTACCGAATAAAATTGATTAAATTATTAACATCCCGACTGAACGCCTGAAACTCCCTTGGAATTGAATTGAGTTGAATGCATAGAAACTTCATAGATTTTCGGGCTTCTTGATCGTTTTTATTGAACTAATGATTGAATCGAGTTGTTCCGGTCAGATTTTCTCAATCAACCAAATCAACCAAAACAGAATGTGGGGGGAGCGTATCGGAATCCCGCTTTTCAAAAATCTCGACAAATCCCGCTAATCCCGTTTTTTTACAAAACATTGTTATCAAAAATAGATGTTGGTTATATGGGTTTTTTTTATTATAGTATTAGATATTTATTTAAAAATATTAAAAATACTGGACCAAAAAGAAGATGCATCCGAATGTTTTTAGTTTTTACTGAAAGCACATATTTGTTTTTGCTTACATAGGTATTCTATATTGTTTTTATGCATTGCGAAAATAGTATATAATGCACATAAAATGCCTCTTGCTAACGGTTTTAACCTTATCATTTTTGCAGAATATCGTATAGATAACGTTACTTTATTTTTTTTTTTAATTATTGAAGATTGTCATATTTATTACTTAAAAATTTTGTTTGATATTATTTATTTCTTATTTTGTTACTTCCTCTAAAAATGATAAATGTTAAAATAAACTGCATTTCAAAAAACACTCATTGCTTAATTTATTTTAATTTTCTTATTATCCCGCTTTTACAATCAAAAGTAGTTGCTTTATTTTAAAAAATCACCGCAACTACTTTTGATTGTAAAATCGGTACAGTAAGAAACGAGATTATAAGAGGCGGGATGTTAAAAAGCGGGATTTTAAAAAAGCGGGTTTATGAAAAGCGGGATATCGAACCCAAACCGAATGTGGGCAATAGGTAATCCTCGCTTCTGCCTTTCAAACCGAGTACGCGATTGTGCTTAACGATGAAGTCCACGGTCGTTTTCAGGTTTTGTTTAAAAAATCGTGCGGTGATGTCATGGCGGTCGATCGAAGTTTGCCCGGGAAGTAAGAATCACCGTTCGGATAATTTTTTTTCCCACTTCACATTCGATAAAGGTACTATAGAACATTAAATATCAGTAGTTGCGACTTGTAAACACGGTGGCTCAGTGGTTAGTATACTGGACTACTTGGGCGAGTGGTCAACTTGTAAAAATGGTAGTGTACAATATAACTCCCCTTCTTTCTACCAAGGGATATTCTATATTCCTTAATGCTTGCGATACTGCGCCACCAATCGGGTCCAAAACTGTCCTATCCCTTAAGATGCAACCAACCATACACATCCACAACATTTCATTGAAATCAGTTGAGTGGTTTCGGAGATTGAGAACAGCGCCACCTGTCGGGTGGCCACCAAAACTATCCTATCCTTTAATCTGCAACCAACCATAAACTTAGACCAAATTTCATTTAAATTGGTTGAGGGGTTTCGGAGGTTGACACAGGTACCTATGTTCACTAAAATGCCTATAACTCGTACAACCAATACGAATACAAAGACCGTATATACATACAAATCTTTGTTTTGACGTCACCTTTCATTTGAACTTATTTTGATATATACGAGTATATACCTATAGAAGGCGATGGATGATAAAACGATATATGCTTAGTACAGCGTCACCTGTACACCCTTTCATTTCTCCTAAACCATCCCTGATTCAAGATAAACAAAATAAAAACAAAAAAATATTCAAATCCGTTGAGCCGTTCTTGAGTCTTTACCCGACTAACCCTCAGAAATTGATTTTTATATAAATAATTTGGAAAAACAACTAAATGTACTGAAATTCATATGTTTTTTCACGCACACACAACATACACATACGTTTTCCAATTTCTACCAAACTTCACAAAAATGATATATAGACCAATACCAAAGATGTGTGATTGGTTAAAATCGGTAGGTGCGTTAAGGAGTAAATAGGCGACAAACGAACACAATTTTAAGCTCAATTTATATATATTTATATATCTATTTAAATTCACAAAAACTCACAAAATCGCAATGAAGAAATCCGAATCTGTAATGCGCAATGGCCGCAAACGTTATTCGATCGAACAAAACACGAATTCGCAAAGTGCAATATGGACGCTGAAACAGCAACGAATGAAGAAACTGCGCAACTGAATCAAATGGACAGCGCCACCACACGTCCACACATGAAACAAAATTGGTTTCTCCATTGATCGATAATAGATGGCGTTACGTTGTGTGTCTATCTGACAGTTCAATTGTGAATGTGATACGATGTGTTACATTCAAATTTGATTCTTTTTTTGGTTGTTGCCAAGATAAATAAATACAAAATGAAAAAAAAAAGCCTGGCCGATGTTTTGATACCCTCCACTGCATACAAGTCATGCAAAATACCAGAACTACTTGACCGACATAGCCCATTTTTAATACCAACCTAACGACAACAAAAGAAGTCCTTTCACAAAACTTCATTCACCTAGGTTGATTCCTTTGGACGATATCCTGTTTTCAACGGAAAGAAGGACTCATGGACTAATATTGGTTTTGTATGGGAGGTACCAGAACTACTTGACCGACATAGCCCATTTTCAAAACCAACCTGATAGCGATAAAAAGAAGTCCTTTCACCAAATTTCATTCACCTACATCAATTACTTTGGGCGCTATCGTGCTTTCAACAGACAGACAGACATGGCTAAATCGATTCAGAATTTCATCCTGATTCAGAATATATATACTTTATGAGGTCTCCGGTGACTCCTTCTTGGCGTTACAAATGTATTGGCAAAGTGAGTATACCTTCCTGTGGAGGATATAAAAATATTAAAAAAATGGAAAAAAAACAGTCGTACGTAACACGCTGTGAGGTCAAAATAAGACATTTTGAAATTTTGATTTTATTTTTGAAACCCGTGCTGAGAAAATACCTTTCCAATAAAGTATAAATCATCAAAATCGGTTCGGCCAATCTCGAGTTATGGGATTACATCGCTTCGAACACTTTCTTTTATATATATAACTAGCTGGTACCCGCGACTTCGTCTGAGTAAAATTATTGCATCGAGTAATTCAATTTAAATATTTATATCAATAACAGCGCAACTTATCGGGTCCAAAACCATCTAATCTTTCAATCCAACCAATTAGCCCTACACATTTAAATTCATTAATAAAATACGCAGCATATATATTTATTTCTTACCAAATATAGATATGTACCTCTATGATGAATTTTATTATTGCTAACTTGAGAAATAATTAGTTCGTCATTTAAACTTCATCCCCTTCTCGTTTTGTTTTCGCGACAAAAAGTAGATTATGTCATTATCAGAGGTCCCATCTATCCCTATACCGATATCATAAAAATTGGTTATGCGGTCGTTAAAAGGTAACAATCTTCCTTTCGCATTTCTGATATTAGGATTATATCAAGGCTATCTTGAATTTTCTGTGCAAAAATGACAACTGACAACAAAACTATATTCCTACCCGATTCCCCCGAAAATTTAAAAAAATTCTTTTTTAGATTTCCTACGACTTTAACTCTCTTCGGCTGTCGACTCTCTTTATCAAACAATAAATTAAACAAATCTTTTAACCTAAAACACCAATTTAAGAAATTTAAATTCAACAACGTAAGTAATACAGTTCAACTTCTTGAACTCTTCACTTCTTCACGTAGGTAATATCAAAACAACCACTAAAACAAAAACCTTAAACTAAATTTGTATTTACACCAACAATGATAGAAGGTAGATATTAATGTAGGTAATATCACTACCACCAAAAACAAAAACCTTAAACTCAAAATACATAATTACACGCACGTCATCGGCCATCTGCGCTTTTCCTCAGGAAAACATTGTCGCTGTTGATTGCATCCAGGGTCGGGTGCACCTCATCCCAAGACAACCCATCCCCTGTCAAATTTCGCACCTAGCGCCATTTTCATCTCAACTTCACAACTGAAAGCCAATAATCGTCTCACTCACCCTTAGTGGATTATGTTGCCATCGAACAAGTATTTTGTTGGTTTTTGGTGTGTAACTTGTTTATTATGGTATAAATGTTCGATGGGGGCTGGTTAAAGTTTTTCGAAATGGACATTTGTGGAATTTGGAATGATTATGGTTGAAGGAGGTAGGTACCAAATTTAAATAATGCTGAGGGTGGAAATGCTCCATATTTATAAACAGCGTTGTCACAATGATACAAGTGTAACAAAAGTGTTACACTTTTAAATTATTTTATAATTTTGTTACAATGTTACTTTTTTCGCTTTGTTACGCTTTTCACATTAAAATCTTTTTTTTGTTTTTTCGAACAACAATATTTTTCTGTCTCGCCGCGTCACCGTTGACAATGTTCTACATCGCGTGGTAAATAAAGTTTGTGAAATAGAAATTAAAATCTACTTCGATGGTCAATAATTTTGTTTTTTTTTTTGTTTTTTTATCTGTTAAACACAAAATGGACAGAATCTGTGTCCGGCGATTGATAACGAATTAGAAAAAATTGAGATATTTATGCATTCCTAGTCTTACTTTATTAAAATATAAAATAAATATAAATTCGAAAAATACAACGTTTGAACACAAATTTGACGAAAAGCTTTCCGCTAACCAAATATATCTTTTAGGTATAATAGGTGATTTTTATTTTACCTCCATGATTAACATATACTATAGAGCTCACCTAGTGATGGAAATGCTACCATTATAGTACCTAACCTAGGAAAACAAATTACACAAAGATTTGCATCTCTGGGAAATCTTCCCAGCAAAAAAATCAAGCGAATGTGTTGTGTTTAAGGCAGTGAAAGTGGTTCTTAAATAATTACACTAGCCTATTGTGGATAGATAAAAATGAGTTCTACCAATACTTATACATATTAAATTTTTTTCTTTTGAGTACCTACTTATAGTATTTCCTTTATTTGTTCTTAATATAACTGAACATTTCGTTTTACTTCGCTTTCGTTTTCATTACCTCGAAATATATACAATTATTTCTGAATTTCTGATTTAGTGATGATGATTGGGTGAGGGATTTCGGAAAGCGTTTGAATATCTTACAAAACAATAAAGTATTTTCAACAGGATTTAACAATTTAAAACAGCTAAGATTTATTTAAGGAAATTATATAACTCTATACCTAATAAAATCACTTTAGTTATTTTTAAACGCAACTTGGTAAATTTACAGCCAGATTCTGCCTTTGTGAGGCCTCGCAAATCACAAGCTCTTGTGAGGCTGATTCCTTGTGAGGTTTGTTGTGATTCGATAACATTTTTCGTATTCTCCGATAATGCTCGCAGCAAACCTCACAACAAATTCACCTCTCAGTGTTAGATTATTATAACTTCAATTTTGTGGGTTCTGAGAGCGAAATATTCTATCTACATCATTAATTGAACAATGAAAAACAAATTTATTAAGAAAATATGAAAATATGAAATACGAAAACTGACACTGAAATGCTTTGAAACAAAGAAAATAAAATATTGACAATTTGCCACAAATCAAAATTTTCACATTCGTAATTTTTTTTTATACAAATATCAGTTTTCTCCTAAAACTTAATAATAATATCGTAAAATGTCAGGTTTGGGTCTTTTGCCGAATTCACAATGTCGCGTTGAACGCGTGCGTGCGTCGGCGCGCTTTGACACGCTTTATCGAAACTTTTACGATTTTAAATGCCAAAGCACGCGTGCAACAATTTTGTAAAACGAAATGCTGCTTTGAAGCGTATGCGCGTTGAGAGAGTAGAGTATGCCAGATTAAAAGTTCGGTTTGGTTTAAACAAATGTACACAAATAGAGAGCAGAATTCAAATTTCAAGTCTACTTTCTTTTTCCTTGTAGCTGCAATTTTGGTCCAAGAATTAAAAAAGGATTCTCCAAAATAAATAAAAAAAATCATTCATAACAGAAATGCAAAAACAATCTTAACAAAGATACGAGAGCAATGATTAATATTTTTTTTATCAAAGAAAATCTAAAGAAATTAGTATTAGCTTAATAAAAAAAAGGGTATTCGTCATTTTCACACACTAAATTAATTAATTTGCATTAAAAAAACATCATATTGCTTTTTTAAACATGTGTGTGATAAACATAATTGATTCTGTGCCACTCCAACTAAGAACGGCACATCCCACGACATCAAATCGAACAATTCAAAATTCTGAAATTGTCAAACGCGCGTGAGAGTAGAGAGTAGGTCTACTCAGGCGTCGCGTTGAACTTTACGATATTTACGATCTAAAGTCGATTCAACGCCTGGAGTTGTATTTTGTGTGGCAGCATATGAACGCTTTGTTTCTACATAATCTGTCAACGCACGCGCGCGTCAACGCGACATTGTGAATTGGGCATTTAAAAGCTTGGAAAGAGGGAAATACAAATATCGTCATTTGTGACCTCAAATGAGGTTTTCTGTTTTGTGACTTATCACAATTTTGATTGTTTTTGTGAGCCTAACAAGTTGTGAGTGTGCTGCAAGAATACGAAAACATCACAAAATCAATTTCACCTCACCTTATGAGTGTTTTGTAACTTGTGAGGTATCAGTGAGGTTTGCCAGAATCGGGATGTTACTGTCTATTGTTTTTCATTTGTGTATCAAAAAATATCTTTCATAATTTCGATAATTAAAGTATCGAAAATTTTGTCATTATTTCATTTTCAGAGAAAGAATAACGAAGTGCCAAATTCATATAAAATACTCTTATTCTGTGACGTAAATATTTAGACCGAAGAAATATCTGGCACACGCCTTTCGTTAATTTGAAATGTCTTCTATGTGATTTGGGCGGCTTCTGTTGGCAAATGGCTGCGGTGGTGCTTTTGCTTCCAATTGTGAAAAAAAGAATGCCGTCTAGGTGTCAATACATTCAACTTTCCCAAATTTTGTCCAAGATGGGGATTAGTCCTGTACCACAACCACATCCCAAAACAAAAAATTACAGCAATTGTAGAACCTATTTTGTATGGTCTTCTTGTGGAACGATCCCGAAAAATGTGTGAATGCAACCCTTTGTATTAAGGTGTAATACTGTTGAAAAATCTGATCGTTGGATAATAAGTTAATGCAATTCAATCCGCCCACAAGTACAGTGTGTAATGTTTTAGGAGAATAGTGATGTTAGTTATGTTTGGGAAAGAGAGTGAACTAGTTTCCACTCAAGATTATTTATTTCTCTCCTTTTAGGGGGCATGTTCTGTTAAATAATGCCAGCGTTCAGTTTAATAAAACTGGTAAAATTTATGTAATTGTAAAAGCCACGAAAATGTATAGGTAGTCCTTTCCAGATTTTGTATGCCGACAATGTTTTATTTCAGCAGGTACCTATAAATGTCGCGATATGAACCATTTGCTTTTGTTAATATCGTTTTCGATTTGGCTTTTCAGATTTCGATCTGAGATACCTATCAGATTTTTGCTGCCAAATCGAACATAAAAAGCCATCTCGAAAAAAAATTGTTTTTTTTCTCAAAAAAATTTATCTCTTTGGCAAATCGGAAACGACTGTAAATACATACTTGATCTGTATTTTACGACATACCTACGGGGAACACTCTAATTGAGCACCCCAAGAGTGAGAGGCACAAGGAACTTATGATGAGAGCCTTATGGAGTTATTTACTATCTTTAATCTTATGGTAGGAGCTGTTCTCCCTTACAAGAGTTGCTAAAAATAGAGTACCTAGCATATACCTACCTACCTATATGGAATTATATATTATTATACCGTGAATAATAAGCATTTAATTTCAAAATAACTATAATTTTGAAATTGTTCCAATTTTTTTATGAATTATGTAGTTAGGTATTTCATTATGTAATACCTACATATTTGAAAAAAAATATATGAGTAAACACATAATTATTTGCTTTAATGGCGAGAAAATAAATGGAAATCAAAATTCACAAACCACCAAAACAAAACTTAAAATAATTTGTATTTAATAACTGTGCTATGGATTAACTGCTCTCTATTCCATTTACATATTCTAATACAAGCAAATAATTTATTTACATTAAAGCTTGCAACATAATTATCTACAACTCATGAACCCTTATGTGCACAAATATTGTAATAGAATTCTGAGTCGATCCTGCGATTGACTGCTACCTATATCTTACTATCCCATTATAAATTAGCACTACCGAAATTACACCTACCCCACCTACCCGCCTTTTTCATTCAACCATGTGTGCATGAATATAAACGACATTCTGCCTTTGCAAATAATTCGTTTCACAAAATGGTTTCCTAAAAAAATTAGCCACCACCCCTTGAAACACAAATTGTGTTATAGATAGAAGCAGCCCTAACCCCAACATTAAATACGATCCACTACAACTCAAACAATAAGGGTGAGTGGTGAGATGGGAAGCGTCCAGGTTAGGTTTGAGATGCAGATGGCGTTTAGGTTTGTGTCTAGGCTTGAGATGACTTGTCAGGGGATGGGATGCGGTGACCCCTGCATCCACATCCACAGTCCACACTCACCTCGCCAACTTCTCTTTCGTTACACTTAAACGGAGAAAACTTCACGCAGTTTTTCTTGACATGTATGTGCTTGTGCGATGTGCGCCACCCACCCACCCCAAAGCAGAACAGCGATCAAGAACAACGGTTGCTGATAATTTTCGATTTGAGAAAATAAATTTAGTTTTTTCATGTAAGATTTTGGGTTGTAGCTCAGTTTCTAGATGACACAGAAAGCTGATTGATGGCTTAAAATAATTACGGAAGTCTTGGCTCTTGTTGGCATTTTGTTTTGTTTGCATTGATTAAGAATTGTTTGAGTAAAAGCGATTAAAAGGCAGTAAAGTCATAAAAAAAACACATTTTGGTCAAAAACGCTCCAAAATAAAAAGGTATAGCAATGAAATGAATAGCCTATGTCCTTCTTCAGATCTTAAGGGACATTTCAAAAAAAATTCATCGAAATCTGTGCAGTAGTTTTCACGCCAACCGCGAACACATGAAAACAGCTACAGTTTTATTATATGTATAGATAGATATTCTTGGTGTTGAGATATTTAATGTCTTGTTGTTGCTCTTCACCTTCATATTTCCGGAACTCTGCACAAAACACTGCATTTATTTTGATGTTGATGTATTCACTCAAAACTTCTTTTAACTTTTCAATAACTCGTGCTCTGCAAGCCTCCAAAAATGATTTGGGATCCGTTTGATACAAATTTGTAATCACACCTGATCTGATTCTTTGTGCAAACGCAGTATGTGGTAGATCTTCCCATATGAAAGAATGAGCAATATGCTGTTCTTCAGATGCATTTTTATACCCTCCAGAGGAAGGTATATTCACTTTGCCAATACATTTGTAACGCCAAGAAGGAGTCACCGGAGACCTCATAAAGTATATATATTCTGAATCAGGATCACATTCTGAATCGATTTAGCCATGTCCGTCTGTCTGTCTGTCTGTCTGTCTGTCTGTCTGTCTGTCTGTTGAAAGCACGATAGCGCCCAAAGTAATTGACGTAGGTGAACGAAATTTGGTGAAAGGACTTCTTTTTATCGGCGTCAGGTTGGTATTGAAAATGGGCTATGTCGGTCAAGTAGTTCTGGTACCTCCCATACAAAACCAATATTGGACCCATGTGTCTCTCCGTCTGTTGCAAGCACGATAGCGCTCAAAGTAATTGACGTAGGTGAACGAAATTCGGTATAAGGACTTCTTTTTATCGGCGTCAGATGGGTATTGAAAATGAGCTATGTCGGTCAAGTAGTTCTGGTGCCTTCCATGCGAAACCAATATTGGACCCATGTGTCTCTCTGTCTGTTGAAAGCACGATGGCGCCCAAAGTAATTGACGTAGGTGAACGAAATTTTGTGTGAGGACTTCTTTTTGTCGGCGTCAGGTTGGTATTCAAAATGGGCTATGTCGGTCAAGTAGTTCTGGTATTTTGCTTGACTTGTACGCAGTGGAGGGTATCAAAGCATCGGCCAGGCCGATGATAACACTTTTACTTGTTTAACATTATTTTTTTATACGATTTTAATTTACCGATTGATGTGGTAAGATGGTACTTTTTACCTGTAGTTTTAGTATCACTCAAACATTTCTGCAACAAGTCTAGATTATTTTCACAATTTTCAATTTTCACTTTTTTTATGCATAAGCATATCAAATAAAATTGATTGTTGCCTTTCAATCATCTCTTTAATGCAGGTTTCCATTTTGTTCTCTTAATATTCACACCACTTTCACTATTAACGCTTAAGGTATGTTGAAATGTTTATGTACATACATTTACATGTAATTTTCTCTAAATAATAGCAACAATATGTCCACTTTACTGCTTAGGGTAATAATAAACCTTCAAAACTGTTCTGAACATGAATTTCATGACTTTCTTATCTACATAAGAGAGGATTTTTTTTTCTGCATGACCTTGAAACTTTTTTTAATTCTCTTATGTGCAAAACTTTTTTTACCTTGACCATGTTTTGCTTCATCGTATACATACAAGTCTTATGTTGAATCTGATTTCTTGCAAGCATACAAATATTATCGTGGCTACTATGATTTCTCGCATAAACACGCTTTACTTTGTTTACGATATTATTTGGCCTCGGTTTCTCGCATAACACAATCTACATATCTATATATCATTTGGCCTTGGTTTCTCGCATACACACAATTTACTATGGATTTGTTTACGATATTATTTGGCCTTGGTTTCTCACATACACATAATCTACATACCTATATATTATTTGGCCTTGGTTTATAGCATACACTCCCATAAACACACATACACACACAATAACCTTCATTGACCTTGAATATTAACCCTGATTTATCGCAAACACTCACATAAATATACATACACACACTAAAAACCTTCATTGACCTTGAATAGTAACCTCGATTTATTGCATTCATACACACTAACACACATACACACACAATAACCTTCATTGACCTTGAATGATAACTCATTTTGTGGTCCAGCACCCGCATAGGCCTACTACTTACAACTGATCTTTTTTGTAGCAGACAATAGAGCTGTACTGAAATAGTGATGGGCAGCGCAGTGTTCGGAATAAATAGATGTGTTATGTAACACATTACAAAACAGTGTTTGTATCATAAGTACCTAGGTACATATGGAACTACCAAGGGTGGGGAATCACGTCCGTAAGTCCTTGGTATGTAATAATGCAGTTTTGCCACTTGCGCCTTTTATCTCATAACAGCTATTGAACACTTTTAACTATAGTTGCTTTTATAAAATTTGCTGCTAATTTGGAATTAAACTTTTTTGCTGCATCGCTTTGGGCAAAGTTCCACCGATATACTGTTTGTCCTGGGTAGGTAGGTAGGTAGGTAAATGGGTACTCGTGTCGTAATTTTGCCACAGCTTCACTTAGACCATCAGTTGGGTCCATTGTGTCCAGTTACGGGAACCATCCAGTGTGACCTGTTGAAAGACAAGAAATAGAGATAGTATGAAACTCATGTGCTCTTAAAGCTCCGTAGTAACATGACCCACTAGTACTTCCGAGTAGCCAATGATATGAAGTCTGTTTATCTACTAGAACCACCCAGATTTAAGTCTGAACCTCAGGACTACTTTGAGGTCAACATTCTTCAAATCATCTAGGTAAAAATAAAAAAATAAAAACGTATATTAGTGCTGCGAGTATTGAACCTTTTAGCACTCCTCGTTACCACATCTTCCGGGATACCGAAAATGCTAAATACACTCTGACTTAAATACTGAATTATTTCGGCTGCAATAAGTTTTCTTATAGGTCTAAATAGCGGAAAATTGGTAAAGTGGTCTAAGACGACAAGGATGGCGATAGTTCCTGTCTTTGATCTGGGGAATGGTCCTATAATATCCATAAACAGTTTTTGAAATGGCCTTTGCGAGTCTGGTTTTTCTCCCATGGGAGCACGCAAGGTCTTGTTTAGTGCCTTTGACTGTTTACAAGTGCCACAATTATTAATGTATTGTTTTACATCGCATTCCAATTTGGGCCAATAGAAATGTCTTCTTAGTCGTTCAATAGTTTTAGCAATGCCTGCATGATTGTGCTTCGGAGGACCATGAAAACGTTAAATTACGTCCTGCACTATTTGTGGAGGGATCCACAACTTCCATGCAGTTGCTTCACTTGGGGAATCTTACTTACTTAATTAACGGGCTCCCGACCCGTGAAGAGTATCTGCCTGAGACACTGCAGCCTTCCATCCTCAGCGATCCCGGGCACGCTGCTTCCAGTTATCCCGACCAAGCGCTCTGGCATCCGCAATGGCTTGGTCTTTGATGCATAGGTTCGGTCTTCATTGTCGTCTCGAACCTTACGGCTGGGATTCGAAGATCGTCTTAGCTGGACCATTATTGTCCATTCACTCGATGTGGCCGAGCCAATATAGTCGACATATTTTGGCCTTTTGGACTACATCCACATCTTGGTACAGCTCATAGAGTTCGCGGTTGGATCTTCTCCTCCATTCGCCCGGATCTCCACTAAGATGTCATTTGTGGAGTTCGAAATTGTTACAATCAATAGTGACGTTCTGTCCTAGGCGGTGGACATATGCTTGTTTGTTTGTTGATAGCATGCACTTAGTCTTGTCCTCATTTACTACAAGACCAACGAATTTTGCCTGTTCTTCAATCGCCGTAAAAGCCTCTATCACGGCACGCTGGCAGCGACCGATGATGTCAATATCGTCTGCATACCCCAGTAGGTGGACGGATCTGTTGAAGATAGTGCCTTCCGTGTTGACACCTGCCCTGCGCACTATCTGCTCTAACACGAGATCGAAGAAGTCACATGATAGTGCGTCTCCTTGCCGAAATCCGGTGCATGTTTGGAATAGCTCGGAAGAACTACTTCCAAATTGCACATTGCAGCGTGTGTTCTCCAGAGTCATGCTACAAAGCTGAATCAGTTTTGCCGGGATCCCGAATTCGGCCATCGCCACATAAAGCTCCTGGTGATGAATCTATACATATAATAAAACTGTAGCTGTTTTCATGTGTACGCGGTTGGCGTGAAAACTACTTCACAGATTTCGATGAAACTTTTTTTGAAATGTCTCTTAAGATAATGAGAAGGACATAGGCTATTCCTTACATTGCCATGCCTATTTTTTGGGAGCGTTTTTGACCAAAATGTGTTTTTTTTCTGACTTTACTGCCTTTTTATCGCTTTTACTCAAACAATTCTTAACCAATGCAAACAAAACAAAATGCCAACAAGAGCCAAAACTTCCATAATTATTTCAAGCAATCAATCAGCTTTCTGTGTTATCTATAAGCTAAGCTACAACCCAAAATCTAACACGAAAAAACTAAATTTATTTTCTAAAATCGAAAATTATCAGCAACCATTGTTCTTGATCGCTGTTCTGCTTTGGGGTGGGTGGGTTTTGCACATCGCACAAGCACATACATGTCAAGAAAAACTGCCTGAAGTTTTCTCCGATTAAGTGAAACGAAAGAGAAGTAGGCGAGGTGAGTGTGGATGTAATCAACAGCGACAATGTTTTTCTGAGGAAATGCGCAGATGGCCAATGACGTGCGATGATGGGCGTATGGTGGTGTAAATATGTTTATTGAGTTTAAGGTTTTTGTTTTTGGGGGTTGTGATACTACCTACATTGATATCTACAGTAAAGAATTGAAGAATTCAAGAACTGAAGACGATATAGGTGAATAAATTTGTTTGAATTATTGTTGGTGTAAATACAATGCACTCTATTATTATTTCTGTAGTTTTTATAGTAGTATATTTACCTCTTGCGATTCACACGCTCAACCAAATTTAACAAATGAAGTGTAAAAAAAAGAGATTTTCTTGCTTCTTATTTTTCCATTTTCAGTTTTTTTCAAATATTAACAATTGAAAAAGTCGAACATTTAGTACATTAAATTTCAACTACGCAGTTGTATAAAAACTATAGGTACTTTTCTTTCATTCATCATGCCCGTACAAGCGACTCCGACACAGGCTGTTTGACCGTTGCAGCATTCTGAGAAGTCGTATGAAAAAGGTCCAATGAGAAAAAAAGGTGTAATTTCTGAAGCAGAATAGCTTATTTCAAATTCGTGAACAATATTTAACAAGTATTGGTTCGTTAAACACTATAATTAAGTTGTGATAGGCAACTGCGTTACATTTGAAATGTTTTTATTTGGATATAAGAGCTTTTGAAATATTTTTAAAGCGCCTTCTCCAACCGAAAACGAGCTTAAATAGCAAAAAGTTGTGCCAGGCTCTCGAAAAAAGTTTCAAATCACAACTTTAGTCGCATAATGATCACGCTGAATTGCAATTCACAGCAGAGATAGAAAAACTAAGAGAGAATTTTGTTTTCAATATTAGCGGAGGAATTGGATAGGAACGCTAAAGCTGACAGGCCTTTAATACTTAGTTTATAAATAAAACATTTGGGATCCACTTAACTGCGAAAGTAAGATTGTTACCTTTGAAATGTTACCTTTTAACAACCGAAAAACCAATTTTTATCAATTTTGGTGTAGGGATAGATGGGACCTCTGAGAATGACATTCGCTACTTTTAGTCGTGAAAACAAAACGTGAAGGGGATAAAGAATTGGATGCAAGTTTAAATGACGAACCAATTATTTCTCAAGCTAGGGATAATAAAATTCTATACTTTTGGTATAATACCAATGAATTTAAATGTGTCGGCTGTAGGTCTGATAGGTTGGCTTAAAAGATAGAACAGTTTTGGACCCGATAAGCGGCGCTGTTGTTGATATAAATATTTTAATTCAGTTACTCGAAGTACTAATTGTATGCAGACGAAGTCGCGGGTACCAGCTATTTCTCAATAAGTACGTAGTTAATATTTTAAATACTTATACATATAGTTTTAATAAAACAATGAAAAAAGAGCCTCTATAAAAAAAAAAAAAGTATGTTCACTTCATATAAAATAAAAATGTGCAACCGCTGATTTCGAAAGTTGAATTCATTTAAATTCATTTTCTGACATTCTCGATAGTGAATATTATTCGTTCGAATCTCAAAATACACGAAGTTCATTCGAACGAATAGAGACATTCGTTAGAATTGACTATTCGTTCGAATCTGAAAATAAGCATGATTATATTTATTTCATTAACGAATTTGGGCGGAACGAAGTTCGCCGGGTCAGCTAGTGTATAATAAAACTGTAGCTGTTTTCATGTGTACGCGGTTGGCGTGAAAACTACTGCACAGATTTCGATGAAATTTTTTTTCAAATCTATACATATAATAAAACTGTAGCTGTTTTCATGTGTACGCGGTTGGCGTGAAAACTACTGTACAGATTTCGATGAAATTTTTTTTGAAATGTCCCTTAAGATCTGGAGAAGGACATGGGCTATTAATTTCATTGCTATGCCTATTTTTTTGGAGCGTTTTTGACCAAAATGTGTTTTTTTATGATGTTGTATTACAATGAAACTCGTGATTGTCTGATGTTCGACTGACGTTCGACTGCCGACCCGTCGTTCTCAATGCTTCCTCCAAACCTCTTTTCTTCGTTTTACTATTGTGCGCTCCGGGGTCAGCAAAAGTAATTCTATCCGCGTCGCGTATTCTTGCACTCGTTTGTTTATACAAGTGGTCGCAAGAATACGTAACATGTGGTGTTGAATATACTTGTGACCTTTTCGTTTTTTGGGGCCACTGTATCAGCATGTGTGGATATTACCATCGGGCACTTGAGTGGGTCAGTGTTGTGTGGTTCCCATGTGTTCAACTGGGTTATTCGGTTTGGATGACAAGGTATATTTGTGTCACCGAATTGTACCGTTACACAACATGTGTGGGCACAACAATGACTTTACTGCCTTTTTATCGCTTTTACTCAAACAATTCTTAACCAATGCAAACAAAACAAAATACTAACAAGAGCCAAAACTTCCGTAATTATTTTAAGGCATCAATCAGCTTTCTGTGTTATCTATAAGCTAAGCTACAACCCAAAATCTAACACGAAAAAACTAAATTTATTTTCTCAAATCGAAAATTATCAGCAACCTTTGTTCTTGATCGCTGTTCTGCTTTGGGGTGGGTGGATGGCGCACATCGCACCTGCACATACATGTCAAGAAAAACTGCGTGAAGTTTTCTCCGATTAAGTGAAACGAAAGAGAAGTAGGCGAGGTGAGTGGGGATGTAATCAACAGCGACAATGTTTTTCTGAGGAAATGCGCAGATGGCCAATGACGTGCGATGATGGGCGTATGGTGGTGTAAATATGTATATTGAGTTTAAGGTTTTTGTTTTTGGGGATTGTGATACTACCTACATTGATATCTACTGTAAAGAATTGAAGAATTCAAGAACTGAAGACGATATAAGTGAATAAATTTGTTTGAATTATTTTTGGTGTAAATACAATGCACTCTATATTATTTCTGTAGTTTCTATAGTAGTATATTATTTACCTCTTGCGATTCGCACGCTCAACCAAATTTAACAAATGAAGTGTAAAAAAAAGAGATTTTCTTGCTTCTTATTTTTCCATTTTCAGTTTTTTTCAAATATTAACAATTGAAAAAGTCGAACATTTAGTACATTAAATTTCAACTACGCAGTTGTGTAAAAACTATAGGTACTTTTCTTTCATTCATCATGCCCGTACAAGCGACTCCGACACAGGCTGTTTGACCGTTGCAGCATTCTGAGAAGTCGTATGAAAAAGGTCCAATGAGAAAAAAAGGTGTAATTTTGTGAAGCAGAATAGCTTATTTCAAATTCGTGAACGATATTTAACAAGTATTGGTTCGTTAAACACTATAATAGTGTTGTGATAGGCAACTGCGTTACATTTAAAAGGTTTTTATTTGGATATAAGAGCTTTTGAAATATTTTTAAAGCGCCTTCTCCAACTAAAAAAGGGCCTAAATAGCAAAAAGTTGTGCCGGGCTCTCATAAAAAGATTCAAATCGCAACTTTAGTCGCATAATGGTCACGCTGAATTGCAATTCACAGCAGAGATAGAAAAACTAAGAGAGAATTTCGTTTTCAAAATTAGCGGGGGAATTGGATAGGAACGCTAAAGCTGACGGGCTTTTAATACTTAGTTTATAAATAAAACCTTTGGGATCCACTTAACTGCACAAGTAAGATTGTTACCTTTGAAATGTTACCTTTTTACCACCGCAAAACCAATTTTTATCAATTTTGGTATAGGGATAGATGGGACCTCTGAGAATGACATTCGCTACTTTTAGTCGTGAAAACAAAACGTGAAGGGGATAAAGAATTGGATGCAAGTTTAAATGACGAACCAATTATTTCTCAAGTTAGGGATAATAAAATTCTATACTTTTGGTATAATACCAATGAATTTAAATGTGTAGGCTGTAGGGCTGATAGGTTGGCTTAAAAGATAGGATAGTTTTGGACCCGATAAGTGGCGCTGTTGTTGATATAAATATTTTAATTCAGTTACTCGAAGTACTAATTGTACGCAGACGAAGTCGCGGGTACCAGCTATATAAAATAAAAATGTGCAACCGCTGATTTCGAAAGTTGAATTCGTTCGAATCTCAAAATACACAAAGTTCATTCGAACGAATACAAACATTCGTTAGAATTGACTATTCGTTCGAATCTGAAAATAAGCATGATTACATATTATATTCATTTCATTAACGAATTTGGGCGGAACGAAGTTCGCCGGGTCAGCTAGTGCTATCATATGCGGCTTTGAAGTCGATGAATAGGTGGTGAGTCTCGACTTGAAATTCATTGGTCTTTTCCAGGATTTTGCCTCAGTTTGAAAATTTGGTCTATAGTCGATCTGCCGGGCCGGAAGCCACACTGGTACGTGCCGATTAGTGTGTTGCAGAACGGTTTGAGACGTTCACACAGTACGTTGGATAGGATCTTGTATGCGACATTAAGCAGGGATATGCCTCGATAGTCCTTGCAAGACATAGGATCGCCTTTTTTGTAGATGGGGCATATAGAGCTGATAGTCCAGTCATGGGGCATACTTTCTTTCACCCATACTTGGTTGATGATTTGGTGCATGCGCCCTACCAAAACGTCACCACCATATTTGAAGAGCTCCGCTGGTAAACCATCAGAGCCGGCGGCATTGTTGACTTTACTTTTTTGTATTGCTAAGTCAACTTCTTCAATACTGGGTGGTGGAACTGGTTCTTCATTGATTGGACGTGGGCTCTCTTCTTGCCCTCTCACTCTCTCTACATGATGCCCATTAAGCAGCTGCTGAAAGTGCTGCTTAAACACATTTACTATTCCCTGAGCTTTGGTGACTTCCCAAGGAGCATTATGCGACTTCATGTTTCATGTGTCATGAGCGACGTCGTTAAGACGGTCTTGTTACCAGAAAATATTCCCAATTAGTAACATTTTAGACACATGCTAAGTAACATTTTCCATTTAGGAATATTCCTATCTAGGGATTTTATATCTACACAGGTACGCTTTTGTGTCAAAATTGTTTCTTTAATGAAACATTATGTCCGCAGCGTGTAAAATGTGTGTTCATGCACACAATTCCTAAAAACTTAATGTCAACAAAGATTAAGCGCGATTCCCGATTGGGAAGTTTGTGGCACACACAATAAACACAATTCCCAATAGATTTTTTACTACACAAATAAGAAAGAATTCCTTATTGGGAATATTTTGTATCCATTTTGCATTGAAAAAAAAAATTATGTGGAAAATAAGAAATTTTAAATTTACATTTTTGGTGGATAGATTAAAATGTCACTATTATGTCTATATAGACATCGTAGATTTATATTATACTGATTTTTTAATGCTCCTTACCAGTATTTAAAATACCATAAACAATTATAAAGGAGATATTTCATTAAATATATATATTTCGAATTACATTAGTAACCTTTCAAGGCAAAATGATGTTCCCCATAAAATTTCAGTAGTTGTTTTCTGTTAAATAATGAAATGTTTGATGCAGTCAGAGTATTATTTTGGTACATAACATAGGTACACAAAATAAATGACATATCATAACGTCACTCAGGCGCTCTTTGTAGACTCTGGCTACTCCAGATGTGCTAAGGCGTCCAACATCGAATATCTCCTTCTGGGCGGAACGCAGCTTCTTCTCGTTGGATAGTCGAGCTCTGAACTTAGCCGCAACAAGAAAATGGTCAAGGTCGACATTTGCCCTGCGGAATGTGTGCACGTTGAAGATGTTGGATGCGTGCCTTGCGTCGATTAGCACATGGTCGATTTGGTTGGCGGTTCGACCGTGTGGAGAGCGCCAGGTTGCTGTGTGAATCCTAAGTCTTGGAAACCTAGTGCTACTTATCACCGTATTACAAGCTGCCGCGAAGTCAGTTAGTCGGTAACCGTTGTCTGTGGTCGTTTCGTGAAGTCTGTGCTTATCAACTAACCCGTCAAAGATGTTTTCCTTTCCGACTTTAGCATTGAAATCCCCGAGCACAAGGGGCGTGTGCACATATTAGGCTTATGTTTTGGAAAGTAGCTTTGATGCGGGTCACAGCTAGGCGATCACTTATTGGATTAAAGTCAAAAACTTTTGTCCTAAGCCGATTTCCCATGAATCCGCATGCTAATATATGCAATGTTTTATGGCAGCTGTAATAAATATTGCAATTTTTTCATTTCATGATCCCATCCATCGTATCTACTGGGTCGCGGTAATATCTGCCTTGTACCGCGTGAGGACAGACTCAAGTTTTTGAGTAGCACCTGGAGTGTACAGCGTTCGCACGTTCCAGATACATACTCTTAAATCGTTGTCCGTTGACGTTCCGGGTCTGGTTGCCGTTTGAGGAAAATCGTTATCCGAGGCTCCTCGTGTCTCTCTCAAAACTATTCTTTTTTTTACATGGTCGGGAAGTTACCCCGACGGCACAACCCCCAACCTGAAGGGACAGGCCCTTGACCTTAGTACAGTAGGCCGCTTATTCCGGTGCCAGTAACAAACTTTGGGATGTGAGCGCTGGCGTTGGCCCGGTTAGGGTTCATCCGCCACCAACTTTTCTCCAACACCCTGGCTCGGTATTGGAAATTCCTATAGACCTGGTATCCGAATATGTCAGAGCAGCTTTATAGGGATTACAATAAATAGTTCGGCCTGACTGGAACTGTAGACGCCACCGTTAGTTTCATCTAGGGAACTCCTCCGCCTTAGTGAGAAAATAACATTCCTCCCCCCTCTCTCGTCTGCTGCCACCAACGACCTTCCGAAGGGTTGGTTACCCAATCTCCAATCGAGGTACTAGGCACCCACCAGTCACCAACTTGGAGGTGAGAGTAGGAGTTGATAGTGAGCGGCTAAGTGAAAACGCTTGTGTTCTCATGATATCGCATCACTACCCTTCAACCATACACTTGGGGAATCTCCCTCGACAAAACCTGTTCGTTGATAAACGAACTTCTCCATAAATCGAAGATCTGGAAGCTTGGACTTATTCTCTAGTACATGCGAAGTTTTTGGTATTCATCTGAGTCAAAATGCTTTGAGTCAAAGTCAACTTCAAATTCAATTTTATGAAGAGCGAATAATCATTCTCGTTTACTCGTGAAAGGGCATCCGGGACAATGTTATCTGTACTCCGTCGGTGTTCTATGCTAAAATTATAGCACTGCAACTTGAGAGACCATCTTGCTGGTCGACCTGATAAATCTTTCTGATGCATTATCCACTTTCAACTTGCGTGGTCAGTTATAATTTAAGAATGTTGCCCTTCCACGTATTGCCGAAACTTCTTTAGCCTTAGTGCCAAACATTCGTGCTCAGTCACACTATACTTTCTTTGAGCCAAATTCAGCTTCTGAGAAAAATATGCAATCGGAGCCTCGAAACCTTCTTCATTTATTTGTACAAGGATACCACCGACACTGCAACTGCACCAGTTTGTTTTTTTTTTTTTTTTTTTTTTTTCCCGAGGGTAGGTGAAAATCTTCCAAAGACACTATGAGAATAGCAAGCGCATGCTCATAGTAGTGTCAGATTTCTACTGACTAAAAACACCACCCTTCGATAAATTGTTAGATACTGCAACTAAGATAAAACTTATCAAGCAATTTTTCTATAACGAAATAAAAACACTTTGGCAGGTTACTTTCCAATGAAAGATCCTGCATGTTCCGCAATTAAGACGCCAAGTCGAAAGGTTTCGTTCTTTGTAGTCGGCGCAATCAATTACTCTCATCCAAAATTTGTCGGACTGTATTGTTGATATGCCCGATTAGTCGGTTTCTATGCTTTCGCGCGAAGCTTCTAGTTTCAGCTTCGATTGTAGGAATTCCGAGATCCCTGTGGATATCGTCGTTTCTAGTATACCACGGAGCTTGGACAATTTCTCTTAGTACTTTATTTTGAAAAGTTTGTAAAATATTGGCATTTGTTTTCTTGGTACAACCCCAAAGTTGTATTCCGTAGGTCCACACCGGCTTTAGCACTTGCTTGTATAAAAGCAGTTTGTTCTCGGTACTGAGCTGGGAATGTTTTCCGAGTAACCAGTACATTTCTCTATATTTGATATCGAGTTCTTTACGTTTCATTTTCACGTGCGAATTCCATTTCAGCTTTGCGTCGAGTGTCATTCCCAGGTATTTGGCCTCGTTAGCAAAGGGTATTCGAGTCAAGTTTAGGAAAATTGGCAAGTCATTAGTTTTCCTATATGTGAAATTTACGTGAACAGATTTAGTTTCGTTGAGGGCGATCCGCCAGTCCCTCGTCCATTCATTAACTTTATTCAGTGTGGTTTGCAGCTTTGCAGTCGTTTCTTCGATCGTATTACCTACTGCAAGGATAGCGGTGTCGTCGGCGAAGGTAGCAAGGATAGTGCCATCTTCTCTTGGTATATCGCGAGTATATAACAGATACAGAAGCGGCCCAAGGACGCTTCCTTGCGGTACGCCGGCCGAAATTTCTTTAAGCTCCGAGTATTCTACACCATGTCTAACACGGAAGAGTCTGTTCCCGAGATATGATTCTAGGATATTATATAGGCTTACGGGGAGAATTTGTCGTAATTTAAATTTTAAGCCGTCGTGCCACACCTTATCAAGGGCTTGTGAGACGTCGAGGAATACGCTTGAGCATATCTGTTTTTCTTCAAATGCTTTCTCTATTACGTCAGTAATTCTATGCACTTGGTCAATCGTCGAGTGCTTGGTTCTGAACCCAAACTGGTGGTCAGGGATTAGATTATTATCTTCTATAACCGGTTGTAGGCGCCTAAGTAATATCCTCTCGAAAACTTTAGATATGACTGGAAGAAGCGAAATTGGTCTATACGATTTTACTTCATTTGGCGGTTTTCCTGGTTTTAAAACCATAATGACTTCCGCGACTTTCCATTGGCTCGGCACGTGTTTAAGTCTGAGCGCAGCGTTTATAATATATAGAAGCTTAATTAATGCTTTTCGAGGTAGAAATTTGAGAACTTCTCCGGTGATCAAATCATAACCAGGAGCTTTCTTAGGTTTTAGAGATTCGATTTCACGTTTTAGTTCCCTTAGCGTTGCATATGTGAGTGAAAACTCGTTAGATAGTAATTCCGTCCCACCATTGGTACTGTCGTAAGCCGCTCGACCATCGTACGGTTTAAAGGTTTCCTGTAGATGGGCGGCAAAAACGTCCGCTTTTCTTTATCTTCCCTTGCCCATTCATTTTGATTTATTTTTATTGGCGGCGCTGGGATTTTGGGCCTTTTGGTACCTTTTACAGCTTTCCAAAGTGAATAATTGGAATCTTTTTTCGCTGTTAAACTTTCAAGGTAAGAACCTATCGCCCGATTTTTAAAATCCTTAATAGCTGTCTTCAACAAATTGCACAAATAATTCAAATGTGCTTTATGTTGCGGAGCGCGACTCTGTTGCCATTTTTTACGCGCTTTCCTTTTTTCGTTGACCAATTCTTTTATTTCGGGAGGATATCGTAAACCGTATTTGGCCGGCGTTTTTCTTGGGTTAGGCGTATTATTCCAGGAAGCGAGCTGAACGACTTCAACGAAGCGATCAACTTCAACCTCAAGTTCGTAAGGTGTCGTAAGTGGAACGCTCAGTTCAACATTCTCTTCAATTTCGTTCCTAAAGTCTTCCCAGTTAGTTGTTTTACTAGTAAGTCTAGCTGGCTCTTGGTTATTGACTAGTTTTGCGCTCAACGTTAAAATAACCGGTGAATGAACAGATGACAGATCAAAGCTCTCTTCAACTTTAATGTGGTTGGTTGAAATTCCTTTCACGACGAAAAAATCTATCAGATCAGGTATTTTTGAAGTATCAGTTGGCCAGTAGGTCGGTTTGCCCGTCGAGTGGAAATCACAATTGTACTCCATACCTGCCGCATAGAGCATTCTACCTTTTCGCGAGATGAATCTAGAACCCCAGAACGTGTGTTTCGCATTAAAATCGCCGCCAATAATAAAATTTGGTTTGAGCGATTTAAGCAAGTTAGTATAATCACTTTTTTCAAGCGCGGAGCGTGGTGGACAGTAGATAGATGAGATTCTAAGAGTACGCTGATTATTTTTTACTCGAATCGTGCACAGTTGCATAGTTTCAAGCTCTATCTTCAGGTCTTCATATTGTTCAATGCAGTCTTTAATAAACAATGATGATCCACCTCTCGCGTTTCCAGATGGGTGACAAGCGTGCAAATCATTGTAGCCTTTTATTTTTAAAATTGATCGCTCTTTTACGTGGGTTTCAGAAATTAAGCAAATGTCAATATCCTTTTCGCGCATGAATACTTCCAATTCATCGAGTTTTTGGCTGTAACACCGGCAAAGTCTTTTATGAATCTTCGATATCAACCGGACATACCAAGGAACCTCCTGAGTTAGCGAACTGTTGTTGGTTGCGGGTAGTTCGTTATGGCTTCCACCTTCTCCGGGTCGGTTCGAAGAATTCCATATCCAACTATGAAACCAAGATATTTTACCTCTTTCAGGCAAAACCTACTCTTTTTAATATTGACCGTTAAACCAGCCTCTCGTATTCTTCGAGCTATATCCGTTAGTAGTAGTAGATGTTCCTAAAAAGTTTAAGACAAAAGAAGGAGATCGTCCAAGTATACAAAAACTCGTTCCCGCAATGATGGTGGTATAACTCGGTCCATGAGTCGATATATTGTTTGCGCAGCGTTGCATAACCCAAATGTCATCACGTTGTAGTGATAAAGTGGCCGATTTGGCACGGTAAAGGCAGTCACCTGTCTCGAGAATCGAAATTTTTCGAAATGAGAGGCTTGTTGCGTTACAACAAGACCGCACATTTCACTATTTCCCGAACGTTTTACCCCAATAAGTCTTCGGCAGTCGTCAGGTAGTTGGAAAAAGAGAGGCTACTCACACGTCAAACCTACTACGTTTTTAGAATTAAAACAGAAACAAAAGAATCATAGACCGGAAAACTTCTATTAACTCCTTTGGTGTCGGAATAAGGAATGAAGAAATTCTTGACGAAAGCTTTTTCGTATGGAATGAAATTATCAAAGGCGCAAAAGCTCTAGTGAACATCCTACTGAAAGCACCACTGCACGTCACCTACGTGAAGTTAGCGCGCACTTTTTCTACAATGAAAAACGTGAAATGCAGTTCGATAGACATTCGTTTGTAGTTGTTTGTAGTGAATTTTTTTTCGTTTGTAGTTCAACCGTTAGAAAGTTAGAAGCATTAGAAAAAAATTTCAGCGCGCACTTTTGAGCTTTTGAAATGAAAACTAGCCAGTTGCATTCGAAATCGTTTGTAGTTGTTTGTAGTGAAATTCTTTTTTCCCAAAAATGTCTCATTTCGGAGATATAAGGACATTTGTGTTTCCATCTATAACTCCGAATTTCCATTAGACAGAATTTTTTTGAAATTACTGTTGCATTAAGCATATCCCAACTTAAATAACTGCATTTAAAATTTCCGAATTCACTCAAGCGTTACTTAATAAAACGCAATTAAAGTCAAAAAATGCATCATTTCACGTTTGCATCCATTACATCGCTTTCCCAACAACAACAAACCAACGGTAAACACATTTCCGCAAAGCATTCATCCGTGTCCATCGATATGAGTCATAATTTGTCCATTAGCAACAACAACCAATCAATAAAGCCCGATTTTATCCAAAAAAATGTTCTATTCCTTTGAATAACCTTAAAAAACGACCACTTTTAAATAATTTATAGCAACAAAAACATATATTTTGCAAACTCTGTACTCCTGGCTATCTAATCCAATTCAAATGATTTGGTTTTATCACAAATAACAAGATTTTGATGCAACTTATTTAAACAGTAGTTTTTCATATAAACTCATATCAATATTTCGGTTATTAAGCAACTCAAAGTAGTGAAATCTATTTTTTTGTAATGCTTTCTATTAGATGCTTCTAATGGAATAAAAAAAACTGATATTTTTTTGATAGATAACGATTTATTCAAAATATAAGAAAATGGGTGAAATCGTCTGCGCAACCCGATTTAAGGGGACGGATATTTCAAATGCTGGACAACTACAAACGACAAAAACCGATCAGTTGGTAGGAAGCATGTATGCTCTATCTAATAAAACCAAAAATAGCAAAATTGTTCCAACCAAAGAGAATTTATATGCAATTTAAGCAGTCGACCTAAAACCCTCGTTATCTCCGAAACGGTATAAAGCCAAGTGATGAAATTTACTATTTTCAACAGTTTTCCACCTAACCAATCTAATAAAACACAAATTGTATCCATCCGCCTAACGGTTTACGATTTATATCAAATTTAAGCGAAATTGAAACTTAATTTTTTTTGTGAAGTTAGCGCGCACTTTTTCTAGAATGAAAAATGTGAAGTGCGGTTCGATAGACATTCGTTTGTAGTTGTTTGTAGTGAAATTATTTTCGTTTGTAGTTCAACCGTTAGAAAGTTAGAACCATTTGAAAAAAAAATTTCCAATCCCTTAAATCCGTATTATCTCCGAAACCGTAGCAAGCAGAGTGATAAAATTTTCTATTTTCGAAAGTGTTCCACTTCACTAATCTAATAAAATTCAAATTACGTCAATCGGCCTAACGGTTTATGATTTATTTGAAATTTAAGCAAATAAAGACCCCAATTTAAGGGGCTAATAACTCAAAAACTGTTAAACTACAAACGATGAAATTCTACATTTCTATTCTATACACCCTTTTTTACCTCTGATATAAAAAATAAGACAATCCGTCCAACAGACAACTTTTTATTCGCAATTTAAGGGAAGCCTCAATCGCTTAAAAGTGGGAAAAATGGGCACATTTTTAAGCGATTCGATATTTCCATTGCTAAAAGGCTATAAAGTATCAAATATGTTTTTTTCCAATGAAACTACCCTTCTCTTTCTAACAAAGTCATCAAAACTCATTTTCCACTAATGGTTAAAGTTTTTTTCGCAATTTAATTTTTGATAAATTCGGTTTAGATACCCATTTAAGCAACCCGATAACTCAAAAACTGTTTAACTACAAACGATGAAACTTCACATTTCTAATATACACACACTGTTTATTACATGCTATAAAATACAAGGTTGACCGCACAACTGGGTACTTTTTATTCCCAATTTAAGGGAAGTTTAAAATGGTCACAATTGCCCATTTTTAAGCGATCCGATATTTCCATTTCTAGGAAGCTGTAAAGGGTGAAATATGTTTTTTTTTCAATGAAACTACCAATCCCTTTCGAACAAAGTCATAAAAAGTAATTTGCCACTACCTGACAAGTTTTTTTCCCAATTAAATTTTTGATATTTTCGCATTTAAGCGACCGGATTATTCAACAACTGTGGAACTACAAACGCTGAAATTACACATATCTAATGTATGTAAATATCTTATCCAACAATATTAATAAGAAGATAATCCGCACTACTAGACACTTTTTATACACAATTTGAGGGAAGTCTGAAATGTGTTCAAATGCCCTTATTTAAGCAGTTCGATATTTCTAATGCGGAACAACTTCAAACACAAAACAATTATGTTTAATAATGCGTTGATTATCCTCTTTCTAATGACGTTAAAAAAGTACTTTTATTTAACAAAAAATATGTTATTTGCAGTTTATTCAACTACCGTGTGGCCTCATTTACTCGGTAGGATAGGTATTTCAGAAACATACATACATAATTTCTTTACAATGTTTTTACATGTCTTTACATTTGTTTTGAAATTCAAAAGCGCTTTTCTAATACGAATTAGGAAAGGATGTGCATCACAATTAAAGAGTTTGTCTTTCTTCCGTCATCCTTGCATAGATCCAATGAGGTATGACCCAATCATACAAACAAAATGCAGGGCACATGAGTTTATTGCAGAGTAGATGTTTGGGGGTGTGACTATGATTGAACGCTAATGATCGTGTGTGGATGTGTGCATCGTTCCGTAAATGAATACTACTTCATTGACCGAGATTTTTTTAACCTTTGAAAGGAGAGGGAATGAAATAGAGTATTTAGTGTGACGTTAAGCAATTTGCGTCCTGTTTTTGTGGGAAGATACGATAGCAGTGATGGGACTTCTCCACTTAAGTGGTATTTCTACCACTTTTTACACTTTCGGAAATTAATCTACCAACCTGAACTCGAAATCTATCACCTTTTACTTATCGCTATTCGATAATAATATTTCTTTCCCATCATTGTATTAAATTGTGCTTACTTTTACCCATCCACACACAGCTATCAGTATACTTTTATCTGAGAATTGCATCAAAACTTCCAGTCCAGTACTCCATTTACTGCACTAATATTTCATTATTCGACTGTATTACTGCGATTGTGTTTCGCTATGTTTTAAATTTTTGTGTTTTTTGATGAGTTGAAGTTTTGTTATGGGTTTTTTTCTGTAATTATTTTTTATATTGATGCGTTTACCTCAAAAACTTTTTATTTTTAAATAATATCCGGAGCTATAGAAAGTGAAAATGCATAGATTCTTGGTTCTTTCAACAAGTAAAATGTAAATTAAATTTTCAATTGTGCTTTCTCCAATTTGCTTGCATTACTTTAGAGCAACTGCTCCCTTTTCACCATCATCTTCTCACGTGCCCGTGGCAAGGAAAACAGTTGTAAATACATCATCAGATTCATAAGAAGACGATTTTATTTTCTACCACTTTTCTACCACCTTTTTTTAAGGCTATCTATCACCACTTCGCGTTTCTCAAGTCCCATCACTGTGCGATCGGCATTGAGTAAGAAATGGTGGCTGCATGTGTGTAGAGTAGGTACAGTTATATTTTGTTATATCGAAAATGCTTAATGGGTGGAGGGTAGGCAATGTAATGTGATTGGCATCCACAATAATAAAGCCGCAAAAATTAATACCGAACTACATAGGTAGAACATATTTTTTTTTTAATAATTGCTAGGTATACACAGGTTTTTGTTGGATGTGAAAATGACACTTTACAATCTTTCATATTGATGTAAGAGAAACATAATTGGTCCATAGGCCCAATCGGTACCCATAGGTATACACACAGGATGTATATACATCTAGTATAGGTACCTACCTACTTTCGAATTAGCTTCAAATTTCTTTTCCATGAGCTTTTATATTTTGAGGATTGTAGGTAGGTAATTACATATAAATATACAATCTTCAAAAGTAACCAAAAAATAAAATAGGTATGTTGTATATATTTACCTACCTACAGCAACTTTTTTTTAAACATTTATGGCATATTTTTGTCTACCGATTGTCCATCAATATGAAAGATTGTAAAGTGTCATTTTCACATCCAACAAAAACCTGTGTATACCTAGCAATTATTAAAAAAAAAATATGTTCTACCTATGTAGTTCGGTATTAATTTTTGCGGCTTTATTATTGTGGATGCCAATCACATTACATTGCCTACCCTCCACCCATTAAGCATTTTCGATATAACAAAATATAACTGTACCTACTCTACACACATGCAGCCACCATTTCTTACTCAATGCCGATCGCACAGTGATGGGACTTGAGAAACGCGAAGTGGTGATAGATAGCCTTAAAAAAAGGTGGTAGAAAAGTGGTAGAAAATAAAATCGTCTTCTTATGAATCTGATGATGTATTTACAACTGTTTTCCTTGCCACGGGCACGTGAGAAGATGATGGTGAAAAGGGAGCAGTTGCTCTAAAGTAATGCAAGCAAATTGGAGAAAGCACAATTGAAAATTTAATTTACATTTTACTTGTTGAAAGAACCAAGAATCTATGCATTTTCACTTTCTATAGCTCCGGATATTATTTAAAAATAAAAAGTTTTTGAGGTAAACGCATCAATATAAAAAATAATTACAGAAAAAAACCCATAACAAAACTTCAACTCATCAAAAAACACAAAAATTTAAAACATAGCGAAACACAATCGCAGTAATACAGTCGAATAATGAAATATTAGTGCAGTAAATGGAGTACTGGACTGGAAGTTTTGATGCAATTCTCAGATAAAAGTATACTGATAGCTGTGTGTGGATGGGTAAAAGTAAGCACAATTTAATACAATGATGGGAAAGAAATATTATTATCGAATAGCGATAAGTAAAAGGTGATAGATTTCGAGTTCAGGTTGGTAGATTAATTTCCGAAAGTGTAAAAAGTGGTAGAAATACCACTTAAGTGGAGAAGTCCCATCACTGCTATCGTATCTTCCCACAAAAACAGGACGCAAATTGCTTAACGTCACACTAAATACTCTATTTCATTCCCTCTCCTTTCAAAGGTTAAAAAAATCTCGGTCAATGAAGTAGTATTCATTTACGGAACGATGCCCACATCCACACACGATCATTAGCGTTCAATCATAGTCACACCCCCAAACATCTACTCTGCAATAAACTCATGTGCCCTGCATTTTGTTTGTATGATTGGGTCATACCTCATTGGATCTATGCAAGGATGACGGAAGAAAGACAAACTCTTTAATTGTGATGCACATCCTTTCCTAATTCGTATTAGAAAAGCGCTTTTGAATTTCAAAACAAATGTAAAGACATGTAAAAACATTGTAAAGAAATTATGTATGTATGTTTCTGATATACCTATCCTACCGAGTAAATGAGGCCACACGGTAGTTGAATAAACTGCAAATAACATATTTTTTGTTAAATAAAAGTACTTTTTTAACGTCATTAGAAAGAGGATAATCAACGCATTATTAAACATAATTGTTTTGTGTTTGAAGTTGTTCCGCATTAGAAATATCGAACTGCTTAAATAAGGGCATTTGAACACATTTCAGACTTCCCTCAAATTGTGTATAAAAAGTGTCTAGTAGTGCGGATTATCTTCTTATTAATATTGTTGGATAAGATATTTACTTACATTAGATATGTGTAATTTCAGCGTTTGTAGTTCCACAGTTGTTGAATAATCCGGTCGCTTAAATGCGAAAATATCAAAAAGTTAATTGGGAAAAAAACTTGTCAGGTAGTGGCAAATTACTTTTTATGACTTTGTTCGAAAGGGATTGGTAGTTTCATTGAAAAAAAAACATATTTCACCCTTTACAGCTTCCTAGAAATGGAAATATCGGATCGCTTAAAAATGGGCAATTGTGACCATTTTAGGCTTCCCTTAAATTGCGAATAAAAAGTACCCAGTCGTGCGGTCAACCTTGTGTTTTATAGCATGTAATAAACAGTGTGTGTATATTAGAAATGTAAAGTTTCATCGTTTGTAGTTAAACAGTTTTTGAGTTATCGGGTTGCTTAAATGGGTATCTAAACCGAATTTATCAAAAATTTAATTGCGAAAAAAACTTTAACCATTAGTGGAAAATGAGTTTTGATGACTTTGTTAGAAAGAGAAGGGTAGTTTCATTGGAAAAAAACATATTTGATACTTCATAGCCTTTTAGCAATGGAAATATCGAATCGCTTAAAAATGTGCCCATTTTTCCCACTTTTAAGCGATTGAGGCTTCCCTTAAATTGCGAATAAAAAGTTGTCTGTTGGACGGATTGTCTTATTTTTTATATCAGAGGTAAAAAAGGGTGTATAGAATAGAAATGTAGAATTTCATCGTTTGTAGTTTAACAGTTTTTGAGTTATTAGCCCCTTAAATTGGATCTTTATTTGCTTAAATTTCAAATAAATCATAAACTGTTAGGCCGATTGACGTAATTTGAATTTTATTAGATTAGTGAAGTGGAACACTTTCGAAAATAGAAAATTTTATCACTCTGCTTGCTACGGTTTCGGAGATAATACGGATTTAAGGGATTGGAAATTTTTTTTTCAAATGGTTCTAACTTTCTAACGGTTGAACTACAAACGAAAATAATTTCACTACAAACAACTACAAACGAATGTCTATCGAACCGCACTTCACATTTTTCATTCTAGAAAAAGTGCGCGCTAACTTCACAAAAAAAATTAAGTTTCAATTTCGCTTAAATTTGATATAAATCGTAAACCGTTAGGCGGATGGATACAATTTGTGTTTTATTAGATTGGTTAGGTGGAAAACTGTTGAAAATAGTAAATTTCATCACTTGGCTTTGTACCGTTTCGGAGATAACGAGGGTTTTAGATCGACTGCTTAAATTGCATATAAATTCTCTTTGGTTGGAACAATTTTGCTATTTTTGGTTTTATTAGATAGAGCATACATGCTTCCTACCAACTGATCGGTTTTTGTCGTTTGTAGTTGTCCAGCATTTGAAATATCCGTCCCCTTAAATCGGGTTGCGCAGACGATTTCACCCATTTTCTTATATTTTGAATAAATCGTTATCTATCAAAAAAATATCAGTTTTTTTTATTCCATTAGAAGCATCTAATAGAAAGCATTACAAAAAAATAGATTTCACTACTTCGAGTTGCTTAATAACCGAAATATTGATATGAGTTTATATGAAAAACTACTGTTTAAATAAGTTGCATCAAAATCTTGTTATTTGTGATAAAACCAAATCATTTGAATTGGATTAGATAGCCAGGAGTACAGAGTTTGCAAAATATATGTTTTTGTTGCTATAAATTATTTAAAAGTGGTCGTTTTTTAAGGTTATTCAAAGGAATAGAAAATTTTTTTGGATAAAATCGGGCTTTATTGATTGGTTGTTGTTGCTAATGGACAAATTATGACTCATATCGATGGACACGGATGAATGCTTTGCGGAAATGTGTTTACCGTTGGTTTGTTGTTGTTGGGAAAGCGATGTAATGGATGCAAACGTGAAATGATGCATTTTTTGACTTTAATTGCGTTTTATTAAGTAACGCTTGAGTGAATTCGGAAACTTTAAATGCAGTTATTTAAGTTGGGATGTGCTTAATGTATCAGTAATTTCAAAAAAATTCTGTCTATTGGAAATTCGGAGTTATAGATGCAAACACAAATGTCCTTATATCTCCGAAATAAGACATTTTTGGGAAAAAAGAATTTCACTACAAACAACTACAAACGATTTCAAATGCAACTGGCTGGTTTTCAATTCAAAAGCTCAAAAGTGCGCGCTGAAATTTTTTTCTAATGCTTCTAACTTTCTAACGGTTGAACTACAAACGAAAAAAATTTCACTACAAACAACTACAAACGAATGTCTATCGAACTGCATTTCACGTTTTTCATTCTAGAAAAAGTGCGCGCTAACTTCACGTAGGTCTGCAGTCACTGATATTTTGTTGTATGTTTCTGGAGGTTCTGCAGATGAATCAGTCAACTGAATGCTGATTAAAAACGTTTAGTAGAAATTTACTTCCAAATGAATAAGTTTAAGCTTAACACAAGTAAAACAAAAGTAATTATCATTAATAGAATTTCCAGTAAAATTATTGTAATTAATTGAGAAAGTTGAGGAAATAATGTCTCTTATTTTATTTAAGCTGTTTATTGATTAGTAGCATATCATTAAGATGTGACAGTCGAAGGTATACAGACAGTTAAGTATTTTATGAACCTACGAAACTCCCAGGTTACAGTCTAAATATTTTGGTTGCAGTAAAAAGGTATTCGCTCAGCTGCAGGATAGCCAACTGCATTAAATGGTTGTATTTTTGATTCATATTCCTATCCAGCGACGATAAAGTTGACCTCAGTCAACGGCTGTCAAAATTAACTAAATAAATAGACTACAAATTCCAAACAATTATTGTATCTGCGAAATAAAAAAAATTCTCTGATATGACTATGGTAAATAACTCTAACCCTACTTTGATAATTTTTGTTTCTAGCGGATTACACAATTTCACGTTTAATCGGAATGTATTGTGTATTGAAAGCAGTTGCTTTGGTCCACTGTACCTTGTTTATACACCATAAACCGTAAGGCATTTTAACATTATTTAATAAAAATTTTTCTTATTTTATTCTTTCCGTAGAATTGTTATAATTGGACGCTGCTCTATATTGCTGACAATGATTTTATATTCCACAGAGGCCTTATACTTTCGATCGACTACAATAAATTTTTATGTGATTTTTCCATTTTCATTGAATTGTAAGTACTTATGTCATTATAGAAGTAAGATTCGAGCTAATGAATAGACATGTTTTTTCTTCTCAGCTGGAAAATTCCTATTTTTTATTAGAAATCTTATATATAAATAGGTAGTAGTATAAATAGGTTGTCACTGGCACAGGTAAAATGGTGCATTTGCGTGGTGCAGAGTATCAGGTTGTTGTGCTAGCTTAAAGTTTAGTCAGTCAGTCACTTCTGGTATAATATGGTTTGTGTATCTAGGTGGGTTTGCGTCGATGCTAGCTGCCACTTGATGTCGCTAGGGGCCCCCAAGCTTTATGTGCTAAGATCCGGTTGGGTTGTGGTACACTAGATTTATGCTATGAATTATATGGCGCTACGCATCAGTCAATATATAGAATTTAGCTGTTTCTGTATGAGAAACTCCCGGATTGCCAATGTGTTCTTATCGAGTACCTCCACCTACACCGAGTTTAGATACCTACTTACTTATTTTTTTAGCCAGATAGAGTGGAGAATATTTTTGTTGTTTGCTTAGATCTAAAAATAGAATCGAAACGAAGGCAGACAGCTGTAATACTTTTGAACATGTTTCGATTTGATTTGATACAAATCTGACTATAATATCATAGCATTGGATGTGAACTGTTTGTAAAAAAAAACTCAGCTTAGTTCTTGTTTAAATCAGTCAACGCAAAGATGTCAGCAAACGTTTTAGAAGAACTTCAGTCTCTTGCATTGGGATATCCCCCAACTCTCGCAATTAAGTCCTTGGTTGAAGATAAAATCTAACATGAAACACGTAAAAGTGTTATCATCGGCCTGGCCGATGCTTTGATACCCTCCACGGCATACAAGTCATGCAAAATACCAGAACTACTTGACCGACATAGCCTATTTTGAATACCAATCTAACGACGATAAAAGAAGTCCTTTCACAAAACTTCGTTCACCTAGGTGGATTCCTTTGGACGCTATCGTGTTTTCAACGGAAAGAGGGACACATGGGTCTAATATTGGTTTTGTATGGGAGGTACCAGAACTACTTGACCGACATAGCCCATTTTGAATACCAACCTGACGCCGATAAAAACAAGTCCTTTCACAAAACTTCGTTCACCTAGGTTGATTCCTTTGGACGCTATCGTGTTTTCAACAGACAGAGAGGCACATGGGTCCAATATTGGTTTCGTATGGGAGGTACCAGAACTGCTTGACCGACATAGCCCATTTTCAATACCAACCTGACGCCGATAAAAATAAGTCCTTTCACCGAATTTCATTCACCTACGTCAATTACTTTGGGCGCTATCGTGCTTTCAACAGACAGACAGACAGACAGACAGACATGTGATCCTGATTCAGAATATATATACTTTATAAGGTCTCCGGTGACTCCTTCTTGGCGTTACAAATGTATTGGCAAAGTGAATATACCTTCCTTCCCTATGGTGTGAGAGTTATTGTGAATCTGGGAGAGTTTCAGGTAAATTTGAGTTTTATTAATTACAATCAACGAAATATTAAGCAAAATATTTGTTTGTCCTATTAGGTTTTCCTGCCTGAAAGATACACGGCAATGAATTAGGGGACTCTAGATGAAATGAATATGGGGGCCTGTACTCTGACCTATCAAGGACTGTTGTATAGAACCGTCAAGATAAGGATCAAGCCAAAATTGTAAAAAAAAAAAATACTAAATTTGAATTATGTATATACATAATTTTCGTTAAAAAATGTGTCTAAAAAACAAGTAAAAGTGTTATCATCGGCCTGGCCGATGCTTTGATACCCTCCACTGCATAAAAGTCAAGCAAAATTGGTTTTGTGAGGGAGGTACCAGAACTACTTGACCGACATAGCACATTTTTAATACCAAAATAACGAAGATATAAATAAGTCCTTTCACCAAACATCATTCTCCTAGGTTGTTTCCTTTCGACGCTATCGTCTTTTCAACAGATAAAGAGACAAATGGATCCAATATTGACTTTGGATGGGAGGTACCAGAACTACTTGACCGACAGAGCCCATTTTTAATACCAACCTGACGCCGACGAAAATAATTCCTTTCACCAAATTTTATTCACCTACGTCAATTACTTTGGGCGCTATCGTGCTTTCAACAGACAGAGATACACATGGGTTCAATATTGGTTTTGTATGGGAGGTACCAGCACTACTTGACCGACATAGCCCATTTTCAATACCAACCTGACGACGATAAAAATAAGTCCTTTCACCAAATTTCATTAGCCTATGTCAATTCCTTTGGGCGCTATCGTTCTTTCAACAGGCAGACAGACAGACAGACAGACAGACAGACATACAGACAGACAGACATACAGACAGACAGACGGACATGGCTAAATCGATTCAAAATGTGATGCTGATTCAGAATATATATACTTTATGAGGTGTCCGGTGACTCCTTCTTGGCATTACAAATGTATTGGCAAAGTGAATATACCTTCCTGTGGAGGGTATAAAAATAAAACACTTTCCTTTTACTTTTTATAATATTTTTTATTCTAAAGCTTCAGATCCCTTACCGTTGGTCGGGGAAAATCTTATTCTATACGTTGTGACAGAATTCTTAGAACTAAACTTAATAATATCAAACGATCCCTTTTTATACTCTTCGTATGACTATGGATGATGCAATGATACTTGTGTTTGGATTCATATGCTGAAGGCTAAAGTGTTACTTTGTTAATGCTGTGATTGTTTTATGCTGAAGGCTAAAAGTTCTGGCGATCAGTTTATGGCATTTTAATGGCCGCATCATTGTATTCATATTGTTTCCAATTTGATTTTTCGTTATGGTATTTCACAATCGCATCATTGTATTAAAAGTATTTTCTATCATTGTATTCAATTGACTTTAGTTAATTGAATTTGAAATCGAGCGTTTGTTCACAAATTTGCTCTGAAATAACACCTCCCCCTTTAGAGTCTTCTAATGGTCGGAAAGTGACCGTTGGAAGATTTACATTATTTATAATCTGCTCATTTTTATTTCTTATTTTTATATAAATATAAATGATTATTATGGTTACAAAGATAAAGTATATGGTTAAATTTGACTTTATGTTTATATTTAATTTCTTGAATTTCTTTTAAATTGTTTATACTTTGATAATGTATTTCTTGGAAAGTTAAATCATTTATTTTAGTATAATTAATATCTAAAATGGTATTTGGTATTAATGGTTCATGTTTATAGTTTTTCCTTTCATACTCTCTATTATTTATTTCAATTTTACAATTTTCAAATTTGATGAGATAATTACCTTTTATTACAATCTTTTGATTGTTACAGTTTTGAATTATTTCCTGTAATTTTATATTAATTAATACAAGATTATTATTTTCTATTTCTAATACATCTTCATTAAAATATGTTTCAAGTTTACAGGTCATTGATTCTTTAAGTATATTTTCAAATAGCTGACCCGGCGAACTTCGTTCCGCCCAAATTCGTTAATGAAATGAATATAATATGTAATCATGCTTATTTTCAGATTCGAACGAATAGTCAATTCTAACGAATGTTTGTATTCGTTCGAATGAACTTTGTGTATTTTGAGATTCGAACGAATTCAACTTTCGAAATCAGCGGTTGCACATTTTTATTTTATATAGCTGGTACCCGCGACTTCGTCTGCGTACAATTAGTACTTCGAGTAACTGAATTAAAATATTTATATCAACAACAGCGCCACTTATCGGGTCCAAAACTATCCTATCTTTTAAGCCAACCTATCAGCCCTACAGCCTACACATTTAAATTCATTGGTATTATACCAAAAGTATAGAATTTTATTATCCCTAACTTGAGAAATAATTGGTTCGTCATTTAAACTTGCATCCAATTCTTTATCCCCTTCACGTTTTGTTTTCACGACTAAAAGTAGCGAATGTCATTCTCAGAGGTCCCATCTATCCCTACACCAAAATTGATAAAAATTGGTTTTTCGGTTGTTAAAAGGTAACATTTCAAAGGTAACAATCTTACTTTCGCAGTTAAGTGGATCCCAAATGTTTTATTTATAAACTAAGTATTAAAGGCCTGTCAGCTTTAGCGTTCCTATCCAATTCCTCCGCTAATATTGAAAACAAAATTCTCTCTTAGTTTTTCTATCTCTGCTGTGAATTGCAATTCAGCGTGATCATTATGCGACTAAAGTTGTGATTTGAAACTTTTTTCGAGAGCCTGGCACAACTTTTTGCTATTTAAGCTCGTTTTCGGTTGGAGAAGGCGCTTTAAAAATATTTCAAAAGCTCTTATATCCAAATAAAAACATTTCAAATGTAACGCAGTTGCCTATCACAACTTAATTATAGTGTTTAACGAACCAATACTTGTTAAATATTGTTCACGAATTTGAAATAAGCTATTCTGCTTCAGAAATTACACCTTTTTTTCTCATTGACCCTTTTTCATACGACTTTTCAGAATGCTGCAACGGTCATACAGTCTGTGTCGGAGACGCTTGATGAATGAAAGAAAAGTACCTATAGTTTTTACACAACTGCGTAGTTGAAATTTAATGTACCTACTACCTACTAAATGTTCGACTTTTTCAATTGTTAATATTTGAAAAAAACTAAAAATGCAGAAATAAGAAGCAAGAAAATCTCTTTTTTTTGACACTTCATTTGTTAAATTTGGTTGAGCGTGTGAATCGCAAGAGGTAAATATACTACTATAGAAACTACAGAAATAATAATAGAGTGCATTGTATTTACACCAACAATAATTCAAACAAATTTATTCACCTATATCGTCTTCAGTTCTTGAATTCTTCAATTCTTTACTGTAGATATCAATGTAGGTAGTATCACAACCCCCAAAAACAAAAACCTTAAACTCAATAAACATATTTACACCACCATACGCCCATCATCGCACGTCATTGGCCATCTGCGCATTCCCTCAGAAAAACATTGTCGCTGTTGACAGTGCTGCCACAAGGGAAAAAATTTGCGTAGCAAAACTTAATTTGTGTAGCAAAACTCAAAAGTCCAAAATATAAATTTTTTTTCGAAAATAAACAAAAAACACTTAATTCTTTATTCAAAGTAAATATTTTTTTAAGGACTAGTACAAGTATAGTTGGTAAACTATATATTTTACAAAACTATAATCAAACAAAAAAAAAAAAAAAACATTAAAAACTTCCCTTAAAAGGCGCTTTGCATGTAAGCATTGCCTTAATTACAAGATTTTTGTTCTCATTTCGTGCTAAAAAAAAAAGTATCAAAATAGGCGTTTTTAGGGAGAGTGCGTAGCAGCGTAGCAAACGGGCAATTGCGTAGCAGTTTTGCTACGATCGTAGCAAAGTGGCAGCGCTGGCTGTTGATTACATCCACACTCACCTCGCCTACTTCTCTTTCGTTTCACTTAATCGGAGAAAACTTCAGGCAGTTTTTCTTGACATGTATGTGCTTGTGCGATGTGCAAAACCCACCCACCCCAAAGCAGAACAGCGATCAAGAACAATGGTTGCTGATAATTTTCGATTTTAGAAAATAAATTTAGTTTTTTCGTGTTAGATTTTGGGTTGTAGCTTAGCTTATAGATAACACAGAAAGCTGATTGATTGCTTGAAATAATTATGGAAGTTTTGGCTCTTGTTGGCATTTTGTTTT
Source organism: Cheilosia impressa (assembly GCA_948293265.1). Taxonomy (NCBI): domain Eukaryota; kingdom Metazoa; phylum Arthropoda; class Insecta; order Diptera; family Syrphidae; genus Cheilosia; species Cheilosia impressa. Next base: position 66,640,326 of record OX411880.1, on the reverse strand, counting down.
GTTTGCATTGGTTAAGAATTGTTTGAGTAAAAGCGATAAAAAGCAGTAAAGTCAGAAAAAAAACACATTTTGGGCAAAAACGCTCCCAAAAAATAGGCATGGCAATGTAAGGAATAGCCTATGTCCTTCTCAGGATCTTAAGAGACATTTCAAAAAAAGTTTCATCGAAATCTGTGAAGTAGTTTTCACGCCAACCGCGTACACATGAAAACAGCTACAGTTTTATTATATGTATAGATATAATCATCATTTATTATACCCTCCAGAGGAAGGTATATTCACTTTGCCAATACATTTGTAACGCCAAGAAGGAGTCACCGGAGACCTCATAAAGTATATATATTCTGAATCAGAATCACATTCTGAATCGATTTAGCCATGTCCGTCTGTCTGTCTGTCTGTCTGTCTGTCTGTTGAAAGCACGATAGCGCCCAAAGTAATTGACGTAGGTGAACGAAATTTGGTGAAAGGACTTCTTTATATCGGCGTCAGGTTGGTATTGAAAATGGGCTATGTCGGTCAAGTAGTTCTGGTACCTCCCATACAAAACCAATATTGGACACATTTGTCTTTCTGTCTGTTGAAAGCACGATAGCGCTCAAAGAAATTGACGTAGGTGAACGAAATTTGGTGAAAGGACTTCTTTTTATCGGCGTCAGGTTGGTATTAAAAATGGGCTATGTCGGTCAAGTAGTTCTGGTACCTCTCATACAAAACCAATATTAGAAAACATATTATGTTAAAAACACGATAGCGTCGAAAAAAATCTACCTAGACAAGTGAAATTTTGTGAGAAAACTTATTTTTATTGTCGTCAAGTTAGTATTAAAAATGGGCTATGTCGGTCAAGTAGTTCTGGTACCTCCCTCACAAAACCCATTTTGCATGACTTGTATGCAGTGGAGGGTATCAAAGCATCGGCCAGGCCGATGATAACACGTTTACTTGTTTTACTTAAATTTGTTACGTATTTTGTGTTTTCATAAACAATTTGGTCCTTGGTTAAATATTGGTTTGTATTTATTTTTAATTGTGAATTATTTTCTTTATTATACCCTCCAGAGGAAGGTATATTCACTTTGCCAATACATTTGTAACGCCAAGAAGGAGTCACCGGAGACCTCATGAAGTATATATATTCTGAATTAGGATCACATTCTGAATCGATTTAGCCATGTCCGTCTGTCTGTCTGTCTGTCTGTCTGTCTGTTGAAAGCACGATAGCGCCCAAAGTAATTGACGTAGGTGAACGAAATTTGGTGAAAGGACTTCTTTTTATCGGCGTCAGGTTGGTATTCAAAATTGGCTATGTCGGTCAAGTAGTTCTGGTACCTCCCATACAAAACCAATATAAGACCCATGTGTCCCTCTTTCCGTTGAAAACAGGATAGCGTCCAAAGGAATCAACCTAGGTGAATGAAGTTTTGTGAAAGGACTTCTTTTATCGTCGTTAGGTTGGTATTAAAAATGGGCTATGTCGGTCAAGTAGTTCTGGTATTTTGCATGACTTGTACGCAGTGGAGGGTATCAAAGCATCGGCCAGGCCGATGATAACACTTTTACTTGTTTAGAATGGGTTGAACTTAAATATTTTATATAACTCAGTTGCAAATTTGGGAGTTTTAATGATAAAGATGATATTGCTTTTATATAGAGCTAAACTGAAGTTCAATTCTTTTAAGTTATTTATATTAATTCCGTATTTATTTATTTCTTCTGTAGTTAAAATATCTCTACTTAGTACTCCTAACCTTGAAGTCATTATTATTTCTTTTATTTTTCCTATATCCTCATGTAAATAGTCGAGGTTTTCTCTCAACTTTATTTCATACTGTATTTTAGCTATATCTTTTTCGTAATTATAACTGTCTATAAATGTGTTAATTCTCTTTATTATGTTCTTGGTTTTATTATTCAATGTTTCAGTTAATATTCTTATTTGTTTGTTAAATTTATCGTTAATTATTATTTGATCATTTAAATTTGAAATTTCGTTATTGCTGTTCGTTTCAATTATTTTTAAACGTTCTTCAATAGCTTCGCGATGATTGTTGTCCATAGTACCATATAAAATTTTCATACCTGTGCCTATAACGTTAAACAATCCTCTTTTTTGTCTATTTTGTTTAGGATGGGGTAAAAGAACTTCAAATTCTTTGCGTATTTTTGACATTTTCCTAGTTATATGTACTATCATTTGCTTCGGGCATTTCTTTCCATAATTTCTATATTATTTTCATACTCGTGTGGAGAATTGTATCATAACTTTTTATTAATGGGTATTCATTTAGTTGGATTAAAGTAAAACCATTTCCTTTATTTAAACCAACGACTTCTAGCTCTGCTTGAACTTGGCTGAGGGTTGTCATAATCATCAAAATTTAAATTATTTTCTGGATTGTCACCATATGTTGCGTTATTTGATGCGATATCTCTAGAATAGGATGTTTTTATTTGTTGGTATTTTTTCTTTTTCCTAAATTGATCTTTATGAAGTATACGATTAGGATTTTTCTTAAATCTGTTTACCTTTTTATGTTTCGGGGCTATTTTGTTTTTTATTTTCTCTGGTTCTGTTATTTTTGCATAATTTTCGTCTATACTAACATTCTTCCTATTTATGTTTAGTTTATTTAATATTTTAGTTTTTCGTTCTTCGATCCGTTTATAAATTAATTCATTGTTGATTTTATTAAAGTGTACATCAATAGGTTTTTCTTCTGTTGTTAAATGGATTACATTATTGTAAGTGTCTATGGCTTTGATTGTATTTCTTCGTCTGATTCTTGTATTTGTGTAAGAATTCGGATATGTTCATTGAGTGTGCTCTGGAGACGTTCTATGTTTGAATTACCTGTGTGGCGATTAGCTGTAAGTTAACACCTAAAAGATTGACCGAGGTAGAAGTCAATCAAATTCCGACACAGTGATAAAACTCGTGCACATGCGGGATCGCATTGCACCCAACACCCAAATCAGCAGTTCCCACAAGCCGCAACTCCGAGGAAATCGCCGACGCAGTGTCTGCGATTACATACAATACATTTCTTCACTTATAAATATATGTAAACAATAGAATAAGTTTGAGTTTTGTTCTGATCGTGGATAAATAAAGAGCTTTGGCTCCTAAAAATATTTTTTTAACGTCTTTTCAACTTGAAAAACCGTAACTGGCGCCCGAGCAAAATAGTGAATAAGTAATGTCATAGTACATGAAAAAAGAGAAAAAGTGCCGCAGTTCATAGTACACGAAAGCAAAATAAGTAAATCGTCACGGTATAAAAAGAAACAGTGAATAAGTAATGTCATAGTACATGAAAACAGGAAAAAAGTGGCGCAGTTCATAGTACACTAAAGCAAAATAAATAAATCGTCACGGTACAAAAAAGAGTAGTGAATAAGTAATGTCATAGTACATGAAAAAAGAAAAAAAAAGTGTCGTAATTCTTAATAAACTAAAGAAATTAAATCATCTGTGCGTGTGGAACAACTCCTCTGGAGAAATCTTAATACCCCCTAGTAACTGTAACGAGATCGCAGACGAAAAGGAGACAGCACTGCTGCCAGCCGCTCCAGACAACAAGTAATAAGGAAGAAGCCATGAAAATCATCATTGTGCTGTAGGTAATAGCTATTAAGAAGTGAATTATACATTATATTTTAAGGAATCTAACTATAAACTTATAGGCTTAAGAATAGAAGATTTAATTCCGTTAAAATTTTGAGCAAAGAGCTGCTATCTAGTAAATAATTTGAAATAAAATCAGTTCTTTAGTAAAAGAGAATTAGAAATAGTAATACCTACTCAGTGATTTAAGGCATTCTCTCTCAAATGGCGAATCCTAATAACCTTATCCGCTCTTGGCGAAAAAGCGTGAAACGCATTTTAAAAATTTATGAGTCACTCCAAGGAACACCAAAATACTATGGTATCCTGAGCGTGATTAGAAACAAGGTAATCGGTAACGCTGATGCGGTTCTAGAATCGTATAATACCCCTATGAACAGGAAAGCAATATCAAAATGCCTAACGATGCATTATGCAGACCAGAGAGATATCGGTATACTTGAGTACCAAATGACATCCCTCATTCAAGGAAATGCTTCCGTACAAGACTTTTACCAGTCAGTATATAGGCATTTATCTCTAATCTTAAATAAGATACAAGGAATGGAGATAGGTAATGAAGCGCTTTCACTTCTTACCAACACATATAGGGACAAAGCACTAGATACGTTCGTGCGAGGAATTAACGGCGACTTACCCAAACTACTGGGCATTCGAGAGCCATCCGACCGGCCCCAAGCCCTGAATCTATGTCCCAAACTGGAAAATCAAAAGTTTAGGTCGAATTACCCTAATAGCACGAATTCTCTTGTTAGCAAACCTATTCAGTTGCCCCCACCTCCATCACAACGCAATAGATATATCCAGCATCATTCTGCAAACACCAAACAGCCGTTTTTTCCACAAATAGCGTACGTTCTGCAAACATATCCGCAACAGAATTTCGATTTCCAAAAACAGCCACAATTTGGCTACCCATATAACAATCCTTATCAAGCTCCCCCCAGACCTTCCGCACCGAAACCACAGCCGAAACCAGAACCGATGGATACTTCTACGATCAGGTCCGAGGCAATAAATTACCAAAACCGACCTCAACAATTTAAATACACCGGGAAGAGACCACAAGTACACACCGATTCTTTCAGGAATCAAGTACCCCAGAAGATGCAGAGGAACTTCCATATAGACCCCGTCCCAGAGTTCAGTCCGCCCCCATGCGATGAAATATCCTCCAACGATTTATACGCTTTCTACCAACAGACCTACGTAGAAGAAACACAAAACTACCCTAACCTAGTCGAGTATATGCGAGAACAAGCTGAAGAATCTGTTTCTTCGAACGCAGAAACCGACACTCTCCAAGCGGATACTTCAGAGTACAATGATATCCATTTTTTAGGTAAAGCGACTCTTCGCTACCTTACTTCCAGTGTAGGACGAAGAGTAATGAAATTCTAAACTTTTTAATTGACACCGGATCGAGTAAAAATTATATACAGCCGCACTTAGCAACGAAATATTTCCCAAACGACCAAGCCTTCCTTGCAAAATCAATTGCAGGCGACGTCAGAATAACCGACCATACCTTCCTTAACCTATTCGGCCAACAGGACATCAAATTAAAATTCTTTCTACTCCCAACCCTGAAGTCGTTTCATGGTATCTTAGGAAATGACAGCCTAAGACAACTCTCCGCGGTTATTCATACAAGAGAAAACTTCATGATAATACGCAACAGGTTAAAGATACAATTCAAACACCTCGTTTCTCAGACAGTAAATTCGTTACCTGAGAAAACCGACCAAGTGCATAAACAACAAAACGAAATAGTCAGCGCTCTTGTAAACAAATTCCCCTCCCTAATTTCGGAACCAGACGAAAAACTTACATATGCAACGAAAGTCGTGGGTGAAATCCGAACAAACTCAGACTCCCCAGTACATTCGAAATATTATCCTTACCCTGCATCGCTTCGAACCGAAGTTGAAAAACAGATTAACGAACTGTTAGAGAATAAAATCATAAAACCATCCCGTTCCCCGTACAATTCACCCGTGTGGATTGTACCAAAAAAATCCGACCTATCTGGAAACAAGCAATACAGATTAGTAGTCGACTACAGGAAATTGAACACTGTAACAATTTCTGATCGCTACCCAATTCCAGAGATCAATGAGGTACTGGCACAACTAGGACAGAGCAAATTTTTTACCGTTCTGGACTTGAAAAGTGGCTTCCACCAGATTCTGCTAAAAGAATCCGATACGGAAAAAACAGCTTTCTCAGTGAACGGCGGAAAGTATGAGTTCACCCGCCTTCCTTTCGGGTTGAAAAATGCGCCGTCAATTTTTCAACGTGCAATTGACGACATTCTCCGAGCTTTCATTGGCAAAATATGTTATGTATACATTGACGACATAATTATATTTAGCAAAAATGAAAAGGATCATGCCACTCATGTCGAAAAAATATTTAAAGCCCTGTGCGAAGCAAACATCAAGATACAATTGAATAAATGCAGCTTCTTTCAGGAAGAAGTTGAGTTTTTAGGATTTGTCGTATCATCGAAAGGAATCTCGACGAACCCCTCCAAGGTTCAAGCAATAGTAGATTTCCCAACCCCAAAAACACTGAAAGAGCTTAGGTCATTCCTAGGACTCTCCGGCTATTATAGACGATTTGTAAAAGACTACGCGAAACTAGCAAAACCACTAACAATCTTACTCCGAGGAGAAGAAGGAAGGGTCTCCAAAAATAAGTCAAGCAGAACTAATATATCCCTATCCATGGACGCCATGGATGCATTCAATAAAATTAAAAACTCCCTAGTTTCTAAAGGCGCCGTTCTGTCCCAAAACGACGGGCCCATAATGTTTATCTCACGATCTCTAAGCAAGACGGAAGAACATTATGCGGCGAATGAAAATGAAATGTTTGCCATAATCTGGTCACTCAATACCTTCAGAAACTAACTATGGCACAGCTCATGTAAGAATTTATACGGATCACCAACCGCTAACGTATGCCCTCAGCAACAAAAACAATAACTCAAAGATGAAACGCTGAAAGGCAATATTAGAAGAGTATAATTATGAGTTACAATACAAACCGGGAAAAAGTAACATAGTAGCCGACGCCCTTTCCCGTGCTCCCAAAATCTCCCAAGGTAATTCCCTGACAGGATCAGTGCATAGTGACGAAACTTCATTCCATTAACTAATTCCCGCAGTAGAAACCCCCATTACGTATTTAAGAACCAAATCATGCTTCTTATTGGAAATGACACAGGCTACACTTTTAAAATTAACTTCCCCACCTATCATAGGCATCCATCCATCCATACATCCATCCGAACCGACTATAGCGATGAAGACCTTATAGAAATACTCAAAAGATACCTAAACCCCAGCGTCATCAACGGTATATGCACCACCGAAGCTATAATGGGAAAAATCCAGGAATTCTATCCTTACCACTTCAAAATATACAAGACTCGCTTTACTCAATCCCAGGTCATAGACCTCACAAATCAGACCGAACAAACCGAACGAATCCTCGAGGAACAAAATAGAGCACACAAAAATACCATTGAGAACAAAATACAAATCCTGCAAAAATTTTATTTTCCCAAGATGAAAGCACGTATCCACGAAATCGTAAAACAATGCCGAATTTGCAAGGAGCAAAAATACGAACGTCACCCGAATAAACCCAAAATTCTAGAAACCCCAATCCCACAGTTTCCGAGACACATAGTCCATTTTGATATCTATTTCTCTAACAAAAATCTGGTGCTTACAGCAATCGATAAATTTTCAAAATACGCACCAACAAGAATAATAAGATCGAAGGCAATAGAAGACCTTCGCGAGCCCTTAAGAAGGGGAATCACACTCTCCTTCAGCAAAAACGCGAAACCTGAAACTCCAGTAGTAGCAATAAAACCAAAAACGGAATATACCATCCCCATACTTTACGTGGCATCGAGTGAGGACACTCGAGTTTAAGAAGGGAGGAGTTAACACCTAAAAGATTGACCGAGGTAGAAGTCAATCAACTTCCGACACAGTGATAAAACTCGTTCACATGCGGGATCGCATTGCACCCAACACCCAAATCAGCAGTTCCCACAAGCCGCAACTCCGAGGAAATCGCCGACGCAGTGTCTGCGATTACATACAATACATTTCTTCACTTATAAATATATGTAAACAATAGAATAAGTTTGAGTTTTGTTCTGATCGTGGATAAATAAAGAGCTTTGGCTCCTAAAAATATTTTTTTAACGTCTTTTCAACTTGAAAAACCGTAACTGGCGCCCGAGCAAAATAGTGAATAAGTAATGTCATAGTACATGAAAAAAGAGAAAAAGTGCCGCAGTTCATAGTACACGAAAGCAAAATAAGTAAATCGTCACGGTATAAAAAGAAACAGTGAATAAGTAATGTCATAGTACATGAAAACAGGAAAAAAGTGCCGCAGTTCATAGTACACTAAAGCAAAATAAATAAATCGTCACGGTACAAAAAAGAGTAGTGAATAAGTAATGTCATAGTACATGAAAAAAGAAAAAAAAAGTGTCGTAATTCTTAATAAACTAAAGAAATTAAATCATCTGTGCGTGTGGAACAACTCCTCTGGAGAAATCTTAATACCCCCTAGTAACTGTAACGAGATCGCAGACGAAAAGGAGACAGCACTGCTGCCAGCCGCTCCAGACAACAAGTAATAAGGAAGAAGCCATGAAAATCATCATTGTGCTGTAGGTAATAGCTATTAAGAAGTGAATTATACATTATATTTTAAGGAATCTAACTATAAACTTATAGGCTTAAGAATAGAAGATTTAATTCCGTTAAAATTTTGAGCAAAGAGCTGCTATCTAGTAAAAAATTTGAAATAAAATCAGTTCTTTAGTAAAAGAGAATTAGAAATAGTAATACCTACTCAGTGATTTAAGGCATTCTCTCTCAAATGGCGAATCCTAATAACCTTATCCGCCCCCCCCCCCCCGTTTTAAATATTACCCCACAATTGAACCAACAACCGCCGCAGCCTCAACCGAGACCTATGCCACCAGAAAATCCCCTTCAGCCACAGGCTCAACACCCCGTCATACCATCCCCTGAATTAATTGGTATTATCACCGGTATCGTTAAATCTATTGTAATACCATTTTGAAATTCCTGCTATACATGATCAAGCCATAAATCCCGAACTAAGAGATAATGTTGAAGAACTCGATAAAATACCAGAAGTCGTTCGATCTCTACGAGACTTCTCTGGAAAGCCAGGCGAGTTTAGCTCTTGGCGAAAAAGCGTGAAACGCATTTTAAAAATTTATGAGTCACTCCAAGGAACACCAAAATACTATGGTATCCTGAGCGTGATTAGAAACAAGGTAATCGGTAACGCTGATGCGGTTCTAGAATCGTATAATACCCCTATGAACAGGAAAGCAATATCAAAATGCCTAACGATGCATTATGCAGACCAGAGAGATATCGGTATACTTGAGTACCAAATGACATCCCTCATTCAAGGAAATGCTTCCGTACAAGACTTTTACCAGTCAGTATATAGGCATTTATCTCTAATCTTAAATAAGATACAAGGAATGGAGATAGGTAATGAAGCGCTTTCACTTCTTACCAACACATATAGGGACAAAGCACTAGATACGTTCGTGCGAGGAATTAACGGCGACTTACCCAAACTACTGGGCATTCGAGAGCCATCCGACCGGCCCCAAGCCCTGAATCTATGTCCCAAACTGGAAAATCAAAAGTTTAGGTCGAATTACCCTAATAGCACGAATTCTCTTGTTAGCAAACCTATTCAGTTGCCCCCACCTCCATCACAACGCAATAGATATATCCAGCATCATTCTGCAAACACCAAACAGCCGTTTTTTCCACAAATAGCGTACGTTCTGCAAACATATCCGCAACAGAATTTCGATTTCCAAAAACAGCCACAATTTGGCTACCCATATAACAATCCTTATCAAGCTCCCCCCAGACCTTCCGCACCGAAACCACAGCCGAAACCAGAACCGATGGATACTTCTACGATCAGGTCCGAGGCAATAAATTACCAAAACCGACCTCAACAATTTAAATACACCGGGAAGAGACCACAAGTACACACCGATTCTTTCAGGAATCAAGTACCCCAGAAGATGCAGAGGAACTTCCATATAGACCCCGTCCCAGAGTTCAGTCCGCCCCCATGCGATGAAATATCCTCCAACGATTTATACGCTTTCTACCAACAGACCTACGTAGAAGAAACACAAAACTACCCTAACCTAGTCGAGTATATGCGAGAACAAGCTGAAGAATCTGTTTCTTCGAACGCAGAAACCGACACTCTCCAAGCGGATACTTCAGAGTACAATGATATCCATTTTTTAGGTAAAGCGACTCTTCGCTACCTTACTTCCAGTGTAGGACGAAGAGTAATGAAATTCTAAACTTTTTAATTGACACCGGATCGAGTAAAAATTATATACAGCCGCACTTAGCAACGAAATATTTCCCAAACGACCAAGCCTTCCTTGCAAAATCAATTGCAGGCGACGTCAGAATAACCGACCATACCTTCCTTAACCTATTCGGCCAACAGGACATCAAATTAAAATTCTTTCTACTCCCAACCCTGAAGTCGTTTCATGGTATCTTAGGAAATGACAGCCTAAGACAACTCTCCGCGGTTATTCATACAAGAGAAAACTTCATGATAATACGCAACAGGTTAAAGATACAATTCAAACACCTCGTTTCTCAGACAGTAAATTCGTTACCTGAGAAAACCGACCAAGTGCATAAACAACAAAACGAAATAGTCAGCGCTCTTGTAAACAAATTCCCCTCCCTAATTTCGGAACCAGACGAAAAACTTACATATGCAACGAAAGTCGTGGGTGAAATCCGAACAAACTCAGACTCCCCAGTACATTCGAAATATTATCCTTACCCTGCATCGCTTCGAACCGAAGTTGAAAAACAGATTAACGAACTGTTAGAGAATAAAATCATAAAACCATCCCGTTCCCCGTACAATTCACCCGTGTGGATTGTACCAAAAAAATCCGACCTATCTGGAAACAAGCAATACAGATTAGTAGTCGACTACAGGAAATTGAACACTGTAACAATTTCTGATCGCTACCCAATTCCAGAGATCAATGAGGTACTGGCACAACTAGGACAGAGCAAATTTTTTACCGTTCTGGACTTGAAAAGTGGCTTCCACCAGATTCTGCTAAAAGAATCCGATACGGAAAAAACAGCTTTCTCAGTGAACGGCGGAAAGTATGAGTTCACCCGCCTTCCTTTCGGGTTGAAAAATGCGCCGTCAATTTTTCAACGTGCAATTGACGACATTCTCCGAGCTTTCATTGGCAAAATATGTTATGTATACATTGACGACATAATTATATTTAGCAAAAATGAAAAGGATCATGCCACTCATGTCGAAAAAATATTTAAAGCCCTGTGCGAAGCAAACATCAAGATACAATTGAATAAATGCAGCTTCTTTCAGGAAGAAGTTGAGTTTTTAGGATTTGTCGTATCATCGAAAGGAATCTCGACGAACCCCTCCAAGGTTCAAGCAATAGTAGATTTCCCAACCCCAAAAACACTGAAAGAGCTTAGGTCATTCCTAGGACTCTCCGGCTATTATAGACGATTTGTAAAAGACTACGCGAAACTAGCAAAACCACTAACAATCTTACTCCGAGGAGAAGAAGGAAGGGTCTCCAAAAATAAGTCAAGCAGAACTAATATATCCCTATCCATGGACGCCATGGATGCATTCAATAAAATTAAAAACTCCCTAGTTTCTAAAGGCGCCGTTCTGTCCCAAAACGACGGGCCCATAATGTTTATCTCACGATCTCTAAGCAAGACGGAAGAACATTATGCGGCGAATGAAAATGAAATGTTTGCCATAATCTGGTCACTCAATACCTTCAGAAACTAACTATGGCACAGCTCATGTAAGAATTTATACGGATCACCAACCGCTAACGTATGCCCTCAGCAACAAAAACAATAACTCAAAGATGAAACGCTGAAAGGCAATATTAGAAGAGTATAATTATGAGTTACAATACAAACCGGGAAAAAGTAACATAGTAGCCGACGCCCTTTCCCGTGCTCCCAAAATCTCCCAAGGTAATTCCCTGACAGGATCAGTGCATAGTGACGAAACTTCATTCCATTAACTAATTCCCGCAGTAGAAACCCCCATTACGTATTTAAGAACCAAATCATGCTTCTTATTGGAAATGACACAGGCTACACTTTTAAAATTAACTTCCCCACCTATCATAGGCATCCATCCATCCATACATCCATCCGAACCGACTATAGCGATGAAGACCTTATAGAAATACTCAAAAGATACCTAAACCCCAGCGTCATCAACGGTATATGCACCACCGAAGCTATAATGGGAAAAATCCAGGAATTCTATCCTTACCACTTCAAAATATACAAGACTCGCTTTACTCAATCCCAGGTCATAGACCTCACAAATCAGACCGAACAAACCGAACGAATCCTCGAGGAACAAAATAGAGCACACAAAAATACCATTGAGAACAAAATACAAATCCTGCAAAAATTTTATTTTCCCAAGATGAAAGCACGTATCCACGAAATCGTAAAACAATGCCGAATTTGCAAGGAGCAAAAATACGAACGTCACCCGAATAAACCCAAAATTCTAGAAACCCCAATCCCACAGTTTCCGAGACACATAGTCCATTTTGATATCTATTTCTCTAACAAAAATCTGGTGCTTACAGCAATCGATAAATTTTCAAAATACGCACCAACAAGAATAATAAGATCGAAGGCAATAGAAGACCTTCGCGAGCCCTTAAGAAGGGGAATCACACTCTCCTTCAGCAAAAACGCGAAACCTGAAACTCCAGTAGTAGCAATAAAACCAAAAACGGAATATACCATCCCCATACTTTACGTGGCATCGAGTGAGGACACTCGAGTTTAAGAAGGGAGGAGTTAACACCTAAAAGATTGACCGAGGTAGAAGTCAATCAACTTCCGACACAGTGATAAAACTCGTTCACATGCGGGATCGCATTGCACCCAACACCCAAATCAGCAGTTCCCACAAGCCGCAATTCCGAGGAAATCGCCGACGCAGTGTCTGCGATTACATACAATACATTTCTTCTCTTATAAATACATGTAAACAATAGAATAAGTTTGAGTTTTGTTCTGATCGTGGATAAATAAAGAGCTTTGGCTCCTAAAAATATTTTCTTAACGTCTTTTCAAGTTAATCTTTTTGTCGTATTTCTGTTAGTTATGAATTCATGACCAACAATTTAATTATATTATTGATTTGATATAATATCTACAATTAATTAATATCAATTGCGGATGTGAATGTTACATTATATTATATGAGAAAGGAGATAAAATTAACAGCCTTGATCTACAGGTGGCTTTGGTCGTGCGAATTTTAGGTTGGATGGGCTGATGATCTTTCATCGGATTGTTTATTATAGTCGTATAAAAAGGTATATTATGCATTAGTGATCTGTTTTGAAATTGTCATAATCAGAATGGCATAGGTATTAAAAAAGAAATACCTATGTTTTGTAGAGAATTAACTGACAACTTTAATAAGTTGCACAGTATTGTTTTGAGGTCAGTTCATTTAAAAAACAAGTAAAAGTGTTATCATCGGCCTGGCCGATGCTTTGATACCCTCCACTGCGTACAAGTCATGCAAAATACCAGAACTACTTGACCGACATAGCCCATTTTTAATACCAACCTAACGACGATAAAAGAAGTCCTTTCACAAAACTTCATTCACCTAGGTTGATTCCTTTGGACGCTATCGTGTTTTCAACGGAAAGAGGGACACATGGGTCTTATATTGGTTTTGTATGGGAGGTACCAGAACTACTTGACCGACATAGCCAATTTTGAATACCAACCTGACGCCGACAAAAAGAAGTCCTTACACAAAATTTCGTTCACCTACGTCAATTACTTTGGGCGCCATCGTGCTTTCAACAGACAGAGAGACACATGTGTCCAATATTGGTTTTGCATGGAAGGTACCAGAACTACTTGACCGACATAGCTCATTTTCAATACCCATCTGACGCCGATAAAAAGAAGTCCTTATACCGAATTTCGTTCACCTACGTCAATTACTTTGAGCGTTATCGTGCTTGCAACAGACGGAGAGACACATGGGTCCAATATTGGTTTTGTATGGGAGGTAACAGAACTACTTGACCGACATAGCCCATTTTCAATACCAACCTGACGCCGATGAAAAGAAGTACTTTCACCAAATTTCGTTCACCTACGTCAATTACTTTGGGCGCTATCGTGCTTTTAACAGACAGACAGACAGACAGACAGACAGACGGACATGGCTAAATCGATTCAGAATGTGATCCTGATTCAGAATATATATACTTCATGAGGTCTCCGGTGACTCCTTCTTGGCGTTACAAATGTATTGGCAAAGTGAGTATACCTTCCTCTGGAGGGTATAAAAATTGGAATAAAAACGTTCGCATGGGGATCTACATTAAAAACGACAACGAAGCTAATGCTTTTACATTATTACAACTGGTATAGGTATAAGCTATTCAGAATAAAGTTCGCTACTTATTTTAGATATGTTATTTAAAACACCAGCAAGATAGGATAATTATTATGACACACTGTCGCACAAACTAGGTAACTAGGCAATTTTTTAGTTTAATTATTTCGGTTTTATTTTTGAGCTGGTTTTTTATACCCTCCAGAGGAAGGTATATTCACTTTGCCAATACATTTGTAACGCCAAGAAGGAGTCACCGGAGACCTCATGAAGTATATATATTCTGAATCAGGATCACATTCTGAATCGATTTAGCCATGTCCGTCTGTCTGTCTGTCTGTCTGTCTGTTGAAAGCACGATTACGCCCAAAGTAATTGACGTAGGTGAACGAAATTCGGTATAAGGACTTCTTTTTATCGGCGTCAGATGGGTATTGAAAATGAGCTATGTCGGTCAAGTAGTTCTGGTACCTTCCATGCAAAACCAATATTGGACCCATGTGTCTCTCTGTCTGTTGAAAGCACGATGGCGCCCAAAGTAATTGACGTAGGTGAACGAAATTTTGTGTAAGGACTTCTTTTTGTCGGCGTCAGGTTGGTATTCAAAATTGGCTATGTCGGTCAAGTAGTTCTGGTATTTTGCATGACTTGTACGCAGTGGAGGGTATCAAAGCATCGGCCAGGCCGATGATAACACTTTTACCTGTTTTTTTTTTTAATTCTATCGGTCTATTCAAATAATCAGTGACGTGGCGTGGTGCTTTTAGTAGGGTGTTCACTATATTTTTTACCGTAGTAAAATAGTGAATTTTTTGTTCTATTCCAGGACCCTACGAGGACGATGAATACTTTGCTTTTAGAATGGCAACCACACAATCAAAAATTGAATTCATATTTTTTTTTTTTCATTAAAGTTTCTAATAAAATATTTATAAAAATTTGGAGAAGGTAGTGTTGGCCTAACATAATAAATAACATATTTCCAATTTTTCAGTTAAAGTTGCGATTTCAAATATTCGAGCAACCGACCTCTATTCCATATTTGCCCACCCGAGAACCGAGTGGGAATGAAAAATTATAAAAAATTCCAGCTTGCGCTTTCAGGTTCTGCAAATTATAGCGCACCACAGAGCACAGACCACACAACAGGAGAATAAAGCACTAGGGTCGAAATGGGACTTTGGCTCTAGCTGTTCGCTGTTGTATGTTGCATCTTGTATGATCTTGCATTGTGCTTGTTTTGTTCCTGCACACAGTACCAATACCAGTACAGTAGGCACAAAAGCTGTCTGGGTGGAACGAAAACGAAAATGAAATTACAAGTGCGAACTGCAACGAGGTGCGCTCGATGTAGGAGAACTCCAAGCCAGGTAGATTTCTGTGGGAATAGGGTTTTTGTTTTTTTTTATTTTGTCTTTTTTTTGTATGCAATTTTGCCTGTCGACGGTGCTCTAAAGCGAGATGAACACCCCGATGTGTGAGTTTCATTACCACCAAGTTGCGTTGAATGTGAATTGGAAGTATCGATGCAGGGAGTTTTGGATTTTGGTTCGGTACAACTTTTTCAACATCTTATGTTGAGATCAACTATTCATTTACAGATACTGATTTGTTAAAATACAAATTATTGCAAAGACAAAAAGAGTGTTGTGCCTACACATATTGTGTAACGGTACAATTCGGTGACACAAATATACCTTGTCATCCAAACCGAATAACCCAGTTGAACACATGGGAACCACACAACACTGACCCACTCAAGTGCCCGATGGTAATATCCACACATGCTGATACAGTGGCCCCAAAAAACGAAAAGGTCACAAGTAAATTCAACACCACATGTTACGTATTCTTGCGACCACTTGTATAAACAAACGAGTGCAAGAATACGCGACGCGGATAGAATTACTTTGCTGACCCCGGAGCGCACAATAGTAAAACGAAGAAAAGAGGTTTGGAGGAAGCATTGAGAACGACGGGTCGGCAGTCGAACGTCAGTCGAACATCAGACAATCACGAGTTTCATTGTAATACAACAAATGGTGGCAGCGGTGGGATAGTTAAGGGTAAAGCATCTACCTTAACTCCCAATACAGTGCAAAAGTCGAAGTAAAAATAAAACAAACAAAAAAGAAACAATAAGTTAAACTTTTAGTGCAAAAGTCGAAGTAAAAATAAAACAAAAAAAAAGGAACAATAAGTGAAAAAAAAATAATAACAAACGTGCAGTGACTGGAGGACCAACACCAGAATCCCGAAGAAACCAAGTTATCAACAACACAATCAGCAATCCATAAGCCTACTGGAGGAGCAACACCAAAATCCCCATCATTATGAGAAGCATTATGTAAGCTACTTAAAAGAAACTACTTGTTCATATAAATAAGCAAAAATTGTATACACTTTTGTTTGGAATTTTTTTTTTACGTGTCTCGTCCAAAATCCTTCTATTACAAAACCTTATCTTTTATTAATTTTTCTTTTTGTCGAATGTCGAATTTAAACCTGAACATTTCACTCAGAAACAGAAAAGTCAGAAGGTCATCTGATAGTGAAGTATCCGAGCCCCTTGCTAAGCCTTCCCACAAACCAATGCCTATCGGACATTCTCCTCCACGTTCGGTACCACCAAAAGAAACAATTAAAGTTCTAACTAACCAAGTCGGTACCTTTGATCCATCCTCTTCAATAAACCCTCCAGAATCACAACTCCCAGTAATAAGAGCAACAATGTCGTTCAATTCTTCGCAAACAATAAAACTCGTACCCGAGTTTGACGGTTCTGCCAACGCTTTGGATAGATTTATCCAATTGATTGACCTTCAATCAAAAAAAGCAACCACTGAGTCCGATAAAGCGGAACTAGTAGACATTGTAAAGTCTAAGTTAACAGGCCGGGCATATAACGTTATTGTGAAATATAACGATTATAATGAATGGCCAGAGTTAAAGGATGCACTTATTAAGAATTTTAGAAAGACTCGATCGCTTCAGGTAATACAAACGGACATCTTTCAGTTTCGACAAGGATATACTGAAACAATAGCTTCCTACACGGAGAGAGCTAATGCATTGTTTGACGAACTGAACAATGCAAACGCAAACAGCATAGACGAGGCTGCAAATAAAGCCATCCGAGCCTTAAACAGCGGAATGATCTTAAACAGCTTCTGTAATGGGTTAATACCACAAATAAAACTGTTGGTAAAAAGCGCCAGGTGCACTGAGCTCGATGAAGCCGTCGACATTGCAATGGAAGAAGAAAAACTCCTTACTTCTACTCCTAGACAGCATTCGAACTACCAAAATCGGTACTGTAGAAACTGTAGAACGAAGACACACAACACTAATGAGTGTAGGTTTCTACAAAACCCAACTGGTGGAGTGCACAGAACCCAAAAACCAAGTCCCGTTACTAGAATAAATACACTCCAAAATCCAGTATCATGTAGATACTGCAAAAACCTTGGGCACACAATAGAACAGTGCAGGAAAAGGCAATTTAATAACAACCGAAATAATCCTCAACAATCCGCCCAAAACTCGGGAAACGATTCAAGACCTGGCACGACCGGCACGCGGAGTCAGGTAAAGGACATGAATCAACGTGCCTAAATTTCGAAACTGCCCAAAACCAAAATAAAGAAATCAACTCTCTGTATCAAAATAATAACACTTCCAATCCTAAGAGAAGCCAAACAAATTTACCATATCAAGTCGAGTCTTCTCAAATTCAGAAATCGCATTCACCGATTCAAATTTCCAAATCTTCTAACTCAAAATGCGATTGCCGTGAAGAGAAAAATTCGAATATTTCAAATAGTCCACTGTATCCAACTTCTCAAAATCAGAAATCGCATTCACCGATTCAAACTTCCAAATCTTCTAACTCAAAATGCGATTCCCGTGAAGAGAAAAATTCGAATATTTCAAATAGTCCACTGTATCCAACTTCTCAAAATCAGAAATCGCATTCACCGATTCAAATTTCCAAATCTACTAACTCAAAATGCGATTCCTGTGAAGAGAAAAATCCTAATATTTCAAATAGTCCACTGCATCAAACTTCTCCAACTCAGAAATCGCATTCACAGATCCAAATCACTCAATCTACTAATTCAAAAGCCTTATCCAAATTCCCAAATCGAGATAACAATTCTCAAAAGCAGAGCAAAAAGAGCAGTCCTCAAAAACAAAGCGATAAAAGAGATAAAATACCCCAAAAATCTAACCAATCATGCCAAAATTCAAACTCATGCAAAATCCAAAAGGAAATTGAAAAAATTAATTCATTTCTAAATCAAAAACACCGCCAAAATCGAAGCCCTCTGCAAATCGAAAACCTGAACCAATTCCTCAACGGATCATCAAATTCCAAGTCAAGTACTTCCACAAACGCCCCTCAAAGTTCCAGAAATCAAGCGGACAAACTTTCCAAGTCTTCTAAACAAATAGTAAATATCGGTTGCCTAAACAAAGCATCAAGCTTTAAAAGCGAAATTAAAATGAACTCAAAAGATATCAACAGCAAGCTCAATATAATGCTCCTTGACACTGGCGCTAGTCTTAGCTTGATAAAGTTAGGAAAACTAGAAAAGGATCTATGGGTACACACAGATACAATCATAGAACTAAAAGGTATCACCGACACACCTACGTCAACGCTAGGTACAGTACTAATGAATATAGAAATTACTCAAGGAACAATTTTAAAGCATCTGTTCCACGTAGTATCAGACAATTTTCCTATTACACAAGATGGAATATTAGGCGAAGATTTCTTTCAAAAATTCAACGCGATATTGAACTATAAAGATAAAACATTTATTTACCATTTTAAAGGAAAAAGGTACGCAACAGATTTCATATACAAACGAAATGCAATAACAATACCCGGTAGATCCGAAAAGGTGATTAAATATGGACCAATACAGGAATACTCAAAACAAATATATTTTTCCCAAGAAATCTTACCTCAAGTTTATACTTCGTCAGTTATTACTGACCCAACAAACGGTTTTATATACATATCAATATTAAATGCTAACAGTAAAGACATTACCCTACAAAACCTCGATCTAGAAGCTGAAGACATAAATAATTACCATATAATTAACCTCAACTCTATCAAAAACGAACCAACTATCGACGACAGGTTGGGAAAAATCCAAAACCAGCTTCAACTTGAGCATCTTAACATCGAAGAAAGGAAATCCGTAACAGAAATTTGCCGTAACTACAACCATTTATTCTTCCTCGACGGAGATACTCTATCATCTACGACTGGAATCACACACTCTATAAAAACTAACCCAAATATAGCACCAGTTAACATTCGACCATATCGTTTAGCACAGATCCACACACAGGAAATAAAAGACCAAGTGAACAAAATGCTCCAAGACGACATAATTAGGCCAAGCTCAAGTCCATGGAATGCTCCTCTACTAGTTGTACCAAAAAAGGGAAAACAGAAATGGAGAGTAGTTGTAGACTATAGGAAACTTAATGAAGTCACAATCGCGGACGCCTACCCTATCCCTAACATTGAAGACATTCTCGGACAACTTGGCGATTCAAAATATTTTACAACATTAGATTTAGCCAGTGGATTCCACCAGATCGAAGTGTCTGAGGAAGACAGAGAAAAGACAGCTTTCAGTACACCCAACGGGCATTTTGAGTTTACTAGGATGCCTTTCGGTCTGCGGAATGCCCCTCCTACCTTCCAAAGGCTTATGAATAAAGTCCTCACTGGTCTACAAGGCATAAAATGTTTGGTATATCTAGATGACATTATAATTTATGGCAAAAATCTAGACGACCACAACAGAAAGTTAATCGAAGTATTCGAAGCTTTAGATGTTTACAACTTGAAAATTCAATTAGACAAGTGTAAATTCCTACACAGGGAAGTCATGTATCTAGGACATATAATCTCAGAATCTGGAGTCAAACCTGACCCTGAGAAAGTTTCAGCTATTCAAAATATAGAAAGGCCTAATACCCAGAAACATATCAAATCATTCTTAGGCCTAACAGGATACTACAGAAAATTCATAAAAAATTACTCAAAAATAGCAAACCCATTGAACAAACTCCTCCGCAAAGACGTCGCATTTAAATGGGATGCATTTTGCGATGAATCCTTTAAACAACTGAAACAAGCCATTACTAATCCACCCATACTGCAATACCCAAATTTTGACAAACTCTTCTACCTCACCACGGACGCCAGTAACGAAGCCATAGGCGCAGTAATTTCGCAAAGAGATCGTGACAATAATGATCTTCCTATAGCATACGCTAGTAGAATATTAAACAAGGCAGAAAAGAATTACTCCACCATTGAAAAAGAAGCTCTGGCAGTAGTTTGGGCAGTGACGCACTTTCGACCATATGTCTACGGTCGACACTTTGAAGTTATTACCGATCATAAGCCGCTTGTATGGATGTTTAACCTAAAAGATCCCTCTTCAAGGATAATGCGCTGGCGCATCAAGCTAGAAGAGTATGACTTTACAGTAACCCATAAAGCTGGACACCTGAATACGAACGCAGATGCCCTGTCGCGTTTAAACACTGTTGAAGTTAAAGTAGTGACCCGCAGTAAAAGTAAATTGCCTCCAGAAAACGTTATGCACGAAAGTCAAGAACCCATGGAAATTACAGATCCAGAGAAAATCAAGCAAATAATACACGAATTTCATGACACCCCTTTAGGAGGTCATCAAGGAGTCAAACGAACTCTAAACCGCATCAAGAGACAATATAAGTGGAAAAATATGCACGCGGATGTGAAAAGATACATCAAATCTTGCGACCTATGTCAAAGAAATAAATTATACTTGCGTAGTAAGATACCAATGGTCATAACTACAACAGCCAAAGCCCCATTCGAAAGAATAGCCCTTGATATAGTGGGACCACTCCCGATTACAGAAAATTATAACAAATACATACTCACATTTCAGGACGATTTAACAAAATTCGTTCAAGCAGTAGCAATTCCCAACCAAGAAGCCCAAACGGTAGCTGAGGCTTTAGTAAAACAAGTCATATGCACATTCGGAATCCCACAAACCATTCTCACAGATCAAGGAACGAACTTCACAAGCGACCTATTCAAAAATGTCTGCAAACTCTTAAAAATACGAAAGATACAAACAAGCCCATACCATCCACAATCGAACGGTGCACTTGAAAGGTCACATCGAACCTTAGGCGATTATCTGAGAACCTATGCAAGTAATGACCAAACTAACTGGGATAAATATATCAAATATGCCGTTTTCTGCTATAATACCGCAGAGCACACAAGCACTAAATATAGCCCTTATGAAGCTCTCTTTGGATTCAAACCTCCACTCCCCTCAGTCCTAAATAGACAAATACAACCTGTATATAATTACGATGACTACATTACGGACATCAAAACCAAACTGCAAACAGGATATAAAATCATACGCGAAAACCAATTGAAAGCTAAAGAAAGATCGAAGGAATATTACGACCGTAACTTAAACGAAGCCAACTATAAAGTAGGGGACATGGTACTATTAGAATCAAAAAATCGGTCGAATAAAAAACTAACTCCAGTTTATGAAGGACCCCATGAAATTGTAGAAATCCTATCACCTACGAACTCTAAAATAAAAATAGGTAGGAAAGAAAAGGTAATACACAATAACCTAATAAAGCCTTATACACAAAGAACACACACTGCACACAATACAACAATCACATAAAGCACAACTACTAAAACGACTCTGTGGTACTCTCAATTCCAGCTTCGTCATCACAGTATACTGCATACACGTAATGTCAGCGCAAGTAGAACTGCATCAACTAAACGAAACCGGTGTATACCTGGAACCTATGGGCATTCTGGAGAAATCCTTTACGAAATGGACATTTCTCTTTCATGTCAACGACTCACTGACAAAAGCCAACACTAGAACCATGGTAGAGAATGTAAACACCTTATCCAATCTCTGCATTGCAACCGTCAAGGAATATCCATTAGACCACTGTAAAATTACATTACAAATAATAAAAAATTCGCTTAATGAAATACACAACAACAACCGAATATTGGACAGTATACTACTAAAACAAAGAATCACCAAAAGAGACACGACGATAATAAACGAAGGTTTATTCAACGGTATAGGAATCGCTCAAAAATATTTGTTTGGAACAATGGACTCAAGGGATGCAGCTAAAATAGATAGCGCACTGCAAACTCTATCTGAAAACCAAAATAGTTTGTACCACATGAGTGAAAATCAGATGACAATTATCTCAAACGTTTTCGACGCTCTCAACAAAACTACTAACCACATAAATAAAAACTTTGCCTCTATTACCGAAGAAATTAGGGAAAATACAATCAAACTCACAAACCTCACGAACTTCGAAAAGTCGTTACACAATTTAGATGAAATAACAAATCTAGTATCAATATGTTCTGCACAAATTCTAGCAAAGCAAACCCAATTACTTGACATTTTGCAAGCAGCCAAATTAGGCAAGCTAGACAGCCGATTCCTAAATTCAGACATTTTTATGTCAACGCTTCAGCAAATTCAATTGGAACTACCACAAAACGTAAGGTTCCCAATAAAAGTCTCTCGACTGAGCCTTCCTATAATAAATGCAATTACTACAACAACTCCTATATACGTTAATCATAACCTTATGATCCAAGTTAGTATACCATTGGTAAATGAAGAATTCCATTTAGTAAAAATCACACCACTTCCGACAAAATATCAACAAAACACTTATCGATACGTCTCAATTGGCAGCGAATACATTGCCATCAATGAGAACTATAGGAGATACATATTCCTAAACAACGAAGACCTAGGAAAATGCACAAAAATAGAGACAGACCATTTCCTATGCCAACAAAATTTCGTCATATATAACCACCACAATAATAATTGTATAATACAGCTCGTCTCCGGTAACCCAACCCCTGAATCATGTGATACTAGAATATTCGTTTTAAAACACGAAATCTGGTTTAACTTAATGAACAAAAATTCTTGGCTTTATGTCATGCCTGAGCCAACGAGCGTACGAATATTGTGCGGTAACGCACCTCAGACAATCAAAGTCCACGACAGTGGAATTCTCAAAATAAGCCCATATTGCAAGGCAACGACGAATGAAGTATACCTTCAAGCCTCAAACGACGTTTACAACAAAATCCCTATCACATACAACTACTTGCAAGAAACACACCTGACCGAAACCGTGGAAATCCCTACCAACCTATCCCAAATTTCACCCCACACGATACACGTAGAAAAACTAGACCTAGATAAATATAGTATTAGTATTAAAAACTTAGTTAATGCAAACAAAACATTGTTATCTTTAAGACAGGAACACATGTACATTCCTTTTACTATTATATCTTTAATTTGTATAATTGGAATATTTCTAGTAATAATAAACAAATACTTCAAAATAAGACTATCAATAAATAGGACAATATCGAACAACAATATAGGGCAAGAACACCCTAATGACCAACCCGTTGTAATCATAGACCAATAAGAATACACTTATATATTTTAAGCAAACAAGAATAAATATATAGACTTAAAGAAAATATTTTGTAAACCATTACATAAATATAACGGAATGTGTAACTTACTTATAATAATGTCCAAAATAAAACTAATGATGTCATTGTAAAACAACAAATAGTAAAACACTGTAAAGCAAATCATAACCATAGCTATATGTACACATAGTAATATTATTGTGAAATAAATAACGTAAATGACCTGTCGTAAGCCAATTCGTCGTCCAAAATGCATCCTACCAAACGCCGAAAGACTTCACTCCTAACGTCATGCGCCTTTCGTATTTTAAGGGGGGAGGACTGTTGTGCCTACACATATTGTGTAACGGTACAATTCGGTGACACAAATATACCTTGTCATCCAAACCGAATAACCCAGTTGAACACATGGGAACCACACAACACTGACCCACTCAAGTGCCCGATGGTAATATCCACACATGCTGATACAGTGGCCCCAAAAAACGAAAAGGTCACAAGTAAATTCAACACCACATGTTACGTATTCTTGCGACCACTTGTATAAACAAACGAGTGCAAGAATACGCGACGCGGATAGAATTACTTTGCTGACCCCGGAGCGCACAATAGTAAAACGAAGAAAAGAGGTTTGGAGGAAGCATTGAGAACGACGGGTCGGCAGTCGAACGTCAGTCGAACATCAGACAATCACGAGTTTCATTGTAATACAACAAGAGAAATGTGTTTCATAATGAACTTAAGTTCAGTGCATTATAATAGATTTGGATAGGGTGTGCAGAAAAACCTGCGCACCTCTCAATAAACGTCACTGATCGAATCACAACAAACCTCACAAGGAATCAGCCTCACAAGAGCTTGTGAATCTGCAGAATCTGGCTGTAAATTTACCAAGTTGCGTTTAAAAATAACTAAAGTGATTTTATTAGGTATAGAGTTATATAATTTCCTTAAATAAATCTTAGCTGTCTTAAATTGTTAAATCCTGTTGAAAATACTTTATTGTTTTGTAAGATATTCAAACGCTTTCTGAAATCCCTCACCCAATCATCATCACTAAATCAGAAATTCAGAAATAATTGTACATATTTCGAGGTAATGAAAACGAAAGCGAAGTAAAACGAAATGTTTAGTTATATTAAGAACAAATAAAGGAAATATACTATAAGTAGGTACTCAAAAAAAAAAATGAATATAAGTATTGCCTATTGGTAGAACTAATTTTTATCTATCCATAATAGGCTAGTGCAATTATTTAAGAACCACTTTCACTGCCTTAAACACAACACATTCGCTTGATTTTTTTGGGAAGATTGCCCAGAGATGCAAATCTTTGTGTAATTTTTTTTCCTAGGTTAGGTACTATAATGGTAGCATTTCCATCACTAGCTGAGCTCTATAGTATATGTTGATCATGGAGGTAAAATAAAAATCACCTATTATACCTAAAAGATATATTTGGTTAGCGGAAAACTTTTCGTCAAATTTGCATTCAAACGTTGTTTTTTCGAATTTATATTTATTTTATATTTAAAAAAGTAAGACTAGGAATGCAATCGCCCGACACAGATCCGACAAGAACGAAATTACAAATCTCCGACCGTGTTGAAGTTGTTAATAATTTTTGTAAAAACAAGGAACACTATTTTATTGCAAAACAATTATAACAAACAGTCTACTCCTCTCCGTTCCTAAGTCTCTTTTAATTATTTGATTTTGACTATTGAATAAAGTAAATGACACTAACCCAATGTTATCTTTTAAATGTCAACAGAAAAAAATTATTTAACTCAAATATGGTAGTGGCAATGTATTTTCGAAATATAAGGATAACTGTTTAGTCGACTCGTAGGATCATAGTTAGCTATTACATAGCTGGCAATTCCGGTTACCGGTATGAAATTAGGAAACATCGCTTAATGGTTGCTACCATAAAATACAAATAAAAATTAATACACAGGTTGGTATATGTAGGTAAATATGTACTTATAATTCCACAAGTACATTATTGGCTTAATAATAATTTATCATCATAATCAACCAATTTGAAAACCATACCAACACCCATCCCCAATTAAATATTTTCAACCTTTAAATCTCTTGCTAATATGTTATTCGATTCATAAACAATGTTGCCGCAGTTTTTTTAAGTGTAACAAATTTTTTCAAAAAGTGTAACAAATGGAAAAAAAGTGTAACAAACTGAAAATTTCTTTTTTAATTTTACAAAAAAGAGTTTTTTATTGACCTACCTGTCCATTTTGTGTGACAGATAAAAAAACAAAAAAAAAACAAAATTATTGACCATCGAAAAAAAGGAACATTGTAACAAAATTATAAAATAATTTAAAAGTGTAACTATTTTGTTACACTTGTATCATTGTGGCAACATTGTTTATAAATATGGAGCATTTCCACCCTCAGCATTATCTAAATTTGGTACCTACCTCCTTCAACCATATATCATTCCACATTCCACAAATGTCCATTTCGAAAAACTTTAACCAGCCCCCATCGAACATTTATACCTTAAAAAACAAGTAACACGCCAAAAACCAACAATATACTTGTTCGATGGTAACATAATCCACTAAGGGTGAGTGATGCGATTATTGGCTTTCAGTTGTGAAGTTGAGATGTAGATGGCGCTAGGTGCGAAATTTGGCAGGGGATGGGTTGTCTTGGGATGAGGTGCACCCGACCCGTTTATATTCATGCACACATGGTTGAATGAAAAAGGTGGGTAGGTGGGGTAGGTGTAATTTCGGTAGTGTCAATTTATAATGGGATAGTAAGATATAGGTAGTTGTCAATCGCAGGATCGACTCAGAATTCTATTACAATATTTGTGCACATAAGGGTTCATGAGATGTACATAATTACGTTGTAAGCTTTAATGTAAATAAATTATTTGCTTGAATTAGAATATGTAAATGGAATAGAGAGCAGTTAATCAATAGCACAGTTATTTAATACAAATTATTTTAAGTTTTGGTTTGATGGTTTGTGAATTTTGATTTCCATTTATTTTCTCGCCATTAAAGCTACCACAAATAATTTATGTGTTTATAAAAGTGGCGATATTTCTTGATAATATTAGGTACCTACCTATACTCATATATTTTTTTTCCAAATATGTATTACATAATGAAATACCTAACTACATAATTCATAAAAAAATTGGAACAATTTCAAAATTATAGTTATTTTGAAATTAAATGCTTATTATTCACAGTATAATAATATATAATTCCATATAGGTAGGTATATGCTAGGTACTCTATTTTTAGCAACTCTTGTAAGGGAGAACAGCTCCTACTATAAGATTAAAGATACATAGTAAATAACTACATAAGGCTCTCATCATAAGTTCCTTGTGCCTCTCACTCTTGGGGTGCTGAATTATAGTGTTCCCCGTAGGTACGTCGTAAAATACAGATCAAGTAGATATTTACATAGGTATATCGTTTTCGATTTGGCAAAAAGATCATTTATTTTTCGAGATTGCTTTTTATGTTCGATTTGGCAGCAAAATCTGATATCTCAGATCGAAATCTGAAAAGCCAAATCGAAAACGACATTAGTAAAAGCAAGTGGTTCATATCGCGACATTTATAGGTACCTGCTGAAATAAAACATTGTCGGCATACAAAATCTGGAAAGGACTACCTATACATTTTCGTGGCTTTTCAAATTACATAAATTTTACCAGTTTTATTAAACTGAACGCTGGCATTATTTAACAGAACATGCCCCCTAAAAGGAGAGAAATAAATAATCTTGAGTGGAAACTAGTTCACTCTCTTTCCCACACATAACTAACACCATAACATACTTGTGGGCGGATTGAATTGCATTAACTTATTATCCAACGATCAGATTTGTCAACATTATTACACCTTAATACAAAGGGTTGCATTCACGCATTTTTCGGGATCGTTCCACAAGAAGACCATACAAAATAGGTTCTACAATGGCTGTCATTTTTTGTTTTGGGATGTGGTTGTAGTACAGGGACTAATCCCCATCTTGGACAAAATTTGGGAAAGTTGAATGTAATGACACCTAGACGGCATTCTTTTTTTCACAATTGGAAGCAAAAGCACCACCGCAGCAATTTGCCAACAGAAGCCGCCCAAATCACATAGAAGACATTTCAAATTAACGAAAGGCGTATGCCAGATATTTCTTGGGTCTAAATATTTACGTCACAGAATAAGAGTATTTTATATGAATTTGACACTTCGTTATTCTTTCTCTGAAAATGAAATGATGACAAAATTTTCGATACTTTAAGTATCGAAATTATGAAAGATATTTTTTGATATACAAATGAAAAACAATAGACAGTAACATCCCGATTCTGGCAAACCTCACTGATACCTCACAAGTTACACAACACTCATAAGGTGAGGTGAAATTGATTTTGTGAGGTTTTCGTATTCTTGCAGCACACTCACAACTTGTTAGGCTCACAAAAACAATCAAAATTGTAATAAGTCACAAAACAGAAAACCTCATTTGAGGTCACAAATGACGATATTTGTATTTGATGGAATTGTTTCCCTCTTTCCAAGCTTTTAAAGACCCAAACCTGACATTTAACGATATATTTATTAACTTTTAGGAGAAAACTGATATTGTATAAAAAAAAATTACGAATGTGAAAATTTTGATTTGTGGCAAATTGTCAATATTTTATTTTCTTTCTTTCAAAACATTTCAGTGTCAAATTTGTTTTTCATTGTTCAGTTAATGATGTAGATAGAATATTTCGCTCTCAGAACCCACAAAATTGAAGTTATAATAATCTAACACTGAGAGGTGAATTTGTTGTGAGGTTTGCTGCGAGCATTATCGGAGAATACGAAAAATGTTATCGAATGCCAGTGACGTGGCGTGGTGCTTTTAGTAGGGTGTTCACTATATTTTTTACCGTAGTAAAATAGTGAATTTTTTGTTCTATTCCAGGACCCTACGAGGACGATGAATACTTTGCTTATAGAATGGCAACCACACAATCAAAAATTGAATTCATATTTTTTTTTTCATTAAAGTTTCTAATAAAATATTTATAAAAATTTGGAGAAGGTAGTGTTGGCCCAACATAATAAATAACATATTTCCAATTTTTCAGTTATAGTTGCGATTTCAAATATTCGAGCAACCGACCTCTATTCCATATTTACTCACCCGAGAACCGAGTGGGAATGAAAAATTATAAAAAATTCCAGCTTGCGCTTTCAGGTTCTGCAAATTATAGCGCACCACAGAGCACAGACCACACAACAGGAGAATAAAGCACTAGGGTCGAAATGGGACTTTGGCTCTAGCTGTTCGCTGTTGTATGTTGCATCTTGTATGATCTTGCATTGTGCTTGTTTTGTTCCTGCACACAGTACCAATACCAGTACAATAGGCACAAAAGCTGTCTGGGTGGAACGAAAACGAAAATGAAATTACAAGTGCGAACTGCAACGAGGTGCGCTCGATGTAGGAGAACACCAAGCCAGGTAGATTTCTGTGGGAATAGGGTTTTTGTTTTTTTTTATTTTGTTTTTTTTTTTGTATGCAATTTTGCCTGTCGACGGTGCTCTAAAGCGAGATGAACACCCCGATGTGTGAGTTTCATTACCACCAAGTTGCGTTGAATGTGAATTGGAAGTATCGATACAGGGAGTTTTGGATTTTGGTTCGGTACAACTTTTTCAACATCTTATGTTGAGATCAACTATTCATTTACAGATACTGATTTATTAAAATACAAATTATTGCAAAGACAAAAAGAGAAATGTGTTTCATAATGAACTTAAGTTCAGTGCATTATAATAGATTTGGATAGGGTGTGCAGAGAACACCTGCGCACCTTTGAATAAACGTCACTGCAAATAATACGTATAATACACTCTCGCAGGAAAAAAGGAAGATAGGCAATATTATTTATTTAATGTATAGAGTGTTTCGCGAAGCCCATCCATTCACAGATGCGCTATCTTTTTTGCTCAAACGCCAAAAAAACTTGTAGGATAACAAAGCTGGTTTATAATGGCCAGAGTAGTGTTTTGTTCAAATATTGTTGAAAAGCGCACAATTGTCATTACTTTAACTTCTCAGTTGTTACCAAATACGTTTAATAAACATAACTTTTTAATTAAACAATGCTTTTATCTTGTTTTTTGCACTTTTTTATGCACTTTTCAGTAATTTCTCAACATAAATAGACTACGTCCATACAAAATCCGTTTTGTTTTCCTACAAGTTTTTTAGCTGTCACCTGGATTTTTCTTCTTCTCATTTGACACTGACGTTGTCGCGAACTACCCTACTGTCAGATTTGTCAGTTATACGGGAATAGTATAAATGAAATCATTTTTTTTATGCACTCGAAATATTACCGACTCATTGGATTATTCGAAAAATAAGACAAGCTCTCATCTATGTTTTGGTACTGTAAAAAATAAGGGCCTCAATGAAATCAATAATACGAAGAAAAATACGGATAGGGTTGTAAATAAAATAGAAAATGGTGCTTTTGCCCAAATTAAAAAGAGTATCCAACACAATAGTCTATTTTATTACCCAAAACTGCAAAAAAATTAAATGAAAATAATACCTGCATTCAAAATAATTTTTTGCTACTGCGAAATGAAAAAAAAATTAACTACCTGTTTTCACAATTCCTGCGAAAACCTTATTCCATTCGAATTCAATAAAATTAACATGGGTTTTTCTAGATTTTGTGAAAACGTAAAGTTATAGAGAAATCCTATAAAGTTAAGTTGACAATTTTTGGATTTTAAGATTTATGACCCCATATAAAAATGCACTAGTATACAAAACATATATAATATGCGGTTGGCCGGTGACACTTATTCGGCGAATTGTCCGTTTTTCAGTAAATAGACCTTAGTGGCTTGGATAGCGTCAATATGATAGTTTTTAATAGCACCAATATAGGTTAGCACTCAGATGTAAAAGAAAGACATTATGAATTAGTATTTTATTGCTGTATGAAGTATTGTCGAACGAGTCTTTAGTTAAATAAATAAGTATGAAATAAATTACGTTGGAAGACAGATAAAAAAGTTATTCGGCCTTACCAATAATCAACTTTAGTTTGGCAGTTTATGCAAAGACCCCACACTTTCCAAAATCCCTTTACCAATAAACGAATATAGTTGCCAGAATATCGCTAACTGTAGGGTTAAATGTTAATGGTCAGAAACCCATGTTTATCTCGGGCATTAGCTAAATAAATCCTCCCGAATTGTCATTTTGCAGAGGAGTGTTGCCCAACCCTCCTAAATGATGGTATGGAATTTCGTAATATGAGCAAATATACATACGCTGTTGTTCAGCCTGAACGTTTATAATTATAAACTAATTTTAGTAAATTGTAAATGTTTTCGGATTTTATTCGTTGGAATGCAACAATGCAAGTGGTTTTTAAGTCTAGGAAACTCAAATTTGTACAAATGTATGGACAAAATTGAAAAATAATGCATTTTTGTTTTATTTCTAAACACTTACCCCAGTATTAATAAACAAAAATGTGCACAAGTAAGTTAGCTAGTAGGTATCAGATAGCATACAAAAATTTACGTAACTGCTGAATAACGAGTTGATAACTTTTACGCAGCGTTTATTAATATGTGGGTTAAAATAACTACTTCGAATATTTTGATTAAAAGAAATGGTTAGTGTTTTTCTCTGCTTTGTCTTGTTTGACCGCTAGTGCTTGCTTTATGATTGATTTTCATTTTAGTTTGTAACGAATGCATGCTTAGTAAAAAATAAATTTGATATAAGTTTGGGATCTTTCCAAGAATTTCTTGAGAGTAGTCGCTAAGGGAATAAAATATCTGTTAATTTAATATTGGACAGCTCATACCTGAATACCTTTTTTTTTTACAATTCTTAGTACCTTAGGCGGCAGGTAGATTTTGGATGAAGATCTCAAATATTGGTGTGGAAATGGTTGTTGTGAAAAGGTTGGCTTCGCGGAAAATATAGATAGAAGAACTGTCAGCATTCAGCAAAATCCATGCGAAATAATAAATTTGGGAACTGCTGGAGGAATATCAGGTAGTATGTCCTAATTTAAGATATACAAAGTTCTTTATTACATGGTGCGAATTCATCTAGGAGAAGCATGACAGCTTTCGTGTAGAAGAATGTCCACGGTTTTTTTTTTCACCGAATTAAGTGATATAAGCTGTGCAATTTTTAAAACATCAAATTGTATTTATTTTCACACTCCATATACTTTTGCAAGTACTGTTGCAAACGGAAATGAATAAGCAAGCTAATATTTCTTTCGAAAATATTCACTTGCTATCGATCTAAATGTGATCTTTAGACTACCAATAAGTTTTGATTTGCATTATCAGCCAACGAATAAATCAAAGCATTCTAATAAACTGTGTTCCGTTTATTGTATAATTTAAAAGAGACCTTATTACAACACAAATCAAACGTGAAGTATTAGAAAACAAAAGAAAGCGTACTATAAAAAGTACCGAAAATTGTGTCCGATCGAACAATAGGGCATTACTGATTTGCATATGATATATGACAGATCAGCGGATATTTTGTGCATTTCCTATCTTCTGTTTGCTTTTTGCTTATAATAAGCTTCAAAAAGCGTTTAAACGAAATCTGTTGGGCAAATTAATTTGCAATTTAAATGTTCCTTTTTTTAGAATAAAATCCTCGTTGTGAAATAAACCATTGACCTTGTTTTTCACGAAAACAAATTATGAAATTTGAATTCTGCGATGACAAAAAATGTAATAGTTTCTAAGAAAGTTGTCGCACTAGCAAATGTGGAGGTCTAATTGTTTATTGGTACCGTTTTACTAATGCTGTACATTTTTACTAAATCTGGCAACCAGCTAATCGTCGACATTAGTGTTTGATTATTAGTAAGGCCGATTATCAATTTAAAAACATTCAGAAATGAATACCTACCCACCCCTACGTACATTATGAAAACTTCATTGTAGTTTTGTAACTGTAACTGACTGTTTCGAAAAAAGTTCCATACTTCTTATTGATAACTTAAACATATATCCTTGTGTATATTGGAGAACTATCTTCCGTAGGGATGTTGTGTTTTACCTGGTTAGTAAAAGACAAATCGTCACCTTTTCTATAAAATGCTCCATCGCATTCCCTTATTACCTTAAACAAATTTAGTTGTTCTTCTTTATTTAAATGATCCGTTCTTAGGCCTTTAATTATTGTATTGTTAATAATATAGTTGATAGGAACAATTTCATTGAAATAGTTGATGGTTTTTTCATATTCTTTTTCTTCATTTTCGTTGAAGAACAAAGGTATGATTTTGTCATTTAATTTCAATGTTTTTTTCTTATAATTTATTTCTCCATCGTTTGGAATCAACATGTTGTTTCCTACTCTTCACTGAAAGTATATACTGGGAATTCACAATCGTGTTTAACTGATAGTGCAAATATTGTTTTTGGGATTTTTACGTCTTTTGTGACGACTATTGGGTTATTGCCTGCTGTGCATATTGTCATAGGTTTGAAACGCCATTTAATATATTCTATTGGTGAATCTTCCTCACGCAAAAGACTATTTATTGCTCCTGTGTCAATAAGCAGCCCTATATTTTTATTTCCTTTTCCTAATTTAATATAATGAAGTGATGTTCCGAGGCTGAATGCCGAAAATTTGCTTCACTTTCTATATTCTCTTGTACATTATTTCCTTCAACATAATTAGATTTAGATACACGTCTCATTTGAGATGATGAAGGATCTATACCCATAGGCTCAAACCTTTGAGGATATTTTCTCTACCGTAACAGTTTCTGAATGGATTATTTGGGTTTTTTTATAAAATTACTGAGAGGAATATCTGTGCTATTACTTTCCTGCAAACATTTGTGATTCAAAAGTGATAGGGTGCGCTGTATGTGATTGTAAAATTTAAGTGTGTCGCCTCTAAATTGAGAAGCTCGCAAATCTTCATATAGCTGGTACGAATTTTTAAATCCGCCGAAATTTTCTAATAACATACCTTTGATATCTACCCATCTTGTAAGATGTGTATAAATTTCTATTGCCTGTCTAGCTGTTCCAATGATTTTACTTTTTAAAATATTGATGCACATTTTTTGTGATTGTTCATTATAAGTGAGTAATGTAGGAATCATATCGTCTACATTAGAAATAAATATTGGCAAATCTTCTGTTTTACCGTCAAAATTTTGTATATATTCAATATATTTTAATGGATTTAACTCTAAACTTCTTAATATATTATTACCTGCTGCTACTGGTGGTTGTTGTCTTAAGTGTGCTGCTACCGCCGGCTCCATCTTAATTTGGTGAATTGTCCTCTGTTGGTTGAAATTTTGTTGTCTCATCTCGGCACGTTGCGAATCTCGTCCAATTCGTTTATTATTGCTTCTCATTAACACGTTGGGGCTTTCAAAATACTTGCCACTTTTCATTGGGTTCCACGTATTTATGAATATATAATATTTTTGATTAAACTTTCACCGGTTTTCACTTGAAATTATTTTTCCTCTATGGAATTCGTAATATAAGTCCTATGCGTTGACTGGATTACTAAATAATTTCGTAATACAATTTTTCCGATATTCGTTCGAATAAAAATTTTATATTTTATGTTTTTTTCTGAGTTCTTAAGTGTAAAATCGATATTCGTTCGATTTAATTTTTGTCACGGATTTGTTAAGTGTAAAATCGATATTCGTTCGATTTAATTTTTCACTTTTCAATGTTTTACTTGTGTACTAGTTATACCGATATTCGTTCGATTTACTGGTTTCACATAAATTTTTGATCGCGAGAAAATTTAATTTTTCGGTTCGATCACTGGATTACCATATCTCTTATCTGATTGGTATCCTACCGACTGCGCCATTTTCGTTAAAGGGAAATGTGTTTAGTAAAAAAAATAAAACACTTTCCTTTTACTTTTTATAATATTTTTTATTCTAAAGCTTCAGATCCCTTACCGTTGGTCGGGGGAAATCTTAGGCTATACGTTGTGACAGAATTCTTAGAACTAAACTTAATGAGATCAAACGATCCCTTTTTATACTCTTCGTATGACTATGGATGATGAAATGATACTCGTGTTTGGATTCATATGCTGAAGGCAAAAGCGTTACTTTGGTAATGTTGTGATTCTTTTATGCTGAAGGCTAAAAGTTCTGGCGATCACTTTATGGCATTTTAATGGCCGCATCATTGTATTTATATTGTTTCCCATTTGATTTTTCGTTATGGTATTTCACAATCGCATCATTGTATTAAAAGTATTTTCTATCATTGTATTCAATTGACTTTAGTTAATTGAATTTGAAATCGAGCGTTTGTTCACAAGTTTGCTCTGATACAAGGGCGGATAAAGGGGGGGGGGGGGGGGGGGCACGGGCCCCGCCAGACACAGGCCAGTCAAAAAAAAAACACTAATAATTGTATACCAACTGCATTATTACTGCTTCCTCATTCCATAATGAAAACATAACAGACACTTCGCCTATAGGCAAAAATAAAAATAGCTTTTTCAACAAATGATGATAATCAAGACGAAAAAGTACCCAAATCTATGTCTGCATATGCTAGAATGTGAATCTTGGCGTGCGTGAAATTTATGTGCACGTATCTCCTCATGCAGAATCAAGCGCGTAAGCTCATGCGTGAAATATGCACATATACACATGATTTCTAGCTTTAAGCCTAATACGGACCTGTTTCGGAACGAAATCTGCGAAAAATCTGCGAAAAGGCAGCGGAAAATAATTTGTGGAGAATCCCATCAGCTGATACACAAATAGCAGTGTTAGCAGCGCTGGCTATTTATCTTTGATTTGGCTACTCGAACTTTTCACTGGTTCCTTAAAATTGTCCTTTGGGATTTATCCAAATTTATGCTATTCACTCAGAAGTTTAGCAATTTTTAGGAATTACTTCGAATTCAAGGAATGTGCAATTTAAATGTATAAAATAACTGTTTTTGTTTTTTGCTACAATAATTGTGCTTTATTTATGCTGGAATTGTGAGCGCTTGGGAAAACAAGCCATTATACATAAACTTTATCGTCTTTGGTTTTTAACCCATTTTCACAAGAAATGCATTGGGAAATTTACTTTGTTGTAGTTCTTGTTCATAGAAGCTACCACTGATTGGTTGGTTCTGAAAGCCTTTAAGGAGATACGTGACCGGGTCTGTCAACTTCGCTTTTCTTATCTTGAATATTTCCGTTGTCCAATTGGGTGTATAGACTTTTTCAAAAACATGTTTAAACTTGATGATTCGAACATTGCTTCCGACTTTAAATTTTCCTCTACTTATATATGAAATATGATTATAAATTGTTGATAACAATTTTTTTTCATTTTTCTTATTTACATCAACTGGTCGCCTTTTTTTTTTTTTTTTTTTCAATTCATTTTTATTATATTCATTCATTAAACTTATATACTAGACAAAAACGATTAAATCTAATTTAAAACTAACATTTATCTTATTCTAGCTTACTGGCTCTTAGCGAGCGCTCTAAACTTAACAATATGCTTAAAACTATTGCCTTTCGGCCTTAAATCTATCTATATATATTTATTTTGTTTTGTTTTTTTATTTTCAAGAAACTTTCTAAAACATGTATTTTTTTTTATGTTTTTATTAAAACTAATTAAAACTACCTAAGCTACTTAATCTAAATTACCTATAATCAGGGTGGTGCGCAATCTAGTCGATTGGTCACCATCCTGATTGCGTCGATGAGCGCCAGACAGCCGCCAACAAGGTGCACATACGCGCCGCCGAGACTGGAGCGAGGCCTTAAGCGTCGGTCCAGTCTCGGAAGCACTCTTTCATGTTGGCTAGCCCGGCCCCTCCCAAAGACCCCCTACTCTAAACCTAAACCTAAAAACTTAATTTCTAGCTTAAAACTAAGGAGGATGCTACGTAAGTAGCGCACCGGCCCGGGAGAGCGTATCAACCCTCACCTCTTCATCAAGCCACCATAATTCGGTGAACTGCTTAAGAGTATCTGTTTTGTCCCTATCCGCAATTGCGGTGCTAAAACGGAGGAGCTCCTGAGCATTGGCGGCGTACCCGTCGTGGATCAGCCGCTTATCCCTCGCGCCGCGGTGGCTGTGGTACAATACCGGCACACCATCTTTTGTCTGAACTAAACCTTTCATGTCTACATGAAGAAATGCCTCAGGCGGGATAAAGCCAGACCGAAGCGTACTCTCGTGGTACATTAAATTGGGGTAGTAAGCCCCTGAGATCAGGTTATTATCACTGGTCATCGCCCTTGCAACGTGCCTTCGAATCACCTTAATAAGGAAATTGTCAATCCTATTCAGTCGAGCCCCATTGTATAGGGTCCTGTTGGGATAGTATCTTATGTACTCAGATTCGGGAGTTCTAAACAACCCTAGACAGGCCCTGAGACATTGCCTCTCAAACACCCGAATCTTTTCCATGTAGGACGGTGCTATATTGAACCACAAGGGACAGCCATAAGCGATGATAGGCCTTATAAGGGCCACGTAGCAGATGACCTTCACCCCGGTGTCAAGTTGACTGCTGCGAAACAGTCTCCTTGTCAGAGCGTAGGCCCTCTTAGCCCCAGCAAGACAAGCATCTATATGTTTGTCAAAATACAGATACTGGTCGAGCCAGATGCCAAGATACCGCACCACGTTTCTCACCGCCAATGGTCGCCCCTGCTGTCCAATAATTGTTAATTTTCTCCAGTTTTTTCTGGTATCCCTAGAGGCCCCAGCCAATGGAGTTCTGAACAGGATTGTTTCCGATTTTTGGAAGTTGATTTTCAACTTCCAATCATCGCAATACCTCTTAATTTGCTCGAAGTCACGCTGCAGAAGGATGTTGATGACCTCGATTTTTGGTCCTGACCTGTATGCCACTAAATCGTCCGCGTACGCTATAGCATGTCTGAGGGAACCCACCAGATCACTTGTGTAAATATTAAACAGGATCGGAGAATTCACTGCTCCCTGTTGTAAGCCGTTTTTAATTTCGAAAACCCTGCTCGAAGTCACATTGCCAGCTTTGACAACGAACTGCTTTCCCATAAGCATGTCATATATCATATACAGCAATGGTTTTTGAATGCCCATTCTGGTCAGCTTATAGAAGAGCCCCTCCAACCATACGGTATCGAAGGCCTTCTCAAAGTCGACCAGGCAGGCACCCGTACATTGGTTCTTGCATTTGTTCCACTGAATGTCGGAGACCAGTTTCGACGCGGCATGAATAGTGTCATGCCCCGCTCTAAACCCAAACTGGTTGTCCGGAATAATCTTATTTTCCTCAACCCATTTGAAAAGAGATCTATTGACGACTTTCTCGAATACCTTGCTAACATTCGGGAGCAAACTGATTGACCGGAGATTAGCAGGGTTTGTCCTATCTTTATCCTTTTTCGGGATAGGGTGTACCACCGCTATTTTCCACTGCGCCGGATAATATGCATTATTCAGCGCATTGTTAAATAGCGTGGCGAAGATATCTATCACCTCTAGCGGCAGGTGTCTTAATACGACGTTTGGGACACCGTCAACTCCCGCCGACTTTTTGTTCTTCAGTGACTCAAAGATGCACCGGAGTTCATCTTTTCCCACGAACAGATGAGAATTTACATCGGCGATTGTGCCATTTGCACGGTTGTCGTCATTGAACACGGTGAAACCGTTGTTCTCGGATCGCCAATTTTGGATTTCGGTCCGCAGATAAAAGTGGTTAAGAAAGGCTCTCTCCTCGAGGTCGCGGTTACTGTGAACAGGGTTGTTCCCCGTATACACAGCCTCAAAGAAAGCTCCCATCAAATCCACCCTCTGCTGCGGGTCTTCGACCACGAAAAAACCGTCGTTCGAGTCAGCACTTTCCGGACTTATGCCAGCAGTCAGTAGTGTCTGTCTGTTCTCGTTCGTCCGAGGTATTCGGACACATGAAATGTCGTTATGATCTTTCCGCCTGAACAGTTTATTTATTTGTGGGAACATATTCGGACTACTGGATTTTATAGCCCGAATTTTATTGCCCCAATACAAACTTACAGATTTTCTGTAATTCTCGGTGATCAACTGTTTCAAGTTTTTGATCATCGACTTCAGTGTCCTTAACTCGGGATCGTTCCTGTCGGTAAACTGTCTGTGTAGCCGTTTAAGCCTCGAGAGCAGTCTACTTTTATGTCTGTACAGAGCATCGATTGTTGCGTTTCGATACTTTTTAGTTTGTTCTTCGTCGGTGGAACGTCCTACCCGAGGGATAGTCCGCTCCATTGTCTGTTTGATGACGACATTCATTTGCCGTAAATGACTGTCGATCTCATCGTTCGTTAAGTTCCTGTTTGTCGGTGGGTCGATCTCGCATGAGCGTATGCCTTGTTTTAAGACTCTGGAGAAGCGCGACCACTGCGCTCTTCGGTAATCGAAAGTACGCACTTGGTCGTACTGCTCCAGCTGCGTTTGCTCGTTCGGGATCCGTATTACGGCGGCAAGTCCGTAGTGATCACTATCGTACTCAACCGCTCGTAAACAGTTCCGCGTGCTTAGATCTGTGTTCGTTAGTTCTAATCTGTCGTCAACTAGCGCCAAGTCCAAGAAAGAACTATCTCTAGGGAAAGACGGGATATCCGTCGCGTACAATTCGAGTTTGTACTCAATCATATTATGACGCCACCAGTCGTGAAACTGGTTGCCCCTAGGGTTCGGAATATCATTTCCCCATGCCGCATGTTTAGCATTGAGGTCTCCGCCCAAAAAGTAATAATTGTCTTCCGACTGAAGCTGTAAGCAACGAAAAAGCGTCTCAATCTCATTTAAAAATTCAATGCGTTGAGGAGACTCAGGTGCGTAAAGCGACACCACATACACCCGCCTCTGGCTATTGAGGGGAATGCATACGATGCATGCTTCAAGCACCTGGAACCTCCGCACGTCCCCGCTGTATATGACCTTATGGCGCAAGCCTTTATGTATTAAGATAGCGACACCACCTCCTTGTGTGGAGAGGGGCCGGTCTCTTCTAACTACATGATAATTTCTATAGCCTAATTTGCGCTTCGGAGTTAGCTTAGTTTCGCTAACCAAAAGTACATCTGGCTTTTCGGCTTCCAACAGATTGGAAAGATTGTTCCTTCTCTCGATCCGGATTAGTGAATTAACATTCACCGCAAGGATCTTTAAGTTTACCTCGTCCAGCGTACCCATCATATTTATGGCGCGGCAGACTCGGCAAACAGCGTCGAATAGATAACGTCTATTCGAGCCGCTTGCTCATTTAACTGTTTCTGGAAATGATCGATCTATCCGTGCAATGACAGAAGGATCGTTTTCAAATCCAGATCCGCTTCCGGTGTAGGAACCTTCGGCGCGCTTTTTGTTATTGTGCTACCCGGTCCAGATACCATTTGGGCAAATGACACATTGGGTGCAACAAAATTCGAGAACGAGCGACTCTTTCGACCCTTCTCTTCTTCTGACTTCTGTTTTCGAGCCTGCACGTTCTGTTTGACCTGCTGATACTTGGGACATCCCTTGAAGTTAGGGGGATGTCCTGAGCTCTTGCAGAGTACACACGAGAGCTGGGCTCGATCTTCTACCCTATCGCTACCTAAAGCACATTCCCCATGTTTGTGGTCCTTGTCGCACTTGACACACCTAAACTGCATGTGGCAGTTAGCTGCGGCGTGCCCGAACCTTTGGCAGCGCATACATTGAAGTACGCGATCTGACCTTTTTAATTTCTCCCAACGTACTGCGTGATAGTACAGGAATCTGATCCTTTTCAGACTATCAATTTTGCTGTCGGGTGTTAGTTGCACCAAAAAGAATGGTAATTTGCGGCTACCACCCCTGTCCGCAGGCGAGGAAAACGGCTTGACCCCCACGAACTTAAGGTCGTCGCACTCATAATTTTTAAGCTCCTTTTCAAGCTCCTCTATTTTAATGTTAGGGTCGATACCCTTAAGCAGCACCGTTTGCCGTTTTTCTCCTTTTGGAGTATAAGTGAAATATTCGGTTTCCGCTTTCTCCAGAGCGGTGCGTACTTTTTTGTGCACTTTCAATACCAACCTGACGCCGATAAAATGAAGTCCTTTCACCGAATTTCATTCACCTACTTCAGTTACTTTGGGCGCTATCGTGCTTTCAACAGACAGACAGACAGACGGACATTGCTAAATCGATTCAAAATGTGATCCTGATTCAGAATATATATACTTTATGAGGTCTCCGGTGACTCCTTCTTTGCGTTACAAATGTATTGGCAAAGTGAATATACCTTCCTCTGGAGGGTATAAAAATTGGAATAAAAACGTTCGCATGGGGATCTACATTAAAAACGACAACGAAGCTAATGCTTTTACATTATTACAACTGGTATAGGTATAAGCTATTCAGAATAAAGTTCGCTACTTATTTTAGATATGTTATTTAAAACACCAGCAAGATAGGATAATTATTATGACACACTGTCGCACAAACTAGGTAACTAGGCAATTTTTTAGTTTAATTATTTCGGTTTTATTTTTGAGCTGGTTTTTTATACCCTCCAGAGGAAGGTATATTCACTTTGCCAATACATTTGTAACGCAAAGAAGGAGTCACCGGAGACCTCATAAAGTATATATATTCTGAATCAGGATCACATTCTGAATCGATTTAGCCATGTCCGTCTGTCTGTCTGTCTGTCTGTCTGTTGAAAGCACGATAGCGCCCAAAGTAATTGACGTAGGTGAACGAAATTTGGTGAAAGGACTTCTTTTTATCGGCGTCAGGTTGGTATTGAAAATGAGCTATGTCGGTCAAGTAGTTCTGGTACCTCCCATGCAAAACCAATATTGGGCCCACATGTCTCTCTGCCTGTTGAAAGCACGATAGCGCCCAAAGTAATTGACGTAGGTCAACGAAATTTGGTGAAAGGACTTCTTTTTATCGGCGTCAGGTTGGTATTAAAAATGGGGTATGTCGGTCAAGTATTTCTGGTACCTCTCATACTAAACCAATATTAGAAAACATATTATGTTAAAAACACGATAGCGTCGAAAAGAATCTAA
This sequence comes from Cheilosia impressa, assembly GCA_948293265.1. NCBI lineage: Eukaryota > Metazoa > Arthropoda > Insecta > Diptera > Syrphidae > Cheilosia > Cheilosia impressa. The sequence goes on along the minus strand of OX411880.1, from coordinate 66,598,467 downwards.
CTAGACAAGTGAAATTTTGTGAGAAAACTTATTTTTATTGTCCTCAAGCTAGTATTAACAAGTAAAAGTGTTATCATCGGCCTGGCCGATGCTCTGATACCCTCCACTGCATACAAGTCATGCAAAATTGGTTTTGTGAGGGAGGTACCAGAACTACTTGACCTACATAGCCCATTTTTAATACGAACTTGACGACAATAAAAATAAGTTCTCTCACAAAATTTCACTTGTCTAGGTAGATTCTTTTCGACGCTATCGTATTTTTAACATAATATGTTTTTATACCCTCCACAGGAAGGTATATTCACTTTGCCAATACATTTGTAACGCCAAGAAGGAGTCACCGGAGACCTCATAAAGTATATATATTCTGAATCAGGATCACATTTTGAATCGATTTAGCAATGTCCGTCTGTCTGTCTGTCTGTTGAAAGCACGATAGCGCCCAAAGTAATTGACGTAGGTGAACGAAATTTGGTGAAAGGACTTATTTTTATCGGCGTCAGGTTGGTATTGAAAATGGGCTATGTCGGTCAAGCAGTTCTGGTACCTCCCATACGAAACCAATATTGGACCCATGTGCCTCTCTGTCTGTTGAAAGCACGATAGCGCTCAAAGTAATTGACGTAGGTGAATGAAATTTGGTGAGAGCACTTATTTTTATCAGCGTCAGGTTGATATTGAAAACGGGGTATGTCGGTCAAGTACTTCTGGTACCTCCCATACAAAACCAATATTGGACCCATGTGTCTCCCTGTCTGTTGATAGCACGATGGCGCCCAAAGTAATTAACGTAGCTGAATGAAATTTGGTGAAAGGACTTCTTTTTATCGGCGTCAGGTTGGTATTGAAAACGGGGTATGTCGGTCAAGTACTTCTGGTACCTCCCATACAAAACCAATATTGGACCCATGTGTCTCCCTATCTGTTGATAGCACGATGGCGCCCAAAGTAATTAACGTAGCTGAATGAAATTTGGTGAAAGGACTTATTTTTATCGGCGTCAGGTTGGTATTGAAAACGGGGTATGTCGGTCAAGTACTTCTGGTACCTCCCATACAAAACCAATATTGGACCCATGTGTCTCCCTATCTGTTGATAGCACGATGGCGCCCAAAGTAATTAACGTAGCTGAATGAAATTTGGTGAAAGGACTTATTTTTATCGGCGTCAGGTTGGTATTGAAAATGGGCTATGTCGGTCAAGCAGTTCTGGTACCTCCCATACGAAACCAATATTGGACCCATGTGCCTCTCTGTCTGTTGAAAGCACGATAGCGCTCAAAGTAATTGACGTAGGTGAATGAAATTTGGTGAGAGCACTTATTTTTATCAGCGTCAGGTTGATATTGAAAACGGGGTATGTCGGTCAAGTACTTCTGGTACCTCCCATACAAAACCAATATTAGACCCATGTGTCCCTCTTTCCGTTGAAAACACGATATTTTCCAAAGGAATCAACCTAGGTGAATGAAGTTTTGTGAAAGGACTTCTTTTATCGTCATTAGATTGGTATACAAAATGGGCTATGTCGGTCAAGTAGTTCTGGTATTTTGCATGACTTGTATGCCGTGGAGGGTATCAAAGCATCGGCCAGGCCGATGATAACACTTTTACTTGTTGGCGTTACAAATGTATTGGCAAAGTGAATATACCTTCCTTTGGAGGGTTTAATAACTTTTTTTTAAAATACGTTGAAGACCAAAAAGCTTGGGGTACATTTTATCATACAAATTGTCACAAGATCACTTGGAACTTTTTATACCCTCCAGAGGAAGGTATATTCACTTTGCCAATACATTTGTAACGCCAAGAAGGAGTCACCGGAGACCTCATAAAGTATATATATTCTGAATCAGGATCACATTCTGAATCGATTTAGCCATGTCCGTCTGTCTGTCTGTCTGTCTGTCTGTTGAAAGCACGATAGCGCCCAAAGTAACTGACGTAGGTGAATGAAATTCGGTGAAAGGACTTCATTTTATCGGCGTCAGGTTGGTATTAAAAATGGGCTGTGTCGGTCAAGTAGTTCTGGTATTTTGCATGACTTGTATGCAGTGGAGGGTATCAAAGCATCGGCCAGGCCGATGATAACACTTTTACTTGTTTTTCCTAGAGCTGGTTTTAATAATAACACAACAGCTACACAGTTTGCTTCAGCTTATAAACGACTTCTTATTTCTTGCGACAAAACCAACATTTTAATGACATCTTCTTCAAAGTGTCAGGTGGTACAGCCGATGCCTGTAGTGGAAAACGAGGCTGATCTAATCATTTTTGATTATATCGCTGAAGGTCATATGAACAACTCTCCATTTTATTTTATTTGCAGTATTTTTATTTTATTTTATTTATTTTTTAATCAAATGAGTACATCTATTGTTCTCGCTAGATTCGATACTTAATACAAAAAATTTATACTTAAAAATGACCACCAAAGCCTAACAAAAGGATTAGTTTATTCTTAAATGATTCACTACTAATACTAAAATCAATAACATCACAATATTTATTGGATTCCCTAAGGCATCTAGAAACTGGTTCATTGTAACCATAGTATATGAAATAAAAAGCGGTTTCTAAGAACTCTCGAAGGAGCATAAAATCCAATTAATGATAGTAGAAAAGGGCAATCGATATGACCATCTATCAATTCGCCTTCGTCTGAAAAGTGGTAAGATACCAAATAATTTGCACCTCGTCTCGTAAGATGGCATTTCAATATTCCATCGCAGTCTACGAACAGCTACTCTAGTAAAACGCTTTTGGATCTTCTCAATTCTAAAAGAATGTAATTCGTAAAATAGATTCCATACTATACTGCAGTATTCAAGATGTGATCTGACAAATGCAAAAAATAGACATTTAAGAGTATGAGGATCTTGAAAGTCTTTCGAATTCCGCAATAAAAAACCAAGATCTGATTACCTTTGGCAACCAAAAACTCAATGTGCTTGCAAAAGCTAAGTTTTATGTCAAAAATAACTCCAAGATCTTTTTTGGAGCAAATAATGGACAAAGGGGTATTATCGATTACGTACGTAAAGGGAATTGGAGAGACGTGACGATAAAAAGAAAGGCTTTGACATTTAGAGACATTGAGATGAAGGTCATTGTCATTACACCAAATAGAAAGACATTTGAGGTCTTCTTGTAGAAGAATACAATCTTGAACTGAACGTATTGGTCGGAAGATCTTCAAATCGTCGGCAAACATAAGACACTGAGAACTCAAAAACAAGTCCGGAATGTCATTAATAAACAAAAGGAAGAGCAGAGGGCCCAGATGACTACCTTGAGGTACTCCAGAGGTGACATAAATTGGTGACGAGAGCATTTGGTTTATGCGAACATACTGGATACGATCCATAAGTAGGAATGAATCCACTTTAGGATATTGGAGTGAAATCCTAACGTAGTCAGTTTGGAAATTAATGTTCTATGGTTAACGCGATCAAATGCCTTAGCAAAGTCTGTATAAATTACATCACATTGCGAGCCATTCTCAAGGTAATTCAAGACAGTATTACAAAAAATTGAGAGATTTGTAGTAGTGGATCTGCCTGTAACGAATCCATGCTGAGACGGAGAGATAAATCTATTTAAGAGAGGTGTAAGTTTGTCACAAACTAGTTTTTCAAACAACTTAGGGATAGAAGAAATTTTACAGATTGGACGATAGTTGGTAATATCATGCCTCGATCCAGATTTATAAATGGGCGTTAAAAACAACCTCTTCCAATCTTTCAAAAAAATTCCAGACTGGAGAGATAAATTAAATACTAAACACAAAGGTACAGAAAACGCGGAGGAGCACTTTTGAAGTAAAATTGGCGGGATGCCATCCATACCCGGATTTTTTTCTAGTGTTAATGAAGAAAGAGCTATTTGAACTTCAGTGATTGAACACTCTAAGTTGCCGATATTTACGAAATCATTGGACATTGAGTTGTTACATGAGACTCAAGGTACGGTAGTACCACAAGAATAAACAGATTGAAAGTGGTTAGCAAACATGTTACAAATGGTTGACAGATCAGATGAGGACAGACTATTAAGACGCATACATTTAGGAATACCATTAGATTGTTTCTTGCTATTTATAAAGCTCCAAAAGCGTTTACTATTGGTTTTTAAATTAGATTCGACAGAAAGAACGTAGTGTCTGTAAAGAAACTTATTTAAAACATCTAATTCTTTTTGAAGCGACCGATAAACTTTCAGAAGTTCCGGGTCGTTATTTCTATTACGAAAAAGTTTATAGGCCTTATTTTTCCTGTTATTTCAATTTATGATTCTGTCATTAAACCAAATGGGCTTATTACCTTTGACAGACTTAACTTTAGGTGTAAACAAATCAATTGCCATTTTCACAGTTTTGATAAATACATTAAAGAATTTTCCAAGTTACAATTATTGTTAAAAATAACTAACCAATTTACACTATCTAAATAGCTTGAAATGTTGCTGAAACTAGCTTTAGCATAATTATACTTGAAATAAGTGTCACCGGAACCCGGTTTAAAAACCTCATAGAATTCAAACTGCATGGATAGAGCTACATGAAAAACTGAATTAGGAAAGAGTGGGATCATGGAGTCGTTGATACTAATGTCGAGTTCGGAATCAACAAATACCAAATCGAGAACATTATTAAATTCATTGGGAAAATGATTTATCTGACAAAGGTCAAGCTGGGCAAGAGTATCAACGACTTCACGCTCATAGTCTAACTTGACGTTAAATGGGAGAAGTCTAAAATCATCACAATCAAACGACCAAATTAAATTTGGCAAGTTAAAGTCTCCAAGAAGGATAACGTACTGATGATCTTTTAAATTATTTAAGATAAAGGAACAATTATCCATATGTGCTTTAAATAACACGTACTTGGTGGTATATAACTTACAATAACAATAAGTTCAGCTCCAGAACTGTATATGATTGAGACTGCTATTTGGTCAACATCTAAATCAGCTGCTGTTGGTAGCTCGATTTCATCACTGTGCAAAGAGGCCCGAACCGAAACCAATACTCCGCCGCCTCTCTCGCAATCAGTTAGAATGGGGCAACGGTTCTTGCGGTAAACTTCGTACTGGTCCTTATTGAACATTTCCTCGTTGTGATGATTCTGTGTCAGCCAAGTCTCAGTGAATACAATGACATCGTATTGGGCAGATGAGGAGAAGAGCAAGACATCGCGAAGTTTAGTCCTTAGACCACCAGTATTTTGGTAATAAAGATTAAAGGCTGTAGGAGTTAAATCCTTAGTTCTGAGTTTTTTGAAAGGTTGTTTGGAGCGTTTTTTGATTGGTTCTTCCTGAAGCTAGGTCTGTTTACGAATTCTTTTACCAGAATATCTTTAGGCCAAAAGCTCGGGTTGACCAGCAATTTTCCAGTTGGTAGAGGGGATAGAAGTTTGAAAGACGATGTTAGGCGACCAGTGAGGTTATCCGGTGTCAGGCTATGGCATTTTATGTTGCCAGTATTAATACCTTTCGCAGCAATGTAGTTCAAAATATCACTGCTTATGGTACCATATGCTAGCCGTGATAAAAACACTGCAAAGTGGGGTGGCACTATTTTAAGAGTACAGTCCGTTCTAGGAACACTATCCAATCACTGGTGAATATTTACAGCCACCCCACTAGTAAGCGGTTTGTCAATCTGAGTTGAGGAGATTGTTGTCTATATTAGTGGATTCGTAGAGCATAAAATAATGAAAACAATTAAATGTACAAAATGCAAACAATTTTTAGTTTCTTGCAGAACAGAAAAATCAGATTTTATTAATATAAAATCTAAAGGTTTCCTGAGAAATCCACATAAGGACATAATCAAAATTTGTAAGACTGTCCAGAAAACTGTGTCTTTGTATGAATTACAAAATAAATTAGGGTGCAATAAGATTTATAGCCTGATAATTATAAGTACTTTAAGAAATATAGATGTAAGTAAATTATATGATGAATTAAATTCTCATGTACTTGAATGTGATATTCTTGAAAATCATAAATATTTATTGATCAAAAATGTGATTGAAATATATGCTAAAGTGTTATTGCATCATATATCTAAAATTAATAATGAAAAACATCATAAAAAACTAATTCGCAATAAATATACGAAAATTGTGCAATTTATGGGATAATGAAAAACGATTTTTTATTCAAATTTTGATGGTTCCATCTATTATTAATTATTTAAACTCGCACAATTTCGAGATGACATCTATTGTAAACAATGCCGCAACAATTTGAATTTCAACCGTTTCTCTTGGTAAATCCACTGACGCCCAATAGGTGGCTCTAGCATTCTATGGAGAAATCCAAGATGGTTGTCATTTTGTTTCACTTATTTTTCGCATAGAACCACGAGCGCTAGTTATGTTGGCGTCATTTTCTGTGCAGAGATTGTATGGAGGTGACATTTCACTAGCAGTCCGTATATAATAAGTCAATGGTTGTAAAATCAATTCCTTTCTTTCTACACACACAGAACATTCTCTAATAATATGAAACGAAAACCACACCGCAGCCACAGATAACCATAGCAATAGTTAAAAAAAAAATAAATCAAACAATCAATACTTGTATGTATATGAATTTTGATTGAGGTCACGAAAGAGAAAAAACCAATTTTAATTTTAGTTTAAAATTACTTTTATTTATTTAGTACAGCAGTTCGTGCTGTTGCTTCCGCGATAACAATACCCTTGAGGCTTGTTGCCTTCTCTATTTATACTGTCTCGCAGGACAGTTTAAATAGATCTATAACCAATAAGCGACACAATATAGATTGCTGTTACATGTGTGTTTGGTTGTTATCTCTTTTAGGGGTTGTTGGTGGTCTGATATAACACCTCCCCCCCTAGAGTCTTTTAAGGGTTGATATGAGACCGTTGGAAGATTTATTTTTACATTTTACATTACATTTTAACGTACTTATTATTGGTCTGTCATTTGAAACATACAATGATTATTACTGTTATTATTTTAAGGAATGCAACTATGGCCTCATCGAATGTGGGTAATTGTTAAAAATTAAATCGTTTGGTTTTGGTGCGTGAGGGCTTTCTAATATAACACCTCCCTCCTTAGAACCTTCTGAAGATTTAAAAGAAACCGTTGGAAGATTTACGTTATTTTATTTGCAGTATTTTTATTTTATTTTATTTATTTTTTAATCAAATGAGTACATCTATTGTTCTCGCTAGATTCGATACTTAATACAAAAAAATTATACTTAAAAATGACCACCAAAGCCTAACAAAAGGATTTGTTTATTCTTAAATGATTCACTACTAATACTAAAATCAATAACATCACAATATTTATTGGATTCCCTAAGGCATCTAGAAACTGGTTCATTGTAACCATAGTATATGAAATAAAAAGCGGTTTCTAAGAACTCTCGAAGGAGCATAAAATCCAATTAATGATAGTAGAAAAGGGCAATCGATATGACCATCTATCAAATCGCGAATAAACATAACGGAAAAATATTGCCTTCGTCTGAAAAGTGGTAAGATACCAAATAATTTGCACCTCGTCTCGTAAGATGGCATTTCAATATTCCATCGCAGTCTACGAACAGCTACTCTAGTAAAACGCTTTTGGATCTTCTCAATTCTAAAAGAATGTAATTCGTAAAATAGATTCCATACTATACTGCAGTATTCAAGATGTGATCTGACAAATGCAAAAAATAGACATTTAAGAGTATGAGGATCTTGAAAGTCTTTCGAATTCCGCAATAAAAAACCAAGATCTGATTACCTTTGGCAACCAAAAACTCAATGTGTTTGCAAAAGCTAAGTTTTATGTCAAAAATAACTCCAAGATCTTTTTTGGAGCAAATAATGGACAAAGGGGTATTATCGATTACGTACGTAAAGGGAATTGGAGAGACGTGACGACAAAAAGAAAGGCTTTGACATTTAGAGACATTGAGATGAAGGTCATTGTCATTACACCAAATAGAAAGACATTTGAGGTCTTCTTGTAGAAGAATACAATCTTGAACTGAACGTATTGGTCGGAAGATCTTCAAATCGTCGGCAAACATAAGACACTGAGAACTCAAAAACAAGTCCGGAATGTCATTAATAAACAAAAGGAAGAGCAGAGGGCCCAGATGACTACCTTGAGGTACTCCAGAGGTGACATAAATTGGTGACGAGAGCATTTGGTTTATGCGAACATACTGGATACGATCCATAAGTAGGAATGAATCCACTTTAGGATATTGGAGTGAAATCCTAACGTAGTCAGTTTGGAAATTAATGTTCTATGGTTAACGCGATCAAATGCCTTAGCAAAGTCTGTATAAATTACATCACATTGCGAGCCATTCTCAAGGTAATTCAAGACAGTATTACAAAAAATTGAGAGATTTGTAGTAGTGGATCTGCCTGTAACGAATCCATGCTGAGACGGAGAGATAAATCTATTTAAGAGAGGTTGTAAAATCAATTCCTTTCTTTCTACACACACAGAACATTCTCTAATAATATGAAACGAAAACCACACCGCAGCCACAGATAACCATAGCAATAGTTAAAAAAAAAATAAATCAAACAATCAATACTTGTATGTATATGAATTTTGATTGAGGTCACGAAAGAGAAAAAACCAATTTTAATTTTAGTTTAAAATTACTTTTATTTATTTAGTACAGCAGTTCGTGCTGTTGCTTCCGCGATAACAATACCCTTGAGGCTTGTTGCCTTCTCTATTTATACTGTCTTGCAGGGCAGTTTAAATAGATCTATAACCAATAAGCGACACAATATAGATTGCTGTTACATGTGTGTTTGGTTGTTATCTCTTTTAGGGGTTGTTGGTGGTCTGATATAACACCTCCCCCCCTAGAGTCTTTTAAGGGTTGATATGAGACCGTTGGAAGATTTATTTTTACATTTTACATTACATTTTAACGTACTTATTATTGGTCTGTCATTTGAAACATACAATGATTATTACAGTTATTATTTTAAGGAATGCAACTATGGCCTCATCGAATGTGGGTAATTGTTAAAAATTAAATCGTTTGGTTTTGGTGCGTGAGGGCTTTCTAATATAACACCTCCCTCCTTAGAACCTTCTGAAGATTTAAAAGAAACCGTTGGAAGATTTACGTTAGTTATTACCTTTCTATTTTTTGTTTTACATTTGATAAGTAGTATTGTTGATATAATTATTATAATTATAATTATTAAAATAATTTGCTTGTGTTTTGAGTGTATTTCTATAATCTTTTCTGTATTTTTTATATGTTCATAATATAATTTTTATAAGGTTATATCTTTTGTTTCTTTTAGAGTTAGGTTTTTACTTATAATTGGGATGATTAATTCAGTTGAATATTATTTTCTATTGAATATTTTGTTATTTAAATAAATTTTACAATTCTCGAGTTTTATTAAGTAATTCCCCTCTATTGTTAAGTTCAAATTGTTACAAGTTTGATTTAGTGTTATTCTATTTCCAATTTCAATTATTTTGCTTTCGTTTGTATCGTTTTCATAATAACAAATCATTTTATCCTTAAAAATATTTTGAATACATTTATCTGTTATTTTAGTAAGATTTCGTATGTATGTATTTTGTAGGAAAATATAGTGCATTTTCGTATTTTAATACGTTATTACTTACAAATTTTATGGATTGTTTCAATGTGTTTGGAAAAGCTTGTAAATAGTATTTAGTAAATGCTTTAGTTGAATAATTTGGTATTTCTACGACAAATATGATATTATTTTTATAAGTGGCTAGGTTTAGTTTAATTTCTTTTAAGGCTTCAAAATTTATTTTAAATTGTGTTATATCTTCGTCTGAAAGGATATCTCTACTTAAGACGTTAAGTCTACCGGTTCATATGACATCTTTTATTTTTTCTATATTCGACAATACTTGGCGGATGCTGTCTTTTATTTCCATATCTAATTTTATTTTTTGAATCTCTTCATCATATATTCTATACTTGTCTACATATAAACGAAATTTGTCTTCTTTTGTGTTAAAATGTTCAGTGAGATATTTTATTTGATCGTCGAAATGTGTGTTTATGCTTATTTGGTTGTTTGAATTTTCTATAATATTATGTGCATTAGATTCTATTAAATTCAATCTATATTCTATACTTGATCGATCATCATCGTCCATAGTTCCGAAAAGGAAATGTAGACCGTTGCCTATGATATTTATTAAACCTCTTCTCGATCTTGTATGTGGGACTAAAGTATCGAATTGTTTTCTGGTATGAGTCATTCAATTTTGTATTTCTGAATTATGTTCGGGTAAGTGTCTGACTTGATTTTCTAAAGTGTGAATTAATTTCTCAAGTTTTGTTAGATTAATAATGTGTATCCTTGGTGATTTCCGTGATCTGGATGGACTGGCTCTGGATCTGGGTGATTATTAGTATTATCATTAAAATTGTCATTGTCAGTGATTTGGGTATCTGTAATTACAATTTTTTTTTTTTTCTAAATTGGTCCTTATGTAGAATTCTGTTTGGAATTTTTCTATATCTATTTCCTTCTTGGAGTATATATTTTTTATTAATGTTATTAATTACCTTCACCTCAGTGTGCCTTGGAGTCATTTTGTTTTTTATTTTTTCTGGAGCGGTGATTTTCGCGAATTTCTCGTCTATGTCTTCGTCCTTTCTGTTCTTATTAATTTTATTTAAAATTTTTATCTTTGTGTCTTCTATACGATTGAAAATCACTTTATTATCAACTTTCCCTAAGTGGATATCGATTGGTCTTTCCTTTGTTGTTAGGTGTATGGTTTTATTATAAACCTCTATTGTTTTGATCACAAGATCGACTGGACGTTTTGTATCAGCGAGCAGTCTTAAATGTTCGTTCAGGGTACTGTGGACTCTTTCTATATCTGAGTTCCCTGTGTGTCTATTTGCTGTGCAATAATGTAGTTGTATACCTAAATTCTCTAAATGGTTCTTCAGAGTTTCAGAGACAAAGGCATTCTCGTTATCAAATGTGATTTCTTCAGGAATGTTCATGTATGAAAATATTTTCGTTAAAGCATTTATCGCGTGTTTTATTTCTTATCATTTCTACTGCTGTGTATTTGCTGAATTTATCTATACAGGAAATGTACTTTAGGTTGCTGTTAATAAACCAGATGTCTATTTGATAGTGTTTATGAGGAGCTATGGGTGTGGCAGTTTTTTCATATGGCAGTTTTATGGGGTTTCTTTCGATTTTTTGGTTGCAGGTTGTTAATGAGTTTGTTTATTTTTTTTTTAAGGTTGGGTATATAATAATTTTTTGAGAGGTCAATATATAATTTCTCGATGCCTACGTGATTAAGTTCCTTGTGTTGTTTCAGAATGATTTCTGTTACTTCGTCGTTGTTGACGTCTATTAATAACTTCATACTTCTTTGAAGTATGTCTTTTGATGATTTGTTTTCTTCTTTCCATATTTCTTGGACTTTTTGAAATATGGCATCATCTTCAGTGTATATTCCATTTAGGGTTTTTGTATCGACTTCTGAAATAATATTTATTAAATCTTCTATTGTATAATTGTTTTTGCAGAATACAATTCTTCTTTTTCCTGTGTGTGGAAATAGAATCTTAGTTTCTTCATCATTTTCGTTGACTACTAGAACTATTTGGCGATTAAATAAGTTGATTGCTTTTTCACTGATTGGGATTAAGCGTGAGTTGTCTGACTCAGCGCTATGTTCAGTTTTATCATCATCTTCATCTTCGTTATTTAACATATTTATGTTGTTTCCTATTTTTATTCTTGATAAGGCATCTGTGATGTAGTTTTCTTTACCCTTAATATATTCCACTTTAAAGTTATATTCTTCTAATTTGATTTTCCATCTTTGTAATTTCGTGTTGGGTTCTTTCAAAGTTGAAAGCCAAACCAGTGGTCGATGGTCTCTTTTAATTGTGAATCTTCGTCAAAATAAGTAATGGCGATATTGATCTGTTGCCCATACAATCGCGAGCAATTCTTTCTCTATTGTACTGTAGTTACATTCGTGTTTGTTTAATCTTCGAGAAGCGAACGACAAAGGACCATGTGACTGTGATAAGACGGCTCCTATAGCAAAGTTGCTTGCGTCTGTGGTTAATGTAAACTCTTTCTATAGTCTGGGTGACGATTGAGTAGATCGTCTGATATGAGTGTTTTTATTTTATTAAATGCTTCTTGGTATTCTGGGTTATTTTTGTCGATAATTGCATTTTTCTTTAGACATATGGTAAATGGTTTTATTATACATGCGTAATCTGGAATGAATTTGACCTTGAACCCTGTTAGACCTAAGAAACTTTGTATTTCTTTTACAGTATTTGGTATGGGAAAATTTTCAATTGTTTTTATTTTATTTGGGTTAGGCTTAATACCATCTGGTGTTATAATGTGACCTAGGAATTCTGTCTCCTTCTTTAAAAATTCAGATTTGTTTAAAGATACTTTAAGATTTGCTTTCTTGAGAGTAATTAAAACTTTGCTTATCAAATCTATATGTTCTTGGAGGCTAGTGGAAAAGATGATTATATCGTCAAGGTATACGTAGCAAATTTTCCCTATGAATTCTTGTAAGACTTCGTTCATGAGTCTTTGGAATGTTGCTGGTGCGTTTTTTAAACCGAAAGGCATGCGCACAAATTCGTAATGGCCTGATTGTGTTGAAAATGCATTTTTTTCTATGTCCTTTTTATCGACCACTATTTGGTGAAACCTTTTTGTGAGATCTAATGTTGTAAAGTGATTACAATGTCCTAGTTTATCTAATATGCTATCTATGTTTGGATTGGTGTATTTATCTTCTTTAGTTTTTTTCATTCAGTTTTCTATAGTCAATGACTATTTTCCATTCTTTATTTCCCGTACTGTCCTCTTTCTTGGGGACTGCCCAAAGAGGAGCATTATATGGTGAAGTAGAATGTTGGATAATTCCTTGGTCGAGAATATAATTATAAAATTGGTATACATCCCCTTTGTATTGCGAATTTCTGAGATCGTCATACAACTGAAAACTGTTTTTAAAACCGCCAAAATTAAGAGTAAGCATTTGTTTTATATCTGACCAGCTGCTAAGATGGATGTGAATTTCAGTAAATTTACTTTTTAATATATTTATGCACATTCTTTGTGATTGGTTAGAATATTCGTTACGGGTAGGTATAATATCGTCTAGGTTACTTAAAAATATAGGTAAATCTTACCTACGTGAAGTTAGCGCGCACTTTTTCTAGAATGAAAAACGTGAAATGCAGTTCGATAGACATTCGTTTGTAGTTGTTTGTAGTGAAATTTTTTTCGTTTATAGTTCAACCGTTAGAAAGTTAGAAGCATTAGAAAAAAATTTCAGCGCGCACTTTTGAGCTTTTGAAATGAAAACCAACCAGTTGCATTCGAAATCGTTTGTAGTTGTTTGTAGTGAAATTCTTTTTTCCCAAAAATGGCTCATTTCGGAGATATAAGGACATTTGTGTTTCCATCTATAACTCCGAATTTCCATTAGACAGAATTTTTTTGAAATTACTGTTGCATTAAGCACATCCCAACTTAAATAACTGCATTTAAAATTTTTGAATTCACTCAAGCGTTACTTAATAAAACGCAATTAAAGTCAAAAAATGCATCATTTCACGTTTGCATCCATTGTATCGATTTCCCAACAACAACAAACCAACGGTAAACACATTTCCGCAAAGCATTTATCCGTGTCCATCGATATGAGTCATAATTTGTCAATTAGCAACAACAACCAAACAATAAATCCCGATTTTATCCAAGAATTTTTTCTATTCCTTTGAATAACCTTAAAAAACGACCACTTTTAAACAATTTATAGCAACAAAAACATATATTTTGCAAACTCTGTACTCCTGGCTATCTAACCCAATTCAAATGATTTGGTTTTATCACAAATAACAAGATTTTGATGCAACTTATGCAAACAGTAGTTTTTCATATAAACTCATATCAATATTTCGGTTATTAAGCAACTCAAAGTAGTAAAATATATTTTTTTCTAATGCTTTCTACTAGATGCTTCTAATGGAATAAAAAAATGTGATCTTTTTTTCATAGATAACGGTTTATTCAAAATATAAGAAAATGGGTGAAATCTTCCGCGCAACCCGATTTAAGGGGGCGGATATTTCAAATGCTGGGCAACTACAAACGACAAAAACTGGTTAGTTGGTAGAAAGCATGTATGCTCTATCTAATAAAACCAAAAATAGCCAATTTGTTCCAACCAAAGAGAATTTATATGCAATTTAAGCAGTCGACCTAAAACCCTCGTTATCTCCGAAACGGTATAAAGCCAAGTGATGAAATTTACTATTTTCAACAGTTTTCCACCTAACCAATCTAATAAAACACAAATTGTATCCATCCGCCTAACGGTTTACGATTTATATCAAATTTAAGCGAAATTGAAACTTAATTTTTTTTGTGAAGTTAGCGCGCACTTTTTCTAGAATGAAAAATGTGAAGTGCGGTTCGATAGACATTCGTTTGTAGTTGTTTGTAGTGAAATTATTTTCGTTTGTAGTTCAACCGTTAGAAAGTTAGAACCATTTGAAAAAAAAATTTCCAATCCCTTAAATCCGTATTATCTCCGAAACCGTAGCAAGCAGAGTGATAAAATTTTCTATTTTCGAAAGTGTTCCACTTCACTAATCTAATAAAATTCAAATTACGTCAATCGGCCTAACGGTTTATGATTTATTTGAAATTTAAGCAAATAAAGACCCCAATTTAAGGGGCTAATAACTCAAAAACTGTTAAACTACAAACGATGAAATTCTACATTTCTATTCTATACACCCTTTTTTACCTCTGATATAAAAAATAAGACAATCCGTCCAACAGACAACTTTTTATTCGCAATTTAAGGGAAGCCTCAATCGCTTAAAAGTGGGAAAAATGGGCACATTTTTAAGCGATTCGATATTTCCATTGCTAAAAGGCTATAAAGTATCAAATATGTTTTTTTCCAATGAAACTACCCTTCTCTTTCTAACAAAGTCATCAAAACTCATTTTCCACTAATGGTTAAAGTTTTTTTCGCAATTTAATTTTTGATAAATTCGGTTTAGATACCCATTTAAGCAACCCGATAACTCAAAAACTGTTTAACTACAAACGATGAAACTTCACATTTCTAATATACACACACTGTTTATTACATGCTATAAAATACAAGGTTGACCGCACAACTGGGTACTTTTTATTCCCAATTTAAGGGAAGTTTAAAATGGTCACAATTGCCCATTTTTAAGCGATCCGATATTTCCATTTCTAGGAAGCTGTAAAGGGTGAAATATGTTTTTTTTTCAATGAAACTACCAATCCCTTTCGAACAAAGTCATAAAAAGTAATTTGCCACTACCTGACAAGTTTTTTTCCCAATTAAATTTTTGATATTTTCGCATTTAAGCGACCGGATTATTCAACAACTGTGGAACTACAAACGCTGAAATTACACATATCTAATGTATGTAAATATCTTATCCAACAATATTAATAAGAAGATAATCCGCACTACTAGACACTTTTTATACACAATTTGAGGGAAGTCTGAAATGTGTTCAAATGCCCTTATTTAAGCAGTTCGATATTTCTAATGCGGAACAACTTCAAACACAAAACAATTATGTTTAATAATGCGTTGATTATCCTCTTTCTAATGACGTTAAAAAAGTACTTTTATTTAACAAAAAATATGTTATTTGCAGTTTATTCAACTACCGTGTGGCCTCATTTACTCGGTAGGATAGGTATATCAGAAACATACATACATAATTTCTTTACAATGTTTTTACATGTCTTTACATTTGTTTTGAAATTCAAAAGCGCTTTTCTAATACGAATTAGGAAAGGATGTGCATCACAATTAAAGAGTTTGTCTTTCTTCCGTCATCCTTGCATAGATCCAATGAGGTATGACCCAATCATACAAACAAAATGCAGGGCACATGAGTTTATTGCAGAGTAGATGTTTGGGGGTGTGACTATGATTGAACGCTAATGATCGTGTGTGGATGTGTGCATCGTTCCGTAAATGAATACTACTTCATTGACCGAGATTTTTTTAACCTTTGAAAGGAGAGGGAATGAAATAGAGTATTTAGTGTGACGTTAAGCAATTTGCGTCCTGTTTTTGTGGGAAGATACGATAGCAGTGATGGGACTTCTCCACTTAAGTGGTATTTCTACCACTTTTTACACTTTCGGAAATTAATCTACCAACCTGAACTCGAAATCTATCACCTTTTACTTATCGCTATTCGATAATAATATTTCTTTCCCATCATTGTATTAAATTGTGCTTACTTTTACCCATCCACACACAGCTATCAGTATACTTTTATCTGAGAATTGCATCAAAACTTCCAGTCCAGTACTCCATTTACTGCACTAATATTTCATTATTCGACTGTATTACTGCGATTGTGTTTCGCTATGTTTTAAATTTTTGTGTTTTTTGATGAGTTGAAGTTTTGTTATGGGTTTTTTTCTGTAATTATTTTTTATATTGATGCGTTTACCTCAAAAACTTTTTATTTTTAAATAATATCCGGAGCTATAGAAAGTGAAAATGCATAGATTCTTGGTTCTTTCAACAAGTAAAATGTAAATTAAATTTTCAATTGTGCTTTCTCCAATTTGCTTGCATTACTTTAGAGCAACTGCTCCCTTTTCACCATCATCTTCTCACGTGCCCGTGGCAAGGAAAACAGTTGTGAATACATCATCAGATTCATAAGAAGACGATTTTATTTTCTACCACTTTTCTACCACCTTTTTTTAAGGCTATCTATCACCACTTCGCGTTTCTCAAGTCCCATCACTGTGCGATCGGCATTGAGTAAGAAATGGTGGCTGCATGTGTGTAGAGTAGGTACAGTTATATTTTGTTATATCGAAAATGCTTAATGGGTGGAGGGTAGGCAATGTAATGTGATTGGCATCCACAATAATAAAGCCGCAAAAATTAATACCGAACTACATAGGTAGAACATATTTTTTTTTTAATAATTGCTAGGTATACACAGGTTTTTGTTGGATGTGAAAATGACACTTTACAATCTTTCATATTGATGTAAGAGAAACATAATTGGTCCATAGGCCCAATCGGTACCCATAGGTATACACACAGGATGTATATACATCTAGTATAGGTACCTACCTACTTTCGAATTAGCTTCAAATTTCTTTTCCATGAGCTTTTATATTTTGAGGATTGTAGGTAGGTAATTACATATAAATATACAATCTTCAAAAGTAACCAAAAAATAAAATAGGTATGTTGTATATATTTACCTACCTACAGCAACTTTTTTTTAAACATTTATGGCATATTTTTGTCTACCGATTGTCCATCAATATGAAAGATTGTAAAGTGTCATTTTCACATCCAACAAAAACCTGTGTATACCTAGCAATTATTAAAAAAAAAATATGTTCTACCTATGTAGTTCGGTATTAATTTTTGCGGCTTTATTATTGTGGATGCCAATCACATTACATTGCCTACCCTCCACCCATTAAGCATTTTCGATATAACAAAATATAACTGTACCTACTCTACACACATGCAGCCACCATTTCTTACTCAATGCCGATCGCACAGTGATGGGACTTGAGAAACGCGAAGTGGTGATAGATAGCCTTAAAAAAAGGTGGTAGAAAAGTGGTAGAAAATAAAATCGTCTTCTTATGAATCTGATGATGTATTCACAACTGTTTTCCTTGCCACGGGCACGTGAGAAGATGATGGTGAAAAGGGAGCAGTTGCTCTAAAGTAATGCAAGCAAATTGGAGAAAGCACAATTGAAAATTTAATTTACATTTTACTTGTTGAAAGAACCAAGAATCTATGCATTTTCACTTTCTATAGCTCCGGATATTATTTAAAAATAAAAAGTTTTTGAGGTAAACGCATCAATATAAAAAATAATTACAGAAAAAAACCCATAACAAAACTTCAACTCATCAAAAAACACAAAAATTTAAAACATAGCGAAACACAATCGCAGTAATACAGTCGAATAATGAAATATTAGTGCAGTAAATGGAGTACTGGACTGGAAGTTTTGATGCAATTCTCAGATAAAAGTATACTGATAGCTGTGTGTGGATGGGTAAAAGTAAGCACAATTTAATACAATGATGGGAAAGAAATATTATTATCGAATAGCGATAAGTAAAAGGTGATAGATTTCGAGTTCAGGTTGGTAGATTAATTTCCGAAAGTGTAAAAAGTGGTAGAAATACCACTTAAGTGGAGAAGTCCCATCACTGCTATCGTATCTTCCCACAAAAACAGGACGCAAATTGCTTAACGTCACACTAAATACTCTATTTCATTCCCTCTCCTTTCAAAGGTTAAAAAAATCTCGGTCAATGAAGTAGTATTCATTTACGGAACGATGCCCACATCCACACACGATCATTAGCGTTCAATCATAGTCACACCCCCAAACATCTACTCTGCAATAAACTCATGTGCCCTGCATTTTGTTTGTATGATTGGGTCATACCTCATTGGATCTATGCAAGGATGACGGAAGAAAGACAAACTCTTTAATTGTGATGCACATCCTTTCCTAATTCGTATTAGAAAAGCGCTTTTGAATTTCAAAACAAATGTAAAGACATGTAAAAACATTGTAAAGAAATTATGTATGTATGTTTCTGATATACCTATCCTACCGAGTAAATGAGGCCACACGGTAGTTGAATAAACTGCAAATAACATATTTTTTGTTAAATAAAAGTACTTTTTTAACGTCATTAGAAAGAGGATAATCAACGCATTATTAAACATAATTGTTTTGTGTTTGAAGTTGTTCCGCATTAGAAATATCGAACTGCTTAAATAAGGGCATTTGAACACATTTCAGACTTCCCTCAAATTGTGTATAAAAAGTGTCTAGTAGTGCGGATTATCTTCTTATTAATATTGTTGGATAAGATATTTACATACATTAGATATGTGTAATTTCAGCGTTTGTAGTTCCACAGTTGTTGAATAATCCGGTCGCTTAAATGCGAAAATATCAAAAATTTAATTGGGAAAAAAACTTGTCAGGTAGTGGCAAATTACTTTTTATGACTTTGTTCGAAAGGGATTGGTAGTTTCATTGAAAAAAAAACATATTTCACCCTTTACAGCTTCCTAGAAATGGAAATATCGGATCGCTTAAAAATGGGCAATTGTGACCATTTTAAACTTCCCTTAAATTGGGAATAAAAAGTACCCAGTTGTGCGGTCAACCTTGTATTTTATAGCATGTAATAAACAGTGTGTGTATATTAGAAATGTGAAGTTTCATCGTTTGTAGTTAAACAGTTTTTGAGTTATCGGGTTGCTTAAATGGGTATCTAAACCGAATTTATCAAAAATTAAATTGCGAAAAAAACTTTAACCATTAGTGGAAAATGAGTTTTGATGACTTTGTTAGAAAGAGAAGGGTAGTTTCATTGGAAAAAAACATATTTGATACTTCATAGCCTTTTAGCAATGGAAATATCGAATCGCTTAAAAATGTGCCCATTTTTCCCACTTTTAAGCGATTGAGGCTTCCCTTAAATTGCGAATAAAAAGTTGTCTGTTGGACGGATTGTCTTATTTTTTATATCAGAGGTAAAAAAGGGTGTATAGAATAGAAATGTAGAATTTCATCGTTTGTAGTTTAACAGTTTTTGAGTTATTAGCCCCTTAAATTGGATCTTTATTTGCTTAAATTTCAAATAAATCATAAACCGTTAGGCCGATTGACGTAATTTGAATTTTATTAGATTAGTGAAGTGGAACACTTTCGAAAATAGAAAATTTTATCACTCTGCTTGCTACGGTTTCGGAGATAATACGGATTTAAGGGATTGGAAATTTTTTTTTCAAATGGTTCTAACTTTCTAACGGTTGAACTACAAACGAAAATAATTTCACTACAAACAACTACAAACGAATGTCTATCGAACCGCACTTCACATTTTTCATTCTAGAAAAAGTGCGCGCTAACTTCACAAAAAAAATTAAGTTTCAATTTCGCTTAAATTTGATATAAATCGTAAACCGTTAGGCGGATGGATACAATTTGTGTTTTATTAGATTGGTTAGGTGGAAAACTGTTGAAAATAGTAAATTTCATCACTTGGCTTTATACCGTTTCGGAGATAACGAGGGTTTTAGGTCGACTGCTTAAATTGCATATAAATTCTCTTTGGTTGGAACAAATTGGCTATTTTTGGTTTTATTAGATAGAGCATACATGCTTTCTACCTACTAACCAGTTTTTGTCGTTTGTAGTTGCCCAGCATTTGAAATATCCGCCCCCTTAAATCGGGTTGCGCGGAAGATTTCACCCATTTTCTTATATTTTGAATAAACCGTTATCTATGAAAAAAAGATCACATTTTTTTATTCCATTAGAAGCATCTAGTAGAAAGCATTAGAAAAAAATATATTTCACTACTTTGAGTTGCTTAATAACCGAAATATTGATATGAGTTTATATGAAAAACTACTGTTTGCATAAGTTGCATCAAAATCTTGTTATTTGTGATAAAACCAAATCATTTGAATTGGGTTAGATAGCCAGGAGTACAGAGTTTGCAAAATATATGTTTTTGTTGCTATAAATTGTTTAAAAGTGGTCGTTTTTCAAGGTTATTCAAAGGAATAGAAAAAATTCTTGGATAAAATCGGGATTTATTGTTTGGTTGTTGTTGCTAATTGACAAATTATGACTCATATCGATGGACACGGATAAATGCTTTGCGGAAATGTGTTTACCGTTGGTTTGTTGTTGTTGGGAAATCGATACAATGGATGCAAACGTGAAATGATGCATTTTTTGACTTTAATTGCGTTTTATTAAGTAACGCTTGAGTGAATTCAAAAATTTTAAATGCAGTTATTTAAGTTGGGATGTGCTTAATGCAACAGTAATTTCAAAAAAATTCTGTCTAATGGAAATTCGGAGTTATAGATGGAAACACAAATGTCCTTATATCTCCGAAATGAGCCATTTTTGGGAAAAAATAATTTCACTACAAACAACTACAAACGATTTCGAATGCAACTGGTTGGTTTTCATTTCAAAAGCTCAAAAGTGCGCGCTGAAATTTTTTTCTAATGCTTCTAACTTTCTAACGGTTGAACTACAAACGAAAATAATTTCACTACAAACAACTACAAACGAATGTCTATCGAACTGCACTTCACATTTTTCATTCTAGAAAAAGTGCGCGCTAACTTCACAAAAAAAATTAAGTTTCAATTTCGCTTAAATTTGATATAAATCGTAAACCGTTAGGCGGATGGATACAATTTGTGTTTTATTAGATTGGTTAGGTGGAAAACTGTTGAAAATAGTAAATTTCATCACTTGGCTTTGTACCGTTTCGGAGATAACGAGTGTTTTAGGTCGACTGCTTAAATTGCATATATATTCTCTTTGGTTGGAACAATTTAGCTATTTTTGGTTTTATTAGATAGAGCATACATGCTTTCTACCAACTAACCAGTTTTTGTAGTTTGTAGTTGTCCAGCATTTGAAATATCCGTCCCCTTAAATCGGGTTGCGCGGAAGATTTCACCCATTTTCTTATATTTTGAATAAACCGTTATCTATGAAAAAAAGATCACATTTTTTTATTCCATTAGAAGCAACTAATAAAAAACATTAGAAAAAAATAGATTTCACTACTTTGAGTTGCTTAATAACCGAAATATTGATATGAGTTTATATGAAAAACTACTGTTTGCATAAGTTGCATCAAAATCTTGTTATTTGTGATAAAACCAAATCATTTGAATTGGATTAGATGGCCAGGAGTACAGAGTTTGCAAAATATATGTTTTTGTTGCTATAAATTGTTTAAAAGTGGTCGTTTTTTAAGGTTATTCAAAGGAATAGAAAAAATTCTTAGATAAAATCGGAGTTTATTGATTGGTTGTTGTTGCTAATTGACAAATTATGACTCATATCGATGGACACGGATGAATGCTTTGCGGAAATGTGTTCACCGTTGGTTTGTTGTTGTTGGGAAATCGATATGATGGATGCAAACGTGAAATTATGCATTTTTTGACTTTAATTGCGTTTTATTAAGTAACGCTTGAGTGAATTCAGAAATTTTAAATGCAGTTATTTAAGTTGGGATGTGCTTAATGCAACAGTAATTTCAAAAAAATTCTGTCTATTGGAAATTCGGAGTTATAGATGCAAACACAAATGTCCTTATATCTCCGAAATAAGACATTTTTGGGAAAAAAGAATTTCACTACAAACAACTACAAACGATTTCGAATGCAAGTGGCTGGTTTTCATTTCAAAAGCTCAAAAGTGCGCGCTGAAATTTTTTTCTAATGCTTCTAACTTTCTAACGGTTGAACTACAAACGAAAAAAAATTCACTACAAACAACTACAAACGAATGTCTATCGAACTGCATTTCACGTTTTTCATTCTAGAAAAAGTGCGCGCTAACTTCACGTAGGTGGTTCCAGCTGCTGATGCTGTTCCCATTCGATTGAGAGTAAAGATTGTTTTTGTTCGTCTTCTTTGCGTTCATTATTCCCTGCTTCGTTTGTAGATCAGAAAACCTTACACAGACGCACAGTGGGGCAAGATACCTGCAAAACTGGAAACAATTCATTTGAAGGGCTAGCGGTTTTGAAAATATTTTTTTTTATGATAAATAGTTAGATGTAAATAAAAAATAGACATTTGAGTTTAGGCAGCTTTATTTAATTTTTTGAATTATGTTTTTTGAACTTAGAAACAAGAAAACACTTAAAACAAATCTAAAGAAATTAATTTTTTCGTATTTCATATTTTGAAGCTACATAATTATGTGTATTAAAAAACAAATAAATTAGATCGATATTTTTTCAATTTATTTACATACATATGTATATGTTTGCTTAGTGAAACTAAAATTCGGTTTCATTTGAAGAACAATTACTCGCACTTTCATCGCTTATGTTGGTGTTGGAGTTCTCAGAAGAAAAAACACTTGGTGCAATGATAAAGTCGTAAGCTTCTTTTGGAAATGATTTGAGCTTTTTTCTGGGTAGTTGTCAGTAGCTCGTAATAAGTGGATCTGATGTAGTTAACATTAAATTGAAAACATCTTCATTACATTTTTTGCGAGAACATTTCCTTGAAAAGCCCTCGCGGTATTTTTTGAAGTCTTTATTTCTGGCTTCCTGTGCTTCTTTTGAAAGTTGGCCTATTAGAAGAAGTGCAGTAGAAATCACATTTGGACCATGTATTAAAAGCTTATGTACAGTTGGAGGCATGTAGTACTAAGGGTATAAATTGACAAAGTGTTTGGCTGTATCGAGTGTGAACACTTTAAACTTCTCAATATTTATATCATAGCCACTTGGAATCGCTACCAATACAATATGCAATTTTTCAATAAGTATCTTATCGATACCCAAGATTTCAGATACCACATCTGCCAAAAAATCGCCTAGCAGTGTTGCCGTCATTTAAATTTCCGAATCCAGGCTTAGGTTGGTCAACAATTAGACCCATACGATTTCGGAACTCCTTTTGTATTCGATCCTTATTTGCTGCTACAATAAGTTTATCTTCATTACGAACTTGCCACCTTTTTACTGGAACTATATAGCCTACATGTAAAAGATACTCAAAAACTCGAATCCAGCAGTGCAGCACTGACAAACCAAACTTCAATGCACTGGGATTGAAGGGCATAAGCAGCAAGTTCTCGATATTGTTGAAGGCAGATATAGCAACGCTGAGAGGAGACGGTATCTGTCAAAGCGTTGCAAACCTTCCCGTCAACCATTGCAAAGACGAGTTTATGTGCTACTTCAACTACTTTTTCTTCTACATTAACTACTGAATGGCAAAGACTCTGAATTTGAGCATCTATGTTTTGCTTTTCAGATACCGTAACTCGTGCTGATTCTTTGGCATATTAAATTTTTATCGGACGGCAGTACCTGGTTGAAGAAGGTCTGGGATTTTGCCATATGACATCTTTTTCTTCCGAGCTCTCACAAACCAATTGAAGGGGTACCACAGAACTTATGAGCACACTTGAGTCATCAGCATCCATTCCAACAGATTTCTGCTTATAAGAACTGTGTCCAGAACTGCCATCGAATCCCCACTTAGAAATCAAGCACAAATTGCGTAATTTCTGTGCTTTCAATGTAAATAATACTTCTTTTTGAGCTTCAATCAAGCGTTCCACGGTATGGTTCATCAAAGCTTGGACCGTAACTTCAGCTACAGTATCTGTTACATGAATGTCTTCCCTTTTCGGAGAACACCTTATTTTTGCAGCTTGAACAATTTTGTAAGAAGGGAACCTTTCAGTGTCTTTAGCTCGAATAACATTGATTGTTGTCTAGTTAGCTTGGCCTCGACTACGGTTGACAGTGCTTCTTCCCCTGACATCTGCTGAGTTCGTTGATCTTCTTTACAGAGGGCATTTTTATATCTAATTGCGCGCTGAGGTGAACGCACTAGCTCCTCTACCAATTTTGCTGCAACTGTATGACCCGCTGCTCTCAAACTTACCTTTGTGGCAAACCATAATTGTGAAGTTGGCATCTCTTTTCGCATCCTTTCCGTTTTGAGACGTTTGCTTCGATCGCTGCTTTCTTCAAACGATTTCTCTGGGCGGCCACCTAACTGTTTTAATGGGACTACTTTATCAAGGAGTTTAAGGCCAATCGATGTCTGCAGCCAAGACTCATTTTGTTTTTTAAAACGTTTTTCATTCCTGCCAGCTTTTAGACATTTTTCCGTATATCTTATTCCAAAGTTGACAGTTGGGTGTTGTGGGGTGCGCACCTCTTTGTAAACTTCTTTATTTCAATTTTTCCCAAAATGAAGTGCTCAATTTGTTCCGAAAAAATTGAAAGAAATTGTACCACCAAAATCTCTTGTAGTGACTGCTTGGGTTTTTTTCATATCTCTTGTGTGAATATCACTGTTCAAGATGCAGAATTTATTCTAGTTTCTGGAAAACCGTTTCGTTGCGACGCAGATCTATGCGGATGCCCGATCCAGTGTATCACAACAACAACAAGCACTGCGAACCTTTACTCAAAAGTACACCGTCTTCTTCTAACTCAAAACAAACTCAAAAAGTGAGTAGCGATGGTCAATCAGCAGCAGCAGATAAACAAAAAGATGAAAGTGAAACCGAATGCACCCTTCAAATGATTTATTTGAAGCTATCCAACTTAGAGGACACTAACAATCGTTTCCTTACATCGATCAATGAGCTACGGGCAGAAAATGCAGAACTAAAAGTCAAGGTTGAATCTCTGGAGAATAGACTCAATTGGCAACAACAGCACCTTCTTAGTGATTGCATTGAAATTGTTGGTGTACCAAACGTCAGCGACAATAATGCAATTGACAAGGCCAAGCAAGTCTTCCAAAATGCTTTGGCAATTGATGTTCCCAACGCCAAAATTGAGAGATGTTTTGTGAAGAAATTGCGAAGCAAAGGAGAAAAAAACAGCTCTTCGGAAAAAACAATCATCTGTGTGAAGTTCTCTGACCTCTCTACAAAACGGAAAATAATGAGCGAGAAGGCGAAGAAGAAAAAAAACCTTAACTTTACCGTGTGTGGGTTCAACGGGAGCGACAGCAGCAGCAGCAAGGGAACCAATATTTTCCTCAATGATGCACTCACGAAGTACACTCAGGCTCTCTTCATTCAGACAAAAAATGTAAAAAAGCGAAAAAATTATAAATATGTGTGGTTCAAAAACAATCAAATACTTTTGAGGAAGGTCGAGGGTGGAGAAGTCATCTCAATTAGATCGTTTAATGATCTTGCACTTATTTAGTGCTCTGTTACTGTTTACTCTTTTATTTTCTCAAAATGAATATTGATGATGATATTATTATTAATGATGACTTTTCCATTCTCGATCTCAGTAGCACAAACTGTGATAATGTTTTTACAAATAGCTCATACGGTAATAACAAACTCTTTGTTGTCCACCAGAATGTTAGAAGTTTGAGAGAAAACTTTTCATCTCTTGTTACCCACCTTGATTCCTTCTTAAGCATTCCAGATATTGTTATTGTGTCTGAAATTTGGATTTACGGCTTCGAAAACCATTTACCGGGTTTTAATTTCTTTGCGAACCCAAATGAAAATTACGCTGCAGGTGGTGTTGGGTGTTTTGTAAATGAGAAGTATGTAGTTAATGAAGCGAAGAGTGTCGATTTCACTAGTGCTGATGTTCTAAAAGTTTCTATTGAAATTAATCATATAGATTATGTGTTTTTATGTGTATATAGACTGCATATGTTTAATGTTGTGGCGTACGTAGAAGAATTTTCTTGTCTTTTAGAAAACTTAAAATCTAAAAATTTAATTATTTTGGGTGATTTTAATCTCAATATATTAGATAGGAGCGAAACTGTCTCTAATTACTTAGACCTTCTGGCATCTCATGGTTTGGAATGCTTCTTAAACAAACCTACTAGGATGGTGTCCGGAAAGTGTTTAGATCATATTTGTGGACGTCTCACAAATTTCACAATAAATTCCTGCGAGAAGTGCATATTTGACTTAAAAATTACTGATCACTCAATGACAGGGCTATTGATAAACACTATACCCTACAAAAAAGAAAGTCGAAGTGAAAACTCCCCTAATAAAATTTCAAAAATCGACTTCAGTAAGCTCCGAAACAATCTTCTTTATGAGTTTTGGGATGATATTTACTTGGAAAGTGATGCTTCTGCATCATATGCAATGTTTATAGATTCCCTTAACAAACATATTTCAGATTGCACTTTCATAGTGCCCCAGAAAAAACTTCTTAAAAGACTCAAACCATGGATTACCAGGCAACTTATAAAGAAAGTTAAGGTAAAAAATAAGTTAAGAATCAAGTATTCTAAGCATCCCAATAACATCAGGTTGAGAAATAGATATAATAAATTGTGCTCTGAGCTTAAAAAAGAAATTCCTCTGTGCCGAGATAATTATTATCGTGAAAAATTAATTTTTGCTAATGGAAATTTAAAAAGTGAATGGCAGGTAGTCAACAGTATTTTGAAGCAGTCTTCCGGTACTAAACAACCTACTGTAATTCATGTCAATAACTGTGAAGTTTCCGATAAACTTGTTATTGCTAACGCTTTTAACAGTTACTTTACCTTTACCAACTACACAACTAAGTTGCACTTTGTGTTCTGATAATTTTAGAGAATCATCACAAACAAACAGTTTTGCCTTTCAGCCTATAACGGCTCTGGAAGTCTTTAAGGCTATTGGTGCTCTAAAAAATTCTAATGCCTGTGGTTTTGATGGCATCTCTGGTATAATTTTAAAACAGATTGGCTGCCTCGTAGTTGACGTGCTAGCAGTCATTTTTAATCGTAGCATTTTTTCAGGAGTTTTTCCTGAGGTTCTTAAATGTGCGGACGTAGTTCCTCTTTACAAAAAAGGCTCAGCAAGGGATATGAGCAACTATAGGCCAATTTCACTTCTCCCTGTAATTAGCAAAGTTTTTGAAAAAATTGTAAAGGAGAGGATAGTATCTTTTTTAAATATGTCCAAGTTTTTTAGCCCGGTGCAATTTGGTTTTCAAAAGGGAAAATCAACTGAAGATGCCCTTCTTGATTTCTGCTCTCGTGTTTTCTCAAATCTTGATGGCAAAAAGGTTACTGCAGCCTTATTTGTAGATATTACAAAAGCCTTCGATATGGTTAACCACAATATCTTGTTGAGGAAACTAGAAGAAGCTGGATTTCGTGGCTTAATGCTGGATTGGCTTAGGTCTTACCTTTCAAATAGGTCCCAAAGAGTAAAGATTGGTGGAATGAGGAGCGAAATTCAGTTTCTCGATTTGGGAGTACCTCAAGGTTCTGTGCTCGGACCCATTCTTTTTCTAATTTATATTAATTCACTGTTCGACCTCAACTTCAAGGGCTCACTTACTGCCTTCGCAGATGATGTAGGCTGTTCTTACGGCTCTGACAGTGTTTTAAACTTAGTATCTGACATCAACTGGGATCTTAATTTACTAAGGATCTGGTTCACCGAACATGGTTTGAGCATTAGTTCTAAAACCAAAATTATGGTTTTTAAATTATCCACTATAGCAGGAACCAATCCAGAAGTTTATTTTCACGCACCGGAGTGTCAAAAATACAAACTGGTAGGCTGCACATGTTTTCCCGTTTTATGTTCCTCTACCTTTTGTAGCTCTTCTAGTTGCAGTAATAAGTGTTTTTTAGTTGAAAAGGTGGATGAGTTTAAGTACTTGGGCCTCACTATTGATTCGCGGATGAGTTTTGCAAACCATACTGAGTCATTAAGGAAGTATCTTCGTTGCACTCTTAGACATTTTTTTTACCTAAATAATATTTGCTCTAAAAAACTTCTAAGTATTATTTACTACGGGATTTTCCATTCGAAGCTTCAATATGGTATTACGTGTTGGGGAGGTGCATACATGAATAAAATTCAGCCTCTGTTAATTCTGCAGAAAAATGTATTGAGAAAAATATGCCGCAAACACCGTCGACATCCAAGTTATTCATTGTTTCATGTTATGAAAATTCTTCAAGTCCGGCATTTATATTGTTTTAAAGTGTTGAAAACGTTCTTTATGAAATCAGGTAACCCTAATTGCAGATTAATTTCTGATCACAATCTACGTAGAAACTTTTTTAATGTTGTATCTGTACCCTTTGCTCGTACCACTGCTTTTCGTAATTTTTATTTGGTTTCATCTTGCCGCCTATTTAATAACCTCCCACAATCTATCAGAGCATTAACTTTTTCTGGAAAGCTTGTAAAATGTTTAAGGCATTGGCTTTTAAATCTTGATTTTGCTAGTTTAGATTCCATCCTTTTCGACATTCTGGTGTAACTTTTATGCTTTTATCGATTTATTTTTTTTGAATTTATATAATTTGTAAATGTATCTTTATCTTTTTTATGTATAATTGCTTTTAAGGGCCACCCCACCCATAATTAAATCTATTAAGTGGTCTATTGAAGTGGCATTTGACACTATTTTAATACTTAAAGTATAACAAATAAAAAATGTCACTTAAATTATTTCTTGAATTCTGTAATTTAAAATCAAATGTAAAATATTGCGAACTAGTATTGTATTATATTTGAATTCTTATGAAATAAATTTGTATCAATCTATCTATCTAAATCTAATTGAGCAATTGCATGATGTAGCTCTTTAACATTAATATTATGGTGGCCTTCAAGGTGTCCCTTCCAAAAATTTAATTTCTTCTTCCAGCTTTTGAAGTCCCGATTCCTTCATGATGTTAAACCACTCCATCCTTGTGTAAAACAAATCGTTTGACTGCGAACCTACGCGAAAATAACAACTTTTAAGAAAAATACGCAAATTAAAAAAACACTTTTGCTAAAGTGGTCTACAGGGAAAAACTGAATAAAAAAATGGAGCACATGTATTCACCGGTTTTTTTTTTCATTGCATAGACAAGATGTTAAGCTTTATACTTTACTAGGTTCGCCCAGTGCTCGAAAATCGACCACACATTTTTTTTTATATCATTACTATATATGTAGATAAAGAGTGCACAAATGGATTCACACGATTCAATTCATTAGATATAGAATGCATCAAATCACGATCACAGTCACGATTAGACTGTTTTAAGATTTAATCGGTATTGGTTGGCAGTATCAACGTCATAGAAATATAACTGTGCATAGGAAGGTTGATTACCGTACAAAGAAACAGTCAAAGGCCCCATTCTATGATAAAACGTATCATGAATTTTAAAGTGATAAACACCTTGCGTGACATTTTGTGAGACTTTTGCTTCTGAGGAAATTATTGCAAAGGCAGAATTGTAACTGCGAATATTAGCAAAATAATTATTCGCACGGTTTTTATCAGTTTGATCGAAGGTCATAATATAGCTTATTTATGAAAGCGTTCTGACTTAAAGGCGGTATGAACACTTTTCCTTTATGACAGCAAGAAGTAAAAATATTTCGATCCTTACCAGTCGTCTCTGAACTAAAATGTATCGCATTACAAAGAACACATCGTACATTCATCAAACCATTTATGCTATCAGTATTTCTCTCTGAAATTTGCATCAGCAAAAACTTCCAGTCCAGTACACCATTTACTGCGCTAAAATTTCTGTATTTGACTGTATTTGTGAGAGGGTGTTTTGCTATGTTTGGATATTTTGTGTTTAATGATGAGTTGAATCTATGACGTTTTTTTAGTAGTTTCAAAAACTTTTAATTTTCAAATAATATTTAGAACTATTGGAAGTGAAAATACGTAAATTCTTGGTTCCTACAGCAAGTTAGTGTGCTTTCTCTAACGCTTGCATTATTTTAGTGCAAGTGGAACATTTTATTTTCTACCACTTTTCTACCACCTTTTTTTTAAGGCTATCTACCACCATTTCGCTTTTCTCAAGTCCCATCACTGGACCGGAAGCCAAATCAGACTAATGCAACCACTCCTGCGCATAACTTCTCTCCCTCATTCGCTTAACACAAACGAACACGACACGCATTCATACGCCACGCCCCCACATGCCAAACACTTTCGTTTCGGTGAGGTGGCTCAGTGGCTGCTCTATGTATAGTGCTACACTATACAAATAAGGTCAATAATAATAGCATAGCAACGCATACGCATATAGAAACGTTCTCTGTGTATGATTCTCTTTTTTATACCCTCCAGAGGAAGGTATATTCACTTTGCCAATACATTTGTAACGCAAAGAAGGAGTCACCGGAGACCTCATAAAGTATATATATTCTGAATCAGGATCACATTCTGAATCGATTTAGCCATGTCCGTCTGTCTGTCTGTCTGTCTGTCTGTCTGTCTGTCTGTCTGTCTGTCTGTCTGTCTGTTGAAAGCACGATAGCGCCCAAAGTAATTGACGTAGGTGAATGAAATTTGGTGAAAAGACTTCTTTTTATCGGCGTCAGGTTGGTATTGAAAATGGGCTATGTCGGTCAAGTAGTTCTGGTACCTCCCATACAAAACCAATATTGGACCCATGCCTCTCTGTCTGTTGAAAGCACGATAGCGCCCAAGTAATTGACGTAGGTGAATGAAATTTGGTGAAAGGACTTCTTTTTATCGGCGTCAGGTTGGTATTGAAAATGGGCTATGTCGGTCAAGTAGTTCTGGTACCTCCCATACAAAACCAATATTGGACCCATGCCTCTCTCTCTGTTGAAAGCACGATAGCGCCCAAAGTAATTGACGTAGGTGAATGAAATTTGGTGAAATCACTTCTTTTTATCGGCGTCAGGTTGGTATTGAAAATGCGCTATGTCGGTCAAGTAGTTCTGGTACCTCCCATACAAAACCAATATTGGACCCATATGTCTCTCTGTCTGTTGAAAGCACGATGGCGCCCAAAGTAATTGACGTAGGTGAATGAAATTTGGTGAGAGAACTTCTTTTTATCGTCGTTAGGTTGGTATTGAAAATGGGCTATGTCGGTCAAGTAGTTCTGGTACCTCCCTCACAAAACCAATTTTGCATGACTTGTATGCAGTGGAGGGTATCAAAGCATCGGCTAGGCCGATGATAACACTTTTACTTGTTTAATTTCTGATTCATACAATAGAAGGAGACAGTCACAGGACTTCGACTGAGCGAAAGAAAAATGTGACTTATCCAATTACCCATACCCACCCCTGCGCATATACTTTTCTCTCTTTCTTTGCTTAACTCCCATCATTCAAACGTGACATTCGCCGCACAGATAGCGAAGCTATAAAGCTATCTTTCTTTGTATGTTTACAATGTTGTTGTTGTAACCAAGGTAATTTAAAAACATTATTTTACCTATTTTGCAATAACTTTTTTGAAATTATAATTCTTTTCGACCGATCTATGAGCTGTACGCTTCAATTTGGTAAAAAAAAAAATTCAATTTTACTTCATTAAATAGGGTAAATATGTTCTGAAAGAAATTGGGTCGGCGATTAATATAGTGGATATATAGCGTGTGATACTTTACTTTTGCTTTAGCAATTGAAAAAAATACACTTAATTTCCTCCAAAATTGAATACACATTTATTCACAAAAATAAAAAAATTATTTTTATAGTTTTTACCTAAAATTTAATTTTGAAAGTTAGTACATACTTGAAGCTTTCGGTTCCATATTAATGTTTAACTTTCACTTAATTTGTAAAAAAATACAGCTATGCAAACACTTGCCAATTCAATTACACGTTGCAAGACGAACTGAATTGCTAATCTCAATTAGACTGTACGAAGTGACAAAGCAACTTAAAAACATAACTGTTTTTGCAAATGATGCATTGGAATGTATATTAACGCAAAAACAACTTTGTACACTCATCTCTCTCAATTCATTTTTGGAGTTGTTTCCGACTTCGTCAGCCTACCCCACTGTGAGACGATGGATTTAGTAACAGAGGAGGAGACCGACTTTAAGTCGACAATGGCTAGTTGAGGTGTCGAGCATTTGACGTTTCGGCCTCATTGTCTCGTGGTGGTTTCGTATGTCGGTGGTTTTCTTCGCTGCCTTGTTTTTGTGCTGTGTTTTTGTGTTTTTTCCGTATTCGCGTTCCAAATGTCCTGTGCCTTGTTACCAGTGATTGAGAATATTGTTGTGACTTCATCCTTGAAGTTAAATGATCATATTCCAATCACTGGTCTAATGTGTAGACATTGATTGCATCAACGATTGCATTAAGGAGTCGTTCTTTTGTTTTGGAACCAAAACTTTAAGAATTTGGTTTTGTTTGGTGTACATTGGTCGTTTGTTTTACCTTGTGAAAAATTTCCGAGATCTCCAGGTTGAGAATTTTCCGGTGGAATTTTTTCTCTATTTTCTCATAGAAACCGAATGATTCCTGACTAGAGAAATGGAGTTTGGTGTTGTTGGTTAAATGTTGAATATGATTAGGTGTAAAGCCATATTTTCCGCATGCTATAGAAATCTACAATTTGTTTTCAATTGTCCTAACTCCTCTTGAGTGTTACTGTATTGTTTCAAGTTATTGCAGACATCTTCTCCATATATTTAATATGTTGGTAGTAGTTTCTCATGATTGTTAATTCGGCAAGCCGTCCGAAGTGAATATTGTAGATAAAGTTCTTGACCAATTTTATGTGTATATATGATTTGTGGAAATGGTTCTTGCCGTCGGCTTTTTTGGTCAGAGGCGATTGAATGAAACTATATTATTTCATTGCTTTGTCCCTACGTTTCGGCAGGGATCGCTGCCTTCTTCAGGGTATCTTTATTGGGAAACATAAATTATTAAGAAATACAAAGATGGAGATGACGTTAAACTGACAAGATTTAAAAAAGTTAAAGTGCTTAGATAAAGAACAATGATTTGAAATTAAGCACAACGTTTAAAACAAAAATAGTAAAAAACCAAATCAACAAAACTGACACACTTTACGTGTAACACATCAATTGAAGTTAAGTCTAGTATTAGGTTTCTCTATCAACTAGAGAGCTATATATAGGAAATATATTTTGTATGTCCTCTTTTCGGTTCATGTTATTCCTGTTGTTCATTACGTGTAGCGTATCAAGTGTATACCGTTTCGAGGTATGTCTCTCCGTCTGAAGCACAGTTGGGTTGTCAAAGTCTGGGTTATGACTAGCTTGAATGAAGTGGTTAGCCAGTGCCGCTTTTCCCCCGTTTTTTGACTTGATGTCCGAACGGTGATTGGACATTCTTTGGGACAAGAACTGTTTTGTTGTATCGATGTAGCAAAGGTTACAACTGTCATTGGTGTTACCTTAGCAGTTAATTTTGTACACAACATCAGTATATTTATGCTTCTCAGTTGTGGGTTTAAGCTGGGAGAACGAAAATACCAGAGTCTGATTCGGCTTAAACGCTATGCTACGGCCCTTGGAACGGCTGCTGATCATTTGTTTAAAGTTCTCGGCGGAGACAGAAAATTAAATTTGCAAGCCCAGACAAAAGAATTTGAAGTGAAAATGTTAAAAAAATATAAAAAAAAAAAACAAAAAGGAAAAGAGACAAAGAATATCAGACATTGACGCTGAACAATTACGGGAATATTCGGCGACGCACATAAAATTGTGGTTGGGGATATGAACACCGAAACGCGAGTTGTTGCTATTGCATGCCGTCCCCGAGATGCAAAGAGGTAATTTTCCTTTGCCCACACAATCAGACGAAGAAAAAGACGAAAAAGCAGACGACGCCAGTATTAACCCAGACGAAGCAGCAGATGGTGGTTGGGTGTTGTGTGAATAGGGATGGGCATCTGATTGGCATCAACTTGGCGATGTCCAGTGTCGCAACTATCTCACACTCACCAATTGTGCTTATTTTACCTCCCCGTGGTCACCACCGGGTACTGGTCTATGTCCACCCGGACTTGACTTGCTAAACTTATAAGCGCGAGTGTTGAACACGAAGAAAATAGCAACACTATAATGCTCTGTCGGATTGACTGTCTGTTCGAGTCTCAGAAGTCTAACATGAGCCCCTCAGAAAGAGGACGTACGGCGGATGAATTTACATAGCTGAATCAACGGTGGCGTCAACAGTCAACATGGCAGATACCTCAATGGGCTACTCTGACGTATTTGGAGCTGAGGTCATTGAGGATTTTCAACACTAGTCAGGGTGTTGAAATAGAGATGGTGGCGGAAGAGCCCTTAATGGGTCAACGGCAGCTCTCACATCCCCGCAGCGGGTTACTGACTCCGGAATATTCCGGCTCCTTTTGTCCAAGGGGTCGCAAAAAGGGCCTGGTCCTCCAGGTTGGGGGTTGTACGCCGGGGTAACTGCCCGACTACGTAAAAATTACATAGTTGCGAAGCATCAACAAGCCTCGGATACGGATGATCTTACTGTTGACGAACCTGGCAAACGATTAAAGGACAACGAATTTCGGATCTGTACGTGGAATGTTAGGTCCCTTAACAGACCGCGTGCAGCCGAACAATTAGCGGAAGCCCTGAACCACTATAAAGCAGATCTAACCGCCATCCAAGAAGTGCGATGGGATGGCCCGGGCAAAAAGAGGATGAAAAACTGCGATATTTATTACGGCGACTGCTATCGGCAACAAAAACAGCGCTTATTCGGATGTGGATTCGTCGTTGGCGCCAGACTTAGGCAAGAAGTCTTAAGTTTCAACTATGTAAACGAGCGCATCACGACAATCCGCATCAAGGCTAAATTCGGCAACATTAGCTTAATATGCGCGCACGCCCCCACGGAGGAGAAAGACGACGACACCAAAGAAAGGTTCTACGAGCTCTTGGACCACACTTACGAGCAATGCCCTAGCTATGACATTAAAATTGTCTTAGGCGATTTTAACGCCAAGCTAGGAAGAGAGGGCATCTTTGGTAGTACTGTCGGAAAGTACAGCCTACACGACACCACCTCCGACAACGGATTTAGGCTGATCGATTTCGCGGCGGGGCGAAATGTTGTCATAGCTAGCACACGGTTCCCGCATCTCGATATTCACAAAGGCACATGGAGATCTCCTGATCAATCAACCGTCAACCAGATTGACCACGTTGCGATCGACGCAAGGCACTCCTCCAGTATTATGGATGTCCGAACGTTCCGAGCGGCCAACATTGACTCGGACCACTACCTTGTTGTAGCCAAGGTACGACTCCGGATATCCCGAACGCCGCCAAGACAAGTAAATACTGTGAGGAAGTTTGACGTCGGACGGCTACAATCGCAAGAGATCACCAGATCCTTTTCCGATCGAGTCTCTCTCAATCTCTCAAGAGGTCCTATGCAGCCAGCATCAAGTATTGAAGACCAGTGGCAACATTGCCAAAAAGCCATCAGAGACGCCGCCTCTGATGTGCTGGGTTTCACCCGACCACCACAACGAAACCCCTGGTTCGACGACGAGTGCCGGCAAGCACATGCAGCGAAGCAAGAGGCATACAAAGCGGCGCTGCAAAGGAGGACAAGAGCTGCTCGTGAGCTCTACGTGCAGAAGAGAAGAGACGAACACCGGCTTCTAAGGAGAAAAAAGAAAGAGCATGAGAAGCGCGCGATCGAGGAAATAGAGAGATGTTACAACAGGAATGAGGTTCGGAAGTTCTACCAGAGGGTAAAAAGGACTTCACAAGGCTACAGAACCCGAACCGAAGCCTGCAAGGACGAACAAGGGAACATCGTAGTAGAATCGCAGTCGATGCTGAGGATATGGAAGAACTACTTCTGCAGACTGTTTAACGGCGATGACGTCTTACATTCCGCTGTCAGGCAGAATGAACCGTTCAACCTGGACGATGAGGATCAACAATACCGTCCACCCGACTTGGACGAGGTTAAGATAGCTATATCTAAACTGAAGTCCAACAAAGCCGCTGGAGCAGATGGCCTAGCCGCCGAGCTGTTCAAAGCGGCAGGCGATGACTTGGTTAGGAGCATGCACCAACTCATCTGTAAAATATGGTCGGAGGAAAGTATGCCCGATGAATGGAACCTCAGCATTGTTTGCCCGATCCTCAAGAAAGGAGACCCTCTGAACTGCGCCAATTACAGAGGTATCAGTCTTCTAAACATTGCCTACAAGATCTTATCTGCCGTTTTGTGTGAACGCCTGAAGCCTTTCGTAAACAACCTGATTGGTCCATATCAGTGTGGCTTCAGGCCAGGAAAGTCCACCATAGACCAAATATTCACACTGCGGCAGATCTTGGAGAAAACCCAGGAACTTCAAATCGATACCCACCACCTTTTTATCGACTTTAAGGCCGCCTATGACAGCATTTATAGGGACGAACTATACAGAGCAATGTCTAGTTTTGGCATCCCTGCCAAACTCGTCCGTTTGTGCAGGATGACGATGGAGAATGCACGCTGCTCCATCAAGGTCGGTAAAGAACTTACCGAGACCTTCGATGTCAAAAAAGGATTTAGACAAGGCGATGCGCTGTCATGTGACTTCTTCAACATCGTTCTTGAAAGAATAGTGCAAAACTCAAACGCCAACACCAGAGGCACTATCTTTCAAAAGTCCGTCCAATTACTCGCATACGCCGATGACATTGACATAATTGGCAGAACGCAGCGTGATGTTAATGGCGCGTTTGTGAGTATTGAGACTGAGGCGGCGAAGATGGGTTTGGCGGTTAATGAAGGCAAAACGAAGTATATGCTGTCAACTAAAAAGGACACCCAACACCGACGGCTCGGACAGAACGTCGCAATAGACAGATATAACTTTGAGGTGGTTAAGGACTTTGTCTACCTAGGCTCCGCTATGAACTCAGACAACGACACCAGCGCTGAGGTTAAACGTAGAATTACTCTTGCCAATCGCTGTTTCTTTGGGCTAAGAAGGCAATTGAGTAGCAAAGCCCTCTCCCGAACAACTAGAGTGACCCTTTATAAGACCCTTATCATCCCAGTTCTGCTATATGGCGCAGAGGCATGGACGCTATCAAAAGCGGATGAGGTAACTCTCGGTTGTTTCGAGAGAAAAATTCTTCGTGTTATTTTTGGTCCCGTCTGCATTGACGGTGAATGGAGAAGGAGATTTAACGACGAACTGTACGGGCTGTACAGCGACATCGACCTAGTCAGAAGAGTGAAGGTCCAACGACTGAGGTGGCTGGGTCATGTAGAGCGAATGGACACGAATGCTCCGGCCCGGAAGATCTTCGAATCCATACCCGAGGGAAGGCGCAGTAGAGGAAGACCGCGACTCAGGTGGCGCACGCAAGTGGAAGGGGACCTTAACCAACTTAGCGTGCGAAACTGGAGACAGCTAGCTAAAGATCGCGCTAGCTGGAGACGCTTGTTGGTTGAGGCCCAGGTCCACCCCGGACTGTAGCGCCACCTTAAGTAAGTAAGAAGCAGCAGATGTACGAAACACACACTACGAAGGAGAGATTTCAAAGGATAAGGACGTACATAGAGAACAAAGCGAGTTGCAATCCGAAGCTGCAGATCCACAAAAGTGCGAGCAAATTACCAACGATGACAATGAGACCAAACGAGAGTTTCAGCTATTTAAAAGAGAAATGGAAATCCTGAAAAAAGAAAAAAATTTAATCGAAAGAGAGAAGCAAGTGTTGCAAAAAATTTATTAAGCAGGGCATCGAAACGAAGGCTATACCAGTTATACCATCTAATAAAGGTTAGCAACATTCTTCCAAAAAAACATTGTATATAGAGACTATAGTACTATCATCAACACGAAAATTTTCTTAGCCGGACATACCGTCGGATGGCGTTGCTGTCTTGCTAAGTTGCTTGTAGCACCAAAATAGAGAGGAATATCCACACTTGTGATGAGTGAAAAGAAACATTTGGTTGGTTGTGGTGGCTGGTCGGTACTCGGTAGGTAGCAAAAAGCAAATAAAGGGATAAAAACATCATAAGTGTTTCTTTCTCTGTTACTCGCACAATGAGGTTCTATCTCTTCATGCATGAGTAGTTTCTTTGAACAAGACATGATGAGAAATTTCTGATTTGGAATTTCGATCGTATGAAAGGCAAATCTGGATATTTGTGCTTATGAAAGAAAAAGATTCTGTTCGTGTGCCTTTTTATGATGAGATGACGGTTGATCTTTTATTTTATATTTGAAAATTCGTTCTTGTAGATATTTGAATGCAAATGGAGTAGGTATATTTCAAGTTAATATTTTTGTCGTATTTCTGTTAGTTATGAATTCATGACCATCAATTTAATTATAATAGTGTTGTTGTATATATATTATAATATCTGCAATTAATTAACCCCAATTGCGGATGCGAATGTTAAATTATATATAATATATATGCGAAAGGAGATAAAATTGACGGCCTTGATCTACAGGTGGCTTTGGTCGAGCGAATTTTAGGGTGGATGGGCTGATGACCTTTCATCAAAAATATTATGCATTAGTGATCTGTTTTGCAATTGTCATAATCAGAATGGCATAGGTATTCAAAAAAGAAATACATATGTTTTGTAGAGAATTAACTGACAACTTTAATAAGTTGCACAGTATTGTTTTGAGGTCAGTTCTGTAGGCGGAAAACAGACAATTAAGTAAAACAAAGAGACAGTGATATTCACTTTACGATTGTTTATTAGAAACTGAACTCAACAGCAATCGAAAGCTGTCTTTTAACACCAAGTACAATACGGGATACTATATATTAGCGGGAGGATCATGCGATCATGAGGCCACTATTAGATCAGGTTCTATTTACATAGTAACAGTATGCTACAAAAGTATGCGACTGTTCAAAAATTACCTACAGTTCATTTAAAAAAAATAAATAATAGAATAAAAACGTTCGCATGGGGATCTATATTACAAACAACAACGAAGCAAATGCTTTTATGTTATCACAACTGGTATATAAGCTATTCAGAATAAAATTTGCTACTTATTTTAGATATGTTATTTAAAACACCAGCAAGATAGGATAATTATGACACACTGTCGCACAAACTAGGTAGGCAATTTGTTTTTTAGTTTAATTTAATTAATTTCTTGAATAAATTTGTTTATTTTTCTTCGTTGTCATGGAATTGGGTATTTTATGCAAAAATAGATAGCTAGGTAGTAGAATTTTTATTAGTAAGGGGCAAATTGTAAGAAGAAATCAATGAATGCAATTTTATGATTGCATTTTTTTGCTGATTGCATTAAAAATGCATGTATGTAAATAAAAAAAAAACAAATAGATGAAATTCATTTGAATTCCCAATAAGTGCAATTACAATTTTTTTTTGTCAAAGAATGCATTTTTTTACAGTTCGGATAAATGCAAGTCGTCTCCAAAGAGAATATAAGTGTATGTTTTTCTTTAATAATTTTTTATACTTCTCTCAGACCTAATTAAAAGTGAAAAATGCAGCAAAAACGATGAAACGATAGTAAAATAGCCATCGTTCAATCGAATCGTTTCGGCGAGAGTATTTGACGTTAAATTAATAACGTGAAGCAACAAAAAACGATGCTCGTCCAATCGTTTCGACGATTATCGTTTTTTGGTTGTTACACGAAGTACAAGCATCGTCGAGACGATATCGTTATATCGTTTTGTGCTTACGCGATTAGACCCCAGTATAAATGAAATCAGCTTTTTATGCACTCCAAATAACACCGACTCATTGGATTATTCGAAAAATAAGCCAAGCTGTCATCTATGTTTTGGTAATGTGGGAAAACCTAAATAAGGGCCTCAATGATATCAATAATACGGCAGAAAAATTACGGATAGGGTTGTAAATAAAATAGAAAATGGTGCTTTTGCCCATATTAAAAAGAGTAACCAACACAATAGTCTACCTACTTTATTACCCAAAATAAAAATGAACTACCTGTTTTCACAATTCTTACGAAATTCCCATTCAAATTCAATAAAATTAACTTGGGTTTTTTTTAGATTTTGTAAAAATGTAAAGTTATAGAGAAATCCTATAAAGATAAGTTGACAATTTTTGGATTTTAAGATTTATGGCCCCATATAAAAATGCACTAATATACAAAACATAATATGTATATGCGGTTGGCCGGTGACACTTATTCGGCGAATTGTCTGTTTTTCAGTAAATAGACCTTAGTGGCTTGGATAGCGTCAATATGATAGTTTATAATAGCAACAATATAGGTTAGCACTCAGATGTAAAAGATATAAGACATGTTATAGCTTTCTGTTATTTCTAAATTTCCAAAGAATGACATTATGAATTAGTATTCCATGTCTTTATGAAGTATTTTAGAACGAGTCTTCAGTTAAATAAAGAAGTATGAAAAATAACGTTGGAAGGGAGGTATAAAAGTTAATATCAATTTAAAAACTTTCAGTATACACCGTACGGGTATACATTATGAAATTTTCATTGTAGTTTTGTAACTGTAACTGACTGTTTCAAAAAAGTTCCATACTTCTTATTAATAACTTCAAGAATACATTTCTAACATGAGTTTGTTTTTTAAATACCTTCAAGATCCGATAACCATAATCAATTAAATAATTCGAGTAAATCAGAATAATCAATCATCACCATAGAAGAAAGAAATCCAATTCTCAATTTATCTGTGCTTGAGCAGAATTGAAGAATCTCGTGAATCGTAAATGCAGAAATTCTTCCAAAGAAAAAGAAATGCATATCCAAATACACACAAAGTAGGTACCTGCTCATCTCATTCATAAAAGCAACAGACGACTCGACAAACCTGACAAATTATGAAATCGAACCAAAAAGGGAGAGAAAGAAAAAGAATAGACTACAAAACCCACCCTCATCCACACTCTGAAATCGGAAAGGGAAAGCATATCAGAAAACAGCAATGCAAATGCAAATGTCTATGCATATGCATTCATTCATGTAAGGATGTGCGCGTTCCACTTGGGTTGCTTTTCCTTTAGAAAATATATCAGCCACCAGCGCTGACACCAATGCAACCGCCACCATCGAGGTTTCTGCGCCTACTAAAGTAAACCAACGAAATCTATGATCTTCACCCTCTAAAATATTTGAGCTTAGGTATGGAGACGATGGTGGCGCAATGGTAGGATACACGAAGTGATAGTACTATAATGTTTATATACAATGAAAAAACCCAACAAATGGAATTCGGAATATTAAGGGACTTGTTGCCAGAATATGACGACAGCCTCATGTTGGATGTCTGGATGTCACAATTAAACAGCATGAAGAAAGTATATGATGTTGATGACAATACATTGCGAACACTAATGTTATGCAAAATTAAAGGAACGGCATAGCAATGGTTGCACAGCAAACCAACTTTTATGGAAGGGAATTTGTGTTCATATTTTAGGCGATTTGTCAATTGCTTTTCAGTAAATGCATAACCACTCCATAAATAAATTAGGAGAGATACTAACTTTAAATTTGGCGAAGAGGAGCTAAGATGTTCTGAGGAATTGAAACGCAATTTAATTGAGGCACTTACATCAGCTATTTAAAACTGTAAAGATGGAACGGAACTTCACTGTGATATGAGCTCCCTTTGTATGGAGCCATATTGGTACGAAAGAAAGGTTATGGAAAACTCCATCCCGTTTTCTATTTCCCCAAAAGATCGACAGATAGTGAAATGAAGTACCATAATATCGAGTTAGAGACGTTGGCGATCATTTATGCTCTTAAAAGATTTACAGCCTTATTTATAAACCCACCGTAGAGTCTGGTTAACTTTACGCACCCTCTAAAATGCCCTTACGCAGGGAAATGCGATTTATAAAGATTTTTCGAACTTAGGCAACGTTGCTTTAAAGCTGCGTAAT
The DNA here is from genome assembly GCA_948293265.1 of Cheilosia impressa. Lineage (NCBI taxonomy): Eukaryota > Metazoa > Arthropoda > Insecta > Diptera > Syrphidae > Cheilosia > Cheilosia impressa. The sequence goes on along the minus strand of OX411880.1, from coordinate 66,556,166 downwards.
TTAAACGCGAAAATTTGCGTTTAGAGCCTGCGTAGAGCCTACGTAAATATGTTTTTGCAGCTAATGTCATTTTTGGTAGTGGTCGAATTGGAAACAATTTCAAAAAGTGAAACAAATTTTTGTTTGTGCATTCATTTCGAATGTGGTGTAAATTTGCACCAAACGAATTTTGTCTGCAAATGCAATTATAACATAGAATTTCAGATTTGGTGGTGGTTGGGGATCCACTCATTCTGAAATCCAAAGGAACAAGAAAACTGCTTCTGAAAGAATCCACAAAAGTATTTGTGAAACGCCAAAAAATAATCTATACGGCTGCTGTCAACTGACTTGTATAAAAAACATAAATTACACTTGTGTGACTGATTCTTGAGTGGATTCTGACTTCAAATCGAGAAGCGTAATTCTCTTCTCAGAATCACCAGAAGAGTATTTTTTGTGCCAATGGAACGGTTTCAGAAGTGATTTTTTCGATTCCGGACGCTTCTTTTTGCCCAATGGAAAACGACATATGATTGCAGGTAGATATTTCAGCAGTCCCTCCAAAGAAATTTCGGAATTGTAGCAGATAATTTGGCTTTTTGTTTGTAAATATTATGTATGATTTTCTTACGAAGCTAATCTGTCAACCACAGCTAAGATCAGTTTCAGTTGCAAAAAGTAATAGATTTCAGTGTTTTCTGTAATAGTTTATCGAAATTCTTACCTATTTAGACACAAACCTCGTTTAGTAAAGTTACCTCGGAAAAATGTTTATAAATCACAATTTCAGGAAAGCCACGTAGAGGCTGCGTAAATTCTTACGCGATGTTTAACTAAACAACATCGTAGAGGCGTAGTAAGAGAATCTAATAAATACGGCTGTTAGTATTTATTAGCATGGCATTAGGCTTGAAATAGTTACTGATTGCAACTCATTGATGTTGACTTTAAATAAAAGTGAGATAAGTCCCAAAATTTCCAGATGGGCGTATGAACTGCTTAGCTACGATTACACTCTAGAGCCATTCACAGAAACACAAACTTATTTGAGCTTCAGTTTCAAGGATGATTTAATTTTTGTGTCTATTTATTATACTAAACTACTAAACTTGTAGGTGCGCCGCGATGTGGAGATAAAGTGCAAATGTTGACGATCTTAGCCATAACACTAATAAAGGGTTTTTCAATAGGGACGCTACAAAAGTAGAGCGACAGGCAAGGGCGGATCCAGGGGGGGGGGCACAGGGGCACGTGCCCCCCCCCAGACACAGGCCAGTCGAAAAAAAAAAACTAACAATTGTATACCAACTGCATTATTACTGCTTCCGCATTCCATAATGAAAACATAACAGACACTTCGCCTATAGGCAAAAATAAAAATAGCTTTTCCAACAAATGATGATAACCAAGACGAAAAATTACCCAAATCTATGTCTGCATATGCTAGAATGTGAATCTTGGCGTGCGTGAAATTTATGTGCATGTATCTCCTCATGCAGAATCAAACGCGTAAACGCATGCGTGAAATATGCACATATACAAATAAAGAATAGAAGAGTTAGCAGCGCTTTCTATTTATCTTTGATTTGGCTACTCGAACTTTTCACTGATCAATAATTCTCAGGGCCAATCACTGAAATACGCTGGTATAGATTTAAGGGGAAATTGCTTTACGCACGGTCAGTCTTACAAAGCTTGCTCTCGTGTAAGTTCACCCTCAAGTCTGGTAATATTACTGCCGCCCAATAAAAAAACAAAAAACATTGTATATAAAGAAATCCTTTTAAAAAAAAAATAAAAAATTTAAGCAAACATTTTTTTTCAAAAAAGAACATTTTAATAAAATTTTGCGCGGACGAAGTCGCGGGTAACTTCTAGTATCAATAAAAAAGGGTTTTTCAATAAGAGCGCTACAAAACTTTTTTTAAATAAAACAAAAACTGTTTTGGATATCAATGAAATTCTTTATTCCTGTGAAAGTACGTTCGATGCCATTATGTATGGAACTCGATTTCTTTTGCATGGCCACCACGGGCACGCTTGCATAAATCGGCCGATACTGCTGCAATTTCACGTTCGATATTCGTACGAAGTTCATCAATCGTGCTGGCTTGTTGGCATAGACCATAGACTTGACGTAGCCCCACAGGAAATAGTCTAACGGCGTCAAATCGCACGACCAAGGCGGCCAAGCGACTGGACCATTTCGTGAGATAACACGTTCTCCAAACTTGGTTTCCAATAAATTGATTGTGACATTCGCTGTGTGGCTTGTGGCGCTCGGGTTGGAACCACATGTCCTCCAAGTCCATATCATCCAATTGGGGCCAAAAATATTTTGTTATCATTGAACGGTAGCGATTCCCATCCACAGTAACGTGCCGGTCTTGATCATCACGGAAGAAGTACGGCCCAATGACGCCGCCGGCCCATAAACCACACCAAACCGTAATTTTTTCGGGGTGCAATGATGACTCGTAGAGTAGGTACGTGTGGATTGCTGCCTGACCAATACCCCATATTTGGTTTATTGACGAAGCCATTCAGCCAATTCGTTGTCATGGAATTGGGTATTTTATGCAAAAATAGATAGCTAGGTAGTAGAATTTTTATTAGTAAGGGGCAAATTGTAAGAAGAAATCAATGAATGCAATTTTATGATTGCATTTTTTTGCTGATTGCATTAAAAATGCATATATGTAAATAAAAAAAAACAAATAGATGAAATTCATTTGAATTCCCAATAAGTGCAATTACAATTTTTTTTTGTCAGAGAATGCATTTTTTTACAGTTCGGATAAATGCAAGTCGCCTCCAAAGAGAATATAAGTGTATGTTTTTCTTTAATAATTTTTTATACTTCTCTCAGACCTAATTAAAAGTGAAAAATGCAGCAAAAACGATGAAACGATAGTAAAATAGCCATCGTTCAATCGAATCGTTTCGACGAGAGTATTTGACGTTAAATTAATAACGTGAAGCAACAAAAAACGATGCTCGTCCAATCGTTTCGACGATTATCGTTTTTTGGTTGTTACACGAAGTACAAGCATCGTCGAGACGATATCGTTATATCGTTTTGTGCTTACGCGATTAGACCCCAGTATAAATGAAATCAGCTTTTTATGCACTCCAAATAACACCGACTCATTGGATTATTCGAAAAATAAGCCAAGCTGTCATCTATGTTTTGGTAATGTGGGAAAACCTAAATAAGGGCCTCAATGATATCAATAATACGACAGAAAAATTACGGATAGGGTTGTAAATAAAATAGAAAATGGTGCTTTTGCCCATATTAAAAAGAGTAACCAACACAATAGTCTACCTACTTTATTACCCAAAATAAAAATGAACTACCTGTTTTCACAATTCTTACGAAATTCCCATTCAAATTCAATAAAATTAACTTGGGTTTTTTTTAGATTTTGTAAAAATGTAAAGTTATAGAGAAATCCTATAAAGATAAGTTGACAATTTTTGGATTTTAAGATTTATGGCCCCATATAAAAATGCACTAATATACAAAACATAATCAGCCGTATTTATTAGTTTCTCTTACGATGCCTCTACGATGTTGTTTAGTTAAACATCGCGTAAGAATTTATGAAGCCTCTACGTGGCTTTCCTGAAATTGTGATTTATAAACATTTTTCCGCTGTAACTTTACTAAACGAGGTTTGTGTCTAAATAGGTAAGAATTTCGATAAACTATTACAGAAAACACTGAAATCTATTACTTTTTGCAACTGAAACTGATCTTAGCTGTGGTTGACAGATTAGCTTCGTAAGGAAATCATACATAACACAAACAAAAAGCCAAATTATCTGGGACAATTCCGAAATTTCTTTGGAGGGACTGCTGTCGTAGCCGTAGATTATTTTTTGGCGTTTCACCAATACTTTTGTGGATTCTTTCAGAAGCAGTTTTGTTGTTCCATTGGATTTCAGATGAGTGAGAGAATGAGTGGATCCCCGAGTGAAACCAATGGAAAACTACAATAATCTATCAACCACCACCAAATCTGAAATTCTATGTTATAATTGCATTTGCAGACGAAATTCGTTTGGTGCAAATTTACACCACATTCGAAATGAATGCACAAACAAAAATTAGTTTCTCTTTTTGAAATTGTTTCCAATTCGACGACTACCCAAAATGACATTAGCTGCAAAAACATATTTACGTAGGCTCTACGCAGGCTCTAAACGCAAATTTTCGCGTTTAAATTACGCAGCCTTAAAGCAACGTTGCTTAAGTCCGAAAAATCTTTATAAATCGCATTTCCCTGCGTAAGGGCATTTTAGAGGGTGTGTAAAGTTAAGCAGACTCTACGGTGGGTTTATAAATAAGGCTGAATATGTATATGCGGTTGGCCGGTGACACTTATTCGGCGAATTGTCTGTTTTTCAGTAAATAGACCTTAGTGGCTTGGATAGCGTCAATATGATAGTTTATAATAGCAACAATATAGGTTAGCACTCAGATGTAAAAGATATAAGACATGTTATAGCTTTCTGTTATTTCTAAATTTCCAAAGAATGACATTATGAATTAGTATTCCATGTCTTTATGAAGTATTTTAGAACGAGTCTTCAGTTAAATAAAGAAGTATGAAAAATAACGTTGGAAGGGAGGTATAAAAGTTAATATCAATTTAAAAACTTTCAGTATACACCGTACGGGTATACATTATGAAATTTTCATTGTAGTTTTGTAACTGTAACTGACTGTTTCAAAAAAGTTCCATACTTCTTATTAATAACTTCAAGAATACATTTCTAACATGAGTTTGTTTTTTAAATACCTTCAAGATCCGATAACCATAATCAATTAAATAATTCGAGTAAATCAGAATAATCAATCATCACCATAGAAGAAAGAAATCCAATTCTCAATTTATCTGTGCTTTGAGCAGAATTGAAGAATCTCGTGAATCGTAAATGCAGAAATTCTTCCAAAGAAAAAGAAATGCATATCCAAATACACACAAAGTAGGTACCTGCTCATCTCATTCATAAAAGCAACAGACGACTCGACAAACCTGACAAATTATGAAATCGAACCAAAAAGGGAGAGAAAGAAAAAGAATAGACTACAAAACCCACCCTCATCCACACTCTGAAATCGGAAAGGGAAAGCATATCAGAAAACAGCAATGCAAATGCAAATGTCTATGCATATGCATTCATTCATGTAAGGATGTGCGCGTTCCACTTGGGTTGCTTTTCCTTTAGAAAATATATCAGCCACCAGCGCTGACACCAATGCAACCGCCACCATCGAGGTTTCTGCGCCTACTAAAGTAAACCAACGAAATCTATGATCTTCACCCTCTAAAATATTTGAGCTTAGGTATGGAGACGATGGTGGCGCAATGGTAGGATACACGAAGTGATAGTACTATAATGTTTATATACAATGAAAAAACCCAACAAATGGAATTCGGAATATTAAGGGACTTGTTGCCAGAATATGACGACAGCCTCATGTTGGATGTCTGGATGTCACAATTAAACAGCATGAAGAAAGTATATGATGTTGATGACAATACATTGCGAACACTAATGTTATGCAAAATTAAAGGAACGGCATAGCAATGGTTGCACAGCAAACCAACTTTTATGGAAGGGAATTTGTGTTCATATTTTAGGCGATTTGTCAATTGCTTTTCAGTAAATGCATAACCACTCCATAAATAAATTAGGAGAGATACTAACTTTAAATTTGGCGAAGAGGAGCTAAGATGTTCTGAGAAATTGAAACGCAATTTAATTGAGGCACTTACATCAGCTATTTAAAACTGTAAAGATGGAACGGAACTTCACTGTGATATGAGCTCCCTTTGTATGGAGCCATATTGGTACGAAAGAAAGGTTATGGAAAACTCCATCCCGTTTTCTATTTCCCCAAAAGATCGACAGATAGTGAAATGAAGTACCATAATATCGAGTTAGAGACGTTGGCGATCATTTATGCTCTTAAAAGATTTACAGCCTTATTTATAAACCCACCGTAGAGTCTGGTTAACTTTACGCACCCTCTAAAATGCCCTTACGCAGGGAAATGCGATTTATAAAGATTTTTCGAACTTAGGCAACGTTGCTTTAAGGCTGCGTAATTTAAACGCGAAAATTTGCGTTTAGAGCCTGCGTAGAGCCTACGTAAATATGTTTTTGCAGCTAATGTCATTTTTGGTAGTGGTCGAATTGGAAACAATTTCAAAAAGTGAAACAAATTTTTGTTTGTGCATTCATTTCGAATGTGGTGTAAATTTGCACCAAACGAATTTTGTCTGCAAATGCAATTATAACATAGAATTTCAGATTTGGTGGTGGTTGGGGATCCACTCATTCTGAAATCCAAAGGAACAAGAAAACTGCTTCTGAAAGAATCCACAAAAGTATTTGTGAAACGCCAAAAAATAATCTATACGGCTGCTGTCAACTGACTTGTATAAAAAACATAAATTACACTTGTGTGACTGATTCTTGAGTGGATTCTGACTTCAAATCGAGAAGCGTAATTCTCTTCTCAGAATCACCAGAAGAGTATTTTTTGTGCCAATGGAACGGTTTCAGAAGTGATTTTTTCGATTCCGGACGCTTCTTTTTGCCCAATGGAAAACGACATATGATTGCAGGTAGATATTTCAGCAGTCCCTCCAAAGAAATTTCGGAATTGTAGCAGATAATTTGGCTTTTTGTTTGTAAATATTATGTATGATTTTCTTACGAAGCTAATCTGTCAACCACAGCTAAGATCAGTTTCAGTTGCAAAAAGTAATAGATTTCAGTGTTTTCTGTAATAGTTTATCGAAATTCTTACCTATTTAGACACAAACCTCGTTTAGTAAAGTTACCTCGGAAAAATGTTTATAAATCACAATTTCAGGAAAGCCACGTAGAGGCTGCGTAAATTCTTACGCGATGTTTAACTAAACAACATCGTAGAGGCGTCGTAAGAGAATCTAATAAATACGGCTGTTAGTATTTATTAGCATGGCATTAGGCTTGAATAGTTACTGATTGCAACTCATTGATGTTGACTTTAAATAAAAGTGAGATAAGTCCCAAAATTTCCAGATGGGCGTATGAACTGCTTAGCTACGATTACACTCTAGAGCCATTCACAGAAACACAAACTTATTTGAGCTTCAGTTTCAAGGATGATTTAATTTTCGTGTCTATTTATTATACTAAACTACTAAACTTGTAGGTGCGCCGCGATGTGGAGATAAAGTGCAAATGTTGACGATCTTAGCCATAACACTAATAAAGGGTTTTTCAATAGGGACGCTACAAAAGTAGAGCGACAGGCAAGGGCGGATCCAGGGGGGGGGCACAGGGGCACGTGCCCCCCCCCCCAGACACAGGCCAGTCGAAAAAAAAAAACTAACAATTGTATACCAACTGCATTATTACTGCTTCCGCATTCCATAATGAAAACATAACAGACACTTCGCCTATAGGCAAAAATAAAAATAGCTTTTCCAACAAATGATGATAACCAAGACGAAAAATTACCCAAATCTATGTCTGCATATGCTAGAATGTGAGTCTTGGCGTGCGTGAAATTTATGTGCATGTATCTCCTCATGCAGAATCAAACGCGTAAACGCATGCGTGAAATATGCACATATACAAATAAAGAATAGAAGAGTTAGCAGCGCTTTCTATTTATCTTTGATTTGGCTACTCGAACTTTTCACTGATCAATAATTCTCAGGGCCAATCACTGAAATACGCTGGTATAGATTTAAGGGGAAATTGCTTTACGCACGGTCAGTCTTACAAAGCTTGCTCTCGTGTAAGTTCACCCTCAAGTCTGGTAATATTACTGCCGCCCAATAAAAAAACAAAAAACATTGTATATAAAGAAATCCTTTCAAAAAAAAAATAAAAAATTTAAGCAAACATTTTTTTTCAAAAAAGAACATTTTAATAAAATTTTGCGCGGACGAAGTCGCGGGTAACTTCTAGTATCAATAAAAAAGGGTTTTTCAATAAGAGCGCTACAAAACTTTTTTTAAATAAAACAAAAACTGTTTTGGATATCAATGAAATTCTTTATTCCTGTGAAAGTACGTTCGATGCCATTATGTATGGAACTCGATTTCTTTTGCATGGCCACCACGGGCACGCTTGCATAAATCGGCCGATACTGCTGCAATTTCACGTTCGATATTCGTACGAAGTTCATCAATCGTGCTGGCTTGTTGGCATAGACCATAGACTTGACGTAGCCCCACAGGAAATAGTCTAACGGCGTCAAATCGCACGACCAAGGCGGCCAAGCGACTGGACCATTTCGTGAGATAACACGTTCTCCAAACTTGGTTTCCAATAAATTGATTGTGACATTCGCTGTGTGGCTTGTGGCGCTCGGGTTGGAACCACATGTCCTCCAAGTCCATATCATCCAATTGGGGCCAAAAATATTTTGTTATCATTGAACGGTAGCGATTCCCATCCACAGTAACGTGCCGGTCTTGATCATCACGGAAGAAGTACGGCCCAATGACGCCGCCGGCCCATAAACCACACCAAACCGTAATTTTTTCGGGGTGCAATGATGACTCGTAGAGTAGGTACGTGTGGATTGCTGCCTGACCAATACCCCATATTTGGTTTATTGACGAAGCCATTCAGCCAATTCGTTGTCATGGAATTGGGTATTTTATGCAAAAATAGATAGCTAGGTAGTAGAATTTTTATTAGTAAGGGGCAAATTGTAAGAAGAAATCAATGAATGCAATTTTATGATTGCATTTTTTTGCTGATTGCATTAAAAATGCATATATGTAAATAAAAAAAAACAAATAGATGAAATTCATTTGAATTCCCAATAAGTGCAATTACAATTTTTTTTTGTCAGAGAATGCATTTTTTTACAGTTCGGATAAATGCAAGTCGCCTCCAAAGAGAATATAAGTGTATGTTTTTCTTTAATAATTTTTTATACTTCTCTCAGACCTAATTAAAAGTGAAAAATGCAGCAAAAACGATGAAACGATAGTAAAATAGCCATCGTTCAATCGAATCGTTTCGACGAGAGTATTTGACGTTAAATTAATAACGTGAAGCAACAAAAAACGATGCTCGTCCAATCGTTTCGACGATTATCGTTTTTTGGTTGTTACACGAAGTACAAGCATCGTCGAGACGATATCGTTATATCGTTTTGTGCTTACGCGATTAGACCCCAGTATAAATGAAATCAGCTTTTTATGCACTCCAAATAACACCGACTCATTGGATTATTCGAAAAATAAGCCAAGCTGTCATCTATGTTTTGGTAATGTGGGAAAACCTAAATAAGGGCCTCAATGATATCAATAATACGACAGAAAAATTACGGATAGGGTTGTAAATAAAATAGAAAATGGTGCTTTTGCCCATATTAAAAAGAGTAACCAACACAATAGTCTACCTACTTTATTACCCAAAATAAAAATGAACTACCTGTTTTCACAATTCTTACGAAATTCCCATTCAAATTCAATAAAATTAACTTGGGTTTTTTTTAGATTTTGTAAAAATGTAAAGTTATAGAGAAATCCTATAAAGATAAGTTGACAATTTTTGGATTTTAAGATTTATGGCCCCATATAAAAATGCACTAATATACAAAACATAATCAGCCGTATTTATTAGTTTCTCTTACGATGCCTCTACGATGTTGTTTAGTTAAACATCGCGTAAGAATTTATGAAGCCTCTACGTGGCTTTCCTGAAATTGTGATTTATAAACATTTTTCCGCTGTAACTTTACTAAACGAGGTTTGTGTCTAAATAGGTAAGAATTTCGATAAACTATTACAGAAAACACTGAAATCTATTACTTTTTGCAACTGAAACTGATCTTAGCTGTGGTTGACAGATTAGCTTCGTAAGGAAATCATACATAACACAAACAAAAAGCCAAATTATCTGGGACAATTCCGAAATTTCTTTGGAGGGACTGCTGTCGTAGCCGTAGATTATTTTTTGGCGTTTCACCAATACTTTTGTGGATTCTTTCAGAAGCAGTTTTGTTGTTCCATTGGATTTCAGATGAGTGAGAGAATGAGTGGATCCCCGAGTGAAACCAATGGAAAACTACAATAATCTATCAACCACCACCAAATCTGAAATTCTATGTTATAATTGCATTTGCAGACGAAATTCGTTTGGTGCAAATTTACACCACATTCGAAATGAATGCACAAACAAAAATTAGTTTCTCTTTTTGAAATTGTTTCCAATTCGACGACTACCCAAAATGACATTAGCTGCAAAAACATATTTACGTAGGCTCTACGCAGGCTCTAAACGCAAATTTTCGCGTTTAAATTACGCAGCCTTAAAGCAACGTTGCTTAAGTCCGAAAAATCTTTATAAATCGCATTTCCCTGCGTAAGGGCATTTTAGAGGGTGTGTAAAGTTAAGCAGACTCTACGGTGGGTTTATAAATAAGGCTGAATATGTATATGCGGTTGGCCGGTGACACTTATTCGGCGAATTGTCTGTTTTTCAGTAAATAGACCTTAGTGGCTTGGATAGCGTCAATATGATAGTTTATAATAGCAACAATATAGGTTAGCACTCAGATGTAAAAGATATAAGACATGTTATAGCTTTCTGTTATTTCTAAATTTCCAAAGAATGACATTATGAATTAGTATTCCATGTCTTTATGAAGTATTTTAGAACGAGTCTTCAGTTAAATAAAGAAGTATGAAAAATAACGTTGGAAGGGAGGTATAAAAGTTAATATCAATTTAAAAACTTTCAGTATACACCGTACGGGTATACATTATGAAATTTTCATTGTAGTTTTGTAACTGTAACTGACTGTTTCAAAAAAGTTCCATACTTCTTATTAATAACTTCAAGAATACATTTCTAACATGAGTTTGTTTTTTAAATACCTTCAAGATCCGATAACCATAATCAATTAAATAATTCGAGTAAATCAGAATAATCAATCATCACCATAGAAGAAAGAAATCCAATTCTCAATTTATCTGTGCTTTGAGCAGAATTGAAGAATCTCGTGAATCGTAAATGCAGAAATTCTTCCAAAGAAAAAGAAATGCATATCCAAATACACACAAAGTAGGTACCTGCTCATCTCATTCATAAAAGCAACAGACGACTCGACAAACCTGACAAATTATGAAATCGAACCAAAAAGGGAGAGAAAGAAAAAGAATAGACTACAAAACCCACCCTCATCCACACTCTGAAATCGGAAAGGGAAAGCATATCAGAAAACAGCAATGCAAATGCAAATGTCTATGCATATGCATTCATTCATGTAAGGATGTGCGCGTTCCACTTGGGTTGCTTTTCCTTTAGAAAATATATCAGCCACCAGCGCTGACACCAATGCAACCGCCACCATCGAGGTTTCTGCGCCTACTAAAGTAAACCAACGAAATCTATGATCTTCACCCTCTAAAATATTTGAGCTTAGGTATGGAGACGATGGTGGCGCAATGGTAGGATACACGAAGTGATAGTACTATAATGTTTATATACAATGAAAAAACCCAACAAATGGAATTCGGAATATTAAGGGACTTGTTGCCAGAATATGACGACAGCCTCATGTTGGATGTCTGGATGTCACAATTAAACAGCATGAAGAAAGTATATGATGTTGATGACAATACATTGCGAACACTAATGTTATGCAAAATTAAAGGAACGGCATAGCAATGGTTGCACAGCAAACCAACTTTTATGGAAGGGAATTTGTGTTCATATTTTAGGCGATTTGTCAATTGCTTTTCAGTAAATGCATAACCACTCCATAAATAAATTAGGAGAGATACTAACTTTAAATTTGGCGAAGAGGAGCTAAGATGTTCTGAGAAATTGAAACGCAATTTAATTGAGGCACTTACATCAGCTATTTAAAACTGTAAAGATGGAACGGAACTTCACTGTGATATGAGCTCCCTTTGTATGGAGCCATATTGGTACGAAAGAAAGGTTATGGAAAACTCCATCCCGTTTTCTATTTCCCCAAAAGATCGACAGATAGTGAAATGAAGTACCATAATATCGAGTTAGAGACGTTGGCGATCATTTATGCTCTTAAAAGATTTACAGCCTTATTTATAAACCCACCGTAGAGTCTGGTTAACTTTACGCACCCTCTAAAATGCCCTTACGCAGGGAAATGCGATTTATAAAGATTTTTCGAACTTAGGCAACGTTGCTTTAAGGCTGCGTAATTTAAACGCGAAAATTTGCGTTTAGAGCCTGCGTAGAGCCTACGTAAATATGTTTTTGCAGCTAATGTCATTTTTGGTAGTGGTCGAATTGGAAACAATTTCAAAAAGTGAAACAAATTTTTGTTTGTGCATTCATTTCGAATGTGGTGTAAATTTGCACCAAACGAATTTTGTCTGCAAATGCAATTATAACATAGAATTTCAGATTTGGTGGTGGTTGGGGATCCACTCATTCTGAAATCCAAAGGAACAAGAAAACTGCTTCTGAAAGAATCCACAAAAGTATTTGTGAAACGCCAAAAAATAATCTATACGGCTGCTGTCAACTGACTTGTATAAAAAACATAAATTACACTTGTGTGACTGATTCTTGAGTGGATTCTGACTTCAAATCGAGAAGCGTAATTCTCTTCTCAGAATCACCAGAAGAGTATTTTTTGTGCCAATGGAACGGTTTCAGAAGTGATTTTTTCGATTCCGGACGCTTCTTTTTGCCCAATGGAAAACGACATATGATTGCAGGTAGATATTTCAGCAGTCCCTCCAAAGAAATTTCGGAATTGTAGCAGATAATTTGGCTTTTTGTTTGTAAATATTATGTATGATTTTCTTACGAAGCTAATCTGTCAACCACAGCTAAGATCAGTTTCAGTTGCAAAAAGTAATAGATTTCAGTGTTTTCTGTAATAGTTTATCGAAATTCTTACCTATTTAGACACAAACCTCGTTTAGTAAAGTTACCTCGGAAAAATGTTTATAAATCACAATTTCAGGAAAGCCACGTAGAGGCTGCGTAAATTCTTACGCGATGTTTAACTAAACAACATCGTAGAGGCGTCGTAAGAGAATCTAATAAATACGGCTGTTAGTATTTATTAGCATGGCATTAGGCTTGAATAGTTACTGATTGCAACTCATTGATGTTGACTTTAAATAAAAGTGAGATAAGTCCCAAAATTTCCAGATGGGCGTATGAACTGCTTAGCTACGATTACACTCTAGAGCCATTCACAGAAACACAAACTTATTTGAGCTTCAGTTTCAAGGATGATTTAATTTTCGTGTCTATTTATTATACTAAACTACTAAACTTGTAGGTGCGCCGCGATGTGGAGATAAAGTGCAAATGTTGACGATCTTAGCCATAACACTAATAAAGGGTTTTTCAATAGGGACGCTACAAAAGTAGAGCGACAGGCAAGGGCGGATCCAGGGGGGGGGCACAGGGGCACGTGCCCCCCCCCCCAGACACAGGCCAGTCGAAAAAAAAAAACTAACAATTGTATACCAACTGCATTATTACTGCTTCCGCATTCCATAATGAAAACATAACAGACACTTCGCCTATAGGCAAAAATAAAAATAGCTTTTCCAACAAATGATGATAACCAAGACGAAAAATTACCCAAATCTATGTCTGCATATGCTAGAATGTGAGTCTTGGCGTGCGTGAAATTTATGTGCATGTATCTCCTCATGCAGAATCAAACGCGTAAACGCATGCGTGAAATATGCACATATACAAATAAAGAATAGAAGAGTTAGCAGCGCTTTCTATTTATCTTTGATTTGGCTACTCGAACTTTTCACTGATCAATAATTCTCAGGGCCAATCACTGAAATACGCTGGTATAGATTTAAGGGGAAATTGCTTTACGCACGGTCAGTCTTACAAAGCTTGCTCTCGTGTAAGTTCACCCTCAAGTCTGGTAATATTACTGCCGCCCAATAAAAAAACAAAAAACATTGTATATAAAGAAATCCTTTTAAAAAAAAAATAAAAAATTTAAGCAAACATTTTTTTTCAAAAAAGAACATTTTAATAAAATTTTGCGCGGACGAAGTCGCGGGTAACTTCTAGTATCAATAAAAAAGGGTTTTTCAATAAGAGCGCTACAAAACTTTTTTTAAATAAAACAAAAACTGTTTTGGATATCAATGAAATTCTTTATTCCTGTGAAAGTACGTTCGATGCCATTATGTATGGAACTCGATTTCTTTTGCATGGCCACCACGGGCACGCTTGCATAAATCGGCCGATACTGCTGCAATTTCACGTTCGATATTCGTACGAAGTTCATCAATCGTCGCTGGCTTGTTGGCATAGACCATAGACTTGACGTAGCCCCACAGGAAATAGTCTAACGGCGTCAAATCGCACGACCAAGGCGGCCAAGCGACTGGACCATTTCGTGAGATAACACGTTCTCCAAACTTGGTTTCCAATAAATTGATTGTGACATTCGCTGTGTGGCTTGTGGCGCTCGGGTTGGAACCACATGTCCTCCAAGTCCATATCATCCAATTGGGGCCAAAAATATTTTGTTATCATTGAACGGTAGCGATTCCCATCCACAGTAACGTGCCGGTCTTGATCATCACGGAAGAAGTACGGCCCAATGACGCCGCCGGCCCATAAACCACACCAAACCGTAATTTTTTCGGGGTGCAATGATGACTCGTAGAGTACGTGTGGATTGCTGCCTGACCAATACCCCATATTTGGTTTATTGACGAAGCCATTCAGCCAATTCGTTGTCATGGAATTGGGTATTTTATGCAAAAATAGATAGCTAGGTAGTAGAATTTTTATTAGTAAGGGGCAAATTGTAAGAAGAAATCAATGAATGCAATTTTATGATTGCATTTTTTTGCTGATTGCATTAAAAATGCATATATGTAAATAAAAAAAAACAAATAGATGAAATTCATTTGAATTCCCAATAAGTGCAATTACAATTTTTTTTTGTCAAAGAATGCATTTTTTTACAGTTCGGATAAATGCAAGTCGCCTCCAAAGAGAATATAAGTGTATGTTTTTCTTTAATAATTTTTTATACTTCTCTCAGACCTAATTAAAAGTGAAAAATGCAGCAAAAACGATGAAACGATAGTAAAATAGCCATCGTTCAATCGAATCGTTTCGACGAGAGTATTTGACGTTAAATGAATAACGTGAAGCAACAAAAAACGATGCTCGTCCAATCGTTTCGACGATTATCGTTTTTTGGTTGTTACACGAAGTACAAGCATCGTCGAGACGATATCGTTATATCGTTTTGTGCTTACGCGATTAGACCCCAGTATAAATGAAATCAGCTTTTTATGCACTCCAAATAACACCGACTCATTGGATTATTCGAAAAATAAGCCAAGCTGTCATCTATGTTTTGGTAATGTGGGAAAACCTAAATAAGGGCCTCAATGATATCAATAATACGACAGAAAAATTACGGATAGGGTTGTAAATAAAATAGAAAATGGTGCTTTTGCCCATATTAAAAAGAGTAACCAACACAATAGTCTACCTACTTTATTACCCAAAATAAAAATGAACTACCTGTTTTCACAATTCTTACGAAATTCCCATTCAAATTCAATAAAATTAACTTGGGTTTTTTTTAGATTTTGTAAAAATGTAAAGTTATAGAGAAATCCTATAAAGATAAGTTGACAATTTTTGGATTTTAAGATTTATGGCCCCATATAAAAATGCACTAATATACAAAACATAATATGTATATGCGGTTGGCCGGTGACACTTATTCGGCGAATTGTCTGTTTTTCAGTAAATAGACCTTAGTGGCTTGGATAGCGTCAATATGATAGTTTATAATAGCAACAATATAGGTTAGCACTCAGATGTAAAAGATATAAGACATGTTATAGCTTTCTGTTATTTCTAAATTTCCAAAGAATGACATTATGAATTAGTATTCCATGTCTTTATGAAGTATTTTAGAACGAGTCTTCAGTTAAATAAAGAAGTATGAAAAATAACGTTGGAAGGGAGGTATAAAAGTTAATATCAATTTAAAAACTTTCAGTATACGCCGTACGGGTATACATTATGAAATTTTCATTGTAGTTTTGTAACTGTAACTGACTTGTTGCAAAATTATTATTATTATTATTATTTATTCAAATCGCGATCAAACTACTGATTTAATTGAATTATTTGGCGAAACAAACGAAAGAAAAAAAAATTGCAGTCGCCACTGCCCGAAGGAAAAGATCGAATACCAAAAATGACACTTGCCAGAGATCGGCAACAATAGATCGCGAACTTTTGCAACCGCAGCCAGTAAAAGGGCTACGTTCGGCTTGCTCAGCGAAGGGGGTGGGTTCAATATAGTTAAGCGCGCTGTGTATACACACTTTTGATTTGTATGGGCGAATGTTTGCCGGAATTATATTTTGTAGGTCTTTTGTTGAAGGAACAAAAAAACAAAATGGGCGCCACGTAATTTTGTGGTAAATCACGAAACCTTGGAAAAATCTGTAAACCTGAGAAATGAAAGAAGGAACGAAAACCAAATATATAACCACGTTATAAGGCTCCGTTGGAGCACGGTCTTTTATTGAATTTCTTTTGTTTGGGGCTGTACGCTCAAATATAAGATTCGATACGGGGTTGCGACGACACAACAACAAAGTGTATATATGTATATAGAAAAGTTTAGACCGTTGGCGTGGCCCGCTATCGCGTTGTCTCGAAAATTGAAATAACAGTGAATGGGTCGCGCGTCCCGCTTTTTCGGGAAATTTTCGGAACGAAAGCCTACAGTAACTTTTCCTTTTTTACAATTCCCAAAAAAAAACGATTCTCACTTTTAAGTTCACTCTACTTATCTTTTATCTCGACACCTGTTGGGTTCCTCGTCCTTCCTGCCTTCGGTGTCCACCTGACACCTTTCCACGCTTTGTCCGATTTCCTCTATCCTCCCTGTCCCTTTGTGATAAGCACCTCACTCGCTTCACTTCACACTTTATCTACTAAATTAAGTTATCTAAAAGAAAATTCTACCACGAACTATTTTTCCTTGTTTTTTTTTTTTTAAATAAAACAAAAGTTGCCTTCTGCAACACAAAGTCAAAGCTAATCGAATTTTAAGAAAAACTTCCAAGTACAACTTATTAATAAGCTGGTCAGCCAAGAAGTGACTTCCAGGGCTTTGGTTTGATTCGAAGTCGCTTGGCTTCCACACACGCTCTCACATACATTCGCTGGTATTAGACCCCAACGGTGGGATCTTAAAGTTGGCATTCAGCAATGCCTCCCACGGCCATTAACCACCACATTCACACATACTAGCGGGTTGAACGGTCAAAGTTTTGCGACACCAATGCGCTACCGTAACCCGTTAGTCCTCTCAAAACTTCCAACCATTCCTCTCTCTATGTACTGGAATTCGCTTTGGGAAGATCCTTCCAGTACATTTGGGATTAGCCAGCCGACTTCGAACTCTCTTCTCTTAATATCAGAGTTAGCCTTCTTTTTATGTTTCAATTCTGGTATTTGGTAAAATATAAACAAACAAGGTAATTCGTGGAGGAATTTGCAACCCGGCATTTCCCCACGAATTAAAAGTCTAAAACTAAAAAAAATACAAAAAGAAAACTAAAAAGAAAAGAAGGATGGAGGTGGACATCAACAAGTCCCGACCCAGATATGGGTATTTCCCTCAACGTGGGACATCAAAACTCCCCACAAGTTAACAAGGAATCCATCAGGTATGGTTTCTTTTAAAACTACTTTTTTTTTCGCGATGAGTCTACTCTATTCCTGTGGGCTTTCGCGCAGATTTTGGGGATGAGATATGCAGATAGCAGACCATTCCTTACAAGTTGTGAATTTTAGGGTGGGCTCTCGGCCTTAATTTCGGTGCGTTTTCATTGAGTTCTCGATTCTTGGCGTGTCGCTCTGATCGTGTTGTCTTGGTCGATTTGTGTTTAAGTGTTCATCATCCTCAAATGTTTTGTGTTGGGAGTGCGTTTTATGTGGCCGTCCGCCTACACTCTCTGCTGCTCCTCCGTTGCTCCATCGTCGGGGCATAAACTTAGGGATCGTCTTCCCTATGCCCATCGAACCGAACTCTCTACCGTGATGTTGATGGTAGATCAAACGAAGAGTGTCTTTTAGTTGGCCGTCCGCCTACACTCCTCTGCTGCTCCTCCGTTGCTCCAGCGGCGGGGTGATTCGAAAAAGAGATCGTCGTCTCTCCACCCATCGAACGTAATTTTTTTGGCATTGCCACTTATTGTGGTGTGACAATCGTTGGGGTGTTTAGTCTTGGCTGTCCGCCACACCCTTTTGAAGACACAGATGTTGGTCTTATTTATCCCTCGGTGGAGTGTTGGCTAAGGGGATCGTCCTCCCCCCACTCTTCGAATTGTGCCGACCTCCTGTCGGTACACTGGACCACTGGCCACTGTTGGTCGGTGGGAGTCTCCTGACGACCTGCCAGGCTCACCATCCGACTTGCCTTCGTTGTTAATCGACGGTTGCGAGTCTCCCTTCCGTCCGAAGGGCTGCGCAACCGGAACTCCCATCCTCTGCCATTCAGACCGCCCGTCTGATGGGTTGTGACCGACCTGTCACTCAAGGATACCTATTGGGTTGCACCCTTAAGGCTCCAAGGAGGTGGTCCGGAGGCTGATGGGGGCCTCGGATGCCCATCCACATCCCAGGACCTCGAGTACCGAACCCAAGAAAAGAGGGACCATGGGTAAGGAAAGAAGGGAAAGAGAGCAGACCTTGTTGCGGTAAAAATTTAACGCAACAAACCCCACCCTCACCTCCTGGGAAATGAGCTTGGTTTTCGAAGAAACCCAAACCATTTCCCAAGATATAGGTCGACGCCACAACAAAGGAGAGACATTCCCACCATTGGCCAAAACTGCCCGTCTAGATTTAAAAAAAACAAATCAAAACTAAAACCAAAAACAAACACCAAGCTACAGCTACTCTATTGGGACTTTCTAGACTAATCTGCATCGTGTTGAGGCTTAAGATCCTTCACGTGCCATGTTCCACGGTCTTTACCGTTCTCATCGGTTAGCGTGTATGTCCAAGGTGACACCCGCTTGCTTATCCTGAAGGGACCAACGAATTTGGGAGCCAACTTTGCGGCATAATAATTAGCGGCATCTGATAACGCGAAATTTCTGCGCCATACCAACTCGTTCGGGAGATATTGGGTATCTCGCCGTCGGAGGTTGTAGACTTCCGCGGACTTCTTGGCGGCCGCCGCTAACTTTCTACCTATATCTAACCTAAGCTCCCTAAATCGATGTTCTAACTCGGCCCTATCTACGTCCCTATCTCCTACATCTAAGTCTCTGTCTTCTATATCTAAATCCTTACTTGTTGAAGCTGCCTCCGCACTACCCGGAACTGCTTCCCTATTCCCGACGTGATAACTTGTAGGAGCTACCTCTCGACCACAAGTCACCATGTCCCTACCAAAATTCGCATAGTATGGCGAAATCCCTAAAACGTCGTGTTGGGCCGTGCGTATAGCGCACGCTACTTTCGCCAACTGCGAGTCCCAACTCCTGTGGTTTTCGGAGACATACGCTCTCAGCGTTGTTTTAATAATTTGGTTAATCCTCTCCGCAGGATTAGCCTGTGGATGATAGTGTGCTGTGTAACGTAATTGTGACGCGTACGCCTGGCAAAGCGCTTTCAATTCCTTGCTACGGAACTGCGGGCCGTTGTCACATACGACCGCTGATGGAACGCCAAATAAAAGAAAGACATTGTCTTCCAACTCCTTGCATACTGCCTTTGCGGTGGCAGATCTCAACGCGAACAGAAGGGGAAATTTGGTAAAATAATCGACAACAGTTAAAATATAAACGAACCCCCTACTGGACTTGGGAAGAGGTCCTACCAAATCTACGCAAATCATTTCCCAAGGCCTCGAAACCCCTACACGTTCCCTCATTAGACCAGCGGGTTTCTCATTCACCGGCTTAACCTGTTGGCAAACTTTACAATTCCTAACGTACCTAGTTATATCTTGTCTCATTTTAGGCCAATAATATTTGCCTCCTACTCTAGCAAAAGTTTTCCGGACTCCCATATGTCCAGCTAATGGACTGTCATGGCAGTCTTTTAAAATCCCTAATCTACCTGTTTTCCCTACCACTAATTTCCACTCATTATTATCCTCGTGGACTATTATGTGACTGGCTTTCACAAACTTGAAAAGCCGTCCATTTTCCACTCTCCACGCTGGGTATGCTAACGGATTCAACTCAACCGCCGAAATCATCTTTACCACCCAAGGGTCCAAATCCGCATCCGAGATCTCGGCCACTACCGGAACTCCTCGCGACAACATATCCGGGACGACATGTTCCTTCCCCTTGCGATGAATGATCTCAAAATCGAATTGCTGAAGCCTCACTGCCCAGCGTGCTAACCTACCCGACGGATCCTTAAGATTACTCAGCCATACAAGAGAGTAGTGATCCGTCACAACCGTAAACCGAACACCTTCGATACACGGACGCAACTTCTCAACTGCCCACAGTACTGCCAAGCATTCCTTTTCAGTCGTCGAGTAGTTTCTCTCACACCTATTGAGAGACCTACTTAAATAGCAAATGACTTTCTCTCCTTCCTCAAACTCCTGAGATAATACGGCCCCGATACCAAAATCTGATGCGTCGGTTTGCACCACAAAAGGTCGCTGAAAATCCGGGCATGTCAAGATCGGTGCCGTAATTAGACATTCTTTCGCCTTCCTAAAACTTTCCTCACAATCATTCGACCATACAAACTTCCTACTTTTCTTTAACAAATCTGTTAAAGGCCTAACTAAAGTGGCGAAATTTGGTACAAAACGTCTGTACCACGAAATTGTCCCTATAAAGCTCCTAACTTCCTTCACATTCTTCGGTGCAGGAATCCTAACCATGCTTTCCACCTTTTCCGGATCAACATGTAATCCGTTCCTATCAACGACGTAACCTAGAAATTTTAAAGAGGGCCTACAAAAGTTACATTTTTCCCGACTAACTTTCAACCCCGCCTCACATAGACGCTTAAAGACCTCTTCCAGTATCTCAAGATGTTTTTTGAAAGAGTTAGTGACGATAATAATATCATCCAACTACACGAATACATGTGGCTCTAAATCGGCACCCAAAACGCTGTCGATAAATCGTTGCCACGTCGCAGGCGCGTTATGTAAGCCGAATGGCATTCGCTTGAACTGGAACAGGCCTCTATTCGGAACCGTAAAGGCTGTGAGTGGGCGCGATCCCTCCTCCATCGGGATCTGCCAATAGGCCGACTTTATGTCTAACGATGTTAAAAACTTCGCATCTCGAAGCTTATCTAGGGTCGTTGAAATATATGGAAGTGGATAAGCATCCCTATCTGTAACTTTATTAAGCTTCCTATAGTCGACACAGAACCTAAACGAACCATCCTTCTTTCTAATAAGAACTATTGGAGATGCCCACGGACTGCTTGATTTCTCAATAACTCCCGCATCCAGCATCTCCTTTAGCTCCTTATCGATATGTCCCTGCATTGCCGGTGAGACCGGATAATACCTCTGCTTAATTGGTTCTGCCGACGTCCTAATCTTATGCTCTACCAATTGTGTGCACCCTAAGCCCTCTGGCATAACTTCAAAAATTTTGTCTACCAAAACTTCGAGTTGCCTGACTTCGGCAACGTCCAACTCGGACTTTTCCCTAATCGCTGAAATTGAGCCGACCATCTGCTGACTCGAAAAATTCCACACGCCCGATCTCAAATCCGGGACCACTCCCGTCAGTGCCCAAAAATCTGCACCTAAGATCATCACGTGTGGTAGAGCTGGTATCACCAAACACTCTAAAAACACTGTCTTCTCCTGCACCACAATTGGTAAAGATACCACCCCTAAAACTTCTATCCCTGCTCCATCTGCTAATGCAACCGATTTTATGTTGCCTCTACCTAACACTAGCCCTAAGTCTTTTAAAATATTCCACCCGTCCCTACAAATGATTGTGCGTGAAGCGCCCGAATCCAAAAGTCCTAAAAACCTAATCCCATAAATTGAAACTCCTAAGTATGGTCGCCTATCTTCCCCGTTTGCCTCCAAAGTAAAACCTAAATGAATTTGAGAGAACCCTAACTGGTCACCAGCAGGCGACCTCTCTAATTGCGACGGCGCTCTTGTCCTGCTGACCCAAGAGACCGTTGCGCATTTCCCGAACAGCGCCGACAATCTTTACGCGACGTCCCTACTGCACCACAACCATAACAACGCCTAGGAGCGGAACAACGATTAGCGAAATGCCCTTCGCTATCGCAATTGAAACACCTCATTGGTCGTGGTGATCGACGCTGTTGGTTGTCTGAAACGACAACCGAAACCCTTGGTTCCTCCGAACCAATGTAGGCCAAATCCGGTTCCAGGAGATGCCTACCCCGAGTCGTTGGAGGTGGAGCAAACGTTTCCACATTTGCTCGCACTGTCTCCAGCTTCCTTCCCAATGCGACCAGATCACTGACGCACTTGGGCTCAACGAGTCCAAGCTGCGTCTGGTAAAATGGCGCAAGATTCCTTTGCAGGATCGACAGCTTCCTTTTCTCCGTAAGGGGATCGGAAAGTCTGCCGAACATATTCTGCATCGTCGCAACATAGACACCAATGGATTCGTCCTTCCCTTGGGTACGTCGTCGAATCTCTTCTAACAGAAGATCATCGTAGTTGGGAGGGAGAAACTCCAGTTTCAATTCTCTCACCAACTCTGGCCACGAAGAAACAGACCGCCTAACCGCCCTAAACCAAAGAAGTGCCTTCCCAGTAAACAAATCGACCGACGACCTAAACAATTGGGATTCACTTATCCCCCTAGCTTCCCTAAGCTCCTCAACTCTCTCCAGAAAAGAGTTAACTGATGCCCCGCATCGTTCACCTGTAAAAGAAATATTCCACTTGGAGAGGTTTTCCGGTTTCTCCGAGTGAATATATACTCGTTCGTCAGCAAAGGTGTTCGGGTTAGTACCCAAAACCGATGCTGACGTAGACGGTTCTACACGACGAGGCTCTACTGGCCGTTGTTGCTGTTGTAATTGTGGTTGCTGTTGCTGTACGACCTGCTTGTCGTTACTAGTTGCGTTATCCTCGCAATCGCTTTCTTCATCGTCGCTATCCTCTAACTCCCCGATGATATTGACCAACTCGGTCTTCAACTCCTTTTTTAATATCATCTCGTCTTCCGTAATAGCACGAGACCTCCCTATCCTGCTCATTGCCCAATCTATCTTCGTAAATGCCTTCTTAAATTCCGAAGATCCCCGCTCGGGGTGGCTCGCTACAAGCGCTTTGATCTCCACTATTTTTCTCTCAACTGAGTCCCTATCCTGTTCAAAAGTGAATGGATACGTGTCCGATTCTACGACCGAACCACGTCGCTCCATTGCCCTAGCTGCCCTGAGAGATTTTCGCATTGGGTCAACGTCGCCAACCGACAACCCTCTGCGCTCCATCTCATAAACTAATTCGTCCCTAGCTAACCTATTGATCTCCATATTTTCCTGATTCGGACCAAAATGAATTACTGAGAAAAAAACAAACTATTTGTCTATGCTGACAAAATTAAAAAAAACAATTCTCAAAAAAACAACCCAAAACCAAAACAATCGAAACTAGGGTTAGCAACTCCAACACGGTAAACCAAGCAGAGAAAGAAAAATAAAAGGTGCACAACCGAGATAACAAAACCACTTCTCAAATGGGGTGAGAAAGGGAATTCTATTAAAAAAAACAAGTAGTATATAAAAAAATTAAAACGAAAATAAAAAACTCAAAACCAAGAAACCAAAAAAAAAAAATGACCGACGGCAACCCTGTTTGAAGTATATAGAATACCACTGGCTTACGAACCACCGGTACCTATATGGATATATATGAGATTATAAACCCGCTTGAAATTGATATCGGTATTACGAAATATATATACAGCACTCGTATAAAAACTTTTATATATATGAATATATATGTAAATATGAATAGGATGTTGCAAAATAATAACCCAAAGTAAAACGAAAATAATAAAAAACAAGACCACCTACTTGCGTATTTCCCCTGGGAAATCTTACTGCTTCTGTGGACACAAAACTCGTCTTCTTTTGGATTCCCGACACTGCTTCAAGCTGGATTAAATCCACCACCAAATGCACTTTCAAACCTAAAAAAAAAATAGCCAAAGTAAATAGAACTAAACAAAAGAACACAAAACACTTCCCTAAACACAACAGTGTGATTGGAATTGTGCAATACAAATTCCTCCCAAAAGCACAACAAAATTATCAAAAATTGCCCCACGTCGGGTGCCAAATGTTGCAAAATTATTATTATTATTATTATTTATTCAAATCGCGATCAAACTACTGATTTAATTGAATTATTTGGCGAAACAAACGAAAGAAAAAAAAATTGCAGTCGCCACTGCCCGAAGGAAAAGATCGAATACCAAAAATGACACTTGCCAGAGATCGGCAACAATAGATCGCGAACTTTTGCAACCGCAGCCAGTAAAAGGGCTACGTTCGGCTTGCTCAGCGAAGGGGGTGGGTTCAATATAGTTAAGCGCGCTGTGTATACACACTTTTGATTTGTATGGGCGAATGTTTGCCGGAATTATATTTTGTAGGTCTTTTGTTGAAGGAACAAAAAAACAAAATGGGCGCCACGTAATTTTGTGGTAAATCACGAAACCTTGGAAAAATCTGTAAACCTGAGAAATGAAAGAAGGAACGAAAACCAAATATATAACCACGTTATAAGGCTCCGTTGGAGCACGGTCTTTTATTGAATTTCTTTTGTTTGGGGCTGTACGCTCAAATATAAGATTCGATACGGGGTTGCGACGACACAACAACAAAGTGTATATATGTATATAGAAAAGTTTAGACCGTTGGCGTGGCCCGCTATCGCGTTGTCTCGAAAATTGAAATAACAGTGAATGGGTCGCGCGTCCCGCTTTTTCGGGAAATTTTCGGAACGAAAGCCTACAGTAACTTTTCCTTTTTTACAATTCCCAAAAAAAAAACGATTCTCACTTTTAAGTTCACTCTACTTATCTTTTATCTCGACACCTGTTGGGTTCCTCGTCCTTCCTGCCTTCGGTGTCCACCTGACACCTTTCCACGCTTTGTCCGATTTCCTCTATCCTCCCTGTCCCTTTGTGATAAGCACCTCACTCGCTTCAATTCACACTTTATCTACTAAATTAAGTTATCTAAAAGAAAATTCTACCACGAACTATTTTTCCTTGTTTTTTTTTTTTTTAAATAAAACAAAAGTTGCCTTCTGCAACACAAAGTCAAAGCTAATCGAATTTTAAGAAAAACTTCCAAGTACAACTTATTAATAAGCTGGTCAGCCAAGAAGTGACTTCCAGGGCTTTGGTTTGATTCGAAGTCGCTTGGCTTCCACACACGCTCTCACATACATTCGCTGGTATTAGACCCCAACGGTGGGATCTTAAAGTTGGCATTCAGCAATGCCTCCCACGGCCATTAACCACCACATTCACACATACTAGCGGGTTGAACGGTCAAAGTTTTGCGACACCAATGCGCTACCGTAACCCGTTAGTCCTCTCAAAACTTCCAACCATTCCTCTCTCTATGTACTGGAATTCGCTTTGGGAAGATCCTTCCAGTACATTTGGGATTAGCCAGCCGACTTCGAACTCTCTTCTCTTAATATCAGAGTTAGCCTTCTTTTTATGTTTCAATTCTCGTATTTGGTAAAATATAAACAAACAAGGTAATTCGTGGAGGAATTTGCAACCCGGCATTTCCCCACGAATTAAAAGTCTAAAACTAAAAAAAATACAAAAAGAAAACTAAAAAGAAAAGAAGGATGGAGGTGGACATCAACAAGTCCCGACCCAGATATGGGTATTTCCCTCAACGTGGGACATCAAAACTCCCCACAAGTTAACAAGGAATCCATCAGGTATGGTTTCTTTTAAAACTACTTTTTTTTTCGCGATGAGTCTACTCTATTCCTGTGGGCTTTCGCGCAGATTTTGGGGATGAGATATGCAGATAGCAGACCATTCCTTACAAGTTGTGAATTTTAGGGTGGGCTCTCGGCCTTAATTTCGGTGCGTTTTCATTGAGTTCTCGATTCTTGGCGTGTCGCTCTGATCGTGTTGTCTTGGTCGATTTGTGTTTAAGTGTTCATCATCCTCAAATGTTTTGTGTTGGGAGTGCGTTTTATGTGGCCGTCCGCCTACACTCTCTGCTGCTCCTCCGTTGCTCCATCGTCGGGGCATAAACTTAGGGATCGTCTTCCCTATGCCCATCGAACCGAACTCTCTACCGTGATGTTGATGGTAGATCAAACGAAGAGTGTCTTTTAGTTGGCCGTCCGCCTACACTCCTCTGCTGCTCCTCCGTTGCTCCAGCGGCGGGGTGATTCGAAAAAGAGATCGTCGTCTCTCCACCCATCGAACGTAATTTTTTTGGCATTGCCACTTATTGTGGTGTGACAATCGTTGGGGTGTTTAGTCTTGGCTGTCCGCCACACCCTTTTGAAGACACAGATGTTGGTCTTATTTATCCCTCGGT
Organism: Cheilosia impressa; assembly: GCA_948293265.1. Taxonomy (NCBI): domain Eukaryota; kingdom Metazoa; phylum Arthropoda; class Insecta; order Diptera; family Syrphidae; genus Cheilosia; species Cheilosia impressa. Next base: position 66,529,577 of record OX411880.1, on the reverse strand, counting down.
GGAGTGTTGGCTAAGGGGATCGTCCTCCCCCCACTCTTCGAATTGTGCCGACCTCCTGTCGGTACACTGGACCACTGGCCACTGTTGGTCGGTGGGAGTCTCCTGACGACCTGCCAGGCTCACCATCCGACTTGCCTTCGTTGTTAATCGACGGTTGCGAGTCTCCCTTCCGTCCGAAGGGCTGCGCAACCGGAACTCCCATCCTCTGCCATTCAGACCGCCCGTCTGATGGGTTGTGACCGACCTGTCACTCAAGGATACCTATTGGGTTGCACCCTTAAGGCTCCAAGGAGGTGGTCCGGAGGCTGATGGGGGCCTCGGATGCCCATCCACATCCCAGGACCTCGAGTACCGAACCCAAGAAAAGAGGGACCATGGGTAAGGAAAGAAGGGAAAGAGAGCAGACCTTGTTGCGGTAAAAATTTAACGCAACAGACTGTTTCAAAAAAGTTCCATACTTCTTATTAATAACTTCAAGAATACATTTCTAACATGAGTTTGTTTTTTAAATACCTTCAAGATCCGATAACCATAATCAATTAAATAATTCGAGTAAATCAGAATAATCAATCATCACCATAGAAGAAAGAAATCCAATTCTCAATTTATCTGTGCTTTGAGCAGAATTGAAGAATCTCGTGAATCGTAAATGCAGAAATTCTTCCAAAGAAAAAGAAATGCATATCCAAATACACACAAAGTAGGTACCTGCTCATCTCATTCATAAAAGCAACAGACGACTCGACAAACCTGACAAATTATGAAATCGAACCAAAAAGGGAGAGAAAGAAAAAGAATAGACTACAAAACCCACCCTCATCCACACTCTGAAATCGGAAAGGGAAAGCATATCAGAAAACAGCAATGCAAATGCAAATGTCTATGCATACGCATTCATTCATGTAAGGATGTGCGCGTTCCACTTGGGTTGCTTTTCCTTTAGAAAATATATCAGCCACCAGCGCTGACACCAATGCAACCGCCACCATCGAGGTTTCTGCGCCTACTAAAGTAAACCAACGAAATCTATGATCTTCACCCTCTAAAATATTTGAGCTTAGGTATGGAGACGATGGTGGCGCAATGGTAGGATACACGAAGTGATAGTACTATAATGTTTATATACAATGAAAAAACCCAACAAATGGAATTCGGAATATTAAGGGACTTGTTGCCAGAATATGACGACAGCCTCATGTTGGATGTCTGGATGTCACAATTAAACAGCATGAAGAAAGTATATGATGTTGATGACAATACATTGCGAACACTAATGTTATGCAAAATTAAAGGAAAGGCATAGCAATGGTTGCACAGCAAACCAACTTTTATGGAAGGGAATTTGTGTTCATATTTTAGGCGATTTGTCAATTGCTTTTCAGTAAATGCATAACCACTCCATAAATAAATTAGGAGAGATACTAACTTTAAATTTGGCGAAGAGGAGCTAAGATGTTCTGAGGAATTGAAACGCAATTTAATTGAGGCACTTACATCAGCTATTTAAAACTGTAAAGATGGAACGGAACTTCACTGTGATATGAGCTCCCTTTGTATGGAGCCATATTGGTACGAAAGAAAGGTTATGGAAAACTCCATCCCGTTTTCTATTTCCCCAAAAGATCGACAGATAGTGAAATGAAGTACCATAATATCGAGTTAGAGACGTTGGCGATCATTTATGCTCTTAAAAGATTTACAGCCTTATTTATAAACCCACCGTAGAGTCTGGTTAACTTTACGCACCCTCTAAAATGCCCTTACGCAGGGAAATGCGATTTATAAAGATTTTTCGAACTTAGGCAACGTTGCTTTAAGGCTGCGTAATTTAAACGCGAAAATTTGCGTTTAGAGCCTGCGTAGAGCCTACGTAAATATGTTTTTGCAGCTAATGTCATTTTTGGTAGTGGTCGAATTGGAAACAATTTCAAAAAGTGAAACAAATTTTTGTTTGTGCATTCATTTCGAATGTGGTGTAAATTTGCACCAAACGAATTTTGTCTGCAAATGCAATTATAACATAGAATTTCAGATTTGGTGGTGGTTGGGGATCCACTCATTCTGAAATCCAAAGGAACAAGAAAACTGCTTCTGAAAGAATCCACAAAAGTATTTGTGAAACGCCAAAAAATAATCTATACGGCTGCTGTCAACTGACTTGTATAAAAAACATAAATTACACTTGTGTGACTGATTCTTGAGTGGATTCTGACTTCAAATCGAGAAGCGTAATTCTCTTCTCAGAATCACCAGAAGAGTATTTTTTGTGCCAATGGAACGGTTTCAGAAGTGATTTTTTCGATTCCGGACGCTTCTTTTTGCCCAATGGAAAACGACATATGATTGCAGGTAGATATTTCAGCAGTCCCTCCAAAGAAATTTCGGAATTGTAGCAGATAATTTGGCTTTTTGTTTGTAAATATTATGTATGATTTTCTTACGAAGCTAATCTGTCAACCACAGCTAAGATCAGTTTCAGTTGCAAAAAGTAATAGATTTCAGTGTTTTCTGTAATAGTTTATCGAAATTCTTACCTATTTAGACACAAACCTCGTTTAGTAAAGTTACCTCGGAAAAATGTTTATAAATCACAATTTCAGGAAAGCCACGTAGAGGCTGCGTAAATTCTTACGCGATGTTTAACTAAACAACATCGTAGAGGCGTCGTAAGAGAATCTAATAAATACGGCTGTTAGTATTTATTAGCATGGCATTAGGCTTGAAATAGTTACTGATTGCAACTCATTGATGTTGACTTTAAATAAAAGTGAGATAAGTCTCAAAATTTCCAGATGGGCGTATGAACTGCTTAGCTACGATTACACTCTAGAGCCATTCACAGAAACACAAACTTATTTGAGCTTCAGTTTCAAGGATGATTTAATTTTTGTGTCTATTTATTATACTAAACTACTAAACTTGTAGGTGCGCCGCGATGTGGAGATAAAGTGCAAATGTTGACGATCTTAGCCATAACACTAATAAAGGGTTTTTCAATAGGGACGCTACAAAAGTAGAGCGACAGGCAAGGGCGGATCCAGGGGGGGGGGGCACAGGGGCACGTGCCCCCCCCCCCCAGACACAGGCCAGTCGAAAAAAAAAACTAACAATTGTATACCAACTGCATTATTACTGCTTCCGCATTCCATAATGAAAACATAACAGACACTTCGCCTATAGGCAAAAATAAAAATAGCTTTTCCAACAAATGATGATAACCAAGACGAAAAATTACCCAAATCTATGTCTGCATATGCTAGAATGTGAATCTTGGCGTGCGTGAAATTTATGTGCATGTATCTCCTCATGCAGAATCAAACGCGTAAACGCATGCGTGAAATATGCACATATACAAATAAAGAATAGAAGAGTTAGCAGCGCTTTCTATTTATCTTTGATTTGGCTACTCGAACTTTTCACTGATCAATAATTCTCAGGGCCAATCACTGAAATACGCTGGTATAGATTTAAGGGGAAATTGCTTTACGCACGGTCAGTCTTACGAAGCTTGCTCTCGTGTAAGTTCACCCTCAAGTCTGGTAATATTACTGCCGCCCAATAAAAAAACAAAAAACATTGTATATAAAGAAATCCTTTTAAAAAAAAAATAAAAAATTTAAGCAAACATTTTTTTTCAAAAAAGAACATTTTAATAAAATTTTGCGCGGACGAAGTCGCGGGTAACTTCTAGTATCAATAAAAAAGGGTTTTTCAATAAGAGCGCTACAAAACTTTTTTTAAATAAAACAAAAACTGTTTTGGATATCAATGAAATTCTTTATTCCTGTGAAAGTACGTTCGATGCCATTATGTATGGAACTCGATTTCTTTTGCATGGCCACCACGGGCACGCTTGCATAAATCGGCCGATACTGCTGCAATTTCACGTTCGATATTCGTACGAAGTTCATCAATCGTCGCTGGCTTGTTGGCATAGACCATAGACTTGACGTAGCCCCACAGGAAATAGTCTAACGGCGTCAAATCGCACGACCAAGGCGGCCAAGCGACTGGACCATTTCGTGAGATAACACGTTCTCCAAACTTGGTTTCCAATAAATTGATTGTGACATTCGCTGTGTGGCTTGTGGCGCTCGGGTTGGAACCACATGTCCTCCAAGTCCATATCATCCAATTGGGGCCAAAAATATTTTGTTATCATTGAACGGTAGCGATTCCCATCCACAGTAACGTGCCGGTCTTGATCATCACGGAAGAATTACGGCCCAATGACGCCGCCGGCCCATAAACCACACCAAACCGTAATTTTTTCGGGGTGCAATGATGACTCGTAGAGTACGTGTGGATTGCTGCCTGACCAATACCCCATATTTGGTTTATTGACGAAGCCATTCAGCCAATTCGTTGTCATGGAATTGGGTATTTTATGCAAAAATAGATAGCTAGGTAGTAGAATTTTTATTAGTAAGGGGCAAATTGTAAGAAGAAATCAATGAATGCAATTTTATGATTGCATTTTTTTGCTGATTGCATTAAAAATGCATATATGTAAATAAAAAAAAACAAATAGATGAAATTCATTTGAATTCCCAATAAGTGCAATTACAATTTTTTTTTGTCAAAGAATGCATTTTTTTACAGTTCGGATAAATGCAAGTCGCCTCCAAAGAGAATATAAGTGTATGTTTTTCTTTAATAATTTTTTATACCTCTCTCAGACCTAATTAAAAGTGAAAAATGCAGCAAAAACGATGAAACGATAGTAAAATAGCCATCGTTCAATCGAATCGTTTCGACGAGAGTATTTGACGTTAAATTAATAAAGTGAAGCAACAAAAAACGATGCTCGTCCAATCGTTTCGACGATTATCGTTTTTTGGTTGTTACACGAAGTACAAGCATCGTCGAGACGATATCGTTATATCGTTTTGTGCTTACGCGATTAGACCCCAGTATAAATGAAATCAGCTTTTTATGCACTCCAAATAACACCGACTCATTAGATTATTCGAAAAATAAGCCAAGCTGTCATCTATGTTTTGGTAATGTGGGAAAACCTAAATAAGGGCCTCAATGATATCAATAATACGACAGAAAAATTACGGATAGGGTTGTAAATAAAATAGAAAATGGTGCTTTTGCCCATATTAAAAAGAGTAACCAACACAATAGTCTACCTACTTTATTACCCAAAATAAAAATGAACTACCTGTTTTCACAATTCTTACGAAATTCCCATTCAAATTCAATAAAATTAACTTGGGTTTTTTTTAGATTTTGTAAAAATGTAAAGTTATAGAGAAATCCTATAAAGATAAGTTGACAATTTTTGGATTTTAAGATTTATGGCCCCATATAAAAATGCACTAATATACAAAACATAATATGTATATGCGGTTGGCCGGTGACACTTATTCGGCGAATTGTCTGTTTTTCAGTAAATAGACCTTAGTGGCTTGGATAGCGTCAATATGATAGTTTATAATAGCAACAATATAGGTTAACACTCAGATGTAAAAGATATAAGACATGTTATAGCTTTCTGTTATTTCTAAATTTCCAAAGAATGACATTATGAATTAGTATTCCATGTCTTTATGAAGTATTTTAGAACGAGTCTTCAGTTAAATAAAGAAGTATGAAAAATAACGTTGGAAGGGAGGTATAAAAGTTAATATCAATTTAAAAACTTTCAGTATACGCCGTACGGGTATACATTATGAAATTTTCATTGTAGTTTTGTAACTGTAACTGACTGTTTCAAAAAAGTTCCATACTTCTTATTAATAACTTCAAGAATACATTTCTAACATGAGTTTGTTTTTTAAATACCTTCAAGATCCGATAACCATAATCAATTAAATAATTCGAGTAAATCAGAATAATCAATCATCACCATAGAAGAAAGAAATCCAATTCTCAATTTATCTGTGCTTTGAGCAGAATTGAAGAATCTCGTGAATCGTAAATGCAGAAATTCTTCCAAAGAAAAAGAAATGCATATCCAAATACACACAAAGTAGGTACCTGCTCATCTCATTCATAAAAGCAACAGACGACTCGACAAACCTGACAAATTATGAAATCGAACCAAAAAGGGAGAGAAAGAAAAAGAATAGACTACAAAACCCACCCTCATCCACACTCTGAAATCGGAAAGGGAAAGCATATCAGAAAACAGCAATGCAAATGCAAATGTCTATGCATACGCATTCATTCATGTAAGGATGTGCGCGTTCCACTTGGGTTGCTTTTCCTTTAGAAAATATATCAGCCACCAGCGCTGACACCAATGCAACCGCCACCATCGAGGTTTCTGCGCCTACTAAAGTAAACCAACGAAATCTATGATCTTCACCCTCTAAAATATTTGAGCTTAGGTATGGAGACGATGGTGGCGCAATGGTAGGATACACGAAGTGATAGTACTATAATGTTTATATACAATGAAAAAACCCAACAAATGGAATTCGGAATATTAAGGGACTTGTTGCCAGAATATGACGACAGCCTCATGTTGGATGTCTGGATGTCACAATTAAACAGCATGAAGAAAGTATATGATGTTGATGACAATACATTGCGAACACTAATGTTATGCAAAATTAAAGGAAAGGCATAGCAATGGTTGCACAGCAAACCAACTTTTATGGAAGGGAATTTGTGTTCATATTTTAGGCGATTTGTCAATTGCTTTTCAGTAAATGCATAACCACTCCATAAATAAATTAGGAGAGATACTAACTTTAAATTTGGCGAAGAGGAGCTAAGATGTTCTGAGAAATTGAAACGCAATTTAATTGAGGCACTTACATCAGCTATTTAAAACTGTAAAGATGGAACGGAACTTCACTGTGATATGAGCTCCCTTTGTATGGAGCCATATTGGTACGAAAGAAAGGTTATGGAAAACTCCATCCCGTTTTCTATTTCCCCAAAAGATCGACAGATAGTGAAATGAAGTACCATAATATCGAGTTAGAGACGTTGGCGATCATTTATGCTCTTAAAAGATTTTAGTATTTATTAGCATGGCATTAGGCTTGAAATAGTTACTGATTGCAACTCATTGATGTTGACTTTAAATAAAAGTGAGATAAGTCCCAAAATTTCCAGATGGGCGTATGAACTGCTTAGCTACGATTACACTCTAGAGCCATTCACAGAAACACAAACTTATTTGAGCTTCAGTTTCAAGGATGATTTAATTTTTGTGTCTATTTATTATACTAAACTACTAAACTTGTAGGTGCGCCGCGATGTGGAGATAAAGTGCAAATGTTGACGATCTTAGCCATAACACTAATAAAGGGTCTTCCAATAGGGACGCTACAAAAGTAGAGCGACAGGCAAGGGCGGATCCAGGGGGTGGGGGGCACAGGGGCACGTGCCCCCCCCCCAGACACAGGCCAGTCGAAAAAAAAAAAACTAACAATTGTATACCAACTGCATTATTACTGCTTCCGCATTCCATAACGAAAACATAACAGACACTTCGCCTATAGGCAAAAATAAAAATAGCTTTTCCAACAAATGATGATAACCAAGACGAAAAATTACCCAAATCTATGTCTGCATATGCTAGAATGTGAATCTTGGCGTGCGTGAAATTTATGTGCATGTATCTCCTCATGCAGAATCAAACGCGTAAACGCATGCGTGAAATATGCACATATACACATAAAGAATAGAAGAGTTAGCAGCGCTTTCTATTTATCTTTGATTTGGCTACTCGAACTTTTCACTGGTTCCTTAAAATTGTCTTTTGTTATTTATTAAAATTTATGCTATTTACTCCGAAGTTCAGCGATTTTTAGGAATTACCGGCTTAGGAACTTGTAAAAAAAAATCATACTTCTATTGCGAACGTACTCTTTTCGTATAGGTGACTTAAACTTTCTAAAAGGTTATGTCGTTTTCGATTGCGCATTTCAGATTTTTGCTGCCAAACATTAAATCCGATTTGTACTGGTCCTTTTGTATATTGAGTTGGCCGCAAAAAAACACTTGTTTTTCATGTACAATGGAAATCTATTGTAAAGGGTGATTTTTAGCTGTTTTGGTTTTGGCAACACTGGTTTTGACAGCTGACGTGTGTTTAGTACCTTGTGTCACTGTCAAACAGCTTCAGTTTGGTTTGCAATTTAACCATGGATCGTCTTACAAATGAACAACGCTTGCAAATTATTGAATTTTACTATCAAAATTCGTGCTCGGTTCGAAATGTTCATCGCGCGCTGCTTCCATTTTATGATCGGCATTCTCGACCTTCTGAGCAGTCTATTCGGAAGATTGTGACCAAATTTCGCACCAAATTTACTTTGTTGGACATTAAACCACCAACACGTTTACGTACTGTGCGTAGTGAAGAAAATATTGCGGCCGTATCAGCTAGTGTGACAGAAGACCGCGAAATGTCGATTCGCCGCCGTTCCCAGCAGTTAGGCCTTTGTTACAGCACTACGTGGAAAATTTTGCGGAAGGATTTGGGCGTAATGCCTTTTAAGATACAGCTGGTGCAAGAACTAAAGCCAGCCGACCTACCACAACGCCGAATTTTTGGTGAATGGGCTCTTGGAAAGCTGGCCGAGGATCCGCTTTTTTATCGAAAAATTGTATTCAGCGATGAGGCTCATTTTTGGTTGAATGGGTACGTAAATAAGCAAAATTGCCGCATTTGGAGTGAAGATCAGCCAGAAGCATTGCAACAGCTACCAATGCATCCCGAAAAAGCCACTGTTTGGTGCGGTTTATGGGCCGGCGGCATTATTGGGCCATATTTCTTCAAAGATGATGCGAATCGCAGCGTTACTGTCAATGGTGAACGCTACCGAGCGATGATAACAAACTTTTTTTTGCCCGAAATGGAAGTTCTTGACTTGCATGATATGTGGTTTCAACAAGACGGTGCCACATGCCACACAGCACGCGAAACAATGGCGCAATTGCGAGGCGAGTTTGGTGAACAGTTAATTTCACGTTTCGGGCCGGTCAATTGGCCGCCTAGATCGTGCGATTTAACACCATTAGATTATTTTTTGTGGGGGTATGCCAAGGCTAATGTGTATAGGGACAAGCCCGCTTCGATTGACGCACTGGAAGCCAACATCCATGCATTCATTCGTGAGATACCGGCCGATATGCGTGAAAGAGTATGCCAAAATTGGACTCAGCGGATGGGCTACCTGAGACGCAGCCGCGGTCAACATTTGCATGAAATTATCTTTAAACATTAAATTGCAAGGTTCAAACTATCGATTCAAATAAATATTTCATTAATTTTTTCGAATTTTTTGTGTTTTTTTTTTTTTTAAAGTTCTAAACCTCTTAAAAAATCACCCTTTAATTGATTTTGACACATTTATACCAACCAATTTCGAAAATATTTAATATGAGAACTTGTTTCCTCAATTTTGAGTGTGTTTATTTTAATTTAATATTGTCGTCTTTAAAAAGCAATGTAATCAGAATAAGTAACCCTAAAAAACTAGAAAAAAATGCGCAGTTTTGATCTTTCAGTTTTTTTTTATTTTTGGCTCCAGGTTTTTCCAAATGTGGCTCCATACCTGTTATAAAAGCTGCTAACGCATTACAAATTTCAAATTTTCTCCAGAGAATAATGTCGCGGACAATAAATATGTGCGAAAAGCGAGTAGATAATTGTACCAAGCAATCTGCTACAATTACCCACTTTTTATCATCATTTCGCAGCAGCGGCGTACTGCAAAACGAAAAGGACATTCGTTGTGTCACTTTTGTATGGGATCTAGATGCGAAGTTTTATAGACTACACCAACACAGAAACTTATTTTGGATTTAGTTCTCTGAGGTAAACATAGAGGTGCTCAACAGATTTATTATTTATTTTTTGTGAGTGAGACAATAGTGTTGGAGACTCTAACGCGTTATTTTTTAAATGTTGTACAAGTTATAGTCTTACGGTAGAGGAACACTCCATGAATTTTGCATAATTAAGTTCAAATGAAATTAACGACATAAAAGAAAACAGTCATTACCTATTAAACATATAGTTTTGTATTATTAAACCTTTATAAAAAGTATTTTTGATAGTTATTTTTGTATGTCATTAAAAAAGAATGGATCCCAATCTTCACCTATCTGGCCTTTGTGCCCCTCCCAGAATTAAATCCTGGATCCGCCCTTGGCGACAGGGACAGCAAACGACGCCGAATTTCTTGCCGCTCTTTTGACATTTCTCTTCATTAAGGTTTCCCATTTCATGATGGAAAGATATACGAGCCAACAACGAGTCGAAATTATTAAAATTTACTACCGAAATTCGGAGTTAGTGGCCTCAACGTTAAGAGCGCTACGTCCGATTTATCATCTTCAGCGATGAGGCTCATTTCTGGCTGAATGGCTTCGTCAATAAACCAAATATGGGGTATTGGTCAGGCAGCAATCCACACGTACTCTACGAGTCATCATTGCACCCCGAAAAAATTACGGTTTGGTGTGGTTTATGGGCCGGCGGCGTCATTGGGCCGTACTTCTTCCGTGATGATCAAGACCGGCACGTTACTGTGGATGGGAATCGCTACCGTTCAATGATAACAAAATATTTTTGGCCCCAATTGGATGATATGGACTTGGAGGACATGTGGTTCCAACCCGAGCGCCACAAGCCACACAGCGAATGTCACAATCAATTTATTGGAAACCAAGTTTGGAGAACGTGTTATCTCACGAAATGGTCCAGTCGCTTGGCCGCCTTGGTCGTGCGATTTGACGCCGTTAGACTATTTCCTGTGGGGCTACGTCAAGTCTATGGTCTATGCCAACAAGCCAGCGACGATTGGTGAACTTCGTACGAATATCGAACGTGAAATTGCAGCAGTATCGGCCGATTTATGCAAGCGTGCCCGTGGTGGCCATGCAAAAGAAATCGAGTTCCATACATAATGGCATCGAACGTACTTTCACAGGAATAAAGAATTTCATTGATATCCAAAACAGTTTTTGTTTTATTTAAAAAAAGTTTTGTAGCGCTCTTATTGAAAAACCCTTTTTTATTGATACTAGCAGTTACCCGCGACTTCGTCCGCGCAAAATTTGATTAAAATGTTCTTTTTTGAAAAAAAATGTTTGCTTAAATTTTTTATTTTTTTTTTTAAAGGATTTCTTTATATACAATGTTTTTTGTTTTTTTATTGGGCGGCAGTAATATTACCAGACTTGAGGGTGAACTTATACGAGAGCAAGCTTCGTAAGACTGACCGTGGTATCAGAGGAATGCGCGGCACGAATACCTTGTTACGAATGTCAACAAAATAAATAAAAAAAATAAAAAAAAGGAAACAAATAATTATAGATATCCTACTTACCCACCTTACCCACAAGAATAGTTCTATGTTTTGAGCACGCTGTATTATCTTGTACTAAAAGTGGGATTGGATGAATATTTTGTGCTAAACATTAAGCGGAAACGAAAACGAAAGAAACAAAGCTACAAGATGAGTAGGTTATGAGCTAGAAAGTCTTCGATCGATAGTTCACAGTGCTAACGAAATTTTACTTATATTCCAAGGAATCGTATATTTTTTTCATTAAGTTGTACCGGTTTAAGTAAACCAATCAAAGTGTTTAATTTTAATTGAAATTTAAAGATTAAAAAAAAAAAAAAATAAGAACTTTAGGCTCATTTTGTAGCCGGCTGTGTGCGTACTTTTGGCGCACAGATTGGAACAGTGATATTCTGCCCATCGCTTCCTTTCCTCCCCAGACTGTTCCACTGTACGAAACACAGGATTAATTCGATCAGTGCCACTGACGAAGTGCAGCCACGTGTCATACCGACACACATGGTATTTGCATCGAGAGAGTCCAAACTCACCAGACTCTCAAGGCCAACATCATCAGCCAGCTCGTTATCAAAAAAATCAGCATTTAACGCCTTCAGTGGAACTCATTTACCTACTCTCACCACCTACACAAACAAAACCCAGAACAGCGGCGAAGTCCATTGCGGTTATTGAAAACCAACATCACCTCACCAGCAACATATTGCAGAAGCGAATACACTTGCCATCAGTCATCGAAATTTCACCTCTATCAACCTAACAGCAACTGCAACACGAAACACCAAGCCAAGTCGCAACTTTCAAGCGGTTTGTAGTCGAGCCCCCCAGCCCAGCATCATAACCACCATCTATTGCATGCAGTACTTCTTCGCCTCATTAGTCTAATCAGTGACAAGGCAAGAAGCAAAACAGAAAACGGCTAATTGTCGAGGTCAAGAGTATTGATAGTGAGTAATCTGCGTTCGACCGCTTTGGTAGGGTAGGATATGTATGATCCATATGTTTCAACAGGTCAAATTCAAATTATTATCATCAACTATTTATTTTGATGGAATTCAGTTGTGAGTGATATTTATTTCTTGTAAACTTATAGAGTATTTAGAGATTGAAAGTAATACTTAAAGTACAAGTACTATTTAATAGTTAAATTTGCATGCACAATAATTTGGTAATGAAATATTTGCTACAGACATATACACTAAATTATTTCTTAATTCACATTCAAACAGATTCCAACGAAGGATTGTGCGCACAACACTTCATCAAAGAATACCATTGGAATACACATTTACACAAACATTGACACCACAGACACACAAATGAATTAGTTTAAAATCTCAACAAGCAATATCCTTACAGAGGATGAAAATACGTAAGTCTTTTGTTACCCAATTATAAGAATTTAGTACATATAACATTTACAAGATAAGAAGTGACAGATTTATACTCGTACATATCATGCAACACACAAATTGATTTTTTTTTAAAGTGATATTTTAAAGCATTAATAAAATAAAACAATTAATAAATCTCTAAATACATAAGATCTCACAACATTAAAGTTAAGTATTCTAGAATTTAAATACACATTCATTAGTACATTATATCTACCCTTTTCCTAACTTTGTTTAACTGCTACTTAATGAATTAATTATTATCCTATACATGGGACTTATCCTACAATAATTTACAATACCTATCAATGAATTTTGAAACAAAAGTATCTACCTAACTGATTAGCTTTCATTAGATTTTTTTTTGCTCGAAATGAGACATAGATTTTGAAATGAAAGCTTTAAGATTTTATTTGAATGGAATAAACTTGTTATGTTAGATTAAACTAAAATGATGGTCTAATTTTTAATTTCTTTGGGGCTGGAAACATGATGACTTCCTTGACAATTTGTTAGTTTCTTTTCGTTGTATATTAGGGGCAGCTAATTCAAATTGTGGGTAGTTTAGTTGCCATAGGTGAGTCACTTTTAGTGATTTTGGGAGGGTAAAGGTATACCCAATGCGGCATATCATCCGCCGTGCATAAACGCATTGTAGTTGAGTGACTCCTTTCTGTTTAGTACTTCGTTGGTACTGTAGATTCGAATCTTGGCATGATAAATTTTGTTCTTCAAGTTTTTTTTTTATATTAACAGCATTAAGAATCCCCCCATATCCGGCGAGTTAGACCGAGCCTTGCCGCAAGCATGCCAAGTACAATGCTTTGTTAATATTCTTCAAATTTTTATCTGGTATCCTTGTCATCCTTCAGATACGCAACAAGAAGAAATGGCGCCCAATAACGTGATGGCTCGTTGCTTTCAGCAATTAGCTAAAACAAGAAATGTACTTTGATTTAGAGAAGATAGCTTAGCAGGATAGTCCCGGTATTTTGCATTTAAGTTGTAACCCGCGTTGCGCTTGTTTTGTTATCTGATTAGAATCAAATACTAGTACAGTAGCATTTGTCCATATGTGTGATTCAAGTTCGACATAATGTTGCATGCTACAAATAACATCTTTCATTTCGACTATTCATTTTCATTTCAATCTAGTAAGTCCAAGCCTGATCTATTTACTGATCGGTCCTGTAGTTGCTACTTTAGATTAATATTTCGGGAGTTTGTCCTTTCATTCTATGGAAGTTGCACTTCCTATTACAGTTAGTCAGTCACTCAATCTTTTAGTGTAGTCAGTGCATTTAGTAATCTGACTCGACGTTAGAAGTCACCTTTGTTATTCCAGCCCCTAGACGTCATATATGAAGATAGTAAAACAGCAAGTTAAAACATTTTAGAAGACATTTTTTTTTAAGTAAGTAGTAGTCATATGTAGTATGGATAGATCTCTAAGGAGTAATCGCGGAAGACCAAGACATTTAAAACCCGTAATAACTGCTACATTCGAAAGATCCAGTTCATTATCACAACTAAACCAATCGTTAGAAACAGAAACCCCATTAGTAGCTAGACCTCGAATTCTGAGAACACCTGATAGACCAACTACAGCATCTATTATTACCGGATCGAAACAAGGCAGAACGCACCAGCCTATTAGCAATTTTTATAGTTCTCAATCCCGATTAAATATTTCACCAAGGGAAACGATGGAGCAAAACAATCCTGTTCTAAGATCTGAAGCTGGTCCAGCTCCTGTGTCAGGAAGTAATCCTGATACTAGTCCAGACAATGTCTCTGTTCCAATTCCTAGTTCGAGCCACTGCAGGCCTATTGAAAATGCAAATGAAATTTCAACTTTAACCCAAACTAGTAATCTGAGTGCAGAATCAATTGCTGCTGCTTTTCAGAGAATTCAGGAAGCTAGTCAGAGAGTTTACCTAAATGAACTAAAATCTATTAGGGACACCCTTATTGATAGACTAGACAGTTTAAATTTAAATAATAGAGCGCCTAGACCAAACGAAGATCGTGTGCTTAACCAAGCCCCTTTAACTGAGTTCGAACAATTTTTAAATTCGTCAGCCTCAAGTCATAATCGGCAACCGGAAAATCCACCTACTTACAGTATTCATTCGAATCCAAACTCATCATCCTCTAGCCAAATAGTTAAAATAGATAAATGGCAAATATCATTTGATGGGAGCGGTAACGTGAACGATTTTTTATTTAAAGTGGAAACACTAAAAGTAAAGTCACAGTGCTCATGGAATGATGTCTTAGCTAATTTTCATGTACCTCTGAAAAGAAAGCCTGAGACGTGGTTTTGGTTCTTTCTTAGGAAGAATCCCACTGCGTCCCTTGAATCACTCAAACATGCATTAGTAAAAGAATTTGGTAAGACTGAAAATGACCACGATACAATAATTCAAATGTTAAATCGGCGTCAAGCGTATAAGGAGTCATTCGATGATTATTATACGGCATTGATAACTTTAAATTCAAGGTTGCATGAACCGATGAATGACTTCAAAATGATTGACCTGATAAAGAAAAATGCGGAAGAGAGTCTAGGTCCTTTACTCTTTCCTTACCAAATCAATAGTTTGGAACATTTGCGTGATGTGGCACGTAAAGCCGAAACATTCCTACCGCATCAGGCATCTCAAAGATACCAACCGCCTAAGCGATTGATTTCTAAAATGGAAGATTCGAATGTGATTGATAAAAATATCAATGAGAACTCTGATGAGCAAGACATTTCAGCTCTGACACAAACGCGCAGATCGTTTAATTCCAGGTATCCCATGGATACATCAAGATTCAGATGCTGGAATTGTGATCAGACGGGACATTCATTCTACGATTGCCCATCGGAAAAAAGAAATCTCTTTTGCTTTCGCTGCGGCGAAAAAGATACTGCAACACCAAACTGCAAGAAGCATCCGGAAAACAAGGATGTGAGCGAGATGGCTACCGGGGAATCTCGTTCGTTTGCACAACTCCCGAGTCAATAGAACCAATATAGTCATTAGGAAGGCATAGCCAATCTAATGACTTAAATACCCCTGACAGACCTAAAACTAGTAATATTGAATTATCACGCGTGGTTATTGTTTGACGAGTTACTAATAAAACTAACACCTCTACGCAGACAGATCCTCCGAATTCTCCGAATCTGTCACTACATCAGAGAATACTCAACTACCAAAAAGTCAGAGCAAATATTTTTGGGATGAATACTAAACCCGTTCTTTCTAGCAAGATTTTAAAATGTAGGAACAGATATATTTGCCATCAGACACACAGAAAAAACTTAGAAAGCACATGCTTAAATGACAATCAAGACCTTAGACCTTTTGTTAACATTAAACTAGGATCCGAAATGGTATATGCTCTGCTAGATTCTGGAGCTTCCGTAAGTGCGCTTGGCAAGGATTGCTTAGAATTTTTGAAACGTAATGCAATTCCTATAAAACCAATCAAATCGCATCTACGAAATGCCGATGGTACCAATCAAGATATCCATGGATTTTGTAAGATCTCATTTAATAATCTAACGAAATCCATTGATTTTTATGTGGTACCTAGCCTTCAGCAAAAAGCGTACTTAGGGATAAATTTTTGGAAGGAGTTTAATGTGGCTCCTCAAATCGTTTCTGAACTAAGCATAGTTGACAATTCCCGTAAGTCATCAGAAAATCTTCATAACTTAAACCCATTTCAATTATACGAAATCGAGAAAGTTATATCTCTTTTTCCATCATTTGCAAAGCTCGGATTAGGAAAAACAGATATAGAAACACACTTTATAGATACAGGAGATGCTGTTCCGATTAAGGCTAAGCATTTTCCTCTATCACCCCCGAGACAAGCAGAGGCTTTCATTGAGCTGGATAGGATGCTTTCTCTTGGCGTTATTGAGGAAAGCAACAGTCCTTGGTGCTCACCTATAGTCCTCGTCAGAAAGCCAGGAAAAATTCATTTTGTGATTAGATTCGCGAAAGTTAAACAACGTGACAAAGAAAGATGCTTATCCGTTGCCACACATAGGTGGATTGTTGAGTAGGTTAAAGGATACACATTTCATAACTGGAATTGACTTAAAAGATGCATTTTGGCAAATTCCGCTTGAATTGTCTTCTAAAGAAAAAACGGCATTTGCTGTGCCTGGAAGGCCACTGTATCATTTTACAGTTATGCCCTTCGGGCTATGCAACGCCGCACAAAGAATGAGCCGTCTCATGGATCGTCTGATTCCTTCACGCATCCGTGAGAACGTGTTTATATATTTAGATGATCTACTTGTGTGTTCGGCAACCTATGATGAGCATCTGGAATTGTTAAAAGAAGTAGCAAAATGTCTGTGTGATGCAAAACTAACAATAAATGTTGAAAAAAGTAAATTTTTCCAGAAGGAAATCAAGTACCTCGGCTATATTGTTGGTCAAGGTTGCTTAAAGACGGACCCTTACAAAGTCGAGGCGATAACATAGTTTCCGGTACCAAAAACAACTAGGCAAATACGTCGTTTTATTGGAATGACTGGCTGGTATCGTCAGTTCATTCCAAACTTTTCTGATCTTTCCGCTCCACTAACAGACTGCCTTCAAAAGTCAAAAAACTTCACGTTAACCAACGAAGCTACTGTTGCTTTCGAAAAGCTTAAAGAGGCTTTAACATCTGCTCCTGTGCTTGCTCAACCAGATTTTACGAAAGAATTCACAATTAAATGTGATGCGTCATCTACTGGAGTGGGTAGAGTTTTGTACCAGGTGGACAGCGATGGTCACGAGCGACCGATAGCTTATGTCCCGCAGAAGTTAAACAGTGCGCAGAAGAATTACACGGTCTCCGAATTGGAATGTTTGGCTGCTATAGTTTGCGTTCGAAAATTCAGACCATATGTTGAGGGACTACCATTTAAGATCGTAACTGATCACTCAAGCTTGAAGTGGCTCATGTCACAAACAGGTAGGCTTGCAAGGTGGAGTCTTAAGTTACAATGTTACGATTTTAAAATGGAACATCGTAAAGGATCCCTCAATATTGTACCGGATGCCTTATCCCGTGTCAATATGGACGAACTAGCAGCAGCAAAAGAACCCTTTGAAATCGATTTGAAATCAAGTCATTTTTCGTCGGGAAAATACGAAAAATTAATAAAAGATGTATCTGAAAATAAAGACAATCTGCCTGATATTTGCGTATCAGAAAATTACGTCTATAAACGCGTGAAATTTAGGAATGGTTTTGAAGATGAAGAGACAGATTTGTGGCGACTATGGTTACCAGAAGCATTAGCTGCGGAGGTTATTCAGAAAGCACACAATTCCGTAGGGTGTCACGGTGGATTCACCAAGCCCCTGTTCCGAATCAGGCAAAAATATTTCTGGCCAGGAATGGCGAAACAAGTCAAGGAATATGTAAGCGGTTGCGATGTATGCAAGGGTATAAAAGCCCCCAACACCACTGGGTAACCGATTTGTCACAGAAAAACCTATGCAGCGCTTATAAATACATAGATTTCCTTGGGCCATATCCTCGGACAAAAGAAGGAAATTCTATGATTTTTATCGTCGTTGATCATTTAAGTAAATTCATATTCCTAAAGCCTATGAAGAAAGCTAATTCGTTTGAAGTCGTAAAGTACTTAGAATCCGAGCTTTTTCATCTCTTCGGTACCCCCCAATTCATACATAGTGATAACGGCAAGGTGGTTGGGTGTTGTGTGAATAGGGATGGGCATCTGATTGGCATCAACTTGGCGATGTCCAGTGTCGCAACTATCTCACACTCACCAATTGTGCTTATTTTACCTCCCCGTGGTCACCACCCGGTACTGGTCTATGTCCACCCGGACTTGACTTGCTAAACTTATAAGCGCGAGTGTTGAACACGAAGAAAATAGCAACACTATAATGCTCTGTCGGATTGACTGTCTGTTCGAGTCTCAGAAGTCTAACATGAGCCCCTCAGAAAGAGGACGTACGGCGGATGAATTTACATAGCTGAATCAACGGTGGCGTCAACAGTCAACATGGCAGATACCTCAATGGGCTACTCTGACGTATTTGGAGCTGAGGTCATTGAGGATTTTCAACACTAGTCAGGGTGTTGAAATAGAGATGGTGGCGGAAGAGCCCTTAATGGGTCAACGGCAGCTCTCACATCCCCGCAGCGGGTTACTGACTCCGGAATATTCCGGCTCCTTCTGTCCAAGGGGTCGCAAAAAGGGCCTGGTCCTCCAGGTTGGGGGTTGTACGCCGGGGTAACTGCCCGACTACGTAAAAATTACATAGTTGCGAAGCATCAACAAGCCTCGGATACGGATGATCTTACTGTTGACGAACCTGGCAAACGATTAAAGGACAACGAATTTCGGATCTGTACGTGGAATGTTAGGTCCCTTAACAGACCGCGTGCAGCCGAACAATTAGCGGAAGCCCTGAACCACTATAAAGCAGATCTAACCGCCATCCAAGAAGTGCGATGGGATGGCCCGGGCAAAAAGAGGATGAAAAACTGCGATATTTATTACGGCGACTGCTATCGGCAACAAAAACAGCGCTTATTCGGATGTGGATTCGTCGTTGGCGCCAGACTTAGGCAAGAAGTCTTAAGTTTCAACTATGTAAACGAGCGCATCACGACAATCCGCATCAAGGCTAAATTCGGCAACATTAGCTTAATATGCGCGCACGCCCCCACAGAGGAGAAAGACGACGACACCAAAGAAAGGTTCTACGAGCTCTTGGACCACACTTACGAGCAATGCCCTAGCTATGACATTAAAATTGTCTTAGGCGATTTTAACGCCAAGCTAGGAAGAGAGGGCATCTTTGGTAGTACTGTCGGAAAGTACAGCCTACACGACACCACCTCCGACAACGGATTTAGGCTGATCGATTTCGCGGCGGGGCGAAATGTTGTCATAGCTAGCACACGGTTCCCGCATCTCGATATTCACAAAGGCACATGGAGATCTCCTGATCAATCAACCGTCAACCAGATTGACCACGTTGCGATCGACGCAAGGCACTCCTCCAGTATTATGGATGTCCGAACGTTCCGAGCGGCCAACATTGACTCGGACCACTACCTTGTTATAGCCAAGGTACGACTCCGGATATCCCGAACGCCGCCAAGACAAGTAAATAGTGTGAGGAAGTTTGACGTCGGACGGCTACAATCGCAAGAGATCACCAGATCCTTTTCCGATCGAGTCTCTCTCAATCTCTCAAGAGGTCCTATGCAGCCAGCATCAAGTATTGAAGACCAGTGGCAACATTGCCAAAAAGCCATCAGAGACGCCGCCTCTGATGTGCTGGGTTTCACCCGACCACCACAACGAAACCCCTGGTTCGACGACGAGTGCCGGCAAGCACATGCAGCGAAGCAAAAGGCATACAAAGCGGCGCTGCAAAGGAGGACAAGAGCTGCTCGTGAGCTCTACGTGCAGAAGAGAAGAGACGAACACCGGCTTCTAAGGAGAAAAAAGAAAGAGCATGAGAAGCGCGCGATCGAGGAAATAGAGAGATGTTACAACAGGAATGAGGTTCGGAAGTTCTACCAGAGGGTAAAAAGGACTTCACAAGGCTACAGAACCCGAACCGAAGCCTGCAAGGACGAACAAGGGAACATCGTAGTAGAATCGCAGTCGATGCTGAGGATATGGAAGAACTACTTCTGCAGACTGTTTAACGGCGATGACGACTTACATTCCGCTGTCAGGCAGAATGAACCGTTCAACCTGGACGATGAGGATCAACAATACCGTCCACCCGACTTGGACGAGGTTAAGATAGCTATATCTAAACTGAAGTCCAACAAAGCCGCTGGAGCAGATGGCCTAGCCGCCGAGCTGTTCAAAGCGGCAGGCGATGACTTGGTTAGGAGCATGCACCAACTCATCTGTAAAATATGGTCGGAGGAAAGTATGCCCGATGAATGGAACCTCATTTATGGAAGGATTTAGGATTTAGACAAGGCGATGCGCTGTCATGTGACTTCTTCAACATCGTTCTTGAAAGAATAGTGCAAAACTCAAACGCCAACACCAGAGGCACTATCTTTCAAAAGTCCGTCCAATTACTCGCATACGCCGATGACATTGACATAATTGGCAGAGCGCAGCGTGATGTTAATGGCGCGTTTGTGAGTATTGAGACTGAGGCGGCGAAGATGGGTTTGGCGGTTAATGAAGGCAAGACGAAGTATATGCTGTCAACTAAAAAGGACACCCAACACCGACGGCTCGGACAGAACGTCGCAATAGACAGATATAACTTTGACGTGGTTAAGGACTTTGTCTACCTAGGCTCCGCTATGAACTCAGACAACGACACCAGCGCTGAGGTTAAACGTAGAATTACTCTGATGTTACGAATGTCAACAAAATAAATAAAAAAAATAAAAAAAAGGAAACAAATAATTATAGATATCCTACTTACCCACCTTACCCACAAGAATAGTTCTATGTTTTGAGCACGCTGTATTATCTTGTACTAAAAGTGGGATTAGATGAATATTTTGTGCTAAACATTAAGCGGAAACGAAAACGAAAGAAACAAAGCTACAAGATGAGTAGGTTATGAGCTAGAAAGTCTTCGATCGATAGTTCTTTTTCATCGTGACGAGCACAGAGACCACTTCTAGTCAGTGCTAACGAAATTTTACTTATATTCCAAGGAATCGTATATTTTTTTCATTAAGTTGTACCGGTTTAAGTAAACCAATCAAAGTGTTTAATTTTAATTGAAATTTAAAGATTAAAAAAAAAAATAAGAACTTTTGGCTCATTTTGTAGCCGGCTGTGTGCGTACTTTTGGCGCACAGATTGGAACAGTGATATTCTGCCCATCGCTTCCTTTCCTCCCCAGACTGTTCCACTGTACGAAACACAGGATTAATTCGATCAGTGCCACTGACGAAGTGCAGCCACGTGTCATACCGACACACATGGTATTTGCATCGAGAGAGTCCAAACTCACCAGACTCTCAAGGCCAACATCATCAGCCAGCTCGTTATCAAAAAAATCAGCATTTAACGCCTTCAGTGGAACTCATTTACCTACTCTCACCACCTACACAAACAAAACCCAGAACAGCGGCGAAGTCCATTTCGGTTATTGAAAACCAACATCACCTCACCAGCAACATATTGCAGAAGCGAATACACTTGCCATCAGTCATCGAAATTTCACCTCTATCAACCTAACAGCAACTGCAACACGAAACACCAAGCCAAGTCGCAACTTTCAAGCGGTTTGTAGTCGAGCCCCCCAGCCCAGCATCATAACCACCATCTATTGCATGCAGTACTTCTTCGCCTCATTAGTCTAATCAGTGACAAGGCAAGAAGCAAAACAGAAAACGGCTAATTGTCGAGGTCAAGAGTATTGATAGCGAGTAATCTGCGTTCGACCGCTTTGGTAGGGTAGGATATGTATGATCCATATGTTTCAACAGGTCAAATTCAAATTATTATCATCAACTATTTATTTTGTTGGAATTCAGTTGTGAGTCATATTTATTTCTTGTAAACTTATAGAGTATTTAGAGATTGAAAGTAATACTTAAAGTACAAGTACTAGGTAATAGTTAAATTTGCATGCACAATAATTTGGTAATGAAATATTTGCTACAGACATATACACTAAATTATTTCTTAATTCACATTCAAACAGATTCCAACGAAGGATTGTGCGCACAACACTTCATCAAAGAATACCATTGGAATACATATTTACACAAACAAACACACCACAGACACACAAAATGAATTAGTTTAAAATCTCAACAAGCAATATCCTTACAGAGGATGAAAATACGTAAGTCTTTTGTTACCCAATTATAAGAATTTAGTACATACAACATTTACAAGATAAGAAGTGACAGATTTATACTCGTACATATCATGCAACACACAAATTGATTTTTTTTTAAAGTGATATTTTAAAGCATTAATAAAATAAAACAATTAATAAATCTCTAAATACATAAGATCTCACAAAATTAAAGTTTAGTATTCTAGAATTTAAATACACATTCATTAGTACATTATATCTACCCTTTTCCTAACTTTGTTTAACTGCTACTTAATGAATTAATTATTATCCTATACATGGAACTTATCCTACAATAATTTACAATACCTATCAATGAATTTTGAAACAAAAGTATCTACCTAACTGATTAACTTTCATTCGATTTTTTTTTTGCTCGAAATGAGACATAGATTTTGAAATGAAAGCTTTAAGATTTTATTTGAATGGAATAAACTTGTTATGTTAGATTAAACTAAAATGATGGTCTAATTTTTAATTTCTTTAGGGCTGGAAACATGATGACTTCCTTGACAATTTGTTAGTTTCTTTTCGTTGTATATTAGGGGCAGCTAATTCAAATTGTGGGTAGTTTAGTTGCCATAGGTGAGTCACTTTTAGTGATTTTGGGAGGGTAAAAGTATACCCAATGCTGCATATCATCCGCCGTGCATAAACGCATTGTAGTTGAGTGACTCCTTTCTGTTTAGTACTTCGTTGGTACTGTAGATTCGAATCTTGGCATGATAAATTTTGTTCTTCAAGTTGCTTTTGGTATTAACAGCATTAAGAATCCCCCCATATCCGGCGAGTTAGACCGAGCCTTGCCGCAAGCATGCCAAGTACAATGCTTTGTTAATATTCTTCAAATTTTTATCTGGTATCCTTGTCATCCTTCAGATACGCAACAACCTTTTCCCCTTGAGCAACCCCGGTCAATATAATAGCTTCGATTAAATTTGAATGCAAAGCTTTGATTTGCAGTCTAGTGCCATTATATAGTTTTGGTGGTTTTAAGTTCCGAAGGAGCATTACGGGTGTGCCCTTCCGAGCAGTTAGTCAATGGTATGGAATACCCGAGGGTTTAAGGGAATTTAAAAACTCTACCGGATAGTTAACGGCTTCATCTACATTGCAAACAGTGTCTATCGATTTGTAGACCACTTCTTCCCCGTCAAAAGACTTAAGTAAGATGTCATTAATGAACGCAGCTTGATCGTTCTTTGGAGTCAAAATTGCTCGTTCGCAAAACCATTCTTTAGGCTTATCTTGAATTTTAGCAATGTCCGGATAAATATTATTTATCAGTTCTTGGACGTTATTCACTAATGTGCACAACTTGTCCGGGACGACAATTATATGATCATTTGAAGGGTAATTACCGTTTCCTATTTTCATCAACATATCTGAATTGTGCGGCTGATACATCACCTTTGAGATATACTCTCTTATTTTTGGTCAGTTTGAGGATTTCTATTGAGGGCCACAATACAGATCTTTTCAGGCAGGCTTTAATTTCATCAGCTTTGGTGCCTCGAGGTACAACAAGTAATGTTTGGCGAAAGTCTCCTGCTACCAGCACAGTTACACCACCCATCACGTTCTTGTTACCGCTAATGTCCTGTAAAGTCCTATTTATAGCCTCGACTCCTCAATTATGCGCCATTGTAATTCCATCCCAGACTATTATTTTAGTATTTCTTAATACTTCGCCAAGATTGCTTTGCTTCGATTTATTGCATATGGGGGTAGCTACACGTGTCAGGTCGAGGGGGCAACTTAAAAGCTGAATGGGCACTTCGACCACCTTCTAGCAGCGTAGCGGCGATTCCGGAAGAGGCGACAGCTATTGCAATGCTGTGACTGCTCCTTATTTTTGCCAAGATCAAGTTAATGAGGTAGGTTTTCCCGGTTCCACCTGGAGCGTCTAAGAAGAAAATTTGTCCCGCGTTTGTCTCTACACTGGTTATAATTTTATTGTACGTTAACTTTTGTTCTGCGGTTAATGTACCCTCACTTTTAGTGGCAAAATTATCCAAAGCCTGAACATCATAGCTTGTCTCCTTCAGATATAGTATGTTCACTAAATCTCGGGGTCTACTTGCCTGTGGTAAGCCATATTCCTTAATGGTACGCCCACCTAATGCCAAGACAGCTTCTTCGATAACATATAAGCATTTATTGTACACTTTGTCTAAAAGATGTTCAAACTATTTTCGACCTGTCTTTCAATCTGCCATTTAAAATCTTCAGATAAATGTTCTTTAAATTTTTCCCATAGGCCAAAGCATGCTCTTTTCTGACACCTGGCCAGCTTTCAACATCAAATCCTCTTTTTCTTCTTTCAAACTTTGTATTTTTATGCCAAACGTAATATGCGGGTACATCTGAATATATCAAGGTTTTTGCGAAATTATCTATTTGACATAGTTCAAAGAAAGCTAAGAGGGTAGTTGTTGGCGGATTATTGACTCTATCCGCGAGGTTTTCTTGTTAAAATAAACCCTTTGCCCATTTTCTAAATGAACCGCAAGGTGAAAAACTGTGGGAAAATGCTCATGAATTGGAAATCCAAGAATACGCCACACAGGTTCTGAGCTACTTATATACCTTCCATTTTCGTAAATTTTTACCTCGTCCTTTTTATTTTCAAGCGCAAAAGTAGCCTGGTCAGATCCTTTATTAACATATTTACAGACATATTTTATAGATTTTACTGAATTGCAATATTCGACATTTATATGTGCGTTAAAAGCTCTTAAAAGAACCGGATTATAGGTTATCTAAGTTGACTACTTTTACGTTTACGGTGAAGCCACAATTATCTGAGGACCGCCTTTTGTATTGTGGATAGCCGTCATCACCAGTTTGGGTTTCACTAATTAGTGGTTTGGGAACTTTTTTACTGCATTTGTTAATTTTCATGCAGGGTGACTGGTAATTAAAACTTCCACATGGGCCATGTACCATGTTAGATTTTACTATTTCGTACAATTTTGGGTCTTTTTTTAGGATCAGGTATTTCAGCGCATATAACTTTGTCAATTAAGTCTATAGAAATATGATTGATAAGCCATATCAGTATATGAATATGCGGAAGTCCACGTTTCTGCCATTCCACAGAATACATGAAGCATCGTATTTCCCCGAAAATTTGGCCTATCTTCTTCTCTTAACATTATACGATAAGCGTAAAAGCTTGCTGCAGAAATTGTCTTCTTGAGATCAGTATTTGTTTTTGGATCTCGTTGGGGCAGCTTTATAAAGTATCCATCCTCACCATGACAAAATAGCAAGGGATACTGTAAAGCATCATACGATCTATGAATTTCACTTATGCTAGATTTGCTTCATTTTCATCTTCTCCCACAAAATATATTTGTTGGAATCGAGCTCTTTGTTTATCTGCAGGCAACAAACTTCCAATTAAATGGTAAATTTGACCCTGCACCTTAAACGTTGGCATGAATCCATCTTCAGATATCTGATTCGCTCCAAAAGAGGTAATTTGGAAGCAGCTATTATACTGCCGGATATGACTCATAAAATGGTTATGCTCAGGATGAAGATCGATAACTAAACTGTGCAGCGGTTCTGGAAGTGGTTCAAATGCCGTAAGAACAACTTTTCCTCCATTGCAGCACATGCCAGCAGTTTCTTTTTTCCACTTCAAAGCGTTGCACCACTGACACTTTTGGATCATCGAACCTATGCAAACTGTGCTATCCGACTCATAGGATATCTGGAAATCATATGCTAAACCCGATAAAGTTTTAACTTTCCATATTTTTGTTGTATTGTTTTTCCGAAGCAAAGACTGAACCTCAAGATATTTAGCAGCTGCTTTCAAATGTGCATCTAGATTCTTTTCTGATGATATTTTTATTTGTTTCCTTCGCTTGTTATTGGTGTATCGAGCTCTTCGTCTTTTTTTAATGTTTTCCTGTGTTTGAGTAAAACTGGATCTACCTCTTGGTTTTGCGAAGATGAGAACTCAGTTCCAGGCGTCATAGGTGCTGGTATATTTGTAGTCAACGCTTTTAGAAGTGGATGCTTTTTTTGTGAAACATAAGCATCAAAATGACCACTCGAAAGATTTGCTGTGAATCTAAGTCGTTTAACAGGTCGACTCTCAGTTCCCGTTTTTACGTAAAGCGTACCATTTCGATATAAGTACCTCGAAAACAAACGGATATATTCGCCCAGCAGCCTCAAACTCACACAAACTTCCGAATGATATAGTTTTCATCATAGCTCTCCCTGCCTCCCCTTTCATCGCACGACATGATAGAAAACTCATTCCAGTTATCTACAACATACCTAACAATTCGTGTACGCACATCACCAGCCATTTCCTCTGTTCCGTACATCAAAAAAGATAAAGCTCTAAATAATAGGAATAACAGTTTGAGGAACATTTTGCCCTTCTATAACCAAGATTTCCTCAACCATTTTATAGAAAAAATTGTTAATCCAAAGTGGAAGTAAATATGTACAAAATCGTAATGAATATTACTTTTTTAGACAAAATATATATGCAGGCAATGGTTTTGAAAATATTTTAATTAAATCTAATAGAACGCAATGAAAACTAATTAAATAGGAAGATAATAGGTAGGTAGGTTACGGTATACCTGGATATTTTATCAAAAACAAAATAAAGTAAAAGCAAAGTAAAATAAATTGAAATTACAAAAAAGCTAAAAACAGTTAAACGAATGATTTTTTAGATCAAATTCAATGCAAACGTTTTGCAGAACGACAAGGAATTACGAAGTTTACACCAAACAGCATGAGGTCGCTCGCGCAAATGATACTTACGCTACATTTATCCATACGCGATACGCCATGAGATAAAACGACAAACACATTCTCACTCAGACTTTACCAAGCCACCAATTCAGCCAACACCAAACCCACAACCAAACACAACAGCAAATAGTCATATACGCACGCATTGGTTGCTATGGACGTGGACTGCGATTATTATTATTCATTTCAGTCGCACTCACAGTCACAGGTCACAGACAAAGTCCCTGCCCTGTCCCACTTCCAGTCGCATGTCTGCCGCCACGGTTGCCGTTTTAGTGACTTTGTCGCTATATCTAGTGGAATTTTCAAAAGTTTAGTGACAAAAATTTATTTTTTGTCACTAAAAAATTCTAGTTACTTTTCTAGTGACTTTTTGCAAAAACATGTTTTTCTAAATTATTACGCCCCTGGTGATGTTACAACCCTGGTATTCGAGTTTGACACTTGCAAACTGCAATATTCAATTTGATTTTTTGCGTGTTGTTGTTGATTGTTTTGTTTCGGCTGGGGTGGAGATTTTGGCTTTGCGAAGAAATAAACTTTTGCTTAACTTGGTAAGTTTGCGTTTTTAATTCGTTTTCCTTTCTTTGAAATGTGAATCTTATATTGCAGATTTATTTCTGATTTGCAGTGATTTAAAAAACTGTTTTGTTTTTTATTGTAACATTGAGACTGAATTTGTTATTTTTTTTAAAAGTTATTTATTGATCAAAAAAAAATTTTTGTTAAAATTGAATATTTATTTTTTTTTATTGGTAGGTAGTGAAAATTTTTTTCTAGTGACTTTTTTTTTAAATTTTAGCATATCTAGTGGATTTCTATGTTCGAGTTAGTGACTTTTTTTTTAAGTTAACGGCAACCCGTTAAGGTGGATATTAAAAGAGCAACCCTGTCTGCCGCACACAACCCAAAGTCAAAAACCGATACGGAATGGAATATGGAACGTCAAGTCGTAACGATATTAAAAACGATTGTAATGCCGAATTCACAATGTCACGTTGAACACGTGCGTGCGTCGGCGCGCTTTGACACGCTTTATCGAAACTTTACGATTTTAAATGCCAAAGCACGCGAGCAACAATTTTGTAAAAGGAAATGCTGCTTTGAAGCGAATGCGCGTTGAGAGAGTAGAGTATGCCAGATTAAAAGTCCGGTTTGGTTTAAACTAATGTACACAAATAGAGAGCAGAATTCAAATTTCAATTCTACTCTCTTTTTTTTTGTAGCTGTAATTTTTGTGCAAGAATAAAAAAAGGATTCTCCAAAATAAATAAAAAAATTATTCATAACAGAAATGCAAAAGCAATCTTAACAAAGAAACAAGAGCAATGATTAATATTTTTTTTATCAAAGAAAATCTAAAGAAATTAGTATTAACTTAACAAAAAAATAAAGGTATTCGTCATTTTCAGACACTAAATTAATTAATTTGCATTAAAAAAAACATCATATTGCTTTTTAAAACATGTGTGTGATAAACATAATTGATTCTGTGCTACTCCAACTAAGAACGGCACATCCCACGACATCGAATCGAACAATTCAAAATTCTGAAATTGTCAAACGCGCGTGAGAGTAGAGAGTAGGTCTACTCAGGCGTCGCGTTGAACTTTACGATATTTACGATTTAAAGTCGATTCAACGCCTGGAGTTGTATTTTGTGTGGCAGCATATGAACGCTTTGTTTCTACATAATCTGTCAACGCACGCGCTCGTCAACGCGACATTGTGAATTGGGCATAAAGAATAACCGAACGCACTGTGGCTGTGGGTATGTATAATGTGTATCCATCTGTTATGCTTTCTATGGGTACGATATACTCAACCCACTCACCCCCAAGCAGAGCTGGCAATCGAGAAACCAATTTAAATTTCTTGCTATCAAACAGATCTGTCTTTAATTTCTTCTAGCTCTGCCTCTGGAAGGAGCAGAAAGATAAATGATGGCTTAGAATACTCGGGGAAGTATTGACTAAAGAGCATTTTAAGCATTTTTGGATTAGCCAAGCCTTCTGAATGTAATAGCAGGTTGAGTGAAGTAAGGTTAAATAAAAAAGTTTGCCTCCTCTTTTTCAACCTTTATAACTCGAATTTTGAAAAAAAAAAAAAGCCGAAATAGGTATTCGATGATTTTTTATTTTCTATAAACTTTCAAGTTTATACGATTAACGTATCGTGAGTAACAGAAAAACGTCTCTAAAAGGTCAGGGAGGGTCGTATCGAAAAATCCCTTCTTAGTGAGCGTCTACACAGCTAGTGGAACATATCCTGAAAGTTTCATGAACCTACAATTAGCGGTTTGGCCTGTACGATGTCTGTCAGCTCAGTCACGCTACTCTACCCTCAACAGGAAGGTATATTCACTTTGTCATTACATTTGTAACGATAAGAAGGACTCATCGGAGACCTCATAAAGTACATATAATTTGAATCAGGATCACATTCTGAATCGATCTAGCCATGTCCTGTCTGTCTCTTGAAAGCACGACAGCGCCCAAAAGAATTGACATAGGCGAATGAAATTCTGTGAAAGGACTTCTTTTTATCGTCGTCAGGTTGGTGTTGAAAATGGGCTATATCGGTCAAGTAGTTCTGGTACCTCCCATACACAATCAATATTAGGCCCATGTGTATCTCTGTCGGTTGAAAACAGGATAGCATCGACTTAGGCAAGTGAAATTTTGTGAGAGGACAATGAGTGTACATTTAATTATAAACGTATACTACTTTAACAATGAAACAGTAGGTACCCAAGTAGAGATTTGTAACTATTATCCAAATTCACATTAAATTATAGTCACCACCATAGAGGAACTAAACTAGAGGGCAAACTGAGAGCAGAAACGGGAAATCTGCCTACAAGCTGCCTGTGTTACAGCAGATTGCATAAGTGTTCGTGCCTGTACAAATCAAAGGAGCGCCATTAATGCCGCACGCATACTTATACAATTTCCTGTTAAAACTGTTCTGGTGGAATTTCAAGTGACGGCGACTGTGTTCGGCATATTTTGCGCCCATTAGTTACACGGCGTTCACATCACAGTTGAGGTTAAGAGGTTTTAGAGTATATGAAATTGTTGGAATCCAATGGAATTCCTTTTATAATTTCGTTACAATATAAATAATAATTTGTCAATATCTTGCAGAAATCTATCTCATAATAACAATCAGAGAAAAATTAACTATCACGTTTTCTTCACTTTTGTTAAAAGAGATTTTCGGCCTTACTAATAATCAAACACTAATGTCGACGATTAGCTGGTTGCCAGCTTTAGTAAAAATGTACAGCATTAGTGAAACGGTACCAATAAACAATTAGACAAACGGCCTTACCAATAATCAACTTTAGTCTGGAAGTTAACGCAAAGACCCCACACTTTCCAAAATCCCTTTACCAATAAACAAATATAGTTGCCAGAATATCGCTAACTGTAGGGTTAAATGTTAATGTTCAGAAACCCATGTTTATCTCGGGCATTAGCTAAATAAATCCTCCCGAAATGTCATTTTGAAGAGGAGTGTTGCCCAACTATCCTAAATGATGGTATGGAATTTCGTAATAGGAGCAAATTTACGTACGCTGTTGTTCAGCCTGACCGTTTATAATTATAAACTAATTTTAGTAAATTGTAAATGTTTTCTGATTTTATTCGTTGGAATAAAACAATGCAAGTGGTTTTTGAGTCTAGCAAACACAAATTTGTACAAATGTATGGACAAAATTGAAAAATAATGCATTTTTGTTTTATTTATAAACATTTACCCCAGTATTAATAAACAAAAATGTGCACAAGTAAGTTAGCTAGTAGGCATCAGATAGCATACAAAAATTTTACATAACTGCTGAATAACGAGTTGATAACTATTACGTAGCGTTTATTAATATTTGGGTTAAAATATGTACTTCGAATAGTTTTATTAAAAGAAATGGTTAGTGCTTTTCTCTGCTTTATCTTGTTTAACCGCTAGTGCTTGCTTTGTGATTGATTTTCATTTTAGTTTGTAACGAATGCATGCTGAGTAAAAAATAAATTTAATATAAGTTTGGGATCTTTCCAAGAATTTCTTGAGAGTAGTCGCTAAAAGAATAAAATATCTGTTCATTTAATATTGGACAGCTCATACCTGAATACCTTTTTTTTTTACAATTCTTAGTACCTTAGGCGGCAGGTAGTTTTTGGATGAAGATCTCAAATATTGGTGTGGAAATGGTTGTTGTGAAAAGGTTGACTTCGCGGAAAATATAGATAGAAGAATTGTCAGCATTCAGCAAAATTCATGCGAAATAATAAATTTGGGAACTGCTGGAGGAATATGAGGTAGTATATGCGAATTTAAGATGTACAAAGTTCTTTATTACTTGGTGCGAATTCATCTAGGAAAAAACATGACAGCTTTCGTGTAGAAGAATGTCCACGGCTTTATATTTTTTTCCCGAATTAAGTAATATAAGCCATGCAATTTTTAAAAGATCAAATTGTATTTATTTTCATACCTCCATATACTTTTGCAAGTACTGTTTAGCAAACGGAAATGAATAAGCAGGTTAATATTTCTTTCGAAAATATTCACTTGCTACCGATCTAAATGTGATCGTTAGACTACCAATAAGTTTTGATTTGCATTATCAGCCAACGAATAAATCAAAGCATTCTAATAAACTGTGTTCCGTTTATTGTATAATTTAAAAGAGACCTTATTACGACACAAAATTCACTCATAAATCAATCGTGAAGTATTAGAAAACAAAGGAAAGCGTACTATAAAAAGTACCGAAAATTGTGTCCGATCGAACAATAGGGCATTACTGATTTGCATACGATATTTGACAGATCAGCGGATATTTTGTGCATTTACTATTTTCTGTTTTGTTTTTGCTTATAATAAGCTTCAGAAAGCCTTCAAAAGAAATCTGTTGGGCAAATTTATTTGCAATTTAAATATTCCTTTTTTTAGAATAAAATCCTCGTTGTGAAATAAACCATTGACCTTGTTTTTCACGAGAACAAATTATGAAATTTGAATTCTGCGATGAAAAAAAATGTAATAGTTTCTAAGAAAGTTGTCGCACTAGCAAATGTGGAGGTCTAATTGTTTATTGGTACCGTTTCACTAATGCTGTACATTTTTACTAAATCTGGCAACCAGCTAATCGTCGACATTAGTGTTTGATTATTAGTAAGGCCGAAAATATTTAAACACCGTTTAAGAAAATCTTTTATTTTTTTTCGTGAAAAAGATTTTTTAGTTTTACCAAATGCATACTTGTACAGTATTTATATCCAAGTATGCATAATGCTAAATTAAAAAATAAGTTCGATATTTTTTTATTTTTTTATACTCTATATTGCTCTCAAATTTAACTATGTATGCGCTCGGCTGTTTCCGGTAAAAGCCATTATATATAAATCCTCGTACATCGCCCTTTATTTATACCTAAGAAATACTCGGAACAAAAACACAAAGAACGCACTTGTTTTTCTTAATTAATAATTTAAAGAGGTTTGTAAAAAAAATCAGCGCACATTTCAAAATATTTTGTTATAAAATTTGTAAAAGAATATATGCACAGAAAACGAAATATAGCATGCAAATACCAACAATTAACAAAACAATATGTATTTTTACGTTCGATTGAATAGGCGAAATACCAAAGTAACATTATTCAACACTGTTCAGTGTTATTAAACTGCAGAATTTCCAATCATATTTTGAATTTGTACAATAATGGTGTTAAATAAACGAATTTGAAAACATTCACCAAACCTTATAGAAATTTATTGAATGTTTATGAACATTTTAGGAAATTCACTTGTGCCATAGTGAAAGCTTGGGATTACTTGCATGTTGTTACCTCATTTTTGGAACAACCCCTTTTATGCAGCAGCATGAATTTTGCTGTCAAAAATAGAATTTATACAAATAAAATTAAAAAAAAAAACTGAAATGTGAATGGATGAACAGTTTTTGGTGACGGAAATGGGTAGAGAAGAAATTATGCTATTTAAAAAAACCATAATCAACATTTGCTTTTTACATTTATTTTTATAAATCTATTTACAAATTGTTTGTTTTTGGAAATAGTTCCACCCGGCGGCCATTAATACACGTATTCACAGACAGGAAAAAAAGAGCGCGCGAGAGAGGGCTGTCATTCAAAATTTGCGGGGAAAATCGGGTAGGTGTGCTGAAAGTCGGCCCTCTAGTTTAGTTCCTCTATGCCTCTATGGTCACCACATAGTCTATTCGACTCAATTTTCTGTCGATAAAAGCATTCCAATAAGATGGTATACATATGACATTTATTTACCATTACCATTGTATATAAACATTTTAGTAATATCAGTTCGTTCATAATGCCATTGCGCTACGAGTGTCAGAGCTAAAATATTTTAGAGAGTGAAGATCTTAGCTTTAGGCGCAGAAACCTCGATGGTGGCGGTTGCATAGGTGTCAGCGCTGGTGGCTGATATATTTTTGAATATGAAGATACTGGAAACATAGAAGAAGCTGCGCTCCGCCCAGAGGAAGAAATTCGACGTTGGATGCCTTAGCACACCTGGAGTAGTCAGAGTCTACAAAGAGCGCCTGAGTGAGAAACTTTTCACATTTTCTTGAAATGCTTAACACAAAATAAGAAAATAATTTTCATAAATAGCTATAAAAACCATGAAATAGAAAAGACACTCTAATTATTCGTTCTATTAAATGTAATCCTTTCGAAATAGTTAAAAATGTGTAAAAAAAATTTTTAAAAATGGTTCTTGTAATTTTAGTGAAAGAACATTATATGGAACGTTGAAACAAAACAAAATTAAAGCCAACATATTACATCAAGAAACAAGAACGCAAGACAAAAATCATTCACAATAGAGCATATTAATAAGCCACCGGATTTTTGGAGAGGAGTACTTCGGACTAAATGAATTTTGTTTGTTGATTGTTCTTTAGATGGTACTCATTGGCGAACTTTTTTTATTCCGGTCTAATAAAAAAAGCCAAAAAATCCGTTACTCAGCCCACAAAGCATTCCAATAAAGGCAAAGTTATGATGTGGGGATGCATATTATAAAGTGGTGTGGGACCATTTGAAAGGTGGTCCGATCATATGAGAGTCACATTATTTCACAGCCGTGGCTTAAACGTAACAGAAAATGATTGGCATCCTGTGAAGTCCAAAGTTCCACAAAACATAGGAGGATCTGCAGATGAAACTTGGAAGGATTGCATGGCAACCTGGAGTACCATTCTGCAGAGCAATTTCGACACTTCATAGAGACTCCGTTCCAAAACGAATTGAAGAGGTTATTGATGCAAAAGGACGAAACAGAAGTTACTAAGTAAAACTGTGTCAGTAAAACTATTGCAGTTGTACTAAAATATCTTTTATTTCGGCTTTCAGAAGGGCCATCGGAAGAAAAATGCGTCTGTGGAAAACATTTCTTTTGCACAGTAACCTCAATATTAATGGTACTTTCCATACAAAATTTTCATACAAGTTTGATTTTTTCGAAAACGGTCCCTACGATTCTAACAGAAATTAATTTCTAAGGTAATATATGGTCATTTCCAACTTAATGGCAAACTCAGTTTTTCTCTGTATTAGCTTAAAATGTGTTTTTGAATGTATTTGGTACTGTTTTGTTTGGCAAATTTTAAAAAACCGCTCTAACGATTTTCATAAAAATACATATTGAAGATAAAATCAGTATTCGAAAAAAGATCCCGTACTTAGTTTTTGTCAAAAAATTCGAAAAAAATCCGTTTTTTTTTATTATTTATATTTGCCCATCTATTTTCACATATCTTTGCTATATTTTTGTTACAATCTCCTTACTTCCGATAAAAATAACAATAACAGCTAGATACGCAAAACTGAATTTTAACAAATACTCCTCTCATTTCAACATTGTTGAATATGCACCTTAAAGTAATTGCAAACCACTTCTTAACGCAATCAGAAACTCCCACTTCAATTGCACCCCCACACACGTCCATCAACATATTATTCGGTCTATAACTGCTAATGCCAACCAGGGTTGCCGTTAACTTAAAAAAAAAGTCACTAACTCGAACCTAAAAATCCACTAGATATGGTAAAATTTAAAAAAAAAGTCACTAGAAAAAAATTTTCACTACCTACCAATAAAAAAAAAAAAATATTAAATTTTAACAACATTTTTATTTTGATCAATAAATAACTTATGAAAAAAAAACAAATTCAGTCTCAATGTTACAATAGGTATGTTCCTTTACTTTTGTAGTAAAATGGAAAAGACTGTCAAAATGGCAGTGGTGGGGATAAATTCTCTCACGGAGAGAGACACTTACGGAAAAGTTAGGGAACGCTTTTGGAGTAAAATACGAATAAAGACAGATACATAATTATTCAAAAATTCAAAAAAGTGCTACGAAAAGCCGTTAAAATTTCGTATAAACTCCAAGAATTTGCTAATTTACTGACAAAATTAGTTGATTCATCTCCCTAGCGATGAAAGTGATTCGAAATTATTCGAACTTCTTCTTCATGTACCTATCTGGATAAGTTTGTACTGATTGAACTACAAGCATTAGAGAAGAGGAAAAAGCGACAGGGCATTTACAAATTTCTTGGGGGCGATTGTCCTTTCTTAGTTTTTACAGCAAAGTAGAATTTCGTCGCGATTTTCAAATAGAATCTAAGGAGAACATTCAATTTCATTCTGCGGCCTTTTGATACCATTTTAATAAGCGATAAATAAAAACAAATGCACTCATATGTCAAATAGGACAACAAATTTCAAACCAGCTGTTCATTGAAAGGTGACTGACAGCTTTTTCAATTCTACACCAAGAAATTTGTTGAGTAAAAATTTGCAAGATTCTCAGTGGAGGGGTAGTAGCTTGCTCTCTCGATGACGCTCTCTTTTACGAATTTTTCGAGTTAAGGAACGACATTGAGCAAAATTCGTACGAATTAGTACAAATTCGTAAGATTTAAAAGTAAGGGAACAGACCTAATAAAAAACAAAAAATCAAATTGAATATTGCAATTTGCAAGTGTCAAACTCGAATACCAGTTACCAGGGATGTAACATCACCAGGGGCGTAGTAATTTAGAAAAACATGTTTTTGCAAAAAGTCACTAGAAAAGTAACTAGAATTTTGTAGTGACAAAAAATAAATTTTTGTCACTAAACTTTTGAAAATTCCACTAGATATAGCGACAAAGTCACTAAAACGGCAACCGTGATGCCAACTCAAAAACAAATCTCTGAAAACTTACATACCTATATACCCTACATCATAGACAAGTTAAAACATCTTTACTAATATATTTCAGTAAAAAAAAATATATGCATAAGTACCTAGTCCAGCCATAAATTCTGTTACAAATATAAAGCGGCACAGAAAAAAGATCGGGTGAACATTTTGAATTGATTTTTTCTTCATTTATTAGACAATAATATTGGTAATTAAAAAAAATACATAACTCAAAATGACCACCTTTTGCCTTAAAACAAGCTCTCAAACGTGTTGGCCCTTGAGCTATTGCGTACCTACTATTTCCATGGACATTGTTGACGATGCCACGGTCAACGATTTTTTTAGGCTCTCCAAATTTCTGTGGGGTGTTTTGCAAGCCTTGCTCTCCAATTCTGAACACAAACTATAATCCAATGGGTTCTGGACTTCCCGACGGCCAATCCTCTGCGGCTATACAAGCAGCAATATCGACCCTGAGCCGATCCTGCGTAGTTTTTGCTTCATGCGAAGGAGAAGAGTCTTGTTGAAGGATCTATCTTTCTCCATTAAATTCAATTTCAATTTAAATTTTTTAATTCAATTCAATGGAGAGTTTGTTAGCGTCTTTACCACACCCTCTAGCACATATTCCTGATAAACTTTTGCACTTGTTTTGACACCATTTTCACAGAAATGGAGAGATGTGACACCTTGGTGAGAGACCCCCACCAAACCATTACGGAAGCGGGATGATAGCCACGCTGAACCCTTGAAATTACTTTTTTCGCTTCCTTTGATGACAAAGCATAAACTCTATTATTTTGTTTGTTATAAACTTCATGTACCGTAAAAATGTTTTCATCCGTAAAAAGAATGATTTCATGCCCATTGTTCGCGTGCCACAGCAAGAGCCTCTTGCATCTCTCCGCCATAATTTTTATTAGTTGAGGAGTTAAAAGATGGGCTGTTCATCGACCTTAGGCTTTCATGTGAAGATCATCCCGAACTAGCCTAGACATCGATCTGGCGGATATATTAAATTCCTTGGACATGATCTTCTGCTTCCGAGGGGGATTTCTTCGAGTACGTTCACACACAGCTTTAACTACCGCACTCGTTCAATAGTCCGATAAACGAACATTCTGGATATTCCGAGAAATTTTAGCAAATTAAAGATTTGGCCAGCACTCTTCCCGCACTTATGCCTGCAAGCTGAAACCAAACTGGCTTCTATTCGTTAGTTAGCAATGCACGTGTTAAGAAAAAAAGTTAACGGATCTATTACAAGTGGAAATTTTAAAAGATGGGCGCTGGCAATTGTGTAACAGAATTTATGGCAGTACTATGTAGTTTAAAAATTATTAAGATTAATCTAAAACAAATGTTAGATGAGTCACCCGAAAGAAACATGTACCTAGATAAGGAAAAAAATTAAGTCTTGATAGATAAGAAAAGATAGACAGATTAAATTAGAAAAGATTGTATTTTAACCAGACTCATAGTTTAAAAATTACACGAACGGACTAGTTTGGATAGTCTTTGCTTTGAAAGTAAATTCGTTTTGTCTTAAGACTGCTTAATCTCGTTTAATAAAATAAATTTGTTACAGCCGAGCTTGTATTCGAAAAGATAAAACGCTATTCTGCTGAAGTTTTCTAATAGAATCACTTTTATTACACTTTTACGGATCATCCCAATAATTCTCTTCAAAACAATATATCTTAAAACAATTCTCAAACGATTTAAACCATCCACTAAATTCACTGTATTATTTTGCACTTATTTATCTTCACAACCAATTACATCTTCGAACTTTACCAATCGCTACTTAAAAATCAACTATCCCTCCCTGTTCTCAAATCTGACTTTTTATATCCGTTTCGACATCTACCGGGAAGTTTCTAGATTATTCCGGTTTGTCCCGAACAAACTCGGTGGTTCTAGAATGAGCTCACTTAACTCTCGGCTTATTTGACAGATTCGAGTCTCCAATTGGAAGTGGAACTTGTTTAATGACTAATGCGTTGTTTACACTTTACCACTTTAGGTTTACACTTTTTCAAATGAATTTTAAATTAACGTTCTTATTGAATAACATATAAATACAAATAACAATTTATAAAAAAAACAGTGCACTCCGGGAGTGCCGACAGAAGTGAAAACTTGAACAACTACGTGTATGTTTTGCATCGTCAAGCAATATTTTATTGTCCAGGAAATGCTTTTAAATGAAGTGTTTTCTAATTCATTATTATAAACTACTACTACAAAAATTATACTACAATTTCCATTTTCGTTTAATGCGCTATTGTATACATGAAAAATAATGCATAGGTACTAGCTAATTTGAAAATTCTCTCTTCGGCTGTTGACTCTCTTTTGTGGCGTCGTTTGTACGCGCTACGGGCATGATGAATGAAAGAAAAGTATTTCCCTGAATCATAGTTGTACACAACTGCGTAGTTGAAATGTTATGTAGTAAAATTCAACTTTTTCAATTGTAAATATTTTAAAAAACTAAAAATGCAAAACCAAGCACCTCGAAAATATCTTATTTTTGTCACTTCATTTGTTAAGATTGGTTGAGTGTGTGAACAGAAAAAGGTAAATATACTACTAAAGAAACTATACAAATAAAAATAGAGTGGATGGATGGATGGGTGGACTATTTTACACACAAAAATTGCAATCTATTGCGTAAAACGTAAATTTACAAATGCACAAAATATAGAGTTTAATTAATTGGTATTCTTTAAAATGAATACCAGTGAAACTTATGAAACCACAAGCTCACTCGCACACCCGATTGCCCCGCAAATTTTAGAAATAAAAGGCAAATTCTCTTAAGTTGTCTGAGTCGTCAAAAGTGGTTGGCAACTGGCAACGCGAACACTGGTATCACACACACACTAGAAGGTAAATTCTCTTAAGGCGCGTTGGGCCATTGTATAAACATTAGTTGGGCACAACAATTCTCTTAAGTTGACTGAGCCTTTTTCAAAAAGAATTCCTAAAATTCTTTTTTTTTGGGTGAAGTAGAATAGTAAATCAAAAATTAAACGTTGTTTATACAACAAACAGCTTTCAAATTTATTTCCAATTTCATTCCACTTACTTAAAGTGGAAGCTGGATTGATGAATGAAATTGGAAACAAATTTGAAAACTGTTTGTTGTTTAAATAAAAATAGTTTTTGTTTATTTTTTCTATGTGTGTGTTTAACTTTTGATTTAGGTTCTATTTCACTTTACAGAAAAAAAAATATTAAGGCATCTTTTTTTTCAAGTTTAGCAGTTTTTCGTTAAAAAATGCTGGCAACGATGCCGCTGATCTGACAACTTAAGAGAATTGTTTTGCCCAACAAATGTTTATATACAATGGCCCAACGCACCTCAAGAGTCTTCACGAACACTGGTGTCGCAACATTGGTTACACAACATTGGTGTCGCGAGTTCAATGGTTTTATCCCATATCAAAAGTGCTCAACGCGCCTAAAGAAGTTATCACTTCAAAAAACTAGTATGATCT
This sequence comes from Cheilosia impressa, assembly GCA_948293265.1. Taxonomy (NCBI): domain Eukaryota; kingdom Metazoa; phylum Arthropoda; class Insecta; order Diptera; family Syrphidae; genus Cheilosia; species Cheilosia impressa. The sequence goes on along the minus strand of OX411880.1, from coordinate 66,489,513 downwards.
CACGACAATTTTTTGTTTGTTTTAAAATGAATTGGAAGAAAACAAAACATTACGATTATTTGTAACTCTTAAGAAGACTGCCCTGTGGCTATTTTATCTTATTTGATTTTAAATAAAAACTATATGCTCAAATTATTCAGTCAAATATATTTTAACCCTTTTTCTCCTACAGTTATTACACTAATCGGACTGTTTTATATACCCCAACGATTGAGGCTTTGGGATCCGTTCACAAATAAGGAAGACGAAAATAATCTTCTTATTAAGCAAATGGTAACTTTTAAGAAAAGGAAAGTCCGAAAAATGTCATAGTAACCTTGTATTACGTAGAGGTAGAATTAATAAAATAATCAAACTTCACTTGTGTTTCATTTTGTGTTGATCAGGCTTACCAGGTTGGGCTATCTTTTTCCTTAGTTTTCGATACCAAATTAAGTATGATAGCCCAATACGACTTCTTTTCTATAGATTTTAAGAGAACATTTTTCTACTTCTATTGTATACTTAGTCACTAATTTGTTCACCGATTTTGACATTTCAAATCAAAGCCCTTTCTTTAATAGATGGCTATATTTTTAATTCAAACGTCAAAAAAACTTGTAGGATAACGAAGCAAATAGTGTTTTGTTCAAATATTATTAAAAAGCTCACAATTTCTATTTAACTTCACAGCTGTTGCCATATACGTTTGATTAAAATCATTTTCTAATTCTATAACGGTTTTATCTTGTTTTCGCACTTAATTATCTGTGGTGATAAGTTAAATAAGCTTAGGTAATTTTTTGACTTTTTCAGTACGAGAAAAAACAAATTAGCATTTGGTTTTTAAAGTGTACATATTTCATTGTTTTCAGAAAAAGTACTGGTGCTAGGTAATTCAAATTTAGTTTTAGAATAGTGATATTGACAATGTATACAGATTTTTTTAAGATTTAAATGATTTGTATTCAGTATAGACTCAAGCTATTATGTAAATGCATATAGTGTCCCAGTAAACTTAAGCTATTAGGTTTTTTTTTTTAAATACAAAGGTATTTTAGTGATGAAGAATTATGAGACCCAGACCAAAATAAAGCTGTAAAATCAGGGAATATTCTAGGGCGACAAAAACGATTTTCGCTTATATGTCGACATAAGCTACATATATTTTAACTTATCACCACTGAATTTATCTACTTTTCAATATTTTTGTTCCCTCCACAGGAAGGTATATTTACTTTGTCATTACTGTAACGTCAAGAAGGACTCACCGGAGACCTCATAAAGTATATATATTGCGAATGAGGATCACATTCTGAATCGTTTGAGCTATGTCCGTCTGTCTGTCTGTCCGTCTGTCTGTTGAAAGCACGATAGCGCCTAAAGGAATTGACATACGAGAATGAAATTTGGTGAAAGGTATTGAAAATACCAATGTGAGGCCGGTGAAAAGAAGTCCTTTTACCAAATTTCATTCACCTATTGTTAAACGACAAGATCGGTTATATGAGATAGAGCAGGGAAATCCCTCCTGCTCTATTAGGTAGCACAGAGTAGGCTGCGAAACGCAGCTCGGTGGATGTGGCAGGCAAATTGGGTTCATATCACTTTTTGCATCTGACCAGGAAGGGCGTCTTCCCGAGTTCGCGTCCGCGCAGATAGTTTTTGTACTAGGGTTATTTAGTGAGTTTTACATTTCAGAAGTGGGATACGATCCCCGAGTGTGTGTTAAATGCCCGATAGTGGTATCTAGTGCAATAGATACAAATTTTGAGAAATTTTGAAAGTGTTAGCCCTAGTGTTCGTATGCGCACGATATTGTTGTTCACAAAGTGTTGTTCAAAAAAAAAAGGGTTTGAAGTGTACCATAGCGTAGTGTCGCTACAGCTTAAAAAAAATGGTATACTCGATACCAAGATCACAAGATCTTTCAAAACCACGCTTCTGAAATTATCTGCATATGTCGACGGACATATCAAATACATATATCATATCTGCTTTAAATGTAAAATCGCTGATAAACAATGTTAATACCGCCAATTATTCGACTGTTTCCGAAGTTCCGAAGTGATTCTAAATCGACGAAAGCACAGACTGAAACGCGGAATACAATGAAATTAACAAAACAAACAGATTTGTGCGGATCCTAAGCCATACTTGAAGAGGAATTCGTAAACTGTTGAACCGCAAAAGAATATTAAAAATCCTGTTACCTTTCGTACTAGAGTATATTTACTCAGAGCTGGCTCACTTCGGTCGCGAATGCAAAAGGCGCTGTCGGTCATACAAACAACTATACAGAGGAACCACTTGGTAAAATTCTTCGTCGCTTGTTAAACACCAATGACGATAGGTGAACGTAACATTCCCAAGTCCAAAGATATTTGATTGGGACGACGAGGAATGCAAGGCAGAACTTAAAGGTTTTTGGTACCTGTCAACTAAACACTTTAAAATAAAACTAACGAGAACTGGTATATTTAGATCTTCAAACATCAAAGTCGAAAAAAATTACTTTTTCACATTTCAGTAAGCTTTTAAGGAGAAATACGTTATGCAAAATAATACCGTATTTCAACAACGTATTTAAACATTGTGGTACTTAGAAGTATCGTCGGTCAACAAAGGGTAGTCGGAGAAGTAACAAATGATGACTGCTGAAAATCATCTTCGGGATGTTGCAATGATATTGGGTCCTGAATTTCTAGATACCCCACAGCGTTGTAGTAAGCATGGCAGTTTTAAGGTAACAAAAAAAAAATACACAACACGGCAATATTATTCTTTGACCACAGGAGAGCACAAATTCAGAAACTCAGGATCAGGCATTTCCATTGCCTATTTAACAGGTTAATGAAGTGATAAAAACCATCTAATATATACCTATTTTTTATATAAGTACCGTCGAAATGTGGCATTTGAACTGGGAGCAATCAATTGTATGGAAACGGAAATTCGTCTAAAGGAAAATAGATAGTGCACCATATATAAACCATATCGTGTTCCATATTATGGATAGGGAAATAATATAGGTTATCAAAGGATCCATTTCCGAAAACGCAAGTCTTGTATAGATGGTGACAAAAATAGATGATACACTCCGAATATTTGTGCACTATAAAAGGCTCAATTATAAAGGGTGATTTTTTAGCTGGTTTGGTTTTGGCAACACTGGTTTTGACAGCTGACGTGTGTTTAGTACCTTGTGTCACTGTCAAACAGCTTCAGTTTGGTTTGCAATTTAACCATGGATCGTCTTACAAATGAACAACGCTTGCAAATTATTGAATTTTACTATCAAAATTCGTGCTCGGTTCGAAATGTTCATCGCGCGCTGCTTTCATTTTATGATCGGCATTCTCGACCTTCTGAGCAGTCTATTCGGAAGATTGTGACCAAATTTCGCACCAAATTTACTTTGTTGGACATTAAACCACCAACACGTTTACGTACTGTGCGTAGTGAAGAAAATATTGCGGCCGTATCAGCTAGTGTGACAGAAGACCGCGAAATGTCGATTCGCCGCCGTTCCCAGCAGTTAGGCCTTTGTTACAGCACTACGTGGAAAATTTTGCGGAAGGATTTGGGCGTAAAGCCTTTTAAGATACAGCTGGTGCAAGAACTAAAGCCAGCCGATCTACCACAACGCCGAATTTTTGGTGAATGGTTTTTTTTTTAAATACAAAGGTATTTTAGTGATGAAGAATTATGAGACCCAGACCAAAATAAAGCTGTAAAATCAGGGAATATTCTAGGGCGACAAAAACGATTTTCGCTTATATGTCGACATAAGCTACATATTTTAACTTATCACCACTGAATTTATCTACTTTTCAATATTTTTGTTCCCTCCACAGGAAGGTATATTTACTTTGTCATTACTGTAACGTCAAGAAGGACTCACCGGAGACCTCATAAAGTATATATATTGCGAATGAGGATCACATTCTGAATTGTTTGAGCTATGTCCGTCTGTCTGTTGAAAGCACGATAGCGCCTAAAGGAATTGACATACGAGAATGAAATTTGGTGAAAGGTATTGAAAATACCAACGTGAGGCCGGTGAAAAGAAGTCCTTTTACCAAATTTCATTCACCTATTGTTAAACGACAAGATCGGTTATATGAGATAGAGCAGGGAAATCCCTCCTGCTCTATTAGGTAGCACAGAGTAGGCTGCGAAATGCAGCTCGGTGGATGTGGCAGGCAAATTGGGTTCATATCACTTTTTGCATCTGACCAGGAAGGGCGTCTTCCCGAGTTCGCGTCCGCGCAGATAGTTTTTGTACTAGGGTTATTTAGTGAGTTTTACATTTCAGAAGTGGGATACGATCCCCGAGTGTGTGTTAAATGCCCGATAGTGCTATCTAGTGCAATAGATACAAATTTTGAGAAATTTTGAAAGTGTTAGCCCTAGTGTTCGTATGCGCACGATATTGTTGTTCACAAAGTGTTGTTCAAAAAAAAAAAGGGTTTGAAGTGTACCATAGCGTAGTGTCGCTACAGCTTAAAAAAAATGGTATACTCGATACCAAGTGCTCGAAAGTGAACAAATTTACTCAAGATACCCTAGGACTATCAACGACCGATTGTCTAAGGCAATAAAACTAGAAAAGGAAGGATCATCAAAAAACTTTTAAGGAAAAACCTTATCCCTTAACATGGGTTGTGCGTTAGATTGACGGGTAGTCCGCACATAGGTAACGTGTGTTTAGTACCTTGTGTCACTGTCAAACAGCTTCAGTTTGGTTTGCAATTTAACCATGGATCGTCTTACAAATGAACAACGCTTGCAAATTATTGAATTTTACTATCAAAATTCGTGCTCGGTTCGAAATGTTCATCGGGCGCTGCTTCCATTTTATGATCGGCATTCTCGACCTTCTGAGCAGTCTATTCGGAAGAATATTCGGGCCGGTCAATTGGCCGCCTAGATCGTGCGATTTGACACCATTAGATTATTTTTTGTGGGGGTATGCCAAGGCTAATGTGTATAGGGACAAGCCCGCTTCGATTGACGCACTGGAAGCCAACATCCATGCATTCATTCGTGAGATACCGGCCGATATGTGTGAAAGAGTATGCCAAAATTGGACTCAGCGGATGGGCTACCTGAGACGCAGCCGCGGTCAACATTTGCATGAAATTATCTATAAACATTAAATTGCAAGGTTCAAACTATCGATTCAAATAAATATTTCATTCATTTTTTCGAATTTTTGGTGTTTTTTTTTTTAAAAAAAGTTCAAAACCTCTTTAAAAATCACCCTTTACATACTTATCATTGTTAATGTTTAAATTAAGTTCCTTTAGAAACTTAAGAAACTTGTCAAAAAGTTCTCTATATCATTCATATACAATATACTACAACTTTGTTAAAGGTTAGACATTGTGTGACGACCTCCATGAGTCGCAGAAATATAAACGGTGTATTAGTTAGTCTAAATAGTACATGCTTAAACTGGTAACGTCCACGTTGTTTCGCAAACGCGGTCAAATAGTTAGACTTTTCATGCCTCGGAATTTTGATAAAATGCACTCTTTAAGTCCAGGGAATAAAATACCAGAACATTTTCCATTGAATTTAATTGCTCCCCTGTATTGGACATCAGGAAATTTTCGCGAACCGTTATAAATATGTTCTTTGGAAGTAAGAACCTGCATCCGACACACAATTTGCGGAAATGGCCAGACAGTTAAAAAAAAACTGAATCAGTAAAAGTGTACCCGAAACTAAGTGACCTTAGGCGAGTGAGGACATTTTTGGGTTATTTTCGACGATTTGTTTGAAAGTATGCATAAATTGCGCATCATTAGGTATAAACTGCTCAGGAAAGATTTTATTTTCAAATGGGGTGATATAGAGACAGAGAATCCATTTGATACATTAAAAAGCAAGTTAAGCAGTGGTCAGGTTTTAGCTGTATATGATTCCAAAAAGGAGTTTCATACTGACACAAGTGTTTTGGATCTTGCTGGACTTTTGGTACAAGTCAACGGAAAAAAAAAATTGCCGTAGAGTTTTACAGCAAAGCTACGACTGAGATGAAAAGAAATTATAAAATATCATAATTATGAACTCGACGCTTAGGCAAAACAGATTGGAAAGGTCTAAAAATAATTGATTGGGAAAACCATTCTAAAATCTTCACTGACAGTCAAAAATTACCCAAAACAAAAGTGTGTTCAACGAATCGCTAGATAGTGGTTGAAAATTCATCGCATTGATTATCAACCGGAGCATGCAAATGTTGCATGCTGATGCATGAGCTGTAATTCAGTTGAGGAGTTATTGGAAATGATCATTCGGTTCAGAAATACGGTCGGGTAGTTGTTTCACAAAGGCAGAATACAAAGTTTCGGGAAGTTAAAGACAAATTTCTTAGCAGCGATAAGAATAACCTTTTGCGTAAAATCATTGAAGAAGAGTATACAGTCTGGACGTATATTCAAAAGAACTTTGAAAGAACTGTGGGTTGTATACCCCTGGGATTCAGGTGGCGGGTAGTAAAGTCTTTCCACGATGACATCGATCCTTGCAGGTTGAAACCAACGATGGTACGGACAAAAGCAATACCGGTTCCACAAATTGTTAACTATAGTCACAAAATCTCTGAATAGCTGTCTTCAATGCTTATACGATAAACGAGGAAAAAGATGAAACCCGATATAAAGTACACCCAATTACCAAGTTGCGACTCAACTTCAAACACATCAATCATTTGGCTGGTTTTTCTAAAAAATTTCGTATATTTTTGGAATAATTGATAGTTCTCTTAAATTGTTAATTTGCAGACCAGTAAAAGCAACAAATGCAAAAGGCAAAAGCCGTCATCCAGTCACTGGTGAAACAATTGTATTTCTTTAGATTTCCCATACCAATTATAAGTGATCGCGGCTCGGATTTTACATTGAAAGTTTTCCAGGAATATTGTAGTAGTAATGATGGAATACGACATGCACTAAATGCTGTTTGAACAGTGCGAGAAATAGGCTAGATTGAAAAGGACGAGAATGGGATTATCAAATTCGAGCAATCTAATTAAACGCAACATAACCAACAAAACTCCTCCAGAATGTTACTTGCATTCAAAACAGGCAACAGTTTATTGAACCAACATATTTCTGCATAAAGAGAAGTCCAATGATGATGATGGTATTTCACTGACCGGACTATGTGAACGACCAGCACGCATTTCCTGGTTCTTTTTCCGGTTGTGGTTTTTTTAATTTTGGTCTCAGTTTATCACTCTTTGATTTTTGCCAGAATTGTTCAGTTGTCATTTTAATCATCAGTAAAACTTAATATATTGTAACTTTATGGCGGCAGTACCGCTGGCAATAATAATTAATTATTCTTTGTACCACGTCATCTCAACTAGACGAGCACATCCATCATTTCTACATCGTCATCATTATCATCTCTAAATCATAATTCCTGGAATAAATATCATCTATATTCGAAAATTTGAGTTATCTTTTATATGCAGCCTACAAGCCATTTCTTTATTTCGTTGGAAAGAACCAGGTGCGTTTTACAATCTTTGTATAAAGTAGTTTTTTTTTCGGGTTTTTTATCAACACATACGTATATATATTCAAGGGTACTGTTGTCAGACCGGTGAATACAAGTTTCTCGCAACCATACGTTGTGCTTTCAACCGTTAACAGCTTTACAGTTTTTTTTCGGTTCCGAGTTTTCGAACACGCGATTTTCATTAACCGTATTACAGTGCAAACAAATTGTTTTTGCCCTCGTGGTCATACATCGACAGTTAATTGTAATTGGTACAGTTTTAAGAATTCTTGTACTACCAATTTTTGTGAAATAACTATTACAAGTTTAAGTAATCAGCCATGCGGCTGATGAGGTAATTTTCACGGACGACATATTGGTCGAATTTCACGCTTCCGTGAAAAACCAAAGCTTCTTATTATGATTTCTCTTCTTGACGCATACAAAATGGAATTAAGAGAATTATGGCTTAGTTTGAAAACCACTTATGCCGAATTTATTCAAAGTGGCGATGACGCCTTTCAGGAATCGGTTGGCGTTGTCAAGGCCAAATACCAAAGTTCTTCTCAAACTTATCTCACTTGTCTCAGTGAAAAATTCGACGCTCCAAAATTGCTTCAACCCGAGATTCAGTCTACGGCTGAAGTAATTACCCCTTAAGCGGTTACTACTCCTTCACAAGTCCTTCCCAATGAAAGCGCATCTTCTGTTCAAGGAATGACGCACAATCTCAAGCTCCCAGCATGCGATATTGAAGATTTTCACAGAAACTGTTTTGAGTGGCCAGCCTTCAGGGAAATGTACAAGGCCAATGCACAATTAAGTCCCGTACTAAAACCAAAGGTGACGCGCTTAACATTCTCAGCAAATTTGCATTGACAGATGACAACTTTGATCCCGCTTGGGATAGTTAACAATCAAATCAGGCATCGATATTGTTTTAATTGTCTAGGCACAGCACATTTGGTGAATGCATGTTCTAGCAAAAATATCTGTTCAAATGCAAAGCCAACCATCATGCTTTCCTGCACGATGATTCACTGTCAGTGCAGCAACACTCGGATGTCTAACAATCATCGCAGTCACCACCCGAAAACCTCACGATCCAATCAGACGCGACTCCCCATTTACAGTCCACTGCCAAGCCCTGTTGGCACTTGTTTACATACATCGCAATCAAGGTTATTTTGATGTTCGCGCTCTTCTGGACCCTGGTTCCGAAGTGTCATTCATCTCGGAGGAAGTTCAGAAACGCTTAAGCCTTCCTTTTCAAACTGTTCACTCGCAAGTCACTGGTATGGATTCCACTCAAACTGCTTATTCATAGAAGCTCTGCTCATTCACAATTGGATCGAGACTTCAGAACGATTTTAAACTCTCAACTAAAGCTCTCATATTGACCTGCCCTCCGTTCCTATAAATTTCTGAGTTTTCACCCAGAATGTCGACTTACCGTAGCCGACCCATTTTTCAATAAAAGCTCCCAAATAGATATGCTCATTGCCGCGGATCTGTACCCTTCCATCTTATTACGAAAATAAACACTGACGAATTAAACAAGATACAACAAACATGCGAAAACAGTAGGAATATGACATATAAGTTGCTAGTAGGTAGCTGAGTGTCAAACAGCTGTCGATACAACAGGGTTATCAGCAAAGCAACAAAAACACAAACACTTCCTTTTTGGTAAGGCTCGTTGAGAAAAGTTTGCTCTAATTTTCTCACAAACAAAAGCAAACACTCTTAACCCTTTATAACATCATGTGACAGTTATGTTACAAACCATTTAAGTGTTCCCGTAAGTCTGAACATATGCAACCTTCCGTCCTCCCACTGGGGTGTCGGATACCCCACAAAAAATTATGCACCGTGCTATTACCGTTACAATTTTTTTTCCGATATGCCATGTCTATGTAAATTCAGTTTCACATTTTCTGCAGTAGTAGGAGGCCGTTTCAAGCAATTTGAATTTTGTATACATATATAATTTTGCTATGACATTTTGTATTGGGTATTATACACCCCAGTTAGTACTTTTTATAGTTTGTGAACAAACGTTTTTAATGTTATAATTTTGTATTCTAGTCATTGATCCCAGCATTTGAATACAAATTGTTACGCAGAATACGAATAAATTGATTTAGCTAGTGCGAGGTTTGTTTAGTCATAAAAAAAAGTTTTGTTTTTCTGGGAAGTTATTTTTTTTTTTCCAGAAAAAATGGCATTTTTACGGGAAGAAGAAGTGGAAAAGCTTTTATTAGAGGCTGATATTTTATTAGAAGATGAAGAACCGGATTTTTTTGCCGGTGATGATTCGGACAAAGATCCTGACTACATAGAAGAGCAGTCTGATTCCGAGAGTGCCCAGAGTGCGGTAGAGGATGAACATGAAGAAACGCATCCTACTACATCGAAAAAACAGAGGTTGGCGGTACTGAATTTCTATACGAATTATTGTATAGCCTTGTTGAGCCGCAGCTGAAAAGAAGAATGCAAGTGCAGAGCCTACGACGGGGTTTGAAACAACTTATTGAAGGAATTTTGGGCAATGAATTTCAAAATGAAATGACAACCAATATAAGCGTTCCACAACCAACAATTTTGGAAAAATATACCCGTTGTAACTTCTGTGACAGGAAAAAAGACAGAAAAACAAAAAAAATGTGTGTGTGACATGTCACCAGCCTATGTGCGAAGATCATCGCTCGCTGAATTGTGTGGAATGCGATAAATAAAAATTGCATTCCTTTACATGTATTGCATTTATTTAAGCACTCCGCTAACAATGGTTTGCAACAAAAGATTGCTAAAATTTTACGCATATGCTCGAGTAGCATTTAAAAAAAAAAAACATAATATGTAAATTTTTTTTTTTTTAATAACTTCTGAGAAAATGGACTTCTATTTAATACATATTTATTTATAATTTTTTTCTTATTCTAATTTATAAATCACTTTTTTTCTTTCAAAGGAGTTTTTTTTTTTTTTGTGAGTGAAATATTGTACATGTGTACAATGTAATTAAAACATAAAACAATTAATAAAAAAACATTTAACAAAAACAGTTTTTTTTCATAATTATGAATCGGGGTATGTCACACCCCAGTAAGAGGAACGTGTTAGAAAAAATAGGTTGGAGGACGGAAGGTTAAATCAATTTTAAATCAATGTTACAGTACTGTTACACACCGTCCTATACATTTTTAGTTCGTTCCAATAAAAATAGATCGAGTCAAGAGCACATAGCTGGTTTGAAGCTCATTCGCCGCGAAACTTGTGAAGGTGCACTCGTGTAAATAACGTGAAATTAAGAACAAATGTTTTTTTAGTGACATTCATTGTTTTTTCTGCGTAAAGCTAGTCCTAAGTTCATTATTCTTTATAATACTTTATTAATAACTGCTTCAAGGAGTTCCATATACGATAGACATGCATTATCACACACTGTAAAATATATGTCACACTCCAATTTTTCACTAATTTACGATTAAATAATTAAAATTTTGTATTTCCAAGAAACATGTGTTTTATTATTTGCGGAAAGCTATCAGAACAACTAGGATTTTTATATTTTTACGATGTTGAGTTATAAAGGGTTAAAAAAAAAAAAATTTTAATTTAAAAGTCTCTGAGTCCAGATAGAGAACGAAGTAAAGAAATTCGAGCCGTTAAGGAAAAAGTTTCAAAGGCGAATATTTAAAAGGACGGTGTCCAAAAGAAAAAAAAATGTTTGTGCAGGTGAAAAGAAGGATAAGGAAAAAAGGAACGGGTATGTAGAGAATAGTAGTAGTTATCTAGGTGATAAAGTAATTTTGTTCATAGATAAGTTCGCACAAAAAAGAAAAGTTTGAAATAAATAACATAGAGAAAAACAACACGATATATTTAGTTCGAAAAATCGGCAGTAAATAAAATGTGTTTTTATTTGAAATGAACAAAAAGAAACTGAGAAAATGAGTTTTTATTAAAAAGGGTCATACGAGGGTTAGGAAGTGGTAAGAAGGGGGTGATGCTGTGAATAGTTAGGAAAGGATGCCAGTAAAGGGGCTGTCATGCGAGTAAGACAGTCAAGGTAGGGAGGGCGAGCAAAAGGACCAGGACCAGCATACCAGCACCGACCCAATGAGAGCGCACGTAACAGTCTCTCTTGGCGCAGTTCTCACTCAGTCCGCTACAACCGTTACGCCATCATTTTGTACGTTCATATAATGCTTCAACGAAGTATCCCTCGATCAAGAGATCCGAAAGATTTGGGAACTCGAAGTGTGAGAAATTATATCAAAAGTCCACTTATCGGGACTCGACCGGTCGGTTTTACAACAAACTTCCCTTTAAAGAAGGTTTTCCCCATACCATCGGCCTTATTCATTCACGAAGTCGGGCTATGAGCTTATTTCTACGGAACGAAAGGAATCTGAGCTCGAAGCCCCTACTTAAAGATCAATATGACAAAATTCTATTAGAACTCACTGACTCATTGGAAACCGTAGAAGTTGGGCCGATAACGTATTATCTCCCACGTTATGCGGTCATTAAACCCGAAAGCTTGAACACGAAGCTTCGAATTGTGTTCAACGCTTCCCAGACATCATCCAGGTCCCGCGCTCCAAACAGACATCACTATTCTATATAAGTATGTGTTCAACGGAGACCTGGAAATCAAATCCGTGTAAATCCTGAACACACGGTGTTTCAACGAATACTTTTTCGTGAAACTCCTGAGCGAGATATAACTGACTAAGAGTTACAAACTGTTACATTTGGCGTCAACTATGCGCCGTACCTAGCAATAAGAACGTTACGGCAATTAGCCACAGAGGTCAAAACCTCACACCCATTGGCGTCTCGAATCATGGCCGAAGAATTTTATGTAGACGATCTACTTTCTGGTGCGCACGATATTGACTCCGACAGAATACCTCAACTCGAGTTGATCTCCGTGCTTAACTCAGCCGGTTTTCACCTAAGAAAGACTTACTGAAACTTGATGATGATAACTCAATTAAGACTCTCGGAATTTGTTGGAACGCTGCCTCTGATACTTTTTTCGTTTTGAGTCAACGCACTCACAAGCTCTTCCCCTATAACAAATCGTAACGTTCTTTCTGTTATAGCTCATTTCTACGATCCTGCGGGATGGCTTGCTCCGATTATTATATCCGCCAAGGTTCTAATGCAACAAATTTGGAATTACGGCACTGGCTGGGAAGGCCCCCTTCGGCCGTCCACTGAACGTCAATGGTGCTGTTTCGCTATGTATATTCGGATACAGCACAATGCAATTTCCTTTTCTTCGCATCTTTTATGAGCGAAATCTAAGGTGGCACCAGTAAATCCGTTCACATTACCGCGGCTCGAACTGCAGGGTGCGTTTAACTATTGAAACCTTGTCCTTCCATCAGATCGATACAGTCCGGTTGTGGACTGACTCTTCTATTGTGTTAACCTGGCTTAGTAAGCATCCACATTGAAAGACATTTATCGCCAATCGTACATCCGAAATATTATATGTCTCCTTCCACTGAATCCGATCCTTGATTCACATGGAATTCTCCGCTCGCACAGTAGGCTCGCGGACTCTTCATTTTCGTATAATGAACGCTTTTACTTTTTATGGGTGCTATTTGATCCAATTATACGTATTTTATGTGCATGAGCTTTCATTACATGGGGAGATACAACTGATGCTCCGCATGATACGCTAGGAGTTCTGGGTACCTAAACACAAAAAAATTATCTAAAAGTATAAACATCATGTTAAAGACATCAGAACGAACCACACTCAGTCTTCGCTTCACAAATACCGGCCTGGATTTCGCCGGCCCTTTTCAAATAAAAACGTATTATGGTCGGAAGTCCCGTTTGGAAAAGGGATACGTATGCCATTTTATATGCTTCGCAACGAAGGCTAGTAGTAGGGCTATGTAGGTCCTGGACCACGAAATGAGTCATCATGTGTCAAGGTCAAGGTGTGTGTGTGTGTGTGTGTGTACAGAGATAAGAATTCCAAGGTTGTGAGATCATCATGCGTCAAGGTTGAATTTGTTTTGTGTGTGTACAGAGATAAGAATTCCAAGGTTGTTTTGTTTTGTGTGTGCGTCACATGTGAAGTCATGTTCCTAAAAAAAAAAACAACATCATGGTCAGGGTAAACAAGTTTTGTGGATAAGAGAATTGAGACCATGTAGAAATAAATCCCCTCAAGGCGAAACAAGTTCTGTAGATAAGAATGGAGAAATCATGTTTGGTGCGAATTAGTTAAGGTTGATGAAGGTTATATTGGGTGCGCGCATGTGTATTTGAATTAAAAATAGATAAGAAATCATGTTCTGACTAATGGTTTATGAGAGTAGAATTAAAAAGATTGATTTATGAATATAAGCGGTAAAAAAAGGGTGATTCAACTCAGTGTAAACGAAATTGTTGCTGTTTCAAGTGAGTGTTTAAAGTAATAGATTTATGCACGCACATATAAACATACCTATATCAAGCGTTTAATAGTGAAAGTGTTGTGAACGAAAATGGAAACCTACATTGAAGAGATGGTTGAAAGGCATCAATCATTTTTATTTGATATGCTCATGCATAAAAAAAGTGCGGGAAACTGTGAAAAAAACATTGAAAATTGTACAAATGATCTAGACTTGTTGCAGAAATGTTTGAGTGATACTAAAACTACAGGTAAAAAGTACCATCTTACCACAGCAATCGGTAAATTAAAATCTTTTAAACAAATGATGTTAAAAAATGTATCTGAAAAACAACATCATGTTAATAATTCTTTGATATGGGAAGATCTGCCACATAGTGCGTTTTCACAAAGAATAAAATCAGGTGTGATTACAAATTTAAATCATACGGACCCCAAATCATTTTTGGAGGCTTGCAGAACAGTGGTTATTGAAAAGCTAAAAGAAGTGCTGAATGAATACATCAACATCAAAACAAATGCAGTATTTTGTGCTGAGTTCCGGAAATATGAAGGTGAAGAGCAACAACAAGACATCAAATACCTCAACACCAAGAATATTATTGTAAATGCTGATAGTGACTTAGGAGAAGTTATAATAGATAATTTAGAAAAACCATTGCTGAGAAAGTTAGAAGAATTTCAAGAGAAAAATAGTGGATGGGCACTATCATCTATAATAAATGTCATTTTAAATATAAATAAATATTCGCCAATTTTAGGAAGTTCATATATTAAAACACCACTAACTATATCTACCAAGAAAGCATTTGTTAATGTAAAAAATACTGACAATGCATGATTTGCCTGGGCTGTAGTATCTGCTCTGTTTCCTGCAGAAAAACATGTGGATAGACCAACAAGTTATCCACATTATAAAAATGTATTAAATTTAAATAGTATAACTTTTCCAATGTCTCTAAATTTAGTACCATTATTTGAAAAAAATAACAATATTTCCATAAATATTTTTACATTACATAGAGAAAAACATGATAAAAAAGCGGAAATATATCCACTTAAATTATCTCAATTAACATGTAAAGAAAAAAAGCATATCAATTTATTGTTGTTAGAAGAACATGCAAATGATGATTGTACAGTTTTAAAACAACATTTTATTTGGATTAAAAACCTTTCTGCACTAGTTCGAAGTACATTAACTAAAAACGAAAAGAAGCTTCATTTCTGTGATAGATGCCTCCACTATTACACTATTTTTATTCTAGTGAAAAATTAGATATTCATATAAATGATTGCACCAATCAAAATAATTGTAAAATTAAGTTACCTTCACCAGAAAATAAAATATTGTTATTTAAGAACTTTAGAAATAAAATTATGACTCCATTTGTAATATACGCAGACTTGGAATGTATCTTAAAAGAAATTGATGATGGGAATAGGTATCAAGAACACATACCCTGCTCTATAGGGTTTTATGTTAAAAGTTCCTTCAAATCTAGTTACACAACCTACGTGGCATTTCGAGGGGAAAATTGTATAGATTGGTTTATGAATGAACTAAAAACGTTAGTTCTGCTTCTGGATTCTGATGTTTCAAGCATAGTACCAATTGAGAATCTTTCCATTGAGCAACAGGAGAGTTTTAATACTGCAACCACATGTTATATATGTAATCAGCAGTTTTCACCAAATGACATCAAGGTTCGTGATCATTGCCATTTTACAGGAGCTTATCGTGGTCCTGCTCACAGTATCTGCAATTTAAATTATAAAGATAATCTAACTATACCAATTATTTTTCATAACCTAAGCGGTTATGATGCTCATTTTATAATTAAAGAAATACATAAAATTGGAGCTGGTGAAGTGAATGTGCTACCATTAAATAAAGAAAAATATATTTCATTCACTAAATTGCTTTCTAATACAAAAATTAATTTCAGATTCATTGACTCTTTTAGGTTTTTGAGTAGTAGTTTAGATTCACTATCATCTTTATTAAATGAATTCCCAATACTTGAATCTGAATTTAGCTATTTAACGCAAGATCAACGGAATCTATTGAAGCGTAAAGGTGTTTATCCCTATGATTATTTAAATAGTTTTGAAAAATTTTCTGAAGAGTATTTACCCGAAAAACATTTGTTTTACAATAAATTAAATAAGGAAGACATAAATAGTGAAGATTATTTACATGCTCAAAATGTATGGCATCATTTAAACCTAAGAAATTTGGGAGAATATTCCGATTTATATTTAAAGACAGATGTTCTTTTATTAGCTGATGTTTTTGAACAATTTCGTTCTAATTCTGTTAAAACACATAAATTGGATCCAGCTCATTATTATTCTCTACCAGGTTATACTTGGGATGCAATGCTTTTCTATACAGGAGTAAAACTAGAACTTCTTGATGATATAGACATGATAATGTTTATTGAAAGAGGTATCCGTGGAGGACTAAGCCAATGTTCAAAAAAGTATTCAGAAGCGAACAATGAGTACTTAGATAGTTTTGATGTTAGTAAACCAAGCACATTTTTAATGTATTGGGATATCAATAACCAATATGGGTATGCAATGAGCCAATTATTACCAACAGGGAATTTCAAGTGGGTTGATAATATTCATGAATTCACAGTAGATGCAATTTGTTCTCTCTTGGATAGTTCACCCAAGGGCTACATTTTTGAGGTTGACTTAAGTTATCCGATAGAATTGCATGATATACATAGTGATATACCATTTTGTCCAGAACTTATGCGCCCTCCTAAATCTAAACAAAAAAAATTATTAGCGACTTTAACAGATAAAAACAGATATGTGATTCATTATAGAAATTTGCGCCAAGCTTTATTACACGGCCTCAAATTAAATAAAGTACATAGAGTTCTCGAATTTGATCAATCTGGATGGCTTAAGCCATACATTGATTTAAATACACAATTAAGAACTCTAGCTACAAACAAACTTGACATTGAACGCTATAAATTATATAATAATGCGGTTTTTGGAAAATGTATGGAAAATGTTAGAAAGTATAGCAATGTTAAATTAGTCTCAAAATGGGAGGGAAGGTATGGGGCCAAAGCATTGATAGCATCGCCTTTTTTTAAAAACAGAACCATCTTTAATGAAAATTTGGTTGCAATTGAACTTCAAAAAGCTGAAGTTTACTTCAACAAACCGATATATGTAGGATTATGTATTCTAGATATTGCGAAAACTTTAATATATGAGTATCACTATGATTACATGAAAATAAAATTTGGTAATAATTGTACAGCTATGTACACTGATACAGATAGCTTAATTTATGAAATTTCTTGCGACAATATATATGATATGATTAAAAGTGATTGCAATATACGTTTTGATACCAGTGACTATCCACAAAGTAATATTTGGGGAATACCTCAAGTAAATAAAAAAGTAATAGGTTTGATGAAAGATGAAATGAATGGACATATTATATCGCATTTTGTAGGTTTAAGATCAAAAATGTATTCAATTAAGGTAGAAAATAAGGAAAAAGTAAAAAAAATCAAAGGTGTAAAGGAAAATGTTGTCAAAAAAGAAATTTTTTTTAATGACTTTTTAGATTGTTTAGTTAATAGCAATAATAAATCTGTTGAGCAAAATTTAATAAAATCACAAGAGCATATAGTAAGTAGTATTGTCCAAAAAAAATTGCGTTAAGTGTGATAGATGATAAACGATATGCAATACAAAATAGTTATTGTACATTACCATGGGGGCATTACAAAATAAGCCGTGAAAAATAAAAACTTAAAAAAGTATTTGAAAGATTTATTTAATGAACCAGTTTTCAGATCAGTACAGCGACAACATTCCACCCAACAATATGTCTTTAAAGATAAGGTATGCGGTGTACATTCTGGAGCGCAAAAGTATTTGAAAGATTTATTTAATGAACCAGTTTTCTGGTTAGTACAACGACAACAGCAACAAAGTAAAAAGTACATTCCACCCAACAATATGTCTTTAAAGATAAGGTATACGGTGTACATTCTGGAGCGCAAAAAGTATTTGAAAGATTTATTTAATGAACCAGTTTTCCGGTTAGTACAACGACAGCAGCAACAAAGTAAAAAGTACATTCCACCCAACAATGCGGTGTACATTCTGGAGCGCAACATGTTCTTTACGCACACTCAAAAGTTTGGCGATATGTTTTTGCACAATTCCTATGATTTTCGGTGGGTATAAAAACTCCGTGAAATCCATGCATAATGATACTTTAATTCCTAATTTGATCGTGTAAAGATCATAGTTTTTATTTTAAATATGGACGCATTGATTTCACTCATAAGCGCCGACCTGAAGACGGTCACGGACGCCTGCTGGGAGTTTCCAGCATTACAACAAGAACTGGAGGACTCGATAAGGGAGACCCGGCGAACGAGGAGCTGGTTGCAGCTGAAAGCTGCAGTACATTTATTGCGGGCTCTGAACGCCAGAGCCAGGGCGGGAGATTTTGTCGATATCGACATAAATACCATTCTTATAAGTTTATGTGAAATAAACTAAATAAAAATAAAAAAAAAAATGAAAAAATCTTGTTTTATTTTAAAAACATTGGGCAGGCCATGCCCTCCACATTAACGATCTCAACATTTTCATCAAGAAGTTCTCTTAACCACTAAAGTAAAAAGTACATTCCACTCAACAATATGTCTTTAAAGATAAGGTATACGGTGTACATTCTGGAGCGCAACGTGTTCTTTTAAGATAAGACACACACTCAAAAGTTTGGTTTGTGTTTCCTGGTTTAGAGTATGCTACATTCTTTTATTCAATATGTTGTTTGAGATAACGATTTTGCATGGATTTAATTAGGCAATTAATCATGTTTTAAAACTACATTCCAATGAACAGGATGTTCTTTTGAGATAAAGCGCAAAATACAGTAGGTATTTGATAAATCAAGAGAAACAATTTTGAATAAAAGGCAAGCGTTTTTTAATAGACGACAACAGTAAGCCAATTAACTTAAAAGCAAGCAGTGTGGACAAAGCTAATATTCTGGAGAACCTGCTATTTAGTGGACCAACCACATCGCAGCAGCAACAGCATCAACAGCCACTGCAGCACAACAACCAGCAACCGCTGCAACAGCAACAGCAACCGCTGCAACAACAACAACCAATGCAGCAGCAGGAACAACAACAACAACCAATGCAGCAGCAGGAACAACAACAACAACAACAACAACCAATGCAGCAGTAGGAACAACAACAACAACAACCAAAAAAGCGTAAGGCGATGAGGGTAATGTAAATGAGATTTTGAAACGTTTCAACTCCCAAAATACATTACACAATAGTCCAAAATATGTATTTAAGAAAACCTTGCTTGTAAATGAAATATTATTGAATCAATTTTATAAAGTTGAACAAATAAAGTGTATTCAAACGAGGTTTGGAAAACGACTTGTTGTCGAGTTTCCCAATACGCAATTTTTCCTCCCTGCTCATATGGCAGATCTGTTTCAGGAAACAGAAATTGATATTATAAATAAAAGTAACACATGTATTTACTTGATTGCAACGAAAGACGATGAAGCAAGATTCAATAATTATTTTTTTGTAAATGAGATGCCTAACTCTCAAAAAAAAATTGCTGAAAATCAATAAATATACATTATAATAAAAAAATTTAAAGAAATTGTTTTCCTTTCTTTTTCATTTTGGATAGATCATGTTTGACAGTTTATAAATGAAAGAACTTTTTTTCTGATGATGAAGTGAAATACTTTTATTCTTTTTATTTGTTTGGATATAAAAATTTCTTTATTAAAAAGACGTTCTGAAGGGCACAGCATTTACTATGTAACATACACCTTGTTTCATTTGGATACATTCGTTTCAAACCATCTAGACTAGGGCAGGCCATGTCCTCCACATTAACGATCTCAACATTTTCATCAAGAAGTTCTCTTAACCACTGTGCTTTCTCTATTCCTTTAACATAAACAACGGAGTGGATGACTTCCCTTTGAAGAAACTGCTTCACTTTGTAGAATTCAGTATAACCGCCATTCCAGGATAATCCATGGTGGTTGAGATAAAGCCAATTTGCTTGTTTTCTTAACGATGTTGATAATTGCTTAAATGCACAGGGTGGTTTCAAAATGAAATGGCTATGATGACAATCCTGATGAAGTACAGCTACTTCCTTGGCAACAAATTTGTTATTTGGCCCACGAAATCCCTGAATATCAATAATGAAAGACATATTTCCTTTTCTATGAATAGTTGTTGCTTCCTCAGTAAATGCTAATTTTCGGCTGAATTATATGTCACGAGAAACCATCTGATTTAAAGGATTATAACTAACAATTCGATCATGTAACATCAAACAGTACGCAGTTGTATTGGCCGGAATCGGCTTGGATGATTTAATTTCCAATCTAATATCGACGGGTCCGGTTTTCATCATTTCATTTTGGTGTCTACAATCTATCACGAAAATAGGAGCTTGAATTTTGAATTCTTCTCGCGTTAACAGCGGTTCAGCAACCGAACGATTATAATAAGTTTTTTGAAATTCCACAAACATGTTGTACAGTATACTAATGTTATTTTTATCAAAAGCCAAATTCAAATCCTCATATGGATAAACATCAGAGTTTAAATATGCCTTCAAGTTTGTAATATGACAATGATCAAAGTGGGTTGGATCTTCTTTGAGAGTATTTCGTTTGTTGGTTTGTAATGCGAAAATGATGTATCTTGGTTTCTCCATTTGCGATGTAGTCTTCACATTCCAAACATGATGTGTAGTGTTTGTGGGTAGTGCTGGATATTCATACATGTCCCAATTTCGGAATGCAATCTTCATGGTCTGACTATTATTTATAGAATTGTAAAGATTTAATTTTACTGAATCGGCTAAGTTGATATGAGGTATTTTCCATTGTACTTTAAGTAGATTTATCTTTACTTTCTCATCTTCATCGGATATTAACGAGTTGTCATCTGTGCGAGAACGAATCAGAATTAAATCATGGCGGGCATTAGGGATTATTTTCTTGAAATCCTCAGCAAATCCTAATAGCTTATTTAACGGTATACAGAAACTAAAATGGAATCCATTTACGTTAATTGGCGAATGGGGTGACCAACCTCCATTGTACAGCATTTCACTTTCGTTTTGGTTTAAAGAAATGTAGTTTTTAATTGATGATGTGATGCCCACAATTCTAACGAATTTCGTCAAACAAGAATGAAATACCGTTATTACTTATATTTGTCTTGTTGACCGGAGATCCATCAGTTT
The DNA here is from genome assembly GCA_948293265.1 of Cheilosia impressa. Lineage (NCBI taxonomy): Eukaryota > Metazoa > Arthropoda > Insecta > Diptera > Syrphidae > Cheilosia > Cheilosia impressa. The sequence continues at coordinate 66,468,278 of OX411880.1, read as the reverse complement.
TTGATACAGTACCCTCAATATAAATAAAACTTTCTGAAGGTAGAATATTAAGATTCTGATGTTGGACACAAATTTGAATAATGTCATTTTTATCGAAATTGTTTAAAAACGGTGAGTAGGTGTGATATTCATACTTTGAGATACTCTCATCAAGTCGAGGTTCTTCAAAAATATTTAGCATTTTCTTGCTGTTTGTTTCAGTCTGTAGCCCTGTGCTTGCAGAAATTGTTGATTTTGTATGGAAAGAGGTGATGTTCTCTGTTCAGGTATAGTTGCTTTATTGAGTGGATTATTAATAATTTCGCGTCTTTTATAGGAATCATATATTATCATTATTCAGGCTTGAGATGCAGCCGAGCTGTTATTGTTTCGCCTCGAAAGTTTATAAGATTACCGTCTTGATCAGAGAGATTTAACGTTATAGAACTTATCCTCTTGGCATTCACGGGTAAATAGATAACATTTTGAGGAACTTCAATTATCTTATAGCCTGGACTAACATTCACCGAGAATTCATGTAGTATATGGGCTGGTTGATCATTAATGTATGCTCCATCCACTAAATTACATTCTATCCATATAATGTTCACTTTATTGATGTCTACGTAAAGATCCGATTCGTGTAGTATACCTGCCTCTAGTTTCTTTCGGGTAAAGCCCAAAAGTACTCCAATAGAGTACGGGTGAGAGAAATCAATCTCTACATTACTAAGAATCTCACATTTCAAAGTGTTATTATTTGGTTTTATTTTAATTGATATGCCATCATCGTTGGGGTGGTCTTGATTGTACATTTTAACAACTTCCTGTACACAGTTATTTATATCTTCAATCTCATAGGAACCAGTAGGCAGCATTAATAAATCATCTCCAAAATGGAATAAATTATTAAATTCATCTACATTAGGTATAGAATTATAGGTCTGGAAGTCAACCAATCCGCATACGTAATCAGAGTTTAGAATGATGGGTGGGAAATACTCTGCATGCAGAGTTGACCGGTTTCCACTTAGCGTTAGTGTTAACGACATTACTGCTGAAAAGGAATGAAACACAATTTGATTTTGTTCATTTATTTATTTGATCTAATAAAAATTCTAAGCATAAATGACCACATATATATGTATTAAAATTTTGACAGTTGTTGTAATTATAACTTATGTTTTTACCTAGATATTTAACAACTTCTAAAGGCGGTCTCAGATTACCAAAACTATCAAAATATATGACGTTTTCTGGATTTTTGATGTATGCTACCCAATGTGTACCTGTACCCCTCACATCGTCCAAATTAACTACCCCGCATTCTTTATTAAATGCTTTTACTGGTAATGCATCTCTCATATAAACACCTCTGAAATGCGGTATATTAGCTTTCCCAAAGTTTGTAATGTCAATGTTGGTGAGAGGGAGTTTGGGTAGCGACTTTATTAGTTTTTTGAATCTTGAGGCTTCAGGAATAACCCAAAACCTTTTTTATAAGGTTGCAGATAAAGACCTTTGGCTGAGTTAATCTCTACCCCCTCCATAGCTTGATTATGTCTCTTATTTTCCTCCAGTTGTGACCTTGCTGTTTTTGTATCGTTTATTGATTTTACTATAGCTGCTGCTCCTCCGGATAGAGAACCAAGCGCAGATAAACCAGCAAAGATTGGTAATAGAGGTAGGAAGCCTCCAAGTTTTGGTATGGGTATTACTCGAGGTTTTGTTAAATTCTTTCGTGATTTATTTCTAAAGATGTTCTTAGCTGCTTTTAAGGCAACTAGTGCAATTTCGTTTGGATCTTCAGATCTTGGTTGCCTTATGGCATTTCTTGCCTCTCTAACAGCCTTCTTGAATAAATCAAGTTTTTCTGTTTTCTTACACTTTGAATGATTTCGCTTAACCTTTTTCGAACGCATGCCCATGCCAAGTTTAGTTTTAACCTTCATCATATTTGTGACCAATAGACTATTTAATCTTTTAGTTATAGATGAATCCTTAGCTCTTACTCTACCCCACGCTTTTTCAGTTAGAATTCTATCGGCAGTATGTCTATCTGACAGATTTTTATTATTTGAATATGCAATATCGTGCTCACGACAGGCTTCATCCAATTGATTAATTCCTCGATCTCCTTTTGCAAGACGTTCTTTTTATTTCGTCCCAGGGCCGCAAAAATTATATGTAGGCAAGTGCAGCTCAAACGGTAAATTATCGATTAAGGAATTTATAAGTCCGTACCCACGAAATGAATGTTTTCTACTGAAAGGGTTCACCCGGAAATCGAGCATTTTATATTAACACGTACCGAGTAGTTATGAATGGCCGCATATAAAACATGATGTTTTATACTGACTATCTTCATTTAGTAAAATGAGGTTTATAAAGCAAGCAGGCAATATAAAAGTTCAGAATTTCGATCATAAACCCAAACAGAAAAGGAAACATGGAACATTATTTCCAGATAGTATTCGAGGCATAATTGTGGGTCCCTCAAACTGTGGAAAAACTAATGTCATGTTGAGCATTCTCCTCGACCCTAAGGGTTTGAAATTTGAAAATCTTTATGTATATTCAAAGTCTCTTCATCAGCCAAAATATTCATTTTTGAGAAGACTAATAAAATCTATCAAAGGTATGGAATATAACGAGTTTTCAAATAACTGTGAGATTATACCACCCTCTGAAGTAAAACCAAATTCCATATTTATATTTGATGACGTAGCATGTGATAAACAAAATAATATACGGGAATATTTTAGTATGGGGCGGCATAACAATATAGATAGTTTCTACCTATGTCAATCATATACCCATATTCCGAAGCATCTGATTCGAGATAATGCAAACTATTTAATTCTTTTCAAGCAAGATGAGCTTAATCTAAAACATGTATATATGGATCATATAAATTCCGATATGACATTGAATCAATTTCGGACCCTATGCTCAGAATGCTGGAAAGATACATATGGATTCCTAGTTATCGATAAGGATTCAGATATTGCTAAAGGACGGTATAATAAATCATATCAGGAAGTTGCACTACCCAGTCGTTAAATATTCACCTAAGCGAACAGATCTGTTCGTAACTACCCTGTTTGAATTAGCTCCCTTTTACGGATTAAAAGTCTTCTACTCAATTATGAGTATGGATGAAAAATTATTGATAAATCTTATAAAAACAAAAAAGGATTTAAAGAGAAAGTATATGCTCCTCAAGGAGGGGAAAATAACGAAAGAATCGGAATTTGAAGATGCTTTTAAGCCCATAACTGAACCACTAAAATCACTCAATAAAAACATAAAAATTGTGGCAGACATCACCAAAAATAATGATACAGTAGAAGATGTAAAAGGAACTCCAAAACATCGCTTACAATTTAAAGACCCCTCTGTCAGCCTTGGCAGCTTAAGGAGGAATTTGGAATTTTCATCTCCAGAATCATCTCTACTTGAACAAGAAGAAGAAGAAGAAGAAGAAGAAGATATTACATTTAGAACACCTACTAATAGTTCTAATCAAAGTACTCCATTCAACCCAACATCACTCTCAGATTCTAACCGTGACAGACTCTATGGGCCCTATTTCGATATGATGTCAAACTCTGTGAAATTAGGTGGCTCTAGTTTCTCAATTAGTAATCAAAAAGATTTTGTTATTGATGGTGAAACGTTCTCTGGAACAGAGGGCCTTAAGGAATTAATTTTTCGAAAAAAACCTAGAAAAGATCGATATGCAGAATCAGATTTGAATGAGTATCTAAGAATATTACAAAAAACAAGAGCACATTTGAGAAACCATGATAGTACGATGCAAGTGAAAGGCAATAAAGGCTACAAGTACAAACAGGTTATTCAACCGCTGCTCCATCATCTATCGGGGAAAAAAATAAAGAAAACTGGAAAATCATACTCTATGTACTCTAATAACCCGGTCGATTATGTCTATTGGGATAATGCTAATGAACTTATTGACAGACTTAGACTTTTAATGGCCGCCCAAGCAGCAGGCAATAATAATCTTCAGAATGAAATTAATTCTATAGTGGAAGAGCTGCGCGAATCAAATATTATATATTAATATACTAGTTCGAAGCATCATAATCAAGATGTCTGTTGACAAGTTCGGAAGGAGTTCCAGTCGAATCACTAGAGCAGTTATGGGGCCTCAAGGACCTCCTGGTGGAGGCTTTAAACTATTACCCAATGGGGATTTCGATATTGAGGGAAAATGTTTAAACAATATTGGTGAACCTTCTACACCGTACCAGGCAACTAATAAGGAATACGTAGATAACAACATAGCCGTTCAAGATAACAACATGATGAGTCATAGGAAATACGTAACCAACAATTTTGAGGCCCTCATGGGGACTATTAGGGATGAGTCTCTGAAAATACATAGCGTAGAAGAGAAACTGGAAAAAGTGGCTTTGGACTCACGTCTATACACTGATGAACAAAATTTGAAGACTCTTGAATTAGTAAATAAGATAAGAAAGTATATGTTGGATATTTTCGAGAAGTTTAAAAATAGCAGCGAGAATAATAGTGATATAATATCATCAGTTAGATTTCCACCTATTTAATACGTATCCAGAGCTCGACTTAAAATTATGTCTGCAGTGAATAATTCAACTATCCTTGAGGAGATTTTAAAGTTCCTAAAAACAAATCGAGACAACATCCTTGATGAGCATTACAACGAGATGCTGGATAGCATTATTTTTTTAAGGAACTTTGAAAACATATCCTCCACAACTTCTATTCATGGGTGCCATTTTATTAACTGTCCTTGGGTTACAAATCTATGTCGAGATGGTCCTGATACCTGTGCATGTTATATGGCTGAAAGGAGATTACTTGGAATTAAGAAATTAATGCTGTTATATAAAAGACTTTAAAATAAAAAACTACTATTTTACTGTAAATTTGTTTTGTTTTTATTCATTCTATCACACTATGAGCAAGAGAAATGTTGTTGAGGAACTACATAAACCTGCGCGGAGAAATTTCAATCGTAGGCATGTTATTATTAAAGGTTTTGACGATTTATGGCAGGCAGACTTCGTTGAGATGATACCTTATAGCAGGCAAAACAACGGATATAACTATATTATGACTGTAATTGATACATTTTCAAAATACGCCTGGGCAATCCCTCTAAAAAGTAAGACTGCTTCATCTATTACGCAAGCTATGAAATCAATCTTTGATAGTTCGCACCGAAAACCACGAAACCTTCAAACGGATGATGGTAAAGAGTTTTTCAATCAAATCTTTCAGAGTCTAATGGCACAACACAAAATTAACCATTACTCAACCTATAGTGTGTTGAAAGCATCAATTGTTGAGCGTCTTAATCGCACACTTAAGGAGAAGATGTGGAAAGAATTCAGCTTTAATGGCAATTACAAATGGATACCAATTTTAAATGCTATAGTAAAAACATACAATCATACCATACATAGAACTATAAAAAGGAGACCTGTTGATGTGACTAAGACAAGTGAAAAAGAATTATTATCAGCTGTATTTAGTCATATGAAAATTGTTTCTAAAGGAAAATTTAAAGTTGGTAATGATGTTCGTATTAGCAAGTTTAAACATGTTTTTGAAAAAGGCTACACCCCCAACTGGACGACGGAAATATTCAAAATACGAACAGTAAACCCTACAAGCCCAACCACCTATCTCCTAGAAGACTACCAAGGCCAACCTGTTAGCGGAAGTTTTTACGAAGAAGAATTACAAAAATCGAAATTTCCCAATACATTCCTGGTGGAAAGAGTGCTACAGACAAAAGGCAAAAAGGTTTTGGTTAAATGGCTCGGTTTTTCCGATACCCATAATTCATGGATAAATAAAACTCAGTTGGTATAGAAAGAAAAAAGTTTTTTATTTCATCACTTTATGTTCATTTTATAGGTTTGCCTCATAGACTTGAGATTTACTAATTCAACATTAGGCTCATAGTTTAACTCTCCCTTAGTAATGAATTCTATTTCTCCATTACTCAGAATTCTCTCCTCGAAAAATTCGTGATACTCGAAACATGATATATCCAGGCTGCGCTCTTTATAGTTACTGTCATAAGTACATCGGATGGTTAGATCTTTGTTGTCATCAAACTCTAGCTTAAAGTGTCTATAGAAAAGACCTTTGCTCTCAATTATTCCTGATATTTCAGCTTCTTTTTTTATTAAATCTTGCCTAAATCCTTCTATGGCTTCTTGTACAGAAACAAACTTCTTCCTATTGATTCTTTCCGTTGTTGGTGTAATGATATCATTAACTAATAGTGGATTGTCCGTGGCTGCATTGTTATTGTTGCTGCTGTTAATATTTGATGAAACAGTCAATAGGCGAAAAGATAATCCAATTTGTACGCTGTCATTGTTGGGCAGATTCAGAGCAAACGTTATATTATCAATATTGTTTGCGTTTTTTAGATCAACCTCAAGTGGTAGACCATTAAGAAATATTGGAAAAAATGCTAAAATTGCTAAAAGTAGCTGAAACATTTTGCTTAACTTTATAGAACGTCCTTTTCCTTCGAAATAGAAACCTGTAATAAATCCAACAAAACATACAATCATCTTTAATTGATGAGAATTATCCTAGAGAGCGTGAATTATAAAACGTACTTAACCAATATTTCCATCCTTATCAGTAGTTTCATCTGATGATGTAATCCTTTTTTCTTCTGATTTTATTTCAGGGTTAATCTCCCTTGCTGGACGAGCTCTTGTTTTTATGGATGCTCTCATTTTTAATGTTTCAATATCGGCAAAGGGACAATCAGCTGGGAAACTATTTGTTTTTCCTCTAGCTTTAGAATTTGGTATAACCTCACCATAAATTGATATATCTCCACCATGCACTTGAAGCTTGACATGCTGAAAAGCTTGAAAGCTTATTTCAAGGTTACTAATAAAACTTGTGCATTCTCCATTTTTCAAACGGAAAATCAAGCATGTATTTCCATCTTCAGGTGTAGCAAAGAGTTCGCAATTCTGTCTATTCACCATCACATCCGAGATTTTTATTAATCTCCATCCAACCTCACAAGTACACAAATTCTCACCTTCCCTCAACTTCTCACACCAAAACATAATTCAGATTTTTTTCTTATCGCAGGAGGTCAATAACTTCTAAAAAATATACTTCGTTCTGCTCTCATGTAGTATAGCATGATGAAGCTGTAGTAAAATTAACCTTGACTTTATAGTAAATTCAACCTTCAAATTCACACCAAACATGATTTCTCCATTCTTATCTACAGAACTTGTTTCGCCTTGAGGGGATTTATTTCTACATGGTCTCAATTCTCTTATCCACAAAACTTGTTTACCCTGACCATGATGTTGTTTTTTTTTTTAGGAACATGACTTCTTATCTATTACACATGCGCGCACACACAAAATAAATTCAACCTTGACGCACACACAAAACAAAACAACCTTGGAATTCTTATCTCTGTACACACACAAAACAAATTCAACCTTGACGCATGATGATCTCACAACCTTGGAATTCTTATCTCTGTACACACACACACACACACACCTTGACCTTGACGCATGATGATCTCACAACCTTGGAATTCTTATCTCTGTACACACACACACACACACACACCTTGACCTTGACGCATGATGACTCATTTCGTGGTCCAGGACCTACATAGCCCTACTACTAAGGCTATTAACTTGGAGGCCGTAAGTGATCTTACGACTCCTGCGTTTTTGGCTGCTTTCACTTGTTTCGTTGCTCGTAGAGGAGTCTCTTCATATATATTTTCGGATCATGGTACTAATTTTGCTATTGCCTCCAAACTGCTGTTGCACGATTTTCAAAAGGCTGTATCCAAAGGAAAACGCACCGAATTTCTCCGAAGTAAATTGGAATTTTATCCCGCCTGGTTCCCCATATATGGCGTCAAAAGTTTTAAAACGCATTTTCGCAAAATTGCTGGATCCTCAAAATTTACTCTTGAGGAGTTTATAACCCTTTTACCCCGCATCGAGTCATGTTTGAACTCGTGCCCGTTATCCCTATGTCGGGAAATATTGTCGACATTGTTTCGTTAACTCCCGGCCACTTTCTAAGAGATAGGCCCCTAATCGGTGTTGCTGAGTCCTCTTATTCCGATCAGTCGCTAACCATAATAAATCGGAGGAAGAATTTAAAAATACTTCGTCGTCAATTAAGAATGCGTTGGAAAGAGGAATATATCAAAGAACTGTACAAACGCTACAAATGGAAGCACCCTAAAAGGGATCTGCAGGTTCATGAACTCGTTATTATTCGAAAAGAAAATCTATCCCCTAACGAATGGCGGCTAGGTAGAGTTGTAAAAGTCTATCCTGGTACCGATCAGAGAGTAAGAGTCACTAATATAAAAACGGAAAAGGTATCATAACGCGTCCCATCGTAAAGCTCTACATGTTGCTTCAGTGGTATTTGACAACAGTTCCCGTATATTTATTCACCTTGTATAAATACCATATTATATTTTGCACATTGATTCGTAATACCACTTTTACTACATTGAATTTTGTTCGTACATCATATCTCTAAGGAACAATAAATATTTCATTTTAACTTATTGCAGCCAGTGCTTTAAATTATAGCACTAACTTGAACTCCTCTCTAAAATGTAACTTGGGCCCAGTGGCGGACTAAGAGGCAGTGACACCCGGGGCGGTAAAGCAAGCTTACACCCCTTGAAAAATTTAAGAAAAAAACACGAACAAATATTTTATTTAAAGGTGCTTACGAGCTTTTATTGTACTGAATGTTTCGATTATATCATTCAAATCTATATTTTTTGTTAACAATAATTCTTTTTTTATATAATAGGAATGTAGGTATTCTAGAACAGAACAATAATAAATAAAACTGCCTGCACGTGTCGACTGTATGAAAACGAATGACCAGAACCAGGCCACAAAACAAAAAATATATCTTACAGTCTTGCACTCGCTCCACAAAAATAAGTTTAATAAATACGTATATGGGAGAAAAAAGCGTAGGGTTGGTGTTGGTGGTGATGAAAAGGAGATGAAAAAAGAAAACACATGTATAAAAAACAAACAACAGTGAACAGACTAAAAAAAAAGAAAAACAGAGCATAAAATTGCGCGGCTTGCTTGGTTTTATACTCCGTCCTCTGGCCTAATGATAATAGATATAAACACACAAACTTGTGTATCTACGTCGGATAGAAGAATAGGGTTATATGCCATAAAAAATGCGTACCGTTATTTAAAAACGAAACGAAGAAAAATACTCATATCAGTAAAGAAAAAAGAACTGAACACAGAACTGCGACGCTTGGTAAATGCTTGGTTGTTGCTCTTGGGCGATAAATATTTTATTTCCATATTACTTATATTAAGAGAATAGGCCAGTAACGAAATTCATGCGCACATATTTATAGGTAGGTATTTGGGAAACAAATTTATTGTTTTATTTGTGTTTTTATTTTTTGTAGTGTGCAAAGTTATTTTTCTGTTACTGATGGCACCCCATATTAGTCTGCCACCCGGGGCGGACCGCCCCCACCGCTCCCTCCTTAGTCCGCCACTGCTTGGGCCTTCAGCCACTAAATAATCTAGTACTTTTTGTTAGCCGTTAGCCACTGAATTTGGCCAATGTTTCTCTTTTTTTCTTCTTTTTTGACACTGACGTGTCGCGAATTACACATTAGATTAGATTATGAAGAGGGAGATCTTTTAAGGGGCTCTGGCACTGCGGCTTCTAAATGGAGCCTATTGTGTGCTAGAGCCATCTTTTCACTCTAGTGGTTGTCGGGAAGACAAGGATCTTCTCTGGTTGTACATCAGGAAGTTTTGCTGAACTTACGATTTCATCACCAAGGATGTCTTTTTCTGAGACGGTATGGTTGGTTGGATTAAGTGGCAGCATTTACCATTTCCTGATGAGGAAAAAAGACAAATAACGCATTGAACGCCGTTTTGAAACCACAACTCACGAAACTATAGATAAAGCGGGCGAAGGACGTTAATGGAGCTTGCAACCAGCTTGAAGATTTGAGAAATTTGGTGATCTTTTTGAAATTAATACTTTGAATGGCCGAAAGATCATCGTAAAAGGGATGACCTAGTGCACTGTGTCTGGTTTTGGCTAGGGCAGGGCACTCACAAAGAAGATAAAACACGGTTTGACTTTGTAGGAATATCTCTTCAAATTACATATATTTTGGAAGAAAATTTGCCATACCTCCGTCAACATCAATAAACTATAATTTCCTGCACACCGAACACAGCATTATTCGAGATCAATACCATCTGGACCTATGGAGGTGTGGCTTAGCAAGGAGAATTCTTGGAGCAGTGAGAAATCAAGGAGGAACAGGCAATGTCTTTGTTGTACTTTTTCACAGCAAAATAGTAAACGCCTCGTACATAAAGTCATTTCGGTACATCGGAATACGGTGTGAACAGATGTTTGAACGAGTGGCGTGAGATTTTGTAAAAACAACAATCGACGTTTAGGGGATTCCGAGCTGAGATGGGAAATCATGCGGCAATGGTACAGGGAACAAAATATCTATATAGAAGTTTTTTTTTTCATTCTTTTCTTGCGCGAACGAATATAAAAAAGAAATATTATATGTATATATATACTTTGTAAGCCTCCTAACCGCGCAAACGAAGTGCATCGACGAATGCTAAGAAAAGTTTTATCCCCATGTAATATAAAGTGATATTTACCAGTCGCTCCCTCACTACCACCTGGCAGAAGGAAATGACATCAGTTCAATCCTCGTATGTATAAATGAAATAATAAAAAAAACTGACACATCTCCGCTCCCCAACAAAACAAGAGCAGACCAATTCACCACACCAAATCCCCGGACTACCTCGAACGTCTCAGCCAGGCGTTCCTCATTATATATGTGTCGTGTATGAGCCCACTCACTGCACCAGACTATTTCACGACCGCATCATAATCGTCATTCAATTTCACATGACTTAACTGCCAAGAAGAGCCCCAATGATCATAACATTGATCTTGACCTATTATACTCACCACCAAGAGCGGGAACCATATTACAACAAATTTCACCACGAACATTTTGCAACATCGGAGACAATCATCATCGTCTGCGCTTCGCAACATGAGCCCACCTCCATGTATTTGTAATTTCAGTTACCATCTCTAGTATACCAAAATTAGTTTATTCTATGAATTCAAAGCCCCATCTAGTTAAGTACATATACGAGCCCAAACGCAAAATAGTTGGCTTAGTATTGTATTTTTTATCACATACATTTTCAAATGCGTTATTATTATCCATAATTAATAAAAAGTTTTTTTTTTTTTTTTAATATTATCCATGAACATGTGTTCTTTACAAAGCAATCAATAAGTTAAAACAGTTAATGTTTGTTGCCACAAACTTCAACTGTTAGTCCATTTTTTTCTTTGCAAAACAGGTGGCCCGTTAGCTTTTCGCGGCAAAATAGTTGGCCTAAGCTGGATAATGTCTTTCCCTCTTGACGTTTACCGTTTATTGTTGCGTTAATTAAGTGCGGGTGTCTCAAGTCAGGCATTCACTGATTGCAGTCGCAATCAAAGTTCACTATGGCGCGTGGCAAGTGTTTATCGGAAGACATACGTGATTTAATAATAAAAGCGTACAAAAAAAAACGTTTCGGCATATAACATCGCAAAAAATCTGGAAATATCGAGGTCTGCAATTCGAAACATTATTAATTTATTCAAGAAGACTGGAAATTTGAACCCACTGAAGAAAACTGGAAAACCATCAATTGCTAAAGATCGTAACAGATGGGCTTTAAAAAAAATTCTCAAGAAAGATCGTCGTGCTACAACGGCAAATATCACCTTGCAGTGGAAAAATGTGATTAAAAAGCAAGTTTCAAGAGACCTGCACTCGAGAAATGAAGAAAATGGGATACAAATTCTATAAAGTATTTTTTAACCAAATTGTTTTTGTTTTATTAACTTAGAAAATTGTTTCTTCTAAAAAACCAACACTTAGGCAAAAGAAAAACCACTTTTAACTCCTTTGCAAAAAAAGAAGCGCTTAAGGTGGACTCGTGATCATCAAAACTGGACGATGAGTCTCGATTCGAACTTTGTGTTGGAGACACACGATAAAGAGTTTTAAGAACGCCAGCTGAAACATTTCACCCAGACTGCTTTAGACGAAAAACTAAATTTACCGCTTCAGTAATGGTATGGGGATGTATGTCAGCTCAAGAAGTAGGTGACCTTCGCTTCATCGATGGTACTGTGAATGCCAATAGGTATCAAGACATCCTAGAGCACCAACTTTTTCCTTCGATTCCGAGCCTGCAAACAGAAGATGGCAGTTTTACATTTCAGCAAGATGGCGCATCATGTCATACAGCCAAGCAAAATATGAGCTGACTTCGAGAACACACCATTCCAGTTCTAACGTGGCCTCCAAATAGCCCGGAACTGTCTCCAATTGAGACTTTGTGGGGAAAAATGAAAAAAGAATTAAGAACAAATCCGACTAAAAACTTGAATGAATTGAAGGAAAAGATCCAAGAAGTTTGGAATGGCATAACTCCTGAATACTGCTTTAAACTCTTCCAAGTCGAATTACAGCCGTTATTAAAAACAAAGGTGACGTCACTCAGTGGTAAAAGACAGTTATTTTTGTATTAGGCCAACTTTTTTGCGTCGATAAAAGAGTGGGTCAACTATTTTGCGTTATATGAGTTACAATAATTTCGTTTATTTAATCATTAAGTAAACTGTTATTATTTTATGAAGAATTATTTTTAAATGGATATGTCTAACACTTTCATAATATCGAAATAAATTTTGAGTTTGTTTGTTTACTTTGGAGTGCCAATCTTTTTTTCGAATTTCTTAAGACGGAAAGTAAACGGGCCAACTATTTTGCGTTTAGGTCGTATATGTATCAACATATATCCCCAATTTTGATTTCAGTGAGCTAATAAAACAGAGAAGGTTTTTTGTTTTTTTGGATTGTGAGTTGTGTGATGTGTTCAGATGAAAATTCCAAGACAGTTAAATAAACAAAACAGATATTCAGTAAATCGAAGGTGACCCAAAGGATGCTGTGCACAGAATCGACCGGGATCTCCAGTTTCTATGATTTGAAAAAAAGTTTGGTAAGTAATATTGCGCTTTTATAAAATTTTATTTGAATAAAACTCGAAACAAAAAGAAACAAGTTAAGTGTTATCATCGGCCTGGCTGATGCTTTGATATCCTCCACTGTATACAAATCATGCAAAATTAGTTTTATATGGAAGGTATCAGAACTACTTGACCGACATAGCCCAATTTTAATATCAATCTGACGACGATAAAAGTAAGTCCTCTCATAAAATTTCACTTGCCTATGTCGATTTGTTTCGACGCTATGCTGTTTTCAACAGACAGAGAGACATATGGGATTAATATTGATTTTGTAATTTTTAATACCAACTTGACGACAATAAAAATATCTCTCACAAAATTTTACTTGCCTAGGTACATTCTTTTCGAAGCTATCGTGTTTTCAACATGTCTTTTCTAATATTATTTTTGTGTGACATAGCCCATTTTCAATATCAACCTGACGACGGCAGAAAGAAGTCCTTTCACCAAATTTCATGTAATGACAAAGTGAATATACCTCCCTATGGAGAGTATAAAAAAGTAATAAAACTCGAAACAAAAAAAAAATAAAAAATATAGCATAACGTACAGCCATATTAGATATTAATAGTTTGTTTTTTCTTTCAATTCATATCTTGTCCACACTATTTGGTTCTTGCAAAGATTATGATTAGTTATTAATACATTGTTTTTCTGGTGGCTCGAGTATCGAAGCTTAGCACAAGATTATCTTGTATTTTTTTTTGTATCCGAAGTATTGAAGATATTGAAGAATGTAGCTTTTATTTTAATAACATATAGATTAATTTTTTTTTTAGTTTTATAGAATTTCTATTCCGCTTTTAATTGATTTGTAAAAAATTTTAATTATAATATTCACGTTTTTGAAGTGATAACTCTTAAGGCGCGTTTAGCGTTTCTGATATAGGATAAAACCATTGAACTCGCGACACCAATGTTGCCACACCAGTGTTCGTGAAAACTCTTTACGCGAGTTGTGTGTTGTGAGAAATTCGAAGAAAAGAAAAAAAAAACGAAGCAATTGTAATTTATTGCTACCCGTCGGAGCTCAACTGACTTAAGCCTTACTAATTACCTTGACACAGCCAACATTATGCCGACTCATCAATGTGCAGTCATTAACATGTGAATGACCGACTGTTGTTGGAGATTTTGTGTTACTTTATTTTAATTGAAAATCACCAAGCAAGCGGTTTTGCATGTGGTGTTATTTTATAGGCATTTGGCAGGTCGTTGGATGGCACTTCCTGTATCATATGCTAGCTCTTTGCTGGCGTATGTAACTCCTCCACGCTTTAAATCAGAAGTCTCCGGCTTCATGTTATTAATTATATTAATCTTATTTTTTTAGTTTTCCATGATACATAAAAGAAAATACCTGTAGCCATTAAGATTACTATTATTATGAGGCTTACATTTGTACCGTACATTATATTTTTATGGTATTGCAGTTCCTTAATTTGTTTTAAGTTTTCTACATTATTCATTATAATTTCATCAAATTGTATTGGTTTAATAAACATTTCCTCTCTGTATCGTATTGGCATACGAGTTTACAAAATAAGATGACTTATATGTAATTATACACAAATACATAGAGAGAGTATCGTCGTACTACTCCTACTGTACATCTCTCCTGTGTCAGTAGGCTTCCAACCAGCAAGCACTAAACATGGGTTTTTTTTTGAGCATCGCTCTTTTTCCCATCAAAAAGTTCGGTCGTTTTATTCCCCTTTTTCCACGCTTTACAGTTCATTAATATACATTTTGGTCCAGCGGCACATGGATAGCGGAAAAAATTAAAACTAAGTTTGTTAGTGAAAACGTGCCGGGATAGCGAAAAAGTGCCAGCGTAATAAAAAACCTAATTACTGAAAGCGTGTCGAGAAGTGCCTAAAAATTGGAAACACAATAGGCAAAATGCAAAAAGTGTAAAGACGCAGTAAAATTACACCCATAAAATCAGCCAGCTAAAAATAGCCTACAAATGATCCACACAAGCAGATGTGAATTATTGCCAGCGCCCAACAGACAGCGAAGCAAGCGCAATGCGCACAACCACCACCACACACACATGCGCACAGCGAAAAGAGCAAGCGAGTATAGAAAATAAGTATACTGCCAGCGAACAAAAACACTTAGCGGTCAGGTAAGCCAGCCGGCTGGGTTTTTACTTCTTTTTTTTCTTTTCCCTTCTTCGTATAGCGGATATATTGGTGGATGAAGGCGCACACCGCGTATTACAAGTTGAGAAGTCCGAGAGAGCAGTCTAACTCATAAGCGAATAAAGAAAAATCGTACACATGTTGCATGAGCGACTGGACAGCGAGACAGCGAAGCAGTGGGAGCTCCAGCGTAGCTCCGAGACTCCGACCACAAAGGAGATCTTGGAGTTTCTCGACAAGCAAGCGGCGGCAATCATCCACCCACCCCACACCCAACGTTACAGGATAGCGGAAACAGCCAGCAACTCTAAATTATCACGGGCAGAAGCTCGCCGGACACCGCCAGAGTGTGGCAATCCAGCGAACCCAAGAGCCAGCGAGACTAGCCAGCCAGATTCTAAAGCCAGCGACTAGAGCCAGCACCGGAGCCATACCTCGCCGTCATCGTTGCGAGGTGTGCAATGAAGAACATCAGCTGTATAACTGCCAGCAGTTCCTTGAATTGAACTTGAGGACACGGAGGGAGTTCATCAGAACCAGGGGCCTCTGCGAGAACTGCCTGAAGATTGGGCATGGAGTCCAGCAATGCTACCAGAGCGGTTGTCCACGCTGTCCTGGGGAGCAAAAGCACAACAGCTGCTTGTGTCCAGCCAGAGATCTCCGACAGCCAGCAGCGGTGCTAAAGGTCGAAATAGCCAGCGTAAAGAGGAGGTCACATTGTGACTGACTAACAGAACCAACATGCAAGCGACGGAAGATAGCCATCAAGCCAGCGAGCCAGCGAGCCAGCAAGCCAGCGAGCCAGCAAGCCAGCAAGAAAGCCAGCCGGCCAGCCGACAACGAGCAAGCTACAGCATTAATTAAAAATGAATTACTGAAAAATAAAATAAACACAAATTTGTTTGCCACTTATCTGAATTATTTTCGCCAGCCTGTTGCACAGCCTACGACAGCATTGATGCCTACCGTAACCGTAAGAATACGGTCGGGTGGTATTCTCTCCAATCCAGTGCGAGCTGCGAGCACTGTTGGATTCGGGAGCGCAACCGAATCTAATGTTGCACAGCGTTATGCGAGCCTGCAATATTGAGCCAGCTTCGACAGCAAAAAGGGTAGTAGGAATTGATGGGAATCCTATTACACTACGAAAGCGAGCGACGGTGTGTGTGACGCCTTGGTTTGAAACCAACATATGCATCAATGATGAATTTTGGGTTCTGCCAAAAGAAGCCAGCTGGACAGTCTATACTCCGCAAGCCAACGTACAGCCGATAGCGGGAACATCCAAGGTTCCACTAGCTGATCCACATTACTGGAAAAGAGCTCCATTTGACATACTCTTAGGGGTCAGATTCTTCGCAAAAATGTTAGCCAGCTCAATCCCAAGAAGCATAGCAGATGTGGCGATGATAAATACCGCCTTTGGAACAGTGATTTTTGGTTCTCATCCGATGAACCTAGACAGCGAAAGAGGGCATGTTATGTCCATTGCAAGGTGTAGCGGTATGGACAGCTTGGACAGTATGGTGAAACGACTCTGGGAAATGGACCAGATCGGTTCTCACCCAACCAGAACGAGAGAAGAGCAGGAAGTTGAAGATAACTTCATTCGTACAGCTAAACGAGATAGAGACGGTCGTTTTGTTGTTACAATTCCACTAAAACCAAAAGCCAGCGAAATCGGAAGTTCCAGAGAGATAGCGTTAAGAAGATTAATGTATCTAGAGCGAAAGCTGGAAAAGGACCCCGTATTAAAAGAAAAATACGTGGACTTCATGCGAGAGTATGAGTCTTATGGACACATGACGAAAGCGAATCGAAAGCCAGCGAGCAAGCGTATTATGTTCCACACCACTGTGTGACGAAGAAATTCCGAGTGGTCTTTGATTTCAGTTGTCAAACGGACAATGGAATCTCACTCAATGAAGTGCAACAGCTTGGGGAAAAGTTACAGCGAGATCTACCAGAGATAGTGATGCGTTTCAGATGATGTTCCGGCAAGTGCGAGTGGCAACCCATCAATGGGATCTGCAAAGAATATTTTGGCGTGAATCACCAAAGGAAAAGCTACAAGAATACTGGTTGACAGTAGTCACCTACGGTATGACATCGTCAGCACACAATGCTGTACGAGCCGTCATACAGTGTGCAAGGGATGCAAGCGAATCATTTCCAAACGCAGCGAAAATAATAGAGAATGACCTATACATGGATGACTGTGTATCAGGTAGCGACAGCGAACAGCAGGCGTTTACGATAGCCAACGAAGTTGACAGCGTATTAAAGACAGCGGGTTTCGAATTAAGAAAATGGAAATCGAACAGCGTATGGCTAGCGAATAAGTTTAGTGCGGCCAGCGAGAGAGCAATGGTTTTCGAGGATGAGGAACGATCTACTGTCTTGGGTCTACAGTGGTTGATTGATTCTGAGATAGCGGGAGAGATTAGCAAGCGAAAGATACTGAGTTGTGTAGCACAGTTATACGACCCAAATGGATATGTAGCGCCAGTTACAGTGCTGGGGAAGATCCTTATCCAGGATATATGGAGGTTAAGTCTTGATTGGGACCAAGAGGTCGCAGATGGGATAAAGCACAGATGGACAGCTATTTGGGAAGGGATTCGACATCTAGAACGATTTCGAATAGACCGATGGCTAGGCACCGGTGGAAAGGGGAAAATCCAAATTCATGGGTTCTCGGATGCATCCACGACAGCGTATGGCGCAGTGATATATGTAAGGGTAGAGCAAACGGACGGACAGATTACGAGCAAGCTAGTGGCTGCAAAGACACGTGTTGCACCACTCAAAACCGTGACAATACCACGTCTGGAACTGGCAGCAGCCGAATTATTAAGCCGACTAATGGTGGAACTACGGACAGCTATGGAATGGACAGCGGAGGATTATGCATTGTGGACTGATTCTATGGTCACAATGCATTGGATGCAAAGGCTTCCACGCACTTTAAAGACGTACGTAGCGAATCGTGTAGCAGCGATACAAACAAATACCGATGTGACCAAATGGCGGCATGTCAACACAAAGGAGAATCCAGCGGACTTGTTGAGTCGTAGAGTACTGCCAGCTGAATTGTGTAACAACGAGTTCTGGCTACACGGTCCAGCGTGACTGACTAAGAAGGACAGCGAATGGCCAGCCTGCCCAGTAATGCTGAAAGAGTCAGCAGCAGCATCTGAAGAGATGCATGTATGTATAGTAACAAAATTTATGGAAAGCATCGGCATTTAGATGCCAAAGCAGCAAGCGATAGTCTCAGTAGCAGAATATGCGAGTAAGCTGGAAAAGGCGTTAAGCATTCTCGGATACGTGTTCCGATTTGTGAATGCTCTGAAAGCAAAGGGGAAAGCGAAGGGACAGCGGCAACCAAAAAGACAGCGAAGGGGCGAGTATGCCTCGGTGGCACTTCAAGTGCAGGAAAGGGTATCTGCTATGCAGTATTTGATTCGGAAAGCGCAGGAGGAAGGCTATGGGAAGGAAATTTCCTCTCTCCGAGCGAGAGGACAGCTACCAGAAGCCAGCAGAATCGAGTCTCTTAGACCCGTCTTCGGTAGCGAAGGAATCCTACGTGTTGGTGGGAGACTGCATAGAGCAAGCGGAGAGTATGAAATGCGTCATCCCGCGATAATTCCTAATGGGTCGCGATTGGCATGGTTGCTCATTGAGCAAACGCATCGAATGACAAAACATGGTGGAGTACAGTTAATGATGCAATCCATCCGCCAGCGATATTGGATTCCGAAGTTGCGAAGCCAGCTAAGAAACTATTTGCATAAATGTGTGATTTGTGCACGGTATAATTACCGACTCGAACAGCAGCTAATGTCTGACTTGCCAGCGGATAGAGTGCAAGCGGGAAAAGTGTTTCTAAACACTGGTGTCTATTATGCGGGACCATTTACACTCAATGTGGACAGAGAGGGACGGCAGATTGCCAGAAGAAAATCTTGGGTAGCAATTTTTGTTTGCCTCAAAACAAAAGCGGTGCACATCGATGTGGTCAGAGATCTGACGTCGATGTCCTTCATCTCCTGCTATGAACGATTCATTAGCAGGCGTGGACGATGCGAGCGAATATACAGCGACAACGGCACATATTTTGTAGGTGCTGCCAAGGAAATCAAGCGAGCGTTTATTGAATGGAAGGCGAATGATGTATATAATCGTCTGAGTCTAAAAGGAACTGAATGGAAGTTCATGGTGCCAGCAGCCCCACACCAAGGTGGCATATACGAAGCACCGGTCAAATCGATGAAGCATCATTTGAAGCGTATAGTTGGCCAGCGAGTGTTAGAGTATGAGCAATTTTTAACACTGCTCATCAGTATAGAGGGCATATTAAATTCACGCCCACTGCAGCCAGCCGGGATTGTACAGCGTAACCAGCAGCAAGCGAACAGTATAGGAGTGGCCACCCAACGAAGCCAGCTGCCAGTAGCGAAAGACGACAGCAACCATACCAGCGAAACGAGCACCTAGAAGGAGGCCTAAAAGAAAACATTCCGTTTTCGGTGGCACTGTATCGTATTGGCATACGAGTTTACAAAATAAAATGACTTATATGTAATTATACACAAATACATGGAGAGAGTATCGTCGTACTACTGCGCGTACGACTGTACCTCTCTCTTGTGTCAGTAGGCTTCCAACCAGCAAGCAGTAAAACATGGGTTTTTTTTGAGCATCGCTCTTTTTCCCATCAAAAAGTCCGGTCGTTTTATTCCCCTTTTTCCACGCTTTACAGTTCATTAATATTAACTCCCTATTATTTGTTGGATAATACCTAGTATTTCTCAGTTACAGTTATTTACATATTATAAAACTTATTTTGTTTAATTTGTAGAGTACAATTATTGAAATTAAGTAGAAAGTTTCCTTTCAAACTTATAACTCGGCTATCTCAATTTTGCGATGTAGTTTCATCATTTATAATCATTGGCAAAATAGATTCATCTTCAAATTCTTCTATGCTTGTAACATTATTATAAGTTAATGAGCACACTTCCCGAAAAATACAATTTGTACTATGTTTTAAATGCTTAAAATGAACTTGTTCTTTGTATTCGTATATTTGGTCATTTTTTTCGACAATTAATTCTTCTGATTCAGTAATCTGATAACTGTTAGAATTTGGTATCGGCTTAGTTAACTGTAACTCTGTTACTATATTATTTACTGGAATATTTTTATTGCAAATATCAAACGATCATTTTTGTATTCCATTACTCCAGCTCTTAACAGTTTTAATTTATGAAAATCTATATTATAATAATCTAATTCTTCTACTGTTAACATACTCGGATAAATTAAGTCGTTTTTAGTTGCCATGATATTGTCAAGTAATTGGTTTTCCTTATTTTCTAAATATCTTAATTTGGTTTCTTGATCTAGAAATAATATTCTCAAATTTAATTCTTTAACTATTTCATTTGTAATGTACTGTTATGTCTTGTCGATCAGTTCCATCCGTGGTTCCGTACAACCAGTTCTGAGCTCTTTCTACTAAAGGGTGATTTTTTAAGAGGTTTAGAACTTTTTTTAAAAAAAAAACACAAAAAATTCGGAAAAATTAATGAAATATTTATTTGAATCGATAGTTTGAACCTTGCAATTTAATGTTTAAAGATAATTTCATGCAAATGTTGACCGCGGCTGCGTCTCAGGTAGCCCATCCGCTGAGTCCAATTTTGGCATACTCTTTCACACATATCGGCCGGTATCTCACGAATGAATGCATGGATGTTGGCTTCCAGTGCGTCAATCGAAGCGGGCTTGTCCCTATACACATTAGCCTTGGCATACCCCCACAAAAAATAATCTAATGGTGTCAAATCGCACGATCTAGGCGGCCAATTGACCGGCCCAAATATTCTTCCGAATAGACTGCTCAGAAGGTCGAGAATGCCGATCATAAAATGGAAGCAGCGCGCGATGAACATTTCGAACCGAGCACGAATTTTGATAGTAAAATTCAATAATTTGCAAGCGTTGTTCATTTGTAAGACGATCCATGGTTAAATTGCAAACCAAACTGAAGCTGTTTGACAGTGACACAAGGTACTAAACACACGTCAGCTGTCAAAACCAGTGTTGCCAAAACCCAACCAGCTAAAAAATCACCCTTTATATTTAAAATACCCCTTTTTCGTCTATTTTTACTTATGGTCCTTAATTTAGTTTTCACTAACCTAATTTCTGAATAAAGTGCAACTGAATCTTCTAATTTTAGTGTGCTAAGTTTAATGATAATTGATCTAGAACTTGCATAATATCAGATGGGTTTATTATATGTAAGATTGTATCAGTATTATTCGCTATCTCTACTTGTTTGACTCTCATTTTCACATACCCGTTCCCTTCTTGTATTGGACGTACCTGCAGTAACCCTTGAACTGCGACTATCTGCATCATTAGGATTATTAATATTACCTGTAAACTGGCTGGCTCTCCTTGGAGTCATTTCAATAGCTGAATGGTATCTATCGTTATAATTTCCTACAGCTTTCTTTTTCTACTGGCATGTCTTCTATTATGGCTTGAATCTTTTCTATTAATGTGGAATGAAGCCTTTCTATATCCGCATTCCCGGTATGACTGTTGGGTTTTGTCCAATGAATTTCTATATCTTTCTCTCTTAAATGTTTTATAACTTGCTCTGATTTGAATTCATTATCCATCATTATCTAGTATAGCATTATTTTATCCCGTTCCTTTCATTAATTAAATAAGCAACGGCAAATTTAGTTAATTTGTCGATGGTGGTGAATTATTTCGTTTTTGTTGGTTGGTGTTTCAGTTACGTTTAACCTAGGTGTCGTGATTCACAGCCAGAGGCTCGAACAAGAACAGCACTCTTTCCGTTTTATTGTGCGTTTTATTTCTAAAAGGAAATGTTGTACAATTGATTCAAATACTTACTTACTTAACGGGCTCCCGACCCGTGGAGAGTCTCTGCCTGAGACACTGCAGCCTTCCATCCTCTGCGATCCCGGGCACGCTGCTTTCAGTTATCCAGACCAAGCGCTCTGGCATCCGCGATGGCTTGGTCTTTGAAACGGAGGTTCGGTCTTCCTTTTCGTCTCGAACCTGGCGGCTGGGATTCGAAGATCCTCTTAGCTGGAGCATTATTGTCCATTCGCTCGATGTGGCCGAGCCAATGTAGTCGACGTATTTTGGCCTTTTGTACTACATCCACATCTTGGTACAGGTCATAGAGTTCGCGGTTGTATCTTCTCCTCCATTCGCCCTCCTCGCACACAGGACCAAAAATCCGCCGAAGAATTTTTCTTTCGAAGGAGCCCAGTATCAGCTCTCCCTTCCTGCTTATCGTTCAGCACTCGGCGCCATAAAGCAGAACTGGCAGGATAAGGGTTCTGTAAAGCATACATTTTGTCCTTCGAGTTAGGAGTTTTGAAGCCAATTGCTTTGCCAAACCGAAGTGGCAGCGGTTTCCTAGGGTAATTCTTCGCCGGATCTCCACTAGGATGTCATTTGTGGAGTTCATGTTTACTCCGAGGTAGATAAACTCCTTAACTACGTTCTGTCCTAGGCGGTGGACAGATGCTTGTTTGTTTGTTGATAGCATGTACTTAGTCTTAGTCCTCATTTACTACAAGACCAACGAACTTCGCCTGTTCTTCAATCGCCGTAAAAGCCTCTATCACGGCACGCTGGGAGCGACCGATGATGTCAATATCGTCTGCATACCCCAGTAGCTGGACGGATTTGTTGAAGATAGTGCCTTCCGTGTTGACACCTGCCCTGCGCACTATCTGCTCTAGCACGAGATTGAAGAAGTCACATGATAATGCGTCTCCTTGCCGAAATCCGGTGCATGTTTCGAATAGCTCGGAGGAACTACTTCCAAATTGCACGTTGCAGCGTGTGTTCTCCAGCGTCACGCTACATAGCTGGATCAGTTTTGCCGGGATCCCGAGTTCGGCCATCGCCACATAAAGCTCCTGACGATGAATGCTATCATATGCGGCTTTGAAGTCGATGAATAGGTGGTGAGTCTCGACTTGAAATTCATTGGTCTTTTCCAGGATTTGCCTCAGTGTGAAAATTGGGTCTATAGTCGATCTGCCGGGCCGGAAGCCACACTGGTACGTGCCGATTAGTGTGTTGCAGAACGGTTTGAGACGTTCACACAGTACGTTGGATAGGATCTTGTATGCGACATTAAGCAGGGATATGCCTCGATAGTTCTTGCAAGATCGCCTTTTTTGTAGATGGGGCATATGGAGCTGATAGTCCAGTCATCGGGCATACTTTCCTCCACCCATACTTGGTTGATGATTTGGTGCATGCGCCCTACCAAAACATCACCACCGTATTTGAAGAGCTCCGCTGGTAAACCATCAGAGCCGGCGGCCTTGTTGTTCTTTAGCTTTTTTTATTGCTAAGCCAACTTCTTCTATACTGGGCGGTGGAACTGGATCTTCATTGACTGGACGTGGGTTCTCTTCTTGCCCTATCACTCTCTCTACATGATGCCCATTTAGCAGCTGCTGGAAGTGCTGCTCAAAAACATCTACTATTCCCTGCGCTTCGGTGACTAGGTTTCCATCACTGTTTCGAAGAGCCTGCGTTCCGGTCGTGAAGCCAGCAGCCAGTTGCTTGGCTTTCTTGTAGAACTTCCGGATGTTGCTTCGGTCGCGGGACTCTTCGATCTCCTTGAGCTGGGAGACTGCGTAGGCCCTCTTCTTTCTACGCAGGATTTTCTTCTCCTCCTTCCTCCTGGCTGGATACTCTTCCCTCGCTGCCCTTGTTTTGCGCTGCAGCGCCTTTATATGTGCATCTTCTGTCACCTTTTTCCTGCGTACGCATTCATCATCATACCACGGGCTCTTTCTCTGGGGTGGCTGGTACCCTAAGGTGGTTTCGGCTACCTCTTTGATGATGTCGCGATACTGGGACCACTGGGTGTTGGCATTTGTGGTAGGTGAATGCACTGCGGAGAGTTTCTCACTCAGGCGCTCTTTGTAGACTCTGGCTACTCCAGGTGTGCTAAGGCGTCCAACGTTGAATTTCTTCTTCTGGGCGGAACGCAGCTTCTTCTCGTTGGATAGTCGAGCTCTGAACTTAGCCGCAACAAGAAAATGGTCAGAGTCGACGTTTGCCCCTCGGAATGTGTGCACGTTGAGGATGTTGGATGCGTGCCTCGCGTCGATTAGCACATGGTCGATTTGGTTTTCGGTTCGACCGTCTGGAGAGCGCCAGGTTGCTGTGTGGATCCTTAGCCTTGGAAACCTAGTGCTACTTATCACCGTATTACGAGCTGCCGCGAAGTCAGTTAGTCGGTAACCGTTGTCTGTGGTCGTTTCGTGGATTCTGTGCTTACCAACTAACCCGCCAAAGATGTTTTCCTTTCCGATTTTAGCATTGAAGTCCCCGAGCACAACTTTGACATCGTACTCCGGACAGGCTCCGTAGGCTCCATCCAGGAGGTCATAAAACTCCTCCTTGATAGGGTCTTCAGCCTCGTCGGCAGGGGCGTGTGCACATATTAGGCTTATGTTTTGGAAAGTAGCTGTGATGCGGATCACAGCTAGGCGATCACTTATCGGCTTAAAGTTAATGACTTTTGTCCTAAGCCGATTTCCCACGACGAATCCGCAACCTAATACATGCAATCTTTTATGGCGGCTGTAATAAATATCGCAATTTTTCCTTTTCATCATACCTGATCCTATCCATCGTATCTCCTGGATCGCGGTAATATCGGCCTTGTACCGCGTGAGGACAGACTCAAGTTTTTGAGTAGCACCTGGGGTGTACAGCGTTCGCACGTTCCAGGTACATACTCTCAAATCGTTGTCCGTTGACGTTCCGGGTCTGGTTGCCGTTTGAGGGAAATCGTTATCCGAGGCTTTAGGTGTCTCTCCCATAACTAGTGTTTTTTTTACATGGTCGGGAAGTTACCCCGACGGCACAACCCCCAACCTGGAGGGCCAGGCCCTTGACCTTAGGACAGCAGGCCGGTTATTCCGGTGCCAGTAACCCACTTTGTGATGTGAGTGCTGCCGTTGGCCCATTAAGGGTTCATCCGCCACCAACTCTTCTCCAACACCCTGGCTCGGTATTGGAAATCCCTATAAACCTGGTATCCGAATATGTCAGAGCAGCTCTATAGGGATTACACTAAATAGTTCAGCTTGACTGGAACTGTAGACGCCACCGTTGGCTCCATCTAGGGAACTCCTCCGCTGCCGTCTGGTACCAGAGGAGGTGTCTTAGTGAGAAAACAACACTCCTCCCCCCTCTCTCGTCTGCTGCCACCAACGACCTTCCAAAGGGGTTGGTTACCCAATCTCCAGTCGAGGTACTATTCACCCACCAGTCACCACGTGGAGGTGAGAGTAGGAGTTGATAGTGAGAGGCTAGGTGAGAACGCTTATGTTCTCATGACATCGCATCACTACCCTTCAACACCGGCAATTGATTCAAATACGAAAGGAAAATCTTACCGTAGTTTGCACCTCTGGACTGAATGGAATGGAATTCTTAGACAAAGTGAACGACATGACAGCGGTTTAAGCGCGAAATTCCAGAAGAACAAACTGAGGTTAGTTACAATTAAACATTCTACTTTTCATAAAAATACTCATAGATGGCGTTCTCACAAGTTCTGTTCGTCGGCATAATCCAGAGAGTGGTCGTTCTGTTACATCCCCTCCCCCGTGGATCGACTCGATTCACTACCATCCACGTTGAGAACGGCCAACTTGCACACTGGACGGCGATAAACTCCTGATCTCGTACTCACATCTGCTTGTCGTACTTCACCATCTGCTCCGTAGTACACTTGCTGGACTCTCCCACGACACCACTGCTTCCTCGGCATATTTGCATCGCAGATGAAGACTAGGTCTCCCTCCTTAAGCGGCACTGTCTTTTGACACCATTTGGTACGGCATGTTAGGGTCGGCAGGTACTCCGCAATCCAACGCTTTCAGAATCGATCTCTCAGTTGCCGGGCGATGCGCCATTGTTTGTTTAGACCACATAACCTTTGCGGAGGTTCGGACGAGCAGGGCATCTGTGCGGTGTTGGCTGCCCCGAGCAAAATATGGTTTGGAGTTAGTGGCTCCTCCTGGTCGATTGAGATTGGCAGATGCGTCAGGAGGCGTGAATTGACCACATTTTCCGCTTCGATGATGAGACACTGAAGTGTTTGTTCGCGAGGTGAAATTTCGCGCAGTGTGTGACGTAAGACTTTATTAACACATTGAACCATAAGTTCCCATACGCCTTCTTCCGATGGATTGTTGGGACAGTTGAAGAGCCTTTAATTCGATCGCATTCGAATACTTCTGAAAAACGTCTTGCTACTTGGTCAGCTCCAACGAAGTTCTTGCCATTATCGCTTCGGATCCTTACTGGCACTCCGCGACGGTTGATGAAGTTACGGATGGCAATGATACAGGCGTCAGTCGAAAGGTCATGTGCGACCTCGAGGTGAATGGCTCTCACGACGAGGCACGTAAACAATGCCACCCACCGCTTCTCCTGGCGACGACCAATTGCAAGTAATCCAAACCAACGTAGGAGAATGGCCTTACGTATGGCGTCAAACGGTCCCTCGGCAACTGACCCAAAATAGGTGTGACAGGTGAAGCACGAGCAATCTTGCAAATGCAACATTTGAAAACTATTTTTCGAAAGATCTGCCGCAGGCGCGGTATCCAAAACTTGCGACGGATTTCACACAGCGTGGCTTCTATGTTTTGGTGTTTCATCTGGCAGTGGTGATGGAAAACGAGTAGTTCTGTCAACGGATGGTCAGGTGGCAATATTATTGGACGTCTTGTTGCATACGGCAACCAGCTCGCTGCATCAATGCATCCATTTACGCGTAAAACATCACGGTCATCAATATATGGCGAAAGTTTGTACAAGGCACTTCCTTTGGCTAGGTCATGTCCACTTCTGATTTGACTTAACTCCACAGCATATCTCTCAGCCTGAGCTCGGCGACATAAGAGAGTTTCAGCGTCATCAAGTTCAGCGGCGGATAAACCATGCCCTTCTTCAGGGTGATGTTTTTGGCGACAAATGTTAAAAAATCGTACCACCCAGCCAATCGTCCGCTTGAGCCTGATAAAGGAAGAAAATTTGGTGAAGTTAATAAAATGTCCACTTACGACAAGTAATGCAAATTTTGGCTGCAGCTCTTCTTCATCTTCTTTTACGTGACAGCTGAAAATGGCGGGTTCAGCTGGCCACTTATCCTCATCCTCCCTTAGGAACTCTGGACCGCTTAGCCATCTGGACATTGGGCTGAAGTTGACTTGATAGTTCGGCCGCATGGCTTCATCGGCCACATTGTCCTGGGTAGATATCCATCTCCAGTTGTATGGCTTGGTTGAAGCTAAAATTTCTGCAATGCGATGTGCCACAAATGGCTTATAACGGCGATTTTTCGACGTGATCCATTTTATCACGGTCTTGGAGTCGGTCCATAGGAAACAACAAGTAATTTCGATGAAGTGCTCGTCAACAATCATTGACATCAAACGTGTTCCCAAAACAGCAGCCTGAAGCTCGAGTCTAGGGATAGTCATTGGTTTAAGAGGTGCACACTTCGTCTTTGCGCAGACTAATGCGACCATTGCCTTACAACTCGAGTTAATAACTCTCCAGTAAGCTACGGCGGCAAAGGCGTCCTCGCTCGCATCAACGAAGATATGGAGTTGTAGTTGGTTGGGCATAGTTCTGATGAAATAATGACGTGGGATCTGGAACTCGACGACGTGACTTATACTGGAGCACCACTTGATCCATGCCGCATTGATATCATCGGGCAAAAATTCATCCCAACGTATGTCGCGCTTCCAGATTTCGCGCATTAGTAATTTGGCTGCAATTAGGAAGTGGCAAAGAAAGCCAAGTGAGTCAAACACGGACATTATCACACTCAGCAACTCTCTTTTCGTAGGGCGTCTTTTTCCAGCAACTATTTCAGCATCTACGCAATGAAACTTCATATGATACCTGAATGTATCACTCGAGGGCTGCCAATACATCCCTAGCACCTTCTCTATTGCTAAGCTGTCTTCAATCGGGTGATTACTGGTCACTGTCGTAGGCTCCTCACCATCCACCAAAGCATTGATGACGTCGGACTCGTTTGAAGTAAAGCTACGTAGTTCAAATCCAGCGTCCTTGTAGATTTCTCGAACTTGTTGGGCAATTCTGATAGCTTCCTCTATTGATTCGAAGCTGTCAACGAAGTCATCGATGTAGTGGTACTTTAAGATAGCTTTAACAGCTCGGGAGTCATGACAATGGTGTTCTAAGGCGTTGACGGTTTTTATGTGTTGAGCTGAACAAGGTGAACAAGCAGCTCCAAAGATCATGACCATCATCTCGCAGATGTCTGGTGGCTGGTCATCATTGTCGCGCCAGAGGAATCTTTGAGCACATCTGTCCTTTGGCTGTATAAGCACCTGGTGGAACATTTCGCGGACATTTTCCCACACACAGCAAATGCTCCAATACGGAAGTTAAATAGAACCGATGGCATCGGTTGGTACTGCTGTGGTCCCTCAAGCAAGCACATATTGAGTGAAATCCCTTCAACAGTGGAGGCGGCATCAAAGACCAAGCGTAACTTTCCTGGCTTGTTGGGATTCGTCACTGCAAAATGTGGAAGATACCACGTCCTTGGTTCGATTATAGCGGCTTTTTCGGGCGTAGTTCTTGGCGATATAACTCCGAATGATTTTATTATAGGTGACAGCAAACGAGTTATCACGTTTCATTTTCCTTCCTATAGCGATTAACCGGGAAAAAAGGACTACATCGAGGCAAAGTCATTCCGACCAGTCAGCCTAACATCCTTCCTTTTAAAAACAATGGAAAGGGTGATAGTGGACTATATGGAAAGCACCGCGCTTAGGACGTATCCTTTGAATAGTAGACAGCATGCATACAGGGTAGGCATGTCTACAGAAACAGCGTTACATCAAGTAGTACGCGTTGCCGAGGAAGAGCTAAATACCGGGGGCATTGCAATGACCACTATAATGGACATTGAAGGTGCCTTCGATAAGATATGCTTTGAAAGTCTGAAACAAGCCTTAGAAAAACGTAGGGTTAACCCACTTGTAGTAAGATGGGTGGACAATATGTTAAATACAAGGGCGATAAATATTCAGACGGGAACCTCGAAACTCAGAGGAAAGGTTAGCAGAGGTTGCCCACAAGGAGGTGTTCTCTCAATTACACTGTGGAATATCACTGTGGACTCCCATCTTGACAGACTTGAGGCAACAGCATTCACACAGTGGGATATGCCGATGACATAGCAATAATGGCCAGAGGCAAATTCATGGACGTCACCGCAGATATCATGAGGAACGCACTCAGAGTTGTTGAGCGGTGGTGTCTGGAACAAGGACTCTCCATTAATGCGGGGAAAACAGATCTAATAGTCTTCACTAGGAAGAGGAAAATCTGGAATTTCGGCCCTTAACACTTTTCGGATCGGAACTAAAAATGACTAAGAAGGTTAAGTATCTGGGAGTTTATCTAGATACTGGACTTACTTGGAACTACCATGTTGAGGAGAAGGTCCGGAAGGCAAAAAGGGTACTACATCAATGCAAACGTGTATGTGGACAGAGGTGGGGACTCTCACCTAGGTCAGCATACTGGATGTATATGATGATAACTAGACCCATTATCACGTACGCCTCGGTTGTATGGTGGGCGAAAGCCTCTCAGAAAACTGTGAACCTGGATAGGGTTCAACGCTTAGCATGTATAGGAATTACAGGTGCAATACGTACAACCCCAACATGCGCATTGGAAGTCATCATGGGGATCTTACCGCTAGACTTATTTATTAAGAAAGCAGCGGCCCAAAGGGCACTTCGTTTGCATCGAGATGCGAAATGGCACAATCGTGGTACGATCTATGGACATAGGAAGATCCTGGAACTTGTCAAAAACGAGATTAGGGAGCTAAACATGCCTATGGATCGAATAACAAGGGTGCGTATTATGGAAAGAAATCACAAAACTCGTATTGAGAACGGATTACTTCCAGAAAAAAGAAATGGTGAAATAGTGATTTTCACTTATGGATCCATGATGGATGGCGGAGCGGGGGCCGGTATCTATTCAGAAGAGCTGGATCTTGCCCGTCACATTAGCCTCGGGAAATACACTTCAGTATACCAGGCTGAGATGATTGCTTTGCTTCATGCGTTGAACTTCTTGCTTGAGAGTCAGGTGGAAGGAAGAAATATCCTAATAGCACTGGACAATCAGGCGGTGATCAGATGCATGGAACAAACAAGCATCACAACATCATTGGCACTGGAATGTGTACTTAAGCTCAATAAGTGTTCATCTAAAAATGAAGTAACACTGACTTGGGTGCGAGGACACATAGGGATCGAAGGCAACGAAAAGGCGGACTCCCTTGCAAAACAGGGGTCAACTGAAAAGTTGCAGGGACCAGAACCATTCTCTTCAATTGGCAGAGGAATGGTAGAACAGCTGATTCACAAATGGATCACTGCAGAACACCTGAGAAGGTGGTCAACCGTGGAACAATGTAGACAAGCTAAAATGGCAATAAAGTGGCCGACCTGCTCCACTCAAAGAAGGGTTCTAAGTATGAGTCGAGGAACATTGAAATGGGTGGTGGTTTTTTCTACAGGACATGGTAATTTCGGGTATCACTTAAGGAAAATGGGCCTTAGAGAGGATGATACTTGTAAACTATGCCTGGAGGAATCTGAGACAGCGGCACACATACTGTGTCTATGTCCGGCGTTGGCTAGCAGAAGAATGAGGATCTTGGGACATCATTGGGTCGAGGCCCAGTCGATAAAACAGATCTCCCATAAACAGATGCTAGCGTTAACACTAGGAATCGAACTCAGAGAAGAACTGTGGAGAAATCCAGAGAGTCTACCTGAGTAAGATTTACAGTGGTAGAGAGACGAAAAGAGACCCGACAATGGTGGTTTGATTCGAATATCTCTCGAAATCTATATATATATACCTCCTCTTGGCCATTGCAAAGCTGTCGGGCAGCTCTACCCGATCGCTCTTCCAAAGTAGTCCTGTTTGGAACCTACCTCTAATTTTGACCGTAGATGTTTTCAGAATGTTCTTTGCTCGCAAATCAGCTTCACTTTCCACTACTGGTGCTGGCCGCACTCCGAAGCTCTCTGTGTGGAAGTAATCCTCGATAAGTTTGTGAAGAACATCCTCGCTGGCGACATTAGTCAAAAGACAGGAAGCATTGGTTGTTCCTTGGGTCGGGCCAAAAACTATCCAACCCAATTCCGTTTTGGCAGCAAATGTCCCTCCAGGATTCAGGGAAAGCGTCTCAGTTGGGAGACCCAAGTGACAATGGTCCAATCCTATGAGTAACTTTGGTCTGACGTCCGAATATGGCAGCAAATGTAGATGTTTTAAGTCAATAGACGTTGAGTTGATTTGCCTCCAAACCACCGGATACTTAATTGTTGCTTCTGCCCCTCCAGGCCGAGTTCTTGCAACAAGTCACGATCTCTCATGGTTATAGATGAGCCTTCGTCTAACAGTGCGTATGCATTGACTCGATTCTTTGGTCCGTAAAGAGTGACCGGTAAAACACGGAACAACATCTTCGATGATTCAGTTGTACTGGCTGCACAGCTGAGGACTTCACCCGTAGCATTAGCTTCTCGTTGATCTAACTGTGGCGATGGCGGCCTTTCAACAGTATTACTCCGGTGTTCATGTAACAACTTGTGGTGACTTGCATTACACCCATTGATACCGCATTGTTTTCGACGGCGACAGTTGCGTGTCATATGTCCCACATCTAAACAGGCGAAACACAATCGACCGCGTTTGACCTCGGTCCACCTTTCACTCTCACCACAATCCAAAAACCTTTTGCAACTTATGATTTTATGCTGGCCCTGGCAAGTCGGACATTTAAATGAATGATTACGTTGACTTTCCATTGTGCGAAGAACGACCCTACGTTTTGTTTCTGGTGTTCTGCGACTACAACTGTCTTGGATCGTGGAAATTAAGCTTGCGACCGCATTTAACCAATTGCTAAAGTCAACAATCGTTGCATACGGCTGTATTGATGCTGCATAACTGGGACATTCTATCCTCTTACTCATTGGAAGCTTGGTTATGAGTTCATCCAATAAAGTAGTGTTGAACAAGTGATGTAGGCCATTGATCGATTGCAAAAATACTGCCAAGTTTTTTGTCTTCGTTGCAAATGGCACTAATTTCTCCACAGATGTTTCAGATATAGACGGAATTTCCCTTATTTGTTGAAGCTGACTTCGTATCAACTGCTCCGGTCGACCAAAACGTAAACGCAGTTGTTCCATCACTGTAGCAACATTTTGTGGATGTATTAGCAGCGACTTGACTACTTCCCGGGCCTCACCCTTTAAAGCTTTCTGTAGGCGCATGCAATTCTACAATTGTAGTAATTGTACGCTGCAGTAGTTTTAGCATATGTTGTAGAAAACATTAGCCAGTCCTCAGCACGCCCATAGAATTCTGGCAGATCAACAATTCTACGCGGTATAGCAAACGAATGCTGAGACGTGCAATTGCTTCCATCGGTCGGAGAAATCCCAATAGCTTGTGAATGTAACGGCTGCGCTCTCAAATTGATCGGTATGTACTCGTACGCAGATGAAATACAGTTTGCCTGGCTAACATTGGATGTACCAATACCATTTACTCTTGGCAATAACGGAACGTTTATTGGTACTGAGCCCGTTGGTTGTGACAAAGCTTGGCTGGAAACTGTAATTGTGCTTGGTACCGTATATTGGGCAATGGGGTACGACGTTGATAACGGCGGTGTGAACTGAATGTTTCTTGTCACAAATGAAACTTCTTGAGTTGGTGGCTGTTCGTTTTGTAGCTTTTCTCTCAGCGCTACGCATTGCAAATCACTTTCTCGCAATTTCGCTTGTGTGTTTCGCAGCTCACATTCCATCGCACTCAATTGTTTTAGCACTCGTTCAAAATGTTTTCCTGTTGTGCTGCATTACTTGTAAGCGTTGGATCTATAGGAGAGGCGGCGCTATCCATGGCGCTTCTCGATGTGGAGGTCGTAGAGGTCGTGGCGGTGATATCTGCTTCAATCATCTTTTCCAACGGCATATTGTCGGCGGTTTGTGGTTCTGGATTCAAGCGTGGGCTTTTTCTTGGCGGTGTGTGACGCAACATTGAATGGAAAGGCAACGGCAAGGCGAGTTTCAAGCTGCTGGCTGCTTCGAGGGTCACTCACGGTAGTGGAGTATCAGGCAGATTTCGCAATGTACTTCACGGCGGCGGAGTTTTGCAGATTGCGAAATAAAAGATTTGTCGTGATTCACAGCCAGAGGCTCGAACAAGAACAACACTCTTTCCGTTTTATTGAGCGTTTTATTTCTAAAAGGAAATGTTTTACAATTGATTCAAATACGAAAGGATAATCTTACCGCAGTTTGCACCTCTGGACTGAATGGATTGGAATTCTTAGACAAAGTGAACGATATGACAGCGGTTTAAGTGCGAAATTCCAGAAGAACAAACTGAAGTTAGTTACAATCAAACATTCTACTTTTCATAAAAATACTCATAGATGGCGTTCTCACAAGTTCTGTTCGTCGGCATAATCCAGAGAGTGGTCGTTCTGTTACTCTAGGTTTTATTTAATTTCTGTCATATTTTATTTCTTGGCATTTGCTGCAATTATTAATGATAAGCTGGATATGTCCTTGCAATTTAGGGTAAAAGATTTTATGATTTTATGCCACTATATAATGACTCTCTTGTATGATACAAGGATATATGTTTATGACATTCTTCTTCGTCTTCTATCTCTTGTGCATTTTACGTTGCTGTACTACCCGGTCAAACTCGGATAATGAGAAACCACTGTTATTCACTTTCTTAAACAACTCAATTATATTTCACAATAATAATTCATATAAACCAAAGTCCACGTCAACCTGCTCACGATGGCCGTCACTAATCGACTGTGGAGCTTCAGCTTCAACCCCAAATCCGGTGGCCCCGCATTATCAATGTGTGCTTCTTCCAGAACTGGCCTGTCAGTTTTAGGATCGCTCCCAGGGGTCACCGATGTTAGCGCATGCCCTGTTTCTGAAATAAAACTTCGTTGTCATATGTTATAGGCTACCTGAAATAAATTAAAACCAAAAAACGATTAAAATACTAAACCTGTTCCTGGAGAATCTGGCACTTTTTTAACATGGCTTATGTTGCGTCTGAAAACTTTACCATCTGCTCGGACCGTTACTTCGTTTTTCTTCCGTTCGATTACCTCGAATTCGGTAGAGTTGAAAGTCGGTGTCAACTTGTTGTGAGGCACCATATTGAAGGAGTAACACTTTATCACCAACTTGTACGTTACAGTCTTTCGCTGCACGTTCCTTGTCCCCTCTTTCTTTTCCTTTTGCTTAGTTATCATGTCCAAGTCCCTTGCCTCTGAATCCAAAATATTCTTATCAATATCATGTACAGAAGGGATCTTGTCAAGTATTCTCCGGTTAAATAGGAGTTCGGATGGGGACTTTCCCATGCTGCCATGAGGTGTAACATTATACATCAGTATAAATTTCTGAAGCTCCTTTTTGTAATCGAGACCTCCACTATTAGAAGGTGAATGATAGTCCATTATCACAAACGCAAAGTCATGATTCGGTAAATGTCCCTGTTGAGGATGTATTATTAAAATGAAATTACAATAAAGTAAAATTGTCATGTATAATAAATAATCATTGTATTAAGAGCCTTAAGCATATAATTGACATTTGTCAATAAAAGTCTACACAAAATTGTATATAAACAATAGTATAAATGTCAAACTTTTCTCGATATATAATTCAATTAGTAATAAACCCGCAATTTATAACGTTGACTAAAATTTACTGTGCGTTATTCTTTTAACTTTTCAACCGTTTTAAAATAAAGTTACAACGGGAAGAATTTTCACATATTGCAATACAGTTCGATTAGTGCATTTTTCCACACTGTTTTAGACAAAACATTTGGTCCATTCGAGCCATATAACCCTACTTTCCAGTGACAGTTTTGTGTGTTTTATATCTGCAAGACAGAAAAAACAATTTCTATTAAACTTTTTTATAATTTTTGCTAAAATAGCTAATAAAGACAATTTCTTGTGAGTTTTGTGTGTAAATCGGTTTCTCGCGCCGCGTAATTTACTTAGCATACAAGCAACCGAGGTTCCCACGCTGCAAAAGACTTCAGCTACATCAGCGTGCATGCAGAATAATTGAGGTGAGTGAGTAAGCCTTATTTGCCTATTTTTTTATACATTTGCCACTAAACTATTTGCCAAATCTGCCAAAATGACCGCCGCAAAAGAGTACTACTTAAAAACTCACTTTCGATCCTGCAAAACGATTTTAAAAGTTTTTCTTCGACTGTGGAAACCAAACGGACGAAAAATCTTGTCAATGGTCGCTTAGTAATTATGGAAGATGTTTTTAGGGATAGCAAACACATCAGTGATAAGCTGACAATGTTGGTGGATGAAGACGATGAGGATTTTTCGGAGTTTAGGGGAATTTTCCAGGAAATTCGTAAAGTTTACCTGGAATATAGAGCCGAACTCCTTGATTGTTTAGATAAGCTTGTGGAATACACTTCTGCAAACAAGCCACCTCCAATCAGCTCAAATCCGCATGGTATTCGCCTTCCTGAAATGTCCCTTCCTGTTTTTTCAGGACAATACGAAAAATGGCGGCCATTTAAGAGCAAATTTGAGTCCATGATTCACAACAGCACTAGTTTGAGCGAAATTCAAAAACTGCATTATTTAAAGTCCGGTTTATCTAAAGATGCCGATAGTTTGTTACAGCACCTGGAAGTGGAAGAAGGTAACTACGAAAAGGCATGGTCTCTTTTATGCTCACGCTACGATAATAAACGATTTTTAGTAAATACTCATCTGAAAATGTTTATTAATCAGTCGACAATTACGACCGAGAACTCGTTTAGCCTTAAGAGAATGCTGGATACATCCAATGAGTGTCTACATTCGCTAAAAAATCTTGATGTTCCTACAGAACATTGGGATTTGATAATTATTTATATATTGTTGCACAAATTACCATCTTGTACACAACAGTTATGGGAAGAACGACTAGGAGCAAGAAAGGAGTTACCAACTTTTGACGAATTTTCGGAGTTTTTGGAAACGAGGTTCCGAACGTTGGAAGTTATTGACCAGGATAAACCCAAATCGGGAAAGAGTTTTGCCGGAGGTTCTAGTCAACGACAGTCTACACCGAAGACGGTATATCATCTGCAACAAAAGCCAACGGACAAATACAGTTGCAAGATATGTGGTAAAGGCCAACATTCTCTGCGTAAATGTAACTCTTTTGGAAAAATGAATCCCGTTGAGCGGTGCAACATCATTGACAAGATAGGTGTTTGTAGCAACTGCCTTGCCTATAGTCATCAAACTCAACACTGTCCTAGTCAGGCACGTTGCTATTATTGCCAACAAAAACACCACTTTCTTCTGCATTCCGCTCCTATTCAAAACCCAAATACAAATTCAACTTTTAGTTTTAACCCCACACCGCAAATATCTTCTAATCCACCTACGTTTCAACAATCTGGTACATTTAATCCTTCAGCAGGCCCAAGTACTCAAATGTCTCATCCTGGTAATACAGATCGCCCTACTACTAGCAACGTAAATACTTACCATTCCAAGCAGAGTGAAAATACTCACATTTTATTAGCTACAGCTATTGTTAAGGTGAGGTGTTCTAGGGGGAAGTATTTTAACCTTCGAGCTTTAATTGATCCGGGGTCGGAAGCCACTTTCATCACGGAAGCAGCCGTACAAATTCTAAACCTGAGGACTCGGAGTACGTTAGTTGAGGTGTCAGGGTTGGGAAAGGTCAGCAGCGGAACATGTCACAAGTGTGTCGACATAACCTTTGCGTCTCTGCGCACTACTTTTGAGACGAACACGCAGGCCTTCGTATTTAAGTCCCTGACTGGGCTTCTCCCGGCCAAACAACTGACACTCAGCAACTGGAAACACCTTAGCGGACTAGAATTAGCAGACCCTACCTTCTACAAACCGGCTACAGTGGATCTGCTTTGGGAAGTGATGTTTTCGCAGAATTTATTCTTCCGGAGATTGTCCGAGGCGAAGATAGGATGTCACCAATTGCTCAAAGGACGGAGCTAGGATGGATTCTGCTCGGTAAAGTACCAACTCAGAAACAAAAATCATCAAAGCAGTGTTTTCTACAGGTCTTCGACATCGACACCCAATTAAGAAAATTTTGGGAAATGGAAGAAGCACCATATGCCGATGCTAAAATTGAAGAAGATGTTGCTTGTGAAAAATACTATGAAGAGACGACCCGACGTCTTTCAGACGGGAGATATGAAGTATCTCTTCCCTTTAAGGATGGATGCAAACCTGGGCTTGGACCCTCGAAACGCGAGGCCTTGCGTAGGTTTCATCAGTTGGAGAAACGGTTCGAGGCGAACCCGACACTACACAATGAGTACTCTAAGTGCATTAAGGAATACCTTGATTTGAGGCAGATGTCAGAAGTCGATGTCCTTCACGATACTGTTCTTGATACTCCATATCACTACTTTGTTCCTCATCATGCTGTCCTGAAGGAGTCTAGCACGACAACTAAATTACGAGTTGTCTTTGATGCCGCTGCGAAGACTTTAGATGGTACATCCTTGAACGAGCACTTATTGATAGGACCTAAAACGCAAAACAACATTAGTGATATTGTGTTAGTATGGAGAACGTATCAATTTACCTTCACCGCCGACATTGAAAAACTGTTTAGGCAAATACGAATGAGGAAGGAGGATTCGTATTACCAGCTTATTTTGTGGCGTGACAATCCGAATCAACCCGTAAGGACTTATCGCATGCAAACGGTCACTTTTGGTACTGCAAGTGCACCGTATCTTGCCAATCGCACAATCCAAAGAGTTGCAGTCGATGAGGAGCATCGTTATCCGATTGGATCAAAAGTCGTCCGTAAGGGTATGTACGTCGACGATCTAATCGCTGGAGCTGACACTTTGGAGGAGGCACGCCTAATACGCGATCAAGCCAAAGATTTGTTGGCATCCGCGGGCTTCAACTTGCGAAAATGGACATCCAATAATGACATGCTTTTAAACGATATTCCACCTGATCAAAAGGAGTTAGGCTTTTCTTTATCCTTTGAAACTAACGCTGTTCCACAGATAAAGACGTTAGGTATTAGATGGTACCCTTTAGGCGATTCTTTTTCTTTTCAGAACGTCTTCGTTGATGAAGTTGAAACTCCAACAAAGAGAACGATGTTGTCCACTATCGCTAAGCTTTTCGATCCCCTTGGATGGATCTCGCCGTGCATTATCTTAGGAAAGATCTTGATGCAACAGCTGTGGTGCCGCGGTCTAGAGTAGGATGACCCGATTCCAGAGGAGTTCAAAACCCATTGGGAAGACTTTCGACGCGAGCTGCCCTCTATCGAAAGTATACAGATACCAAGATGGATTCACATGAGAAATAAGCCAAAGGACCTGGAATTACACGGATTTAGTGATGCATCAGAAAAGGCATACGGAGCGGTAGTCTACTTACGTGTGTTAGATGACGACGGTAGTATTCACGTTCACCTCCTGATGTCCAAAACCAGAGTTGCCCCTCTAAAGACCGTAACTCTTCCTAGGTTGGAACTTTGTGGAGCGGTCACACTAGCGGTACTTCTGGACTACACTGCAAAGGTCTTGAAGTTAAAAAGCGTTAGGAAGTACGCCTGGTCGGACTCGAAGATTACGCTGGCGTGGATTATGGCAACTCCTGCTAGGTGGAAAACTTTTGTCAACAATCGTGCTGCGGAGATCCAGCGTCTAACAAATTGTAGTATATGGCGCTACATACCAACGCACCAAAATCCTGCTGACCTGGCGTCACGTGGTCTATTGCCCACCCATTTAAATGGCAATAAACTTTGGTGGAACGGGCCAGAATTCCTAAGTTCCGAATGGATTTTCGAAACACCAGCTCAACCATCAATTGGGCCAACTGACGAAGAGATGCGGAATATCCAATCTCACTGCGTCAACACAGAGAGCTGTGAAATCCATCAACTGATACTTCGACAGTCGGATTTGCGAAAGCTATTGCGGATTTTGGCATATTGCTGCAGATTCGTTTCAAACGTTCGACGAACTGATAAGATGCTAATGGTACTTTCGCCGATGGAAATGGATTTAGCATTGAAGGCAGCTATAAGAATAGTTCAAAGGAGCATGTTTTTTACTGAAAATCAGGACGACCAACCTAACCTGAAAGGAGTAAAGTCATTACAGGCCTTTGTGGATGATGCAGGAATTTTGAGAGTAGGAGGAAGACTACAAAACGCTGATCTAAGCAATGAACAACGTCATCCTATGATCTTGAAGCCAAATCATCATTTCAGTCGACTCATTATTAACGACGCACATTCCACAACATATCACGGAGGAACTCAGCAGATGATCGCTCAGCTTCGGCAAAGATTTTGGATATTAAATCTCAAAAATGCTGTCAAAAAATGTATCCATGACTGCAACGTTTGCTTTAGACAAAAGGCTGAACCCAGTTGTCAACTCATGGGCAATTTGCCAGCACCGAGGGTAAGGATTTCTCGGCCATTTTCCTTCACTGGCGTGGACTACGCTGGTCTCATCGATGTTAAGTCATCGAAGGGTCGAGGATCAAAAATGTTTAAGGCATATTTCGCGATTTTTGTATGTTTGGCTACCAAAGCGCTTCATTTGGAATTGGTTATCGATATGACGACGCAAGCGTTTCTAGCAGCCTTTAGACGCTTTTCTTCCAGACGAGGAGCATGCAAGGAAATGTTTAGCGACTGCGGGAAAAATTTCGTGGGTGCTGCCAAGGAGCTGGAAAATCTTCGAAAGGCAGCCAATTTCAACGAAAAGCAGGTCGCGGAAACCCTCTTATCAGACGGCACGAAGTGGAATTTTATTCCTCCAGCATCTCCGCATTTTGGAGGTTTATGGGAAGCTGGGGTTAAGTCAGTGAAATATCACTTAAAAAGAGTTGCTGGTAATTCTACTCTTACTTTTGAGGAGCTCTCAACATTGTTGGTACAAATAGAAGGCTGCCTCAACTCTAGACCACTGTGTCCACTTACTAGTAACCCTGACGACTTCACTGCCTTAACTCCAGCGCACTTCCTAATAGGTGAACCCATACAAAGCGTACCAGAACCAGACACTATAGACGAGAATATAAGCTACAACGACCGCTGGAAAAGAATTCAGCAACTCTATCAAAATTTTTGGAAGCATTGGAGCTCAGAGTATTTAGCTCGGCTACAACAGCGTGCAAAATGGCTGAAAACAGCAGAAAACCCTGAGCTAGGAGATCTCGTTCTAATAAGGGACGAGCGATTACCACCATCAAAGTGGATGATGGCACGTATTATCAAGCTACACCCTGGAGCGGATAATTTAATACGCGCCGTAACTCTAAAAACACAAACCGGTGAACTAAAACGACCAATTACAAAAATATGTTCGCTTCCTAGCAACAAAATAACCACAGACCAATCAATAATATAAATCATTTCTTTTGAAATAATCAATAATTAATTTCAAAAAAAAAACACACATACATTTTCACACACGCACTTTCTCACAAGTAAAATATCAAAAAAAAATTAATAACAAATATTTTTTTTTTTTTCTCAACACAACACTACACAAACAAATACAACACTACACAAACACAAAATAATAATTATTAACATATACAACACACTACACTACACAATAAAATAAAATCAACACAACTCACAAAATTCTCATTTGGGAAATTTCATACCAAATCAAAAATTTCCCTTCCACCCAAACACTACACATCATAATACAGTCCACTCAATGAAGTCAAATGCACTCAAATCGAAATCACATAACACATAAGCCCATTCATTCATCAAATTGTTCTTTGCTGCTGATTGCAGCTTTCAATAGTACACACACACAAACACATAAAC
The DNA here is from genome assembly GCA_948293265.1 of Cheilosia impressa. Classification (NCBI taxonomy): domain Eukaryota; kingdom Metazoa; phylum Arthropoda; class Insecta; order Diptera; family Syrphidae; genus Cheilosia; species Cheilosia impressa. The sequence continues at coordinate 66,426,847 of OX411880.1, read as the reverse complement.
ATATAAATCCACCGCATCATGCAACAAAATTAACAAACACAAATTATCTAAAACTACACTAAATCGCTAATATTTTTTACTATTATTGTAAAATGATGAATTACTCACCCGAAAATCACTAAAACACCCAACAATTTACACTTAAAACACAACTTTTCCAACAAAAAATATTCCACCGAAAGCGACAAATGCAATAAATCACGGCGATATGGAAATGCGATAAACTTACTTACTTACTTAAGGTGGCGCTACAGTCCGGGGTGGACCTGGGCCTCAACCAACAAGCGTCTCCAGCTAGCGCGATCTTTAGCTAGCTGTCTCCAGTTTCGCACGCTAAGTTGTTTAAGGTCCCCTTCCACTTGCGTGCGCCACCTGAGTCGCGGTCTTCCTCTACTGCGCCTTCCCTCGGGTATGGATTCGAAGATCTTCCGGGCCGGAGCATTCGTGTCCATTCGCTCTACATGACCCAGCCACCTCAGTCGTTGGACCTTCACTCTTCTGACTAGGTCGATGTCGCTGTACAGCCCGTACAGTTCGTCGTTAAATCTCCTTCTCCATTCACCGTCAATGCAGACGGGACCAAAAATAACACGAAGAATTTTTCTCTCGAAACAACCGAGATTTACCTCATCCGCTTTTGATAGCGTCCATGCCTCTGCGCCATATAGCAGAACTGGGATGATAAGGGTCTTATAAAGGGTCACTCTAGTTGTTCGGGAGAGGGCTTTGCTACTCAATTGCCTTCTTAGCCCAAAGAAACAGCGATTGGCAAGAGTAATTCTACGTTTAACCTCAGCGCTGGTGTCGTTGTCTGAGTTCATAGCGGAGCCTAGGTAGACAAAGTCCTTAACCACCTCAAAGTTATATCTGTCTATTGCGACGTTCTGTCCGAGCCGTCGGTGTTGGGTGTCCTTTTTAGTTGACAGCATATACTTCGTCTTGCCTTCATTAACCGCCAAACCCATCTTCGCCGCCTCAGTCTCAATACTCACAAACGCGCCATTAACATCACGCTGCGTTCTGCCAATTATGTCAATGTCATCGGCGTATGCGAGTAATTGGACGGACTTTTGAAAGATAGTGCCTCTGGTGTTGGCGTTTGAGTTTTGCACTATTCTTTCAAGAACGATGTTGAAGAAGTCACATGACAGCGCATCGCCTTGTCTAAATCCTTTTTTGACATCGAAGGTCTCGGTAAGTTCTTTACCGACCTTGATGGAGCAGCGTGCATTCTCCATCGTCATCCTGCACAAACGGACGAGTTTGGCAGGGATGCCAAAACTAGACATTGCTCTGTATAGTTCGTCCCTATAAATGCTGTCATAGGCGGCCTTAAAGTCGATGAAAAGGTGGTGGGTATCGATTTGAAGTTCCTGGGTTTTCTCCAAGATCTGCCGCAGTGTGAATATTTGGTCTATGGTGGACTTTCCTGGCCTGAAGCCACACTGATATGGACCAATCAGGTTGTTTACGAAAGGCTTCAGGCGTTCACACAAAACGGCAGATAAGATCTTGTAGGCAATGTTTAGAAGACTGATACCTCTGTAATTGGCGCAGTTCAGAGGGTCTCCTTTCTTGAGGATCGGGCAAACAATGCTGAGGTTCCATTCATCGGGCATACTTTCCTCCGACCATATTTTACAGATGAGTTGGTGCATGCTCCTAACCAAGTCATCGCCTGCCGCTTTGAACAGCTCGGCGGCTAGGCCATCTGCTCCAGCGGCTTTGTTGGACTTCAGTTTAGATATAGCTATCTTAACCTCGTCCAAGTCGGGTGGACGGTATTGTTGATCCTCATCGTCCAGGTTGAACGGTTCATTCTGCCTGACAGCGGAATGTAAGTCGTCATCGCCGTTAAACAGTCTGCAGAAGTAGTTCTTCCATATCCTCAGCATCGACTGCGATTCTACTACGATGTTCCCTTGTTCGTCCTTGCAGGCTTCGGTTCGGGTTCTGTAGCCTTGTGAAGTCCTTTTTACCCTCTGGTAGAACTTCCGAACCTCATTCCTGTTGTAACATCTCTCTATTTCCTCGATCGCGCGCTTCTCATGCTCTTTCTTTTTTCTCCTTAGAAGCCGGTGTTCGTCTCTTCTCTTCTGCACGTAGAGCTCACGAGCAGCTCTTGTCCTCCTTTGCAGCGCCGCTTTGTATGCCTCTTGCTTCGCTGCATGTGCTTGCCGGCACTCGTCGTCGAACCAGGGGTTTCGTTGTGGTGGTCGGGTGAAACCCAGCACATCAGAGGCGGCGTCTCTGATGGCTTTTTGGCAATGTTGCCACTGGTCTTCAATACTTGATGCTGGCTGCATAGGACCTCTTGAGAGATTGAGAGAGACTCGATCGGAAAAGGATCTGGTGATCTCTTGCGATTGTAGCCGTCCGACGTCAAACTTCCTCACAGTATTTACTTGTCTTGGCGGCGTTCGGGATATCCGGAGTCGTACCTTGGCTACAACAAGGTAGTGGTCCGAGTCAATGTTGGCCGCTCGAAACGTTCGGACATCCATAATACTGGAGGAGTGCCTTGCGTCGATCGCAACGTGGTCAATCTGGTTGACGGTTGATTGATCAGGAGATCTCCATGTGCCTTTGTGAATATCGAGATGCGGGAACCGTGTGCTAGCTATGACAACATTTCGCCCCGCCGCGAAATCGATCAGCCTAAATCCGTTGTCGGAGGTGGTGTCGTGTAGGCTGTACTTTCCGACAGTACTACCAAAGATGCCCTCTCTTCCTAGCTTGGCGTTAAAATCGCCTAAGACAATTTTAATGTCATAGCTAGGGCATTGCTCGTAAGTGTGGTCCAAGAGCTCGTAGAACCTTTCTTTGGTGTCGTCGTCTTTCTCCTCCGTGGGGGCGTGCGCGCATATTAAGCTAATGTTGCCGAATTTAGCCTTGATGCGGATTGTCGTGATGCGCTCGTTTACATAGTTGAAACTTAAGACTTCTTGCCTAAGTCTGGCGCCAACGACGAATCCACATCCGAATAAGCGCTGTTTTTGTTGCCGATAGCAGTCGCCGTAATAAATATCGCAGTTTTTCATCCTCTTTTTGCCCGGGCCATCCCATCGCACTTCTTGGATGGCGGTTAGATCTGCTTTATAGTGGTTCAGGGCTTCCGCTAATTGTTCGGCTGCACGCGGTCTGTTAAGGGACCTAACATTCCACGTACAGATCCGAAATTCGTTGTCCTTTAATCGTTTGCCAGGTTCGTCAACAGTAAGATCATCCGTATCCGAGGCTTGTTGATGCTTCGCAACTATGTAATTTTTACGTAGTCGGGCAGTTACCCCGGCGTACAACCCCCAACCTGGAGGACCAGGCCCTTTTTGCGACCCCTTGGACAAAAGGAGCCGGAATATTCCGGAGTCAGTAACCCGCTGCGGGGATGTGAGAGCTGCCGTTGACCCATTAAGGGCTCTTCCGCCACCATCTCTATTTCAACACCCTGACTAGTGTTGAAAATCCTCAATGACCTCAGCTCCAAATACGTCAGAGTAGCCCATTGAGGTATCTGCCATGTTGACTGTTGACGCCACCGTTGATTCAGCTATGTAAATTCATCCGCCGTACGTCCTCTTTCTGAGGGGCTCATGTTAGACTTCTGAGACTCGAACAGACAGTCAATCCGACAGAGCATTATAGTGTTGCTATTTTCTTCGTGTTCAACACTCGCGCTTATAAGTTTAGCAAGTCAAGTCCGGGTGGACATAGACCAGTACCCGGTGGTGACCACGGGGAGGTAAAATAAGCACAATTGGTGAGTGTGAGATAGTTGCGACACTGGACATCGCCAAGTTGATGCCAATCAGATGCCCATCCCTATTCACACAACACCCAACCACCGATAAACACAAAACAAAAAAAAAATACCAATCAACTCAGGTAGTAGAAAAGAGACGGCAAGTAGGGGCATAAGGCAAATTACTCACTTCAATTAGGTAGTCATAAACATATCTACCATGTTGTCAACATTGTTTGTTTGTTATTATGTCTTTCTCTGTTACACTAATTGTCTCTTTAACAGCGTCATAGAAGAGCAAATTCCAATTGCAGACCCGATAGCAGATCAATTATTCCAGAGATGAGGCGAAAATATGATAGTGTTATCGAAGACCAGTGATGCCACTTTTCATTATTTGATGAGCAGATCTTGTTGTGAACAGAGTTCACGGTGGGGGTAAATGTTGAGGATATATTATTAAAATGAAATTACAATAAAGTAAAATTGTCATGTATAATAAATAATCATTGTATTAAGAGCCTTAAGCATATAATTGACATTTGTCAATAAAAGTCTACACAAAATTGTATATAAACAATAGTATAAATGTCAAACTTTTCTCGATATATAATTCAATTAGTAATAAACCCGCAATTTATAACGTTGACTAAAATTTACTGTGCGTTATTCTTTTAACTTTTCAACCGTTTTAAAATAAAGTTACAACGGGAAGAATTTTCACATATTGCAATACAGTTCGATTAGTGCATTTTTCCACACTGTTTTAGACAAAACAGTCCCAGTAAATCTACGGCCACACACTGCCAGGGTCCGACGTCCATTGGTAGTGCCGGATGCCTACCGGCTAAAACCACCTCCCTTCCCGAACCGGCCGATTTAGGTCCCCCGCGGAACCACCGTAAGGCATTACTTCGCGGGGATCGGAATAAAGACTTAGCTTTCTCTATCATTCGCTCTGCGTTGACGCTCTAAACGCCTAAGGTCGCAGAGTATTCGAACCGCTATGTCACTTACAATGATCCAGTTTTCGTTATTCTGAAGCATGTGGTGTACGATATTATCGGGAGTTGCCACTCCCCAAATTGGTCCCGTAACGTGATTCTCTCGGTTACGTATCGTGGGCAATGAAAAAATTCATGTTCCGCATTTTCGGAAACGGTTTCGCAATGTGGACAGTTTGGGATGGTTTCATGTCCTCGTTTAAAGAGATATTCTCTGTAACATCCATGACCCGTCAAGAACTGAGTCAGATAGAAGTTTGTTTCGCCGTGAGCACGGTTAATCCATGCATCGATTACTGGTATGAGACGATGTGTCCATCTTCCCTTTAACGATTCGTTCCACTGCTGTTGCCAAACAGCGATGCTACGATTTCTTTCGGATTTTCTCTTTTCGTCGCCTACTCGGCCATTTCGGACTCGCTCGGTTCTTAAAGCTTTCATTTCTTCAGCGAGCAAATCGATAGGTAGCATTGAAGAAACTACGAGTATAGCATCGTTGGAAACTGTTCGAAATGCACAAGCGACTCTTAATGCGCTTAGGCGGTGGACATATTTAATTCCCCTCATATAAGACTTAACTTTCGCGGCGTAGGACCATATTTCCACTGCGTACATAAGTATCGAATTCGCAGTTTTTGCAAGGAGTAGTCTCTTACTCTGTCTCGGACCACCGATATGACTCATCAGCCTTGAAAGTGCACTAACAGTTTTCGACGACCTTTTGCATATATGCTCTAGGTGGTATTTGAAGGTTAGACGTGAGTCAATAATCACTCCAAGGTACATAATACATGGTTGAGAGACCACTACATGCCCTCCCACTCTGAACAATATCGTTTCTCCGGCGACAGCTAACCAACTACGTACAGTTGCAACTGTCTCGTTACAGTGCAGTTCGATATCTTCTATCGTTTTTGCCACAACCACCACGGCGATATCGTCTGCAAAGCCGATAATTTCATAACAGCGGTCCTAGGACTGAGCCTTGAGGCACACCGCCAGTTACCTCGTATTCTTTTATTCCCTCATCAGAATCATAGAGAAGGACTCTATTTGTAAGGTAGCTCGATATAATTTTAAGCAGATATTCTGGTATTTCAATCCGGTAAAGACAGCTCATGATGCGTTCCCAATTTTTACGTCCAAGGTTATAACGGCGCAGTATTTTTTGGTGCCTCCTTTCCAACGTTTGCGTAGATTTTGACTTACGAAAGCCGTACTGGTGTTCCGATAGGCCTCCTGATATTTCAATTGCAGGCTGTAGGATGTTGTAAATTATACGCTCGAGGATTTTACCAACCGTGTCTAGTAGACAAATAGGACGATAAGATGATGGTTCATTTGGATTTCCTTTTCCCTTTGGCAGTAGGACAAGTCTTTGGCGCTTCCAAGATTGAGGAAAAACGCCCTCCTGAACACACGCATTAAACATCTCGGCAAATAAATCCGGTCGAGTATTAATTGCGATTTTAAGGGCTCTATTTGGAATACCATCCAGCCCAGGAGCCTTTCTATCGTGTACCTTCTTACAGGCTTCAAATACTTCTTCGCGTGTTATGATGGGTATAGGCGCGATCTCGTGGAAGCTTAGACTACCCATCTCCCTGCTCTCCTGGTAACAATACTGGGCAAGTCGGCGATTGCATGCGGGGACCTTTTAGCCTCATCGATACGATTTTGTAAGCTTTGCCCCAGACATCATTATTAAGTTCTTCACAGAGAGTCCTAAAACAAAGACGTTTGATGTTCTTAATCGCTTTTTTTAAAACGAGTTCCCGCCTCTTGATGTGCATTGCGCGCGAGTTGCACTTGTTGGTCATCGCCGTATCGAGTCCGCGAACGCTGGTAAATTCTTCTTGTTCGGAGGCACGCCGATCTAAGTTCCGCTATCTCGGCGGTCCACCAATATACCGGAGGTCGGTGCTTTTCTGTGGCCAATCTGGACATTGATGTATTACACGCGTTGACTACCAGCCGTGATACTTGCGTTACAAATTCCCCTGCACTTCTAGCTTCAATTATCGCTTCACTAACGACGAAACTTAACAGATATTCATCAAGCGTATTGCCATTCCATTTAGATCGCTTCAGTGTTGCCCTGCTAGTGCGGGTTGCTGGCTCAGTGCTCGCGGTAAATAAAATAGCATTGTGGTCACTATGCGTGTAATGGTCGCTCACGCGCCAGTAAGCATCTTGTAGCAGGTTACTGCTGGCAAAGGTGATGTCAATAATAGATCCCGATCTTGCTCTACTAAAGGCATTCGTACTTCCGCTGTTAGCTAAAACAATATCTAGGCAGGAGGAAGCTTCAAGTAGATCGGTTCCTCTGCGATTTGTGTATGAGCTTCCCCATTCCGAGGCCCATGCATTAAAATCGCCTGCGATTATCACAGGGCTCTTACCGGAAGCATCGGCAACTATTCTATCTGAAACCATCTCAAAAATTTCGATAGTAGCGCTAGGTGGAATATAGCAGCTATATATGTAGATACCGTTTATCTTAGCCCTTATAAAGAAGTCCTCGGGGATCTCGGGGTATTCCTGAATGATGGCGTTTCCGCAAACCCAAATTGCAGATGTTTTTTTCGTGTCGGTTACCCAACTATTTCCAGATAGGTTCCTATATGGCTCGCAGAGAATCGCTACATCAATCTTCCGTTCACGAACAGTTTGCTGTAGGAGGTCTTGGGCCGCTTCACAGTGATTAAGATTGAGCTGCATTACTTTCATATTTTTATCGAAGTATTTTCTACCGCTTTTTTGTATTCGGGACATCTTTTACTACCGGTTATATGTAAATAATCGATACTGTTTGCTACGCAAAGCAAACATTTGGCCGGGCTTTACAGACCTTCAATTTGTGGCCTTTTTCTCCTGTGCAAGGGATAAGACGTTACCGTTTTCACCCAGCGCTTCTTTAATTTTGTCTTTATAGATCGCGGTTGTAAATGGTGATTTTTTAGCTGGTTTGGTTTTGGCAACACTGGTTTTGACAGCTGACGTGTGTTTAGTACCTTGTGTCACCGTCAAACAGCTTCAGTTTGGTTTGCAATTTAACCATGGATCGTCTTACAAATGAACAACGCTTGCAAATTATTGAATTTTACTATCAAAATTCGTGCTCGGTTCGAAATGTTAATCCGAGCCGAGGATCCGCTTTTTTATCGAAAAATTGTGTTCAGCGATGCGGCTCATTTTTGGTTGAATGGGTACGTAAATAAGCAAAATTGCCGCATTTGGAGTGAAGATCTGGCAGAAGCATTGCAACAGCTACCAATGCATCCCGAAAAAGCCACTGTTTGGTGCGGTTTATGGGCCGGCGGCATTATTGGGCCATATTTCTTCAAAGATGATGCGAATCGCAGCGTTACTGTCAATGGTGAACGCTACCGAGCGATGATAACAAACTTTTTTTTGCCCGAAATGGAAGTTCTTGACTTGCATGATATGTGGTTTCAACAAGACGGTGCCACATGCCACACAGCACGCGAAACAATGGCGCAATTGCGAGGCGAGTTTGGTGAACAGTTACTTTCACGTTTCGGGCCGGTCAATTGGCCGCCTAGATCGTGCGATTTGACACCATTAGATTATTTTTTGTGGGGGTATGCCAAGGCTAATGTGTATAGGGACAAGCCCGCTTCGATTGACGCACTGGAAGCCAACATCCATGCATTCATTCGTGAGATACCGGCCGATATGTGTGAAAGAGTATGCCAAAATTGGACTCAGCGGATGGGCTACCTGAGACGCAGCCGCGGTCAACATTTGCATGAAATTATCTTTAAACATTACCATCATCCAAATAGTTCACAGTGTTCCTACAACGAGCTAACATGTCTCCCATAGTGCGTTGAAATATTTCGGGTGCTGAGTTTACCCATAACAATAATTGTTTGTAGCGAAAAAATCCCCTATGTTATAAACGTCGTTATATAGCGACTCTCCTCATCCAGCTCTAGTTGATGGTATGCGTTTTTTAAATCTAATCTAGAAAAGTATAATTTTGTCATCAAAGACTTAAATGTGGGGAGAGGAAATTTTTTTCTCAGTATAGCCGTATTTGCGCAACGCATGTCTATTGTCTATGCATAACCGGCAAGTCTACGTCGTTTAACATCAGTGTCATCATCAATCGTGTTTTTGCGTTTACCTTTTCCTGTCTTGCATTTTGGGGCGAAATGACCAAGGTATCCACATTTAATGCAATTTTTGTTTCTGGTTTGGCACAAGTATTTATTTCCCGTATGGCAACGTCAACATCTTATGCAATCCTCACTACCTCTGAAATCGTTTGCCTTATTGACCACAATTCCATTAATATAAAAAGTTGTTGTTGTTGGTAGTTGCACCATCGAGCCCGTTTGGGTTATTTGTTCGTGAGCTTGACACATCTTTATCACTTAATCCAGTTAATACTCTTTTCCAAGCAGACGCCTCTTCAATTATTTCGGAGCCCAGTCATCTATAATTTTGTCTTTGAGGTTTATTTCCCGACTCTGTTCCTCGTTTTGCACAAAAGACCATTTTCTTGCCTGGTTCCTCAATTTAAGGATGAACTTGTTTAGGTCCTCCCCTCCTTCTGCCTTGAGGGAACGAAACAGCGCCTCTCGAAGGTGGAGTTCCTCTGTGGTGAAAAATATTCGTTCAATTTCTCAACCAAGATCCCGAATCTATCAATCGTCTCACAAAGAAATGGTCTTATACCACTGTCATTCATTGTAATAATAACTTTTAAAAGTTGCCGGGGCATTTTTTAAGACAAATGGCATTCTCACATATTCGTAGAGGCCACTTGGTGTTACAAATGTTGTCTTTTCAAGGTCTTTCTCTGCTACTAATATCTGATGATATCCTTTAGCTAGATCTAGTGAGCTAAAATATTGCGCTTTACCCAACTTGTCCAATATACTTTCGATATTGGGAAGTGGATTGGTTACTTGGTTAAGCCTTCCAAAATCTACCACTATCCTGAATTTATTTACTCCCGAATTACCTTTTTTTCGGTATTACTCTAATAGGAGAACTATATCTACTTTTCCGCCGGTAAGTTTATCTACCTTTATCCGAAGATTGGGCACCTTGTCGTGGTGGGGCGGCTTAAGTAGAGGAACAGGATGCTAGATCAGGGTAGTGGCCCAACTCCTCTGGTAGAGCTGAATTTGAATTGAAAAACTAAGATCCAATCCGATCAATCGCTCAACCCTTAACTCCAAGATGACTGGTCTGCAATGTCGAGGGAGCTGTGATAAGGTAGGTAAAACTACTGGTTCACAGGGTTCAGGGGTAAATGAACCGCTAATGGAGACTCCTCAGGGGCAGCTCAATCCTCTGTTGTAATTTAGTTGAGTAGGATAGGTATTGGGGATCTCTGCCTATTCGGTCTGTTTAATTCTCCCCTACTCGTGGGTACACATATGTACCCAAAGAAAATAAGTAATAATAATGTTCCTTCGGAAAACGAGGTGGAAGGCTTAGAAGGGGTCGAGAAGGCCATGGAAGGCGCTGACATGAACCCGAATAAGCTCGATGGGTCAGTGGACTCTGATGGGAAACCAAAAGAGTTAGCAGACCAATCGTCAGCGGAGGTGGATAATGGGGTGCAGAAATGCGCCAAGAGGTCAGCCGAAACTGCGGAAGCTGGATTGGAAGAGGAGAAAAGTCCAGAATCCGAGCGGAAGTTGCACAAACAACTGAAGCAAAGGATGAAGAGGGTCAGAAAGAGACAAAGATTGGCCTTGACCAAATCTGTCTCAGCGGAAGGCATAAACAAGTTGGTCGAGGAATTGACTGAAATGGTTGCCAACTTGACGTCGACTGAAACCTCTCCAGAAGACGGGGGATCTAGGAAACGGTTCAAATGTTCCGGGACCATGAATCCGCCCGAAACTAAGAAGAAGGGGACGGAAGGCGGAAGGGAAGACGGACAGTCTGTTCAACATGGGGTCAGTCCACAGGTACCACACTCCAGTGGTTATGTGAATGGACAACATGTACAACGGACTATTAGTCAACCCGAAGAGCAGAAATCGTGCAAGGCCGAGCAACCTGGACCAAGCAAAGTAAAGCGAAAGCTGAGCCAAGCTATGGGAAGGAGAGTAAAGCAAGCAAATGATGCAAAGCCTTAAACTAGGAGTGAGAGAGCCAAAGTTGACAAGGGCGTAAAAACCTTTGCTCAAACAGCGGCGAACGATCTCCAAATGGGTGTGACCGATATCAGTCGAGAGGGAGGGATAGAAGCTTCACAGTTGAGTATTTTTAAAAATGCTTTGCTGAGGGCTCTAGACTTACTTCCGACAAATGCAGGTGATATCGGTGTAAAGGAGATAACCTTGGAGGAAGGGATTATAGCAATAAAATGCGTTAACCAAGAAACCAAGGGTTGGCTATGTGAGACTGTAGGGAAGATGACCGACCTCCCATAGGGAATCAACCTTAAAATAGACAGGCTTCAGGATGTGGAAAGGTTGATAATCTTTGTTCCCGGTGAACCCGTGAGCAAAGATGTCATCCTTGCCAGACTTTGTCGTCAAAACTCCTGTGTGAAGGACACTTCGAAATGGAGGGTTATTCATGTGGGAAGGTAGGATGACAAAAAAATTGGTGGAACCAAGCTGACGATCTGGTGCCCGAGGGAGGAAGCGAGGCTGGTTAAACAAGCAGGAGATAGACTCTTTTGCGGGTTGGACATAGCATTCGTGAAGTTCCAAGGATCATCGGAAAAGACTCAACTTGGAAAGCCACCCGGTAGGGCGACGAAGTGATAGACACCATGGAGATGGGATCAACACAAGGTGGGCCCGTACCGGGAAAAGCTGAGGGTGATTCAATTGAACCTTCATCACAGCAAAGCAGCATCAGCAATGATGACTAAATGTTTTAATGAGGATTAGGTCCTGTATCCTGGTGAGACACGGAGTTCAAGCATATAAATTGCCGGATCTCTGTGCCCCAGACCTTGCAACAGTACGAGTAGGATCAGGTGCGGGAAGCTTTGTCATAGCATCTGCGTACCTGCCGTAGGATTCTCCAGAACCTCCTCCGACAAGAGAGTTAGAGTCGTTGGTGAATGCATGCAGGATCAGGAACGAGGATCTAGTAATTGGTTGTGATGCTAATGCACATAATACAGTGTGGGGCAGCACTAACGATAATTACAGAGGAGAAGCCTTATTCGAATTTGTATCATGCAAGGGTCTAGCTATCTTAAACAGGGGAACAGAGCCAACCTTCGTGGATGTGAGGCGAGGGGAAGTGATCGATGTTACCCTGTGTAGTAGCCAGATAACTGAAAGAGTATCAAATTGGAGGGTAATGGATCAGGCAACATTTTCGGATCACAGAGCCATTTCATTTGATGTTCGCTATGGATCTAAAAGGAAAAAAGATCGGAAATACATCAGAATTCCGAAGAACACGGATAGGACAAAATACCTCGAAGTGTTGGAGGAAAAACTGAATGTTATGACATTCGGAATACCGAAAAATACTTGGCATGTGGAATCACAGCTGAAGCATCTGCAGTCGGCTGTTGAAGGTGCGTACCGAGTGGCTTGCACACCTACTTTAGTGGAAAAACAAGATCCTGCGCCTTGGTGGTGCCGGGAACTTGAAAAGTTAAACAAGTAAAAGTGTTATCATCGGCCTGGCCGATGTTTTGATACCCTCCACTGCATACAAGTCATGCAAAATACCAGAACTACTTGACCGACATAGCCCATTTTTAATACCAACCTAACGACGATAAAAGAAGTTCTTTCACAAAACTTCATTCACCTAGCTTGATTCTTTTGGATGATATCGTGTTTTCAACGGAAAGAGGGACACATGGGTCTAATATTGGTTTTGTATGGGAGGTACCAGAACTACTTGACCGACATAGCCCATTTTGAATAACAACCTGACGCCGATAAAAAGAAGTCCTTTCACCAAATTTCATTCAGCTACGTCAATTACTTTGGGCGCCATCGTGCTTTCAACAGCCAGAGAGACACATGGGTACAATATTGGTTTTGTATGGGAGCGTCAGGTCGCTGATAAAAATAAGTGCTCTCACCAAATTTCATTCACCTACGTCAATTACTTTGGCCGCTATCGTGATTTCAACAGACAGAGAGGAACATGGGTCCAATATTGGTTTTGTATGGGAGGTACTAGAACTACTTGACCGACATAGCTCATTTTCAATACCAACCTGACGCCGATAAAAAGAAGTCCTCGCACCAAATTTCATTCACCTACGTCAATTACTTTGGGCGCTATCGTGCTTTCAACAGACAGACAGACAGACAGACAGACAGACAGACAGACAGACAGACAGACAGACAGACAGACAGACAGACAGACAGACGGACATGGCTAAATCGATTCAGAATGTGATCCTGATTCAGAATATATATACTTTATGAGGTCTCCGGTGACTCCTTCTTGGCGTTAAAAATGTATTGGCAAAGTGAATATACCTTCCTCTAGAGGGTATAAAAAGGATGTGCGGAAAGCCTTCAATCATGCCATGAGGAGGGGAGAACCGGAAGCATGGGATGAATATAAGGCGAAAAAGAAAAAGATGAATGTTACTCTGCGACGACGTAAAGGGAGTCATGGAGGGACTTTGCTCGAGTATGAGGAGTACATCTGAAGTCAGTAGACTACAAAAGATTGTCTCGAGAGATCCAGTTTCCAAGATCGGACTCATTCGTAATAGAGCGGGGGAGATGGTGGAAACACTGGATCACGCAAATGAGGTCCTAATGGAGGTACACTTTCCAGGAAGCTATAAGTCAGATCAGCCCTGGGCTCCAAGGAAACAAGGAGCGAACAGGATGGATAGGACGGAAGCAGAACGGATAGTGACACCAAAAGCGGTCGAGGGTGCGATAGCAACATTCTCACCCTTCAAAACTGCGGGGCCAGATGGTATATTTCCAGGTCTAATGCAATGGGGTGTAGACTTAATTGCACCAAGGCTCAGGAATATATACGTTGCATGCCTAGCAATAGGCTATATCCCGATTACATGGTGGGAAGCAAATGTGGTCTTCCTTCCAAAACCGGGAAAAAGGACTACACCGAGGCAAAGTCATTCCGACCAGTCAGCCTAACATCCTTCCTTTTAAAAACAATGGAAAGGGTGATAGTGGACTATATGGAAAGCACCGCGCTTAGGACGTATCCTTTGAATAGTAGACAGCATGCATACAGGGTAGGCATGTCTACAGAAACAGCGTTACATCAAGTAATACGCGTTGCCGAGGAAGAGCTAAATACCGGGGGCATTGCAATGACCACTATAATGGACATTGAAGGTGCCTTCGATAAGATATGCTTTGAAAGTCTGAAAAAAGCCTTAGAAAAACGTAGGGTTAACCCACTTGTAGTAAGATGGGTGGACAATATGTTAAATACAAGGGCGATAAATATTCAGACGGGAACCTCGAAACTCAGAGGAAGGGTTAGCAGAGGTTGCCCACAAGGAGGTGTTCTCTCACCTACACTGTGGAATATCACTGTGGACTCTCTTCTTGACAGACTTGAGGCAACTGGCATTCACACAGTGGGATATGCCGATGACATAGCAATAATGGCCAGAGGCAAATTCATGGACGTCACCGCAGATATCATGAGGAACGCACTCAGAGTGGTTGAGCGGTGGTGTCTGGAACAAGGACTCTCCATTAATGCGGGCAAAACAGATCTAATAGTCTTCACTAGGAAGAGGAAAAATCAGGAATTTCGGCCCTTAACACTTTTCGAAACAGAACTAACAATGACTAAGAAGGTTAAGTATCTGGGAGTCTATCTAGATACTGGACTTACTTGGAACTACCATGTTGAGGAGAAGGTCCGGAAGGCAAAAAGGGTACTACATCAATGCAAACGTGTATGTGGACAGAGGTGGGGACTCTCACCTAGGTCAGCATACTGGATGTATATGATGATAACTAGACCCATTATCACGTACGCCTCGGTTGTATGGTGGGCGAAAGCCTCTCAGAAAACTGTGAGGAAGCACCTGGATAGGGTTCAACGCTTAGCATGTATAGGAATTACAGGTGCAATACGTACAACCCCAACATGCGCATTGGAAGTCATCATGGGGATCTTACCGCTAGACTTATTTATTAAGAAAGCAGCGGCCCAAAGGGCACTTCGTTTGCATCGAGATGCGAAATGGCACAATCGTGATACGATCTATGGACATAGGAAGATCCTGGAACTTGTCAAAAACGAGATTAGGGAGCTAAACATGCCTATGGATCGAATAACAAGGGTGCGTATTATGGAAAGAAATCACAAAACTCGTATTGAGAACGGATTACTTCCAGAAAAAAGAAATGGTGAAATAGTGATTTTCACGTATGGATCCATGATGGATGGCGGAGCGGGGGCCGGTATCTATTCAGAAGAGCTGGAACTTGCCCGTCACATTAGCCTCGGGAAATACACTTCAGTATACCAGGCTGAGATGATTGCTTTGCTTCATGCGTTGGATTTCTTGCTTGAGAGTCAGGTGGAAGGAAGAAATATCCTAATAGCACTGGACAATCAGGCGGTGATCAGATGCATGGAACAAACAAGCATCACAACATCATTGGCACTGGAATGTGTACTTAAGCTCAATAAGTGTTCATCTAAAAATGAAGTAACACTGACTTGGGTACGAGGACACATAGGGATCGAAGGCAACGAAAAGGCGGACTCCCTTGCAAAACAGGGGTCAACTGAAAAGTTGCAGGGACCAGAACCATTCTCTTCAATTGGCAGAGGAATGGTAGAACAGCTGATTCACAAATGGATCACGGCAGAACACCTGAGAAGGTGGTCAACCGTGGAACAATGTAGACAAGCTAAAATGGCAATAAAGTGGCCGACCTGCTCCACTCAAAGAAGGGTTCTAAGTATGAGTCGAGGAACATTGAAATGGGTGGTGGTTTTGTCTACAGGACATGGTAATTTCGGGTATCACTTAAGGAAAATGGGCCTTAGAGAGGATGATACTTGTAAACTATGCCTGGAGGAATCTGAGACAACGGCACACATACTGTGTCAATGTCCGGCGTTGGCTAGCAGAAGAATGAGGATCTTGGGACATCATTGGTTCGAGGCCCAGTCGATAAAACAGATCTCCCATAAACAGATGCTAGCGTTAACACTAGGAATCGAGCTCAGAGAAGAACTGTGGAGAAATCCAGAGAGTCTACCTGAGTAAGATTTACAGTGGTAGAGAGACGAAAAGAGACCCGACAATGGTGGTTTGATTCGAATATCTCTCGAAATCTATATATATATCTACTTTTGCTTTTCCTTATTATACCTTGCACTTCCATATCTTGCATTTGTTTTCTTAATTCTCTTCATGCTGTGGTGGATAACGATATATTTTGGAGTTTATCTATTAATTTTTAGTAGTCTTAATTTTATGTATACAATGCTAGAAGTATTGGTTACCATGTCCCCTTCTTTATAAAACAACTTTTTTGTATTTTTTTAGTAATGCAAGTGTTCCCGTTTCTCTTCTTCATTTAAATGATCTAATTTTATATTTACCAAATCACTTGCTTTTAATGCATTTACTTCATTTTCAATTCTTTACTTAAAAAAGGTATTCGTACTTCGTTGTTTAATAGGATTTCTTGATTACCTATATCAATTAGTCGAAAATTTTTACTTATCCAATCCATTAAAATCAAAATGTCATATGCTTTGTCTTAATTAATTTTTACCCATCTTATTGTAGCATTATCCGGTTGCTTAAATTCGTCTGGACATTTAGTTTTTACATATTCGGTATTTTGTTTCACTTGTCCTTTGATAGTGCTAATATGGATTTGTCCTCCTAACTGTTCGCATATTGTATTTCCTACTTCGTTAGAGTTTAATAAACTGATTGTAGATCCTGTCTCTACCAAACAAACATACTCTTCTTTATTGATCGTAAGAGTGATATAAATTTTATTTTGATCCGAGGCTAGTTTATAAAAAACTCCCCATCTGCTAATTGATTGACTTCTTCCCTATTACTTATGGTATGAAATTCCATAGGTTGTGTCGAATTATTATTGCAATTGCGGTAGTTTCCATTTCTGGACTGCTGACTTACAGAATTGTAGTTAAAATTACCCCTACTCTGTCCTGACCTATTGTGATTATTATTATTAGACATAACTCTACCCTGTCCTACGGAATAATTGTTGTTATTACCATTTCTCTGTGTTGGTCTAGGGTTATGGTTGTGAGTAGCTCGATAATTATTGTGCGGTTGATAGCTACCGTGTATTTGTATACAATTTGTTTATTTGATTTTTGTTCTTTCAAATTAAAATGCTCTTGGTCAACATATTTATTAAGAATTTTCCGAATATTTTCTAATGAAAACTTATCATGCATATCTGAAAATGTACAGCGAAACATCAAACATCGACAAATTCGCCCTTCGTTATTAGCATCCACATTCCAATTCTATTTGTAATCTATTATATATAACACAGAAACACAGTTATTACTTAGTTTTGATCTATTTACTTGTATATCGACTATCACGTTAAGTTTTTGCTGGCTCTCTTGTAACCATGCATTGCCGCTTCACGGCATTCGTGATCAAACCACCGACCAGTACGGTTCAGTTTTCGCATTGCATTAAACAACATTTAACAATGTAACAAACACACATTTATAATACACAGTTAAAACACTCGAACAAATACACATTATAGTACACAATTTAAACAAATTACACACAATTCATTTTATACACATTCGGCCTTACCAATAATCAACTTTAGTCTGGAAGTTTATGCTAAGACTCGACACTTTCCAAAATCCCCTTACCAATAAACAAATATAGTTGCCAGAATATCGCTAACTGTAGGGTTAAATGTTAATATTCAGAAACCCATGTTTATCTCGGGCATTAGCTAAAAAAATCCTCCCGAAATGTCATTTTGAAGAGGAGTGTTGCCCAACTATCCTAAATGATGGAATGGAATTTCGTAATAGGAGCAAATTTACATACGCTGTTGTTCAGCCTGACTGTTTATAATTATAAACAAATTTTAGTAAATTGTTAATGTTTTCTGATTTTATTCGTTGGAATACAATAATGCAAGTGGTTTTCAAGTCCAGCAAACACAAATTTGTACAGATGTATGCACAAAATTAAAAAATAATGCATTTTTGTTTTATTTCTAAACACTTACCCCAGTATTAATAAACAAAAATGTGCACAAGTAAGTTAGCTAGTAGGCATCAGATAGCATACAAAAATTTGACATAACTGCTGAATAACGAGTTGATAACTTTTACGCAGCGTTTATTAATATTTGGGTTAAAATATGTACTTCCAATATTTTGGTTAAAAGAAATGGTTAGTGCTTTTCTCTGCCTTATCTTGTTTAACCGATAGGCTTGCTTTATGATTGATTTTCATTTTCAACGAATGCATGCTAAGTAAAAAATAAATTTGATATAAGTTTGGGATCTTTTCAAGAATTTCTTGAGAGTAGTCGCTAAGAGAATAAAATATCTGTTCATTTAATATTGGACAGCTCATACCTAAATACTTTTTTTTACAATTCTCATTACCAGGTAGATTTTGGATGAAGATCTCTAATATTGGTGTGCAAATTGTTGTTGTGAAAAGGTTGACTTCGCGGAAAATATAGATAGAAGAATTGTCAGCATTCAGCTAAATCCATGCGAAATAATAAATTTGGGAACTGCTGGAGGAATATCAGGTAGTATGTGCGAATTTGAGATATACAAAGTTCTGTATTACTTGGTGCGAATTCATCTAGGAGAAAACATGACAGTTTATGTATATGTAGAAGAATGTCCAAGGATTTATATTTTTTTCCGAATTAATTAATAAAGCTATGCAATTTTTAAAAGATCAAATTGTATTTATTTTCACACCTCCATATAAGTTTGCAAGCACTGTTTTGCAAGCGGAAATGAATAAAAATATTCACTTGCTAACGATCTAAATGTGATCTTAAGACTACCAATAAGTTTTGATTTGCATTATCAGCCAACGAATAAATCAAAGCATTCTTATAAACTGTGTTTCGTTTATTGTATAATTTAAAAGAGACCTTATTACGACACAAATTCACTCATAAATCAATCGTGAAGTATTAGAAAACAAAGGAAAGCGTACTATAAAAAGTACCGAAATTTGTGTCCGATCGAACAATAGGGCATTACTGATTTGCATACGATATTTGACAGATCAGCGGATATTTTGTGCATTTCCTATTTTCTGTTTTGTTTTTTGCTTATAATAAGCTTCAAAAATCCTTTAAAATAAATCTGTTGGGCAAATTAATTTGCAATTTAAATATTCCTTTTTTTAGAATAAAATCCTCGTTGTGAAATAAAACACTGGCCTTGTTTTTCACGAAAACAAATTATGAACTTTGAATTCTGCGATGACAAAAAATGTAATAGTTGCTAAGAAAGTTGTCGCACTAGCAAATGTGGAGGTCTAATTGTTTATTGGTACCGTTTCACTAATGATATACATTTTTACTAAAGCTGGCAACCAGCTAATCGTCGACATTAGTGTTTGATTATTAGTAAGGCCGACGACGAATAAATAAAATGTCACATGGATCTTTCACGTTGTTCCATATCAGGCATTTCGCTGGTTCGGATACGTCCATCCGTTGGTTCTCAGCTGACAGAATCCTTTGCTCTTAAAGACCAAGAGAATCACGCACGTGGCGGCTGTGTCACTCGGAGGAAATTTTTCCTATGGGGTCCCGGAGGATAAGGTAGTGTTGTGTAGAGTTAATGCGGATTCAACCGGTCGTCGCACATTTTAACGAGACATATGCCCATAATGCAATTGGGGCTTACACGGGAATTAAATTTAGATTACCGGAACACTTTTTTGACAAAGTCAGTTAAAATTTATGTTTGACACGTGAGTGTGCCTTTATTACACGAACTTTTAATTTTAGGAATTTTCCTTTTTGCACGCGGTTAATTAAATTAAACAATAAAAAATAACTTTTATTCCGCGCCAGTACCATGACTGGGTAATTAACGTGGTGGATGCTCACGGGAGCAATTTGCCCGACAGTGGTTTTGCCACCAGGCACGACTTCATAATGTCACGCCACGCATGTAGAACTCTCTTCCGCTATCCATTTTAGCTCGTAAACATTAATCTCGCTACGCAAAATAACTCGGAAATATGCATTTAACCCCATGCGTTATTGCTCGAAAACAACTTTTGACTGTGTCACCCAAAGTACTATTCCCCATGCACAACTCCTATGCAAAATTCCCATAACAAAATCAGTCTCACTTTAAAGCTCCACATCCCATACACCAAATGTTTCTCATCCACAGCAAGCACTACGCCACGTCATCTGCAAACCAGCAATGCACAGTGCATTGTAAAAGAATACCTAAATCAGAGACAAATCATACTGAGACCCCCAACTCACAATCCTCTGGCCCCCTCAGTTTTTTTAATATCGCCATTTTGTATTCCTATCGGTCTTATATCAATTGGGAATCCGTGTGACATGCGAAAACATACAAAAAATATAAAAATAAATGCTGCCAACCTCGGCAACCGTGAGGAAATGTGAAAGAGTTCGGGAACCACATTTTAGCATAACTGAATGCTATTGGTTAGTAATAATACATTTTTTCAAGGTGAATAATTTAATTTGTGTGGTTAATAAAACTATTTCAAGGATATGTTTTACATACTAGAAATATATTAGGACAAATAATATATGGTTGTGTATTGCTCTCTTTTGGATTAATTAACTTCGATTTCGTGCATAATTTTTTCTAATAAAGAAAATTAGCTGAAACTGTTTTTATTTTCCCTACACTAATCTACATTCTTCATTTTTCGTAAATATTTAAAGGAAATTTGCAATTATTCCTAAAAAAATATTATTCACAAGTAACGAACATAATATAATAAATAAAATAATTTCTATGAACGTTGCAAGCCATTTTGTCCAAAGCGGAAGCGGCTCATATTTTTTGTGAGTGGGAGTGAGAGAAGTTGGTGGTCTCAGTATTGTCTCAGACCTAAATCCTTCCCTTCCAGAGTAATTCTACTTTGTGCTTGTGCCTGACGCGGGTCGTGTATGACACAGGGTTACCGTTTGCACTTTTCAGCGCGGAAAAAAAATATAAAAAATTTGTTGGAAGTGCTAAATATTTGGGTACAATCTTATATAGGAAGCTTAATTTTAAAATAAATGCCAATGAATGATTAAAACAAGCTGCAAACGCTTTTTACGCATGTAACCGAGTCTTCGGCAAAGGGACCAAACCCTAAAATAATTCTGTGGATGTATACGGCTATTTTGCGTCCAATACTGACGTACGGAAGCTTAGTCTGGTGGCAAGCCACAAACCAAGCATCGAATCTCAAAATAATGACCGGAATACAAGGACTAGCGTGTATATGTACAACCCGTGCAATAAGGACAACACCTACGGCTGGAATATAGTCAATCCTCAACCTGATACCGTTAGACCTTTACATGAAAGATTCTGCAGACAAAAGTGCCTTAGGATCACCCAATCCAAAAGCTGCAAACCCTACAAAATGGAACACGCACAGATTCTGAAAAAATATGTGGGAGATGCTGTCACTTCTGACTACTTGTCTCTCTATCTTGACTTCGATAAACCATTCTCTTGCTATTTTCCCAGCAGAGAAGAATGGAACACAGATAAACCCACAAAAAGAAAATCCATTCATCTACACAAATGGATCTTAGATGGACTGTGGAACAGGTGCTGGAATTTTCTCTGAAGAATTGAATATACAACACTCGATCAGATTACCTGAGTAGTGTCTTGTGTCTAGTGTCAGGCTGAGGTTCTGGCAATCGCCGAAGCTGCCCATATGGTGTAAATGTTAGAAATACCAAATGATGATATTACCATATTCCTTGACAGCCGGGCAGCTATAAAAGCAGTGTCTGCTATTGAAATAAATTCATTAATGAGATGGCTGACAAACTGGCAACAAATGGATCTGCTATGGATCAAGATCGTGCAAACCACCACTCTGTAATCTCAGGAGAGAGATTAAAAAGGGTATCACAATGGGTCCACATGGACCAAAGTGGGGTGCTGCAGGGCTTGCCGCATCCACCCATAAACCTAACCTAACTCATTTAAATATTTATATCAATCGGGTCTTAAATTTATAATATAAGGATTATATCACCGTTGAAAATTCTCTCTTAGATTCCCTATAATTGTAACTCTCTTCGGCCGTCGACTCTTTTTCGTGGTGTCGTCTGTACGGGCTACGGCGCTACGACCTACGGGCATGATGAATGAAAGAAATTATATCCCTAAATCATAAGGTCTGTTCCCTTACTTTTAAGTCTTACAAATTTGTACTAATTCGTACGAATTTTATTTAATGTCGTTCCTTAACTCGAGAAATTCGCAAAAGAGAGCGTCATCGAGAGAGCAAGCTATTACCCCTCCACTGAGAATCTTACGAATTTTTACTCAACAAATTTCTTGGTGTAGAATTGAAAAAGCTGTCGTCACCTTTCAATGAACAGCTGATTTGAAATTTGTTGTCCTATTTGACATATGAGTACATTTGTTTTGATTTCTTGCGTATTAAAATTAAATATTTTGTGCATTTCCTATTTTCTGTTTTGTTTTTTGCTTATAATACTTACTTACTTACTTAACGGGCTCCCGACCCGTGGAGAGTCTCTGCCTGAGACACTGCAGCCTTCCATCCTCTGCGATCCCGGGCACGCTGCTTCCAGTTATCCAGACCAAGCGCTCTGGCATCCGCGATGGCTTGGTCTTTGAAACGGAGGTTCGGTCTTCCTTGTCGTCTCGAACCTGGCGGCTGGGATTCGAAGATCCTCTTAGCTGGAGCATTATTGTCCATTCGCTCGATGTGGCCGAGCCAATGTAGTCGACGTATTTTGGCCTTTTGGACTACATCCACATCTTGGTACAGCTCATAGAGTTCGCGGTTGTATCTTCTCCTCCATTCGCCCTCCTCGCACACAGGACCAAAAATCCGCCGAAGAATTTTTCTTTCGAAGGAGCCCAGTATCAGCTCTCCCTTCCTGCTTATCGTCCAGCACTCGGCGCCATAAAGCAGAACTGGCAGGATAAGGGTTCTGTAAAGCATACATTTTGTCCTTCGAGTTAGGAGTTTTGAACCCAATTGCTTTGCCAAACCGAAGTAGCAGCGGTTTCCTAGGGTAATTCTTCGCCGGATCTCCACTAGGATGTCATTTGTGGAGTTCATGTTTACTCCGAGGTAGATAAACTCCTTAACTACCTCGAAATTGTTGCTATCAATAGTGACGTTCTGTCCTAGGCGGTGGACAGATGCTTGTTTGTTTGTTGATAGCATGTACTTAGTCTTGTCCTCATTTACTACAAGACCAACGAATTTCGCCTGTTCTTCAATCGCCGTAAAAGCTTCTATCACGGCACGCTGGGAGCGACCGATGATGTCAATATCGTCTGCATACCCCAGTAGCTGGACGGATTTGTTGAAGATAGTGCCTTCCGTGTTGACACCTGCCCTGCGCACTATCTGCTCTAGCACGAGATTGAAGAAGTCACATGATAATGCGTCTCCTTGCCGAAATCCGGTGCATGTTTCGAATAGCTCGGAGGAACTACTTCCAAATTGCACGTTGCAGCGTGTGTTCTCCAGCGTCACGCTACATAGCTGGATCAGTTTTGCCGGGATCCCGAATTCGGCCATCGCCACATAAAGCTCCTGACGATGAATGCTATCATATGCGGCTTTGAAGTCGATGAATAGGTGGTGAGTCTCGACTTGAAATTCATTGGTCTTTTCCAGGATTTGCCTCAGTGTGAAAATTTGGTCTATAGTCGATCTGCCGGGCCGGAAGCCACACTGGTACGTGCCGATTAGTGTGTTGCAGAACGGTTTGAGACGTTCACACAGTACGTTGGATAGGATCTTGTATGCGACATTAAGCAGGGATATGCCTCGATAGTTCTTGCAAGACATAGGATCGCCTTTTTTGTAGATGGGGCATATGGAGCTGATAGTCCAGTCATCGGGCATACTTTCCTCCACCCATACTTGGTTGATGATTTGGTGCATGCGCCCTACCAAAACATCACCACCGTATTTGAAGAGCTCCGCTGGTAAACCATCAGAGCCGGCGGCCTTGTTGTTCTTTAGCTTTTTTATTGCTAAGCCAACTTCTTCTATACTGGGCGGTGGAACTGGATCTTCATTGACTGGACGTGGGTTCTCTTCTTGCCCTATCACTCTCTCTACATGATGCCCATTTAGCAGCTGCTGGAAGTGCTGCTTAAAAACATCTACTATTCCCTGCGCTTCGGTGACTAGGTTTCCATCACTGTTTCGAAGAGACTGCGTTCCGGTCTTGAAGCCAGCAGCCAGTTGCTTGGCTTTCTTGTAGAACTTCCGGATGTTGCTTCGATCGCGGGACTCTTCGATCTCCTTGAGCTGGGAGACTGCGTAGGCCCTCTTCTTTCTACGCAGGGTTTTCTTCTCCTCCCTCCTCCTGGCTCGATACTCTTCCCTCGCTGCCCTTGTTTTGCGCTGCAGCGCCTTTATATGTGCATCTTCTGTCACCTTTTTCCTGCGTACGCATTCATCATCATACCACGGGCTCTTTCTCTGGGGTGGCTGGTACCCTAAGGTGGTTTCGGCTACCTCTTTGATGATGTCGCGATACTGGGACCACTGGGTGTTGGCATTTGTGGTAGGTGAATGCACTGCGGAGAGTTTCTCACTCAGGCGCTCTTTGTAGACTCTGGCTACTCCAGGTGTGCTAAGGCGTCCAACGTTGAATTTCTTCTTCTGGGCGGAACGCAGCTTCTTCTCGTTGGATAGTCGAGCTCTGAACTTAGCCGCAACAAGAAAATGGTCAGAGTCGACGTTTGCCCCTCGGAATGTGTGCACGTTGAGGATGTTGGATGCGTGCCTCGCGTCGATTAGCACATGGTCGATTTGGTTGGCGGTTCGACCGTCTGGAGAGCGCCAGGTTGCTGTGTGGATCCTTAGCCTTGGAAACCTAGTGCTACTTATCACCGTATTACGAGCTGCCGCGAAGTCAGTTAGTCGGTAACCGTTGTCTGTGGTCGTATCGTGGATTCTGTGTTTACCAACTAACCCGCCAAAGATGTTTTCCTTTCCGATTTTAGCATTGAAGTCCCCGAGCACAACTTTGACATCGTACTCCGGACAGGCTCCGTAGGCTCCATCCAGGAGGTCATAAAACTCCTCCTTGATAGGGTCTTCAGCCTCGTCGGTAGGGGCGTGTGCACATATTAGGCTTATGTTTTGGAAAGTAGCTTTGATGCGGATCACAGCTAGGCGATCACTTATCGGCTTAAAGTCAATGACTTTTGTCCTAAGCCGATTTCCCACGACGAATCCGCATCCTAATACATGCAATCTTTTATGGCAACTGTAATAAATATCGCAATTTTTCCTTTTCATCATACCTGATCCTATCCATCGTATCTCCTGGATCGCGGTAATATCTGCCTTGTACCGCGTTAGGACAGACTCAAGTTTTTGAGTAGCACCTGGGGTGTACAGCGTTCGCACGTTCCAGGTACATACTCTCAAATCGTTGTCCGTTGACGTTCCGGGTCTAGTTGCCGTTTGAGGGAAATTGTTATCCGAGGCTCCTCGTGTCTCTCTCAAAACTATTCTTTTTTTTACATGGTCGGGAAGTTACCCCGACGGCACAACCCCCAACCTGGAGGGCCAGGCCCTTGACCCTAGGACAGCAGGCCGGTTACTCCGGTGCCAGTAACCCACTTTGGGATGTGAGCGCTGCCGTTGGCCCATTAAGGGTTCATCCGCCACCAACTCTTCTCCAACACCCTGGCTCGGTATTGGAAATCCCTATAGACCTGGTATCCGAATATGTCAGAGCAGCTCTATAGGGATTACACTAAATAGTTCGGCCTGACTGGAACTGTAGACGCCACCGTTGGCTCCATCTAGGGAACTCCTCCGCTGCCGTCTGGTACCAGAGGAGGTGTCTTAGTGAGAAAACAACACTCCTCCCCCCTCTCTCGTCTGCTGCCACCAACGACCTTCCAAAGGGGTTGGTTACCCAATCTCCAGTCGAGGTACTAGGCACCCACCAGTCACCACGTGGAGGTGAGAGTAGGAGTTGATAGTGAGAGGCTAGGTGAGAACGCTTGTGTTCTCATGACATCGCATCACTACCCTTCAGCACCGGCTTTTTGCTTATAATAAGCTTCAAAAATCCTTTAAAAGAAATCTGTTGGGCAAATTAATTTGCAATTTAAATATTCCTTTTTTTAGAATAAAATCCTCGTTGTGAAATAAAACATTGGCCTTGTTTTTCACGAAAACAAATTATGAACTTTGAATTCTGCGATGACAAAAAATGTAATAGTTGCTAAGAAAGTTGTCGCACTAGCAAATGTGGAGGTCTAATTGTTTATT
This sequence comes from Cheilosia impressa, assembly GCA_948293265.1. Taxonomy (NCBI): domain Eukaryota; kingdom Metazoa; phylum Arthropoda; class Insecta; order Diptera; family Syrphidae; genus Cheilosia; species Cheilosia impressa. The sequence continues at coordinate 66,400,635 of OX411880.1, read as the reverse complement.
GGTACCGTTTCACTAATGATATACATTTTTACTAAAGCTGGCAACCAGCTAATCGTCGACATTAGTGTTTGATTATTAGTAAGGCCGACGACGAATAAATAAAATGTCACATGGATCTTTCACGTTGTTCCATATCAGGCATTTCGCTGGTTCGGATACGTCCATCCGTTGGTTCTCAGCTGACAGAATCCTTTGCTCTTAAAGACCAAGAGAATCACGCACGTGGCGGCTGTGTCACTCGGAGGAAATTTTTCCTATGGGGTCCCGGAGGATAAGGTAGTGTTGTGTAGAGTTAATGCGGATTCAACCGGTCGTCGCACATTTTAACGAGACATATGCCCATAATGCAATTGGGGCTTACACGGGAATTAAATTTAGATTACCGGAACACTTTTTTGACAAAGTCAGTTAAAATTTATGTTTGACACGTGAGTGTGCCTTTATTACACGAACTTTTAATTTTAGGAATTTTCCTTTTTGCACGCGGTTAATTAAATTAAACAATAAAAAATAACTTTTATTCCGCGCCAGTACCATGACTGGGTAATTAACGTGGTGGATGCTCACGGGAGCAATTTGCCCGACAGTGGTTTTGCCACCAGGCGCGACTTCATAATGTCACGCCACGCATGTAGAACTCTCTTCCGCTATCCATTTTAGCTCGTAAACATTAATCCCGCTACGCAAAATAACTCGGAAATATGCATTCAACCCCATGCATTATTGCTCGAAAACAACTTTTGACTGTGTCACCCAAAGTACTATTCCCCATGCACAACTCCTATGCAAAATTCCCATAACAAAATCAGTCTCACTTTAAAGCTCCACATCCCATACACCAAATGTTTCTCATCCACAGCAAGCACTACGCCACGTCATCTGCAAACCAGCAATGCACAGTGCATTGTAAAAGAATACCTAAATCAGAGACAAATCATACTGAGACCCCCAACTCACAATCCTCTGGCCCCCTCAGTTATTTTAATATCGCCATTTTGTATTCCTATCGGTCTTATGTCAATTGGGAATCCGTGTGACATGCGAAAACATACAAAAAATATAAAAATAAATGCTGCCAACCTCGGCAACCGTGAGGAAATGTGAAAGAGTTCGGGAACCACATTTTAGCATAACTGAATGCTATTGGTTAGTAATAATACATTTTTTCAAGGTGAATAATTTAATTTGTATGGTTAATAAAACTATTTCAAGGATATGTTTTACATACTAGAAATATATTAGGACAAATAATATATGGTTGTGTATTGCTCTCTTTTGGATTAATTAACTTCGATTTCGTGCATAATTTTTTCTAATAAAGAAAATTAGCTGAAACTGTTTTTATTTTCCCTAATTTTTCGTAAATATTTAAAGGAAATTTGCAATTATTCCTAAAAAAAATATTATTCACAAGTAACGAACATAATATAATAAATAAAATAATTTCTATGAACGTTGCAAGCCATTTTGTCCAAAGCGGAAGCGGGTCATATTTTTTGTGAGTGGGAGTGAGAGAAGTTGGTGGTCTCAGTATTGTCTCAGACCTAAATCCTTCCCTTCCAGATTAATTCTACTTTGTGCTTGTGCCTGACGCGGGTCGTGTATGACACAGGGTTGCCGTTTGCACTTTTCAGCGCGGAAAAAAAATATAAAAAATTTGTTAGAAGTGCTAAATATTTGGGTACAATCTTATATAGGAAGCTTAATTTTAAAATAAATGCCAATGAATGATTAAAACAAGCTGCAAACGCTTTTTACGCATGTAACCGAGTCTTCGGCAAAGGGACCAAACCCTAAAATAATTCTGTGGATGTATACGGCTATTTTGCGTCCAATACTGACGTACGGAAGCTTAGTCTGGTGGCAAGCCACAAACCAAGCATCGAATCTCAAAATAATGACCGGAATACAAGGACTAGCGTGTATATGTACAACCCGTGCAATAAGGACAACACCTACGGCTGGAATATAGTCAATCCTCAACCTGATACCGTTAGACCTTTACATGAAAGATTCTGCAGACAAAAGTGCCTTAGGATCACCCAATCCAAAAGCTGCAAACCCTACAAAATGGAACACGCACAGATTCTGAAAAAATATGTGGGAGATGCTGTCACTTCTGACTACTTGTCTCTCTATCTTGACTTCGATAAACCATTCTCTTGCTATTTTCCCAGCAGAGAAGAATGGAACACAGATAAACCCACAAAAAGAAAATCCATTCATCTACACAAATGGATCTTAGATGGACTGTGGAACAGGTGCTGGAATTTTCTCTGAAGAATTGAATATACAACACTCGATCAGATTACCTGACCATAGTAGTGTCTTGTGTCTAGTGTCAGGCTGAGGTTCTGGCAATCGCCGAAGCTGCCCATATGGTGTAAATGTTAGAAATACCAAATGATGATATTACCATATTCCTTGACAGCCGGGCAGCTATAAAAGCAGTGTCTGCTATTGAAATAAATTCATTAATGAGATGGCTGACAAACTGGCAACAAATGGATCTGCTATGGATCAAGATCGTGCAAACCACCACTCTGTAATCTCAGGAGAGAGATTAAAAAGATATCACAATGGGTCCACATGGACCAAAGTGGGGTGCTGCAGGGCTTGCCGCATCCACCCATAAACCTAACCTAACTCATTTAAATATTTATATCAATCGGGTCTTAAATTTATAATATAAGGATTATATCACCGTTGAAAATTCTCTCTTAGATTCCCTATAATTGTAACTCTCTTCGGCCGTCGACTCTTTTTCGTGGTGTCGTCTGTACGGGCTACGGCGCTACGACCTACGGGCATGATGAATGAAAGAAATTATATCCCTAAATCATAAGGTCTGTTCCCTTACTTTTAAGTCTTACAAATTTGTACTAATTCGTACGAATTTTATTTAATGTCGTTCCTTAACTCGAGAAATTCGCAAAAGAGAGCGTCATCGAGAGAGCAAGCTATTACCCCTCCACTGAGAATCTTACGAATTTTTACTCAACAAATTTCTTGGTGTAGAATTGAAAAAGCTGTCGTCACCTTTCAATGAACAGCTGATTTGAAATTTGTTGTCCTATTTGACATATGAGTACATTTGTTTTGATTTCTTGCGTATTAAAATGGTATCAACAGGAGGCTGTAAGGAGTAAGAAAGGACAAGGATAACAATTTATCTCCACGTAATTTTTAATCCCGTGTCGCTTTTGCCTCTTCTTGAATGCTTGTAGTTCAATCAGTACAAACTCTTCCAGATAAGTACATGAAGAAGAAGTTCGAATAATTTCGAATCACTTTCATCGCTAGGGAGATGAATCAACTAATTTTGTCAGTAAATTAGCAAATTCTTCGAGCTTATACGAAATTTTAACGACTTTTCGTAGCACTTTTTTGAATTTTTGAATTATGTATCTGTCATTATTCGTAGTTTACTACAAAAGCGTTCCCTAACTTTTTCGTAAGTGTCCCTCTCCGTGAGAGAATTCATCCCCACCACTGCCATTTTGACAGTCTTTTCCATTTTACTACAAAAATAAAGGAACAGACCTATAGTTTGTACACAACTGCGTAGTTGAAATTTGACGTAGTAAAATTCAACTTTTTCAATTGTTATTATTTTAAAAAAGTAAAAATGCAAAAAGTACCCAGAAAACCTCTTATTTTTGACACTTCATTTGTTAAGATTTGTTGAGAGTGTTTACCGCAAGAGGAAACTAGAGAAATTATAATAAAGTGGATGGATGGACTATTTTACATACAAAAACTGCAATCTATGGCTTAAAACGTAAATTTACAAATGCATGCAATATGAAGTTTTCTTAAGCTCTCTCGCAACAACCTGATTTCCCCCCGCAAAATTTTGGAAATAAAATTTTCTCTTAAATAACTTTAATATGGCAAACACACTTTTCCACATTACAGGGAAAACAGTTTGTAAGCAAATTCTCAAGTTGTCTGCCTAATTTAGGAAAAATATGCATTTTTCAATAAGCTAATACCTTTGTATCGTATGCTACATATACGAGTTTATTATAATATAATAATATGAATGTGAATATATAATTATTTGTATACCAATACAATTATGATAATTTTTGCATCCGCCTTTTTTGGTGTTATTTTCCTATTTTTTCGTTCTCGTTTTCTTTTTTCTTGATATTTCTTACAGACCGATAGCAAATGCGATGGCACATGAGGCAGCAATAGAAACCAACCAGCTTTTGGCTACATATGTGGAAAGCGTCGAGTTCTCTATCAGTGACAGCGAGGGACTGAAAGAATGTCTCTAGCGGCTTGATAATGCATGGTCTTTATTTCAGACCATATATGCCGAGGTGCTCGATACGATTGCCAGCAAAGAGGAAGTAAAAATGGAGGAGACTATGGTGAAGACAGAGTCCCTCTACTATGATACCAAGGCAACGTTTCGATGTCGTTTGGAAATGTTGCATTAGGTGAGTTTGACGGGTCCCTTACCAAATGGCAAGGTTACCGGGACCGCTTCGTGGCACCCATCCACGATAACGACAGTGTGTTGCCAGCTTTCAAATTTTCCTTTGTGAGAAAATCATTGGTCGGCGAAGCAAGTACCAAGGGACAGTGGTATCTAACGGACGAGAACTACCAAGAGGCTTGGGAGTGTCTTAACTAACTGAAATACTCCACCTGTCGTGAACTATTGCGCCAGTTAATACATTTGTCAGATCTGCAAGGAAATCCAAGGTCGGATGACTTACAACAGATGTCCAATATCACCGACGAGACATCATGCCAGCTACGGGCCCAGGGACTACCCACTGAGCATTGGAATATGTTCGTGGTGCACATGTTGCACGAGTGGCTGGACAGTGAAACTGGAAAGCAGTTGGTGCTCCAGCGCCAGTCCGAGACACCGAAAGCCAAGCAGATGCTTGAATTCCTGGACAAGCAAGCAGCCATCTACAGGACAGTCAGAGGTTCCGTTCGATGGAATCCTTGAGTAGCTCACAACCGAATCGTGCTGACGAAAGCTTCAACCGATTCGAGAGCGAAAGAGCATTGCCAGTCAGCCAGCAAAGAAGCTAGTTAGAGTGCCGAATCCGCCAACAAAGCCAGTTCAGAAGGCCAGCGTCAACACTGCACCGCATCGTCGCAAGTGCGAAGTGTGCGAGCAGTTTAAAGAATTAAACTTACGAGCCAGGAGATTTAAAGAGGTCTCTGCGAGAATTGTCTGAAGAAGGGGCATAATACGGGCCAGTATTACCAGGGTGCATGTCCTGGGGGATAACTACATAATAGCGTTTTATGCCCTTCTCGGGACATAAATAAGCCAGCCGTCGTCATGAGGGTCGAGACTACAGCCAGCAAGCGCAAGTGTCATTACGATTGAATAGAAGAGAAAGCGATCAAGTGCCGAAAGACAGCCAGCATAGATGGTGCCTCTATTACAAAAGAGGAAATAGCTAATTTCAAAAAAGAATATTTTAATAATAAAGGTAACCAAAACTTGTTTGTCACTTAATTAGATTCTTTCGATTGCATAAAAGGTTTTACAGCGAGTGCGACAACGGCGCTAGTGCTAACAGTGACAGTTATAGTTCACTACAATGGTATTTTCTCTGGGCCAGTGTGTGCTCTTCTCGATTCGAGATTATAACCAAATCCTATGTTGAATGTTGTTATGCTAGAGCTTCACATTGAAGTATCGACTGCAGCAAGGAGAGTTATCGAAATCGATTGGTATCCCATTCGATCACGAAAGCAAGCGATAGTCTGAATAGTGTCCTGATTTGCGTCCAATGCATATATAGAGGATGAATTTTGGATTCTGCCAAAAGATTTCGAAAGTGAATCTACAGCCGATAGTAGGAGTATCCGATGTTCCGTTTGCAAATCCAGCTTACTAAAGAGAGCCTTATTTGATATCTTGTTGGGGGTCAAATTCTTTGCAAGGATGTTGGCCAGCTCGATTCTTCAAAACATAGGTGGTGTCATGTCGATAGAGACTGACTTTGGGATAGTGATTTTTGGTTCTCACCCATTGAATATAGACGCCGATACAGGAGAGGTTTAATCAATTGCAAAATGCATTGAGATGGACAGTATGGTGCGAAGACTCAGGGCAATGGATCAGGTCGGTTCTAATCCAGCCAGTACGAAAGAGGAGCAAGAAGTCGAAGACAACTTCGTCCGAACAGCCGAGCGAGGTGAGCAAGGTCGTTTTATAGTCACAATTCCAATGAAACCCGACACGAAAGAGATAGGGAGTTTAAGGAAGATATCATTTCGAAGATTTATGTATTTGGAAAGGAAGTTAGGTAGGGAGCCAGCATTGAGAGAGAGGTATGTTGACTTCATGCGAGGGTATGAGGGTCTTGGGCATATAACGAAAGTGATTGCCCAGCAAAGAGCAAGCGAGCTAGTATATTATGCTCCGCATCATTGCGCTACAAAGAAGTTCCGGGTTGTTTTCGATTTCAGTTGTCGGACTGATAAAGGGATATCACTCAATGAAGTCCAACAGCTGGTGGAAAGTTACAGCGAGATTTAGTAGAGATAGTGATGCATTTTCGAAGGCATCGGATAGCATTTAGTGCTGACATCAAAATGATGTTCAGACAAGTGCGAGTGGCAAGGCATCAATGGGACTTGCAAAGAATATTCTGGCGCGAGTCACTAAGAGAGAAGTTGCAAGAGTATTGGCTGACTGTCGTTACATATGGTATGACATCATCGGCGTATAATGTCGTGCGAGCGGTCGTAGAGTGTGCAAGGGATGCAAGTGAATCATATCCAAATGCAGCGAAAGTAATCGAAGGTGACCTATACATGGATGATTTTGTATCAGGTAGTTATAGTGAATAGCAAGTTTTTTATAAACGAAAGAAGTCGGTAATGTTTTTAGAACAGCAGGTTTTGAACTAAAAAAGTGGAAGTCGTATAGCAAATGGCTAGCGAGCAAGTTTAGTTTGGACAGTGCAAAAACTATGGTTTTTGATAGTACAGAGCAAGCGACAGATTTAGGTGTACAGTGGCTAGTTGATGCCGATCACTTTCGCAGTGAATACACAAGAGATAGCCAAAGATATTACAAAGCGAAAGATATTGAGTTGTGTAGCTCAATTATACAATTGGATATATTGGGCCAGTGACAGTATTGGGAAAGATTTAAATTCAAAATATATGGCGATTGGGTCTTGAATGGGACAGTATTATATGTGTAAAGCAAGCGAATGGACAGATAATGAGCAAGTTGGTTGCAGCGAAACCAAGAAACAGTGACGATACCACGTTTGGAAGTTCCAGCGGCTGAGTTGTTGAGCCGTCTGCTTGCTGATCGTACATGTCGGTACGAAAGACAATGCAGCAGACTTATTGAGTCGAGGACTAATGCCAGCAGAGTTGATAAATAGCGAGTTATGGTTGCACGGGCCTGCATGGCTGACATCAGCGGAAAGTAAATGGCCAGTGAATCCAATTGTTAATATAGTGCCATCAGCTGCATCAGAGGAGATGCATGTATGTATAGTAACGAATTTTATGGAAAGTCTTAGCACATGAATGCCGAGCCAGCAAGTGATAGTTCCGATTGCAGAGTATGCCGGCAGCATACTCTAAGAGCGAAGCGACGAAAGAGAAGACCGTGTAGGACTGAATCTTTATCCGTTGCACTGCCAGCATGCGAAAGGGTACCTGCTGTTGGAAAGATGTTTCTGCCCTTCCAAATAATGGACTACTTGAAGCCAGCAAAATCGAGTCTCTTAGACCCGTGTTCGATAGTAATGGTATCCTCTGTGTTGGTGGGCATCTTCACAGAGTAAGTGGAAAGTACAAAATGCGCCACCCAGCAATAATACCCAATGGGTTGCGGTTGGCATGGCTAATAATTGATAAGAAGCTACGAAATGAGGTGTGACTTGTATGACTAATGTCAGAGCTGCCAGCTGATAGGGTGCAAGTGGAAAAACCGTTCCTGTACATACCAGTGTTGATTATGCAGGGCCATTCAATCTTAAGGTATTGGACTGAATGGTGCCAGCAGCTACTCACCAAGGTGGCATATAAAGGGTGATTTTTTAGCTGGTTTGGTTTTGGCAACATTGGTTTTGACAGCTGACGTGTGTTTAGTACCTTGTGTCACTGTCAAACAGCTTCAGTTTGGTTTGCAATTTAACCATGGATCGTCTTACAAATGAACAACGCTTGCAAATTATTGAATTTTACTATCAAAATTCGTGCTCGGTTCGAAATGTTCATCGCGCGCTGCTTCCATTTTATGATCGGCATTCTCGACCTTCTGAGCAGTCTATTCGGAAGATTGTGACCAAATTTCGCACCAAATTTACTTTGTTGGACATTAAACCACCAACACGTTTACGTACTGTGCGTAGTGAAGAAAATATTGCGGCCGTATCAGCTAGTGTGACAGAAGACCGCGAAATGTCGATTCGGCGCCGTTCCCAGCAGTTAGGCGATGATAACAAACTTTTTTTTGCCCGAAATGGAAGTTCTTGACTTGCATGATATGTGGTTTCAACAAGACGGTGCCAGATGCCACACAGCACGCGAAACAATGGCGCAATTGCGAGGCGAGTTTGGTGAACAGTTAATTTCACGTTTCGGGCCGGTCAATTGGCCGCCTAGATTGTGCGATTTGACACCATTAGATTATTTTTTGTGGGTTTATGCCAAGGCTAATGTGTATAGGGACAAGCCCGCTTCGATTGACGCACTGGAAGCCAACATCCATGCATTCATTCGTGAGATACCGGCCGATATGTGTGAAAGAGTATGCCAAAATTGGACTCAGCGGATGGGCTACCTGAGACGCAGCCGCGTTCAACATTTGCATGAAATTATCTTTAAACATTAAATTGCAAGGTTCAAACTATCGATTCAAATAAATATTTCATTCATTTTTTCGAATTTTTTGTGTTTTTTTTTTAAAAAAAAGTTCTAAGCCTCTTAAAAAATCACCCTTTATAAAGCAGCAGTCAAATCGATTAAATATCATTGGAAAAGGATAGTTGGACAGCGTGTGCTAGAATGCGAACAGTTTTTAACACTACTTATCGAAAATTGGGCACATTAAATTCGCGCCCACTTTATCTATTGAGCGATGATCCAGCAGATATGCAAGTTTTTGTGCCAGCTCATTTTCTAGTTGAGGAACAAATAGTGATACCAATACCAATTACGATAGTGAAACGGCGCAGGGTCATAAGTCCACAGGCCAAAAGTCCACTATGGACTTTCGACCCACCCCATTTATCCATCTAGGTGAGCCAAAAGTCCACACAAAATTCTTGTGGACTTTTGACTCACTGACTGTGGTCGTATGGCTCACTATGGTGGGTCATAGTCCACAATTCTCATAATTTAAAGTACAACAAAATTAATTTTCTTTGATTCTCTCTTAGACTATAATGTGTCTCTTGAACAATACTTCAGGAGCGGATTGACACAAAATGTAAACAAATTACACAAGCATACAAGGAGTTGAGAAATTTGTTGTTACTACTTCTCAGGCAGATCTTATTTTCAGTTAGGTGTTGATGTTTGTTTAATTTTTTAATCTCAGAGTATATCGGTATGCCTTCACTTGCTGATAAGAGTATATCAAAGGAAGTTGTTGAAGCGCGTTTTTGTTTACCCGAAGAAAAGATATAGTAGGTAAAAAATATAATAATAAATTCACTTTATAAATTTGTTCAGTATTTTATTTAAACGCAAAAAGTTTTTCATAAAGAATTTATATTAAAAAGTTTGTGAATTGTTCCAAATATTTATAAAGTTATTTTGAAAAATTCGCGCGAATTAAATTAAAAATTATAAATTGTTTCTGAAAAACTTTTCGTGTTTAAATAAAATACTGTAATTATAAAATTATTTTGAACAATGAACACGAACTAACTTTAAGAATAAGTAAGTAATATTCGGTATACATACATGCTCTGAATGTGCTACACAGACAACTAATAATTGCTTCCATTCACCTAATGGAAGAACATTAAAGGTGCCGTCAACAAGAATTAATTAGTTGCATCCTTTTAAACATATCCGATTGGTCAGGATGTGGATGAAGGGCATCACATATTTTGGATATTTTTTTGAACTCTGTGTCGTTAATCAAGGTAGCCATGCAGGATTTTATGTAACACGTGTATCTTGTTTTGATTTATTTTTTAGTCATATGGATAATTGTGGACTTACAGCCTACTTTCATTTTAAAATTGTGAACATATGGCCCAAATTAATGTGATCTTTGGCTCACCTAGGTGGGTCAAAAGTCCATTGTGGACTTTTGGCCTGTGGACTTATGACCCTGCGCCAGTGAAAACAGTCAAATACAAAAGGCGTAAAGAAGTGGAGAAAAGAAAACGAAAGTTTGCAAGTTTGACAGTTAGTAGGTATTGATTAACAGTGAACATTTTCCGCCAGCAGCCAGTACAGTGGTCGATAGGAAGAGTGTGCCAGCTAATCAGCAGTAAGGATAGTTTAGTCAGGTCAGTGAAATTTAAACAGAAAGTGGACAGCTAGCCAACCAGTACAGAAAATTTGTATTCTATCAGTTGACACATTAGATGATGAGAACCAGAAGTAAGCAAGACGACAACAGAGTATACCTGAGGGAAACGTTCGTTTTCGGCGGCACTTAATCGTATGCTACACATACGAGGTTATTATAATAATATGAATGTGAATATATATTTGTATACCAATACATCTTTATTCTACGGTCGTGCTACTGCGCGTACGACTGTACCTTTTTCTTAGTAGTTAGTCATTGCAAGTCAGAGCTAGTCTCTTTTTCCCAATAAAAAATTTTGAGTTTTATTTTTCTCCGTTTCAGGTTTAAACAACCTTAACCAATTTTGTAGGTAAAGTGAAACAATAAATTGCAAGATTAACCACGAATGTGAAAAAAAGAAGCAGCTTTCGATTTTGTTTCCAATTTCATTCCACTTACTCGAGCTGATATTATTTTTAAAAATTGGCAGATGATTGGAGCTACTGAGCTCATCTATTCTCTATTTCAACTGTTATGCGATTCTCGCAATCAAAAGTGTGTTATAGCAAAGCAACGATCCATTCTTTTTCTTTTTTTTTCTCAGTACCGCTTGCATTTTTCTCTTTTTTTCGATTTCTTTCTTGTTATACTTTTCCATCATCAGATGAGCCATTTACCTGTCTTTCTCTTTTTCTTACTGATATACAGAGGCAACAATGCAAACTAATGCTTTTTCAGGCTTTGAGGCATAATTTCAAAAATGCATTTTTGCATGCTTTCAATTTTCTTTTGATGCAACATATTGGCTTTTTATTTTTTTAAACATTCATAAAAAAATCTGTTTCCGCCTTCAAATTTGCAGTCTATTTTTCGAACACTTTATCTGTTATTCTTTAAAAATAATTGTTTTAGAATGGTTCGCAAATTTATAATGATGTTTGATTCAATGCTTATCAAGGGTTAACGCATCTACCGATTTTTACCAAACTCTCACACATCTTTGGTATTGGTCTATATATCATTTTTGTGAAGTTTGTTTGAAATCGGAAAACATATGCGTGTGTTGTGCGTGAGTGAAAAAAACATATGAATTTCAGTACATTTTGTTGTTTTTCAACATTATTTATACAAAAATCAATTGCTGAGGGTTAGTCGGGTAAAATCTAAAGAACGGCTCAATTGATTTGAATATTTTTTTTTATTTTGTTTATCTTGAATCAGGGATGGTTTAGGAGAAATGAAAATTCGGAAAATTCTCAACAGGTGACGAGTACAGCACATATCGTTTTTTCATCTATCGACTTCTATAGGTATATATATGTATATCAAAATAAGTCGCATTGTGTTTGCACTGATGTTCTCTTAGTGCGTGAAACGATTTTGTTTTTGGAAATTTCAAAATAAAGGTGACGTCAAAACCAAGGTTTGTGTGTGAATACGGTCTTTGTATTCGTATTGGTTGTACGGGTTATAAGCATTTTAGTGAACATACCTGTGTCGACCTCCGAAACCCCTCAACCGATTTAAATGAAATTTGGTCGATGTGTATGGTTGGTTGCAGCTTAAAGGATAGGATAGTTTTGGTGGCCACACGACAGGTGGCGCTGTTGTCAATCTCCGAAACCACTCAATTGATTTCAATGGAATGTGGATGGGCATACTTGGTTCCAGATAGGAGGATTGAATAGTCTGAGTCCCAATAGGTGGCGCTGCTGTCGATCTCCAAAACTATTCAACCAATTTCAATGAAATGTTGTGGATGTGTGTGGTTGGTTGCATCTTAAGGGATAGGATAGTTTTTGGCCCGATTGGTGGCGCTGTATCGCAAGCATTAAAGAATATGTGATGTGGTATGTGGCCTATGTGTGCGAAGGCCGTAGGGCGCATATCGCTTGGTAGAAAGAAGGGGAGTTATATTCAATAAAAGCATTTTTACAAGTTGACCACTCGCCCAAGTAGTCCAGCATACTTACCACTCAGCCACCGTGTACACAAGTCGCAACTACTGATATTTAATGTTCTATAACACCTTTATCGAATGTGAAGTTGGAAAAAAATTATCCGAACGGTGATTCTTAAATCCCGGGCAGACTTCGAGCGACCGCCAATACATCACCGCACGATTTTCTAAACAAAACCTCAAAACGATCATGGACTTTATCGTTAAGCATAGTGTTTTTGGACAATCGCGTTTCTGGATTACTCGGTCGAAAAGCAGAAGCGAGGATTGCCTACTGCCCACATTCTGCTCTGGTTGATTTGGTTGATTGAGAAAATCTGACCGGAACAACTCCATTCAATCATTAGCGCAAAAAAAGCGATCAAGAAGCCCGAAAATCTATGAAGTTTCTATACATTCAACTCAATTCAATTGCAAGGGAGTTTCAGTCGTTCAATAGAAAGGTTAAACTATCAAAAGGGATGTTAACAATATTAGGCGGTACGAAGTTCGCCGGGTCAGCTAGTATACTTCATACAAACCAACCAAACCAGATGAAACCAGCAACAGCAGCGACGACGAATTCCCGAAATGATTGCGTTTCCTACGATGTGTGTTTGGTTTGTGTAAATGAACCTTGATGTAAATGTGTATAAAATGAATTGTGTGTAATTTGGTTAAATTGTGTACTTTAATGTGTATTTGTTAGAGTGTTTCAACTGTATATTATAAATGTGTGTTTGTTACAATGTTAAATGTTGTTTAATGCGATGCGAAAACTAAACCGGACTGGTCTGTGGCTCGATCACGAATTCCATGAAGCGGCAATGCATGGTTACAAGAGAGTCAGCAAAAACTTTACGTTATAGTCGATATGCAAGTAAATAGATCAAAACTAAGTAATAACTGTGTTTCTGTGTTATATAATAGATTACAAATAGAATTGGAATGTGGATGTTAATAATGTAGGGTGAATTTGTCGATGTTTGATGTTTTGCTGTACATTTTCAGACATCCAGGCCACCCTAAAAGACTGCGGTCTTTTAGCAATAGGCAAAGGGACAATTTATACTACAGGTCGAACATAGTCTCCAAATTTCGTTGTGATAGTTACAACTCTGCATCTGTTGTCACTTCCAAGATGAGTTTTGAGAATACGACCAATGATTCACTTTGATGGAGGCAAATTGGGCTCTTTTAGTAGGACGACATCATTAACTTCTATGTTGGGCTTCGGTTTTTGCCATTTAGCGTTGCTGTAAAGACGTGAGAAACTCATTATACCAGCGTTTCCAAAAACCTTGTTGCATTGCCTGTAAAAGAGACCAATTAGTAGTAATTGAAACATTTGAGAGATCATCAAGTTGGGGAACAGCTGTGTATGCTTCTCCTATTAAAATATGAGCGGGCGTGAGGGCTACAGGTTCAATGTCAGATGTTTGCCATAAGGGTCTCGAGTTCAGCAGCGCCTCTATTTTTGAAAGCAAGGTATAAATTTCTTCGTAGGTAAGTTTACCGTATTCCATTACTCTTTTAAGAAGCAATTTTACCGATCTTATGCCAGACTCCCACAAACACCCAAAATGAGACGAAGAGGGCGAAATAAATTTCCAATTGATGTTATCCTTTGATAAGTGGTCGAAGATAATACTATGATGTTTTTGATTGCAAAGATGTTGATATAACTCGTTCAATAGTCGCTTGGCGCCGTGAAAATTCGTTCCATTATCGCTCCAAATCTCAACAGGTTTTCCCCGACGGGCTGCAAAGCGATCTAAGGCCAAAAGAAGATTGCATTTTCAAGCCTGGGTTGCAACGACGGGTAAGTCGAATGAGGTAGTACAGCTTCATCTTGTGATGGAAAATCATTTTGTAGTGCTGGTGGATTGGTAGGATGCACCAACGCATGATGACGAGAGTTGCATTGACGACAACGAAATTGTGATCTGCATCTATTTGATGCATGACCATGTCACAATCCATTGAAACAGAGGGATTTTGTTTTTACAAATTCACGACGCACTGCAGTGGATAGCGATTAAATTGTTCGCAGTGCGAAAGTGTGTGATCAACTGGAGTACACGACTCAAGACAGGTACAGGGTTTTTGCAAAAAATCTAAAAGTTCGTTAACTTCACAGTCAGCTCTGGAGCCGACTTCTTTTGCCCAAGGTTGTTTTGTCTCGTGGTCTAATTTTTGTATTAATAAATAAATAAGCCACGGATTGCGATCATTCGACTCTAGTGCATTAAGCCCGCGTATTGCTTCATCTGCTCTATCAGAGATTTTTCGGAGAATGTGGATATTTGGCGTTGTGCACGAGGGAAGCGATAGGAATGACTGAACAATTAGAAATTTTTGATCGTATCGTTTTTCTAACCGTTCCCAGGCCTGAATATAATTTGGTTCAGAACACGATATATGTTTGATCAAGTTTGCAGCATCGCCTCGCAGGAACGATTTAAGATAGTGCATTATTGAGTGCACGTGATAGTTGTGTTGGTATCTACAGTTGCGATGAAAAGGTCACGGAAGGCTGGCCAATCTTTGTAGTCTCCGATAAAATTCGGAACCGTTAATTTAGGGAAAATGGACGGTTTTTGGTGGATCAACATAGGGAGCATCCTTGTGTGATGAAACACTTTGTGTATCTTCACGATTTTCACATTTCTGTTCGGCCTTTAGCCTATTTATCGCATCAGTAAAAAGCGAATGAGCATGAAGGTATTTTTCTTCATACTCCGGAAATTCAGCTTCACGATTAACGTATTTTGGGTTTTCGATAAAATCCAAGAGTTCATTTTGCAGAGCAACGAATTCCTCGAATGTTTCTTCAAGTCTTTTAAAACGGACTTCAATGGTAGATAGGGATGTATTTTTATCAATCGTACTAGCAAAAGTTTCCAACAAGGTAATACAGCCCTTAACACGACCTCGTTTAGCCACGACTTTATTCATCCTTATTGATGGAAGTATACACGAATTTGAAATAATTTAATTGAAGATTAAATTGAACTTGATGAAAATGTTTATGAGCGCGAACAAAAAAACGTATGTAAATTTTAATGCCGAACAGCAGATCAAACCGTTTTTTGTCCAGTTGTTTAAATAATGTGTATATCGCGTGACGACGCACCGGTTTTCACGACACTGTTATGCTAATGTAACACGCGTCAGTACATAAGTTAAAAAAAAGAAAAAACCTTAGGATGTGGAACAAGCCTTATGTTAATTTATTGATGTATATAGTATATAGTAATATAAATGCCGTTTTAAACACTTTCAGCCTTATTTATTAGAATTTGCTAAACACGCTTATACACCCGTATAGTTATGCAGTGTGTAAGAATTTATACAGCCCTTATACACCCTTCCAAAAATTCTTATTTGTAAAACATTTTTCCATGCATACTAGTTATACAGGGCTTGTGTCGAAAAAAGTACTGAAAAAGAGAAATCTATTACATTTAGCTGTCCGAAATGATAAAAATAATCTAAGAAGCTTGTGGGAAATGCAAATTCAAATACAAATAAAAAAAAAAAAAACGGAAAAGTAAAAAGAAAAAGATGGGATATTTGGGACTCCATGAGCCGGTAGTCTTATCAAATTAAATCAAATATATAGCGATTAAAAATATCTCATGTCTGCCCATATTTCTAAGCCAACTTATAGAGGATACTTGCAGAATCTAAATTGAAAATAAAAACGCCGATACATCGAATTTATTTTTGATTTTATTTAATATAAAATGTGACAAATTATTTAAGTGAAAATGACATTTCGACTATTCCACCTCTATACAGGCTCTAAACAACGTCCAAGTGCGTTTAGCTTATACAAACTCTGTACAACGTTGAAAAATTTTTATAAATAAGGTTTTTGCGTGTAGAGGCATTATAGAGCGTGCATAACTTTATACACTCTTTATAATACGTTTATAAATAAGGCTGTTTAATTTCATAAATTCGGTTCTCGAAGGACCAGAATGATTATGAATGGATTGCAAACTAAAACTTCAATGTTTATCAAAGGTTTTTATACATTCATAGAAACCAAACCAGATGAATACATATGCTCATAAGCACCTTGACCAGCAGCAGCAGCGACGATGTGTGTTTGGTTTATTAAAGTGTGATATGTGTAAATGAACCTTAATGTAAATTCAAAAAAAAGGAATATTTAAATTGCAAATTAATTTGCCCAACAGATTTCTTTTAAAGGATTTTTGAAGCTTATTATAAGCAAAAAAACAAAACAGAAAATAGGAAATGCACAAAATATCCGCTGATCTGTCAAATATCGTATGCAAATCAGTAATGCCCTATTGTTCGATCGGACACAATTTTCGGTACTTTTTATAGTACGCTTTCCTTTGTTTTCTAATACTTCACGATTGATTTATGAGTGAATTTGTGTCGTAATAAGGTCTCTTTCAAATTATACAATAAACGGAACACAGTTTATAAGAATGCTTTGATTTATTCGTTGGCTGATAATGCAAATCAAAACTTATTGGTAGTCTAAAGATCACATTTAGATCGTTAGCAAGTGAATATTTTTATTCATTTCCGCTTACAAAACAGTACTTGCAAAAGTATATAGAGGTGTGAAAATAAATACAATTTGATCTTTTAAAAACTGCATAGCTTTATTACTTAATTCGGGAAAAAAATATAAAGCCTTGGACATTCTTCTACATATACATAAACTGTCATGTTTTCTCCTAGATGAATTCGCACCAAGTAATACAGAACTTTGTATATCTTAAATTCGCACTTACTACCTGATATTCCTCTAGCAGTTCCCAAATTTATTATTTTGCATGGATTTTGCTGAATGCTGACAATTCTTCTATCCATATTTTCCGCGAAGTCAACCTTTTCACAACAACCATTTCCACACCAATATTTGAGATCTTCATCCAAAATCTACCTGCCGCCTAAGGTACTGAGAATTGTAAAAAAAAGTATTTAGGTATGAGCTGTCCAATATTAAATGAACAGATATTTTATTCTCTTAGCGACTACTCTCAAGAAATTCTTGAAAAAATCCCAAACTTATATCAAATTTATTTTTTACTTAGCATGCATTCGTTACAAACTAAAATGAAAATCAATCATAAAGCAAGCGCTAGCGGTCAAACAAGATAAGGCAGAGAAAAGCACTAACCATTTCTTTTAATCAAAATATTCGAAGTACATATTTTAACCCAAATATTAATAAACACTGCGTAAAAGTTATCAACTCGTTATTCAGCAGTTACGTAAAATTGTTGTATGCTAAAAATATTGTAATACGGAGGTAAGTGTTTAGAAATAAAACAAAAATGCATTATTTTTCAATTTTGTCCATACATTTGTACAAATTTGTGTTTGCTAGACTTAAAAAGCACTTGCATTGCTGTATTCCAACGAATAAAATCAGCAAACATTTACATTTACTGAAATTAGTTTATAATTATTAGTTTATAATTATATACGCTGAACAACAGCGTATGTAAATTTGCTCCTATTACAAAATTCCATACCATCCATTAGGATAGTTGGGCAAAACTCCTCTTGAAAATAACATTTCGGGAGGATTTATTTAGCTAATGCCCGAGATAAACATGGGTTTCTGAACATTAACATTTAACCCTACAGTTAGCGATATTCTGGCAACTATATTTGTTTATTGGTAAAGGGATTTTGGAAAGTGTGGGGTTTTTGCGTAAACTTCCAGACTAAAGTTGATTATTGGTAAGGCCGTGTATCTTTAATTTTTTTTTTTTATTTATTAAATAATTAACTTGATTGAGGTTCAGATTATTTTAAGTGGTAGTGCTTAGCAAGCAGTTGTAGCTATATCTTTTAAGAAATTTTTCTTGTTAATTCGAAGTCGTACAGCGACCAGTAACGTAACGTAAGAAGTGAAGCTTCTCCTTTGTATCGTGTACTAGTCTTACCTAAAATTTTAGTAGAGCATTTTTCATTAATTGACAATTTAGTGTTAAGCATAAGACAGGACATATCCGTATTTTTTCTTTGTATATTTATAAAATACAAAGAAAACCCGTCGACCAGTGGTAATTCAAACACGGCCAATTTAAGTAGATACCGATTAAGATGAAGCACCTGCTTTTCGCCATCGCAGTCGAGGTAGGATAGGTCATTATCTTAGCTGATTCAAACGGTAGAAATAATTTTTATTTTATTTTACTACGTCTTCGGTTGTGGAACAGCCACCCCTAAGAAAGGGGTGAATTTCGACGTGGACCGATTTGTTTTTTTAGATTGACCTTATTCAGATTTGAATTTGTAGTATTCTTGCAACTGTTTGCATAAGTAAATATTATGTTAGTTTTGCTGTCTATTAAGACAGACATTGTTTAAGGCTCTTCAGGCCAAAAGATTCAATGGAATCTTTGCCCTATGCTAGCATTATTGTTTAAGAGTAGTTGTAGTTATATTAAATTAAAGTAATGAATTTTAACGTTAAATAAATTGTGGGTTTATTTTGGCTCATCGAAGGTATGGAGAACATATCAAAATTAAGTAAGTAATCAGCGACTTGGGGTCACTTAGT
The DNA here is from genome assembly GCA_948293265.1 of Cheilosia impressa. NCBI lineage: Eukaryota > Metazoa > Arthropoda > Insecta > Diptera > Syrphidae > Cheilosia > Cheilosia impressa. Next base: position 66,381,645 of record OX411880.1, on the reverse strand, counting down.
CTTAGAAAAGTGACCTATGTAGGGTGGGAATAGCCCAAAGGTGTGCGCCGTCATCCATGTATACCACTTCTAGGAACTCCCCCAATCCAACGAAGTATGCAAGATTAATGCTAGGCGTGAATCCCCTTCGAGTACGCAGGCGTCGAGGTATGTATTCTGTCTCCTTGGCAGGCTCGCACCGACCGCAAGGTAACCATTACAGTCTACCCTATTCATACAACGGCCTGTACATGGTTGGTGGTTGGGTGTTGTACAAGGAGGGGCAAAAGAAGTCATCCGATGTTGTTTGGCTCTCATGTTTTTTCTAAATGAAAAACTTAACACACTTCGTGGAAAAAATAAAGCAAGACTCCTAAGAACACTGACTGATACTTAGTGTATTCCCATAATTATTATTGCGCCTGTTTTCGTTTGTTGGTTTTGGCAAAAAACTTACTTCGCCAGTAATTTCCGCAGAAAAAGGGCATAGAATTTAAAAAGAAGAATTGATTAGGTACGAATATTAAGATTTCAAATATGACTTTTTAGTTATATTTTTTTCATGAAGATTCCGTAGGTATAGCAACAGAAAACAACAACATTTTTTCCGTTCTAAAATGAAGCCAGAGCAGTACGAAAAATTAGAACTAAAATTCCCGATAGGAATACACACCAACTTTATTAAATGTACCCACATAAAAAAATGCATCAAAAATGTATTCAAATTATATTTTTAAGCTGTTTTTTTTTTTTTGACATTTCAAGATTATTTGAAAATAAATTCGATTAAAAATTTTGCGGTTGCTTTGCGAACAATTTCTACCCCTTTCATAATACACTTTTAGTCTCTTTTACACACCGTTGACTTTTTAATATTTACATTAGGGGGTTTTTTTGAGCTTCGTTCTCAGCAAAGCAAAGTAAAGTAGGATTTTCAGCACGCGATAACAACAACTCTACTGTTATGGCGTTTTCGATTGAAGAAAAGAAGTGTCCTTTCTATGAAAAAAACAAATCTAGAAGTGCTCTTTCTATGTATTCTATGTTTCATTCAAAAAAAAAAATTCTACTTCCAGGGCAATTCTTAACACGAAAGAAGCGTCCGGAATATTTTGAGAGAATTGCCCTGAACTCACCAACACACACTAGCAAAATGTCAAATTGAAATGTGGTTGTGTTATTAGAAACAAATTTCTCGCTTGTGATCCGAAAATATACAATTACGAGTGCAAAATGTAAACTTAATATTATAATATATTGATTTGGTCTATTAAAACATTCATATTTATTGTAAAAAACAAAAAAAAACAAGTAACAACAGAAAATCTAATCACACATACATGGTGTCTACAGTCTAACATTGTTCCAAGAGTGCTCAAACGAATTTTATTGAAAAGAGCAATTCTGAACTTCGGGGCACTTCTCTCGGATCTTCAATGAAAAACTCCATTAGTCTCGAAGTGTCAAGTAGAGCGTAGTTGTTGTAATTGCGTGCTGAAAATCCTTCTTTACTTTGCTTTGCTAAGATCGAAGCTCAAAAAAGCAGGCCTTTTATAAAAATGAGAAAAAAAAATATAGTGTCATATGGGCTAAAGCGTTTTTTTTTTGCTACAAGTATTAACACAACTGAAAACTTATTGGTAGACATTTAGACACTTTTTTAAGTAACTGTACAGTTGTCAGAGTCATTTATGCTGTTGTTTATTGTTTAACTAATCGATAATTTAAAAAAAATCAATCAAAATAGAAACCGCTTACGAATAAAAAAAAAATGGTGAAATATGTTCCGAAACTCAGAAAATTCTATGGCGAACAGTTTTTTGATATCGATATCATAAAAATAGAGTATCCGAAATTTAATATGGACTGACATAAAAAAAAAATTATTTTCATTTGAACATTCAATAATTTCTTATGTTTTTTTTAAGTACAGTACAGTTTAAGACAGTTTCTATGAAATGCTTTTTTGTTGCTACATAAAAATCGAGGAACCAGTTATATAAAAATGTAGCGAACTCAACCTGGAACTAAGAAAACTTATATTTACAACACAGCCCCACACTCGATATTGAAATGTCAATCCACCTCAGCCTACATGACATTCGGATTGAAAAGGAAGTGTAGGCTGGTTTTTTTCAAGTATGCGTGAAGCAACCCCAAATTTCCAATCGAATTTATTTTCAAATAATCTTGAAATGTCAAAAATAAGCTGCCAGCAGCTGAAGAATATAATCTGAATACAATTTTAATGCATTTTTTTGATGTGTCTACATTAATAAAGTTGGTGTGTAAGTTACAGCAACGCGATATAATATTTTATGTTTCTCAATTGACCAGAAAATTTCTTAATTTGCATACATAGCACACTTGATCACAACATTTCTTTATTTGCACACTGGGCATAACTAGCTATACCAGTTAATAACACCGCACATTCACCCCAAACACATCCGCAACCGAATCATATTTCATTACACTTCCGACACGTACCACTCAACCTATCAGCACTTTTACTAACATATGTTAAGTCGGCTTTTTAATTGAGCTAGTTTAAGTTGTGGTGGTTGGGTATGTATGAATCGGGTAGACACTGATTGGCATCAACTTGGCGGTGCCCAGCTGTTGCAACTTTTCATGCATATCAATTGAGCTTATTTTACCTCCCAGTGGTAACCACCGGGTACTGGTCTGCCCATCCCGGCATGACTTGCTGAACTTATAAGCGCGAGTGTTGAGCACGAAGAAAATAGCAGCACTATAATGCTCTCTCGGAATGACTGCCTGATCGAGTCTCAGAGGTCTTACATGAGCCCCTCAGAAAGAGGACCTACGGCGGATGAATTCATTAGACTGAATCAACGGTGTCGTCAACAGTCGGGATGACAGCTACCTTGCTTGAGCTACTTTGACATATTTGGAGCTGAGGTCAGTGAGGATTTTTCAGGACTAGTCAGGATCCTGAAACAGAGATGTTGGCGGATGAACCCTGCCAACGGCAGCTCTCACATCCCCGAAGTGGGTTACTGGCACCGGAGGAATCCGGCCCCTTTCGTCCTATGCAGCCAGCATCAAATTTTGAAGACCAGTGGCACCATTGCCAAATAGCCATTAGAGACGCCGCCTCTGATGCGCTGGGTTTCACCCGACCACCGCAAAGAAACCCCTGGTTCGACGATCAATGCCGGCAAGCACACGCAGCGAAACAAGAGGCATACAAAGCGGCGCTGCAAAGGAGGACAAGAGCTGGCTGTGAGCTCTACGCGCAGAAGAGAAGAGACGAACACCGGCTTCTGAGGAAAAAAAAAGAAAGAGCATGAGAAGCGCGCGATCGAGGAAATAGAGAGATGCTACTGCAGGAATGAGGTTCGGAGGTTTTACCAAAAGGTAAAAAGAACCTCGAAAGGCTACAGAGCCCGAACCGAAGAATGCAAGGACGAACAAGGGAACATCGTAGTAGAATCGCAGTCGATGCTGAGGGTATGGAAGAACTACTTGTGCAGACTGTTTAACGGCGATGACGAACAAAATCCCGCAGTCAGGCAGAATGAACCATCCAACCTGGAGGATGAAGACCAACAATTCCGTCCACCCGACCTGGACGAAGTGAGGATAGCCATATCTAAGCTTAAGTCCAACAAAGCCGCTGGAGCAGATGGCCTAGCCGCCGAGCTGTTCAAAGCGGCAGGCGATGACTTGGTTAGGAGCACGCACCAACTCATCTGTAAGATATGGTAGGAGGAAAGTATGCCCGATGAATGGAACCTCAGCATTGTTTGCCCGATCCTCAAGAAAGGAGATCCTCTGAACTGGGCCAACTACGGAGGTATAAGTCTCTTAACATCGCCTACAAAATCTTATCTGCCGTGTTGTGTGAACGCCTGAAGCCTTTCGTCAACTACCTGATTGGTCCCTATCAGTGTGGCTTCAGGCCAGGAAAGTCTACCGTTGACCAAATATTCACACTGCGGCAGATCTTGGAGAAAACCCAGGAAGTCCAAATCGATACCCACCACCTTTTTATCGATTTTAAGGCATTTATAGAGACGAGCTATACAGAGCAATGTCTAGTTTTGGCATCCCTGCCAAACTCGTGCGTTTGTGCAGGATGACAATGGAGAATGCACTCTGCTCCATTAAGGTCGGTAAAGAACTTACCGAGAACTTCGATGTCAAAAAAGGATTTAGACAAGGCGATGCGCTGTCATGTGACTTCTTTAACATCGTTCTTGAAAGAATAGTGCAAAACTCGAACGCTAACACCAGAGGCACTATCTTCCAAAAGTCCGTCCACCTACTCGCTTACGCCGACGACATCGACATAATCGGCAGAACGCAACCTGATGTCACTGGCGCGTTCGTGAGCATTGAGCCGGAAGCGGCAAAGATGGGTTTGACGGTCAATGAGGGCAAGACAAAGTATATGCTGTCATCAAGTAAGGGCACCCAACACCGACGTCTTGGACAAAATGTCACCATAAACAGATATAACTTTGAGGTGGTAAAGGACTTTGTCTACCTAGGCTCCGCTATGACTTCAGACAATGACACCAGCGCTGAGATTATGCGAAGAATAACTCTTGCCAATCGCTGTTTCTTTGGGCTAAGAAAGCAATTGAGTAGCAAAGCCCTCTCTCGAACAACTAAAGTAACCCTTCATAAGACCTTGACCATCCCAATCCTACTTTATGGTGCAGAGGCATGGACTCTATCAAAAGCGGATGAGGCTACACTTGGTTACTTCGAGAGGAAAATTCTTCGAGTAATTTTCCGTCCCGTCTGCATAGACGGTGAATGGAGGAGGAGATACAACGACGAATTGTACGGGCTGTACAGCGACATCGACCTGGCCAGAAGAGTGAAGGTCCAACGACTGGACGACGAAATGGACATCAATGCTCCAGCCCGGAAGATCTTCGAATCCACACCCGAGGGACGGCGCAGTAGAGGAAGACCGCGACTCAGGTGGCGCGCGCAAGTGAAGGGGACCTTAACCAACTTAGCGTTCGAAACTGGAGACAGCTGGCCAAAGATAGTGCTGGCTGGAGACGCTTGTTGGTTGAGGCCCAGGTCCACCCCGGACTGTAGCGCCACCTTAAGTAAGTAAGTAAGTTTAAGTTGTTAAAGCAAAATATAGAATATACGAAAATAAAACTAAAGTCAGTTCCATTCTTCCAAGTGAACACCACGGTTCTTATATTGGCGCTCAACTTTTTTTCTAAGGCAACGCGAGTGCGGTTTCAAAAGTTCTTATAAAAGAACAATAGACCCGTCCGTCTACTGCTACTCTTTGTCTCAAGACTCACGAACCTGAAAAAGAATAATATTTAATCATGCTGTAACGTATGTTTCGAATTGACTAAAGCTGAAAATAGTTTAATTTGTATAAAAAACTGTGTCAAGCTCAAGAAGCAAACTGAAAGTGAACAAATATAAAATTTGTAAATTAGGGTTTGAAGAAATTGTGAAAGTTGCAGACATAAAGCAGAATGAGGAGTATTTTCATGTAAGTGGAGTGCTTTAACCTTTCTTTTCATGTTAAAAAAAGAAAAAATACATTCAACCTTCCTACCTAGACAGATTAAAATAATTAGGTAGGTTAGGTTAGGTTGGGAGGGCAGTTTTGCATCAGATGCAAATTTTCACCCGGAAGCCGTGAAGGCCCATTGTGAGTACCCTGTTTTTACATGTAAGGACATGTGGCTAACAAAACCACTTCGATCTGTTGACGAATAGTTTTATGTCTGATAGGGGTACCTTCGCCAAGTCGTCCAAACTTTCGAAGAAGATTGCTCCCATACAGAATGAGCGGCGTTCTTGTAAGGCTGGGCAGTGGCATAAAAGATGTTCCACGGACTCTATTTTATCTTCGTCTCTGCAGCTTCTGCAGAATTCATTTGCAAAAAGTCCTAGCCTTTTAGCCATGTTTCCTATGCTGCAGTGTCCGGTTAGAAACCAGACGAGCATCCGGATTTGACTTCTATTAAAAGAGACGAGAAGCTTTAACCTGTTGGTGTCAACCACAGGCCACGGACTACGGGTTATGACGCAACCGATGGTGTTGCGTTCCTTAGCCAGTTGTGTGGTGTCACCGTAAATAAAAGTCTTAGCAGTGTTGAAAGGCGGACCGTCCGCAAGTTAAGGGTTCATATCAGAGCCGTATCTGGCCAATTCGTCCGATTTTTCGTTCCCTTCCACCCCAACGTGGCCAAGAACCCAGCAGAGTAGAACTGAGTGATGACGTATAGCCCTAAGTGAAAGAGACAATCTGTAACACATTTCGCATTCACAAGGTTGGAAAGTCGAAACGACTGGTTAATAGCAAGTATTTCTGAGAAAACGCCGGCTCCTGTACCATTTTCTGTTTTTGAACCATCCGTATAGACGGATATACCTCTAATGATAGTACTGGATGAGTTCCAGTCCTGTCTTTTGGGTATAGTGATTCTGAAATTTTTCTCGAAGTCATATCTGGGTTTCTCGTAATCAGTAAGAGACATGAGCCCCTTCCGATCGAAGATTTCAAGTAAGCTTGAGTGTCCGCAGTAACCAGGATTCCAAGTTTTGTACTCTCTTAATCTGAGAGCGGCTTTGGCTGCCACGTTCTTAGTGAATAGCTCATTGGGCTGCAGGTTTAATAGCGTTTCCAGACCTAGCAGTGGTGTGGATTTTATTGCGCCTGTTATACCCAAGCAAGCAATTCTCTGCACCTTGTTCAGGTTCTTAAGATAGAAAATGGTTTTAACCGCCTCAGACCAAACTAATTAACCAAAGATAAGAATGGGTCAGTACACAATTTGCGGTTGTGAGCCCCAGTTTTTCCCAAAGGTTTTCCTACATGCATAAAAGTCCTTTCTTCATCCTTTCTTCAGTATTGCGTTTCCAGTTCAATTTGGAGGTGAATACCATACCCAGGTATTTGGCTTCGGTCGAGAGATTAAGTCTGACTCCTTTAAGATTCGGTGGGTCCCATTTTGGTACCTTAAATTTCCTGTCCGTCCATTTGGATAGTTCTGATAACGCAGATTTCATTATATCTCTAATGGTGGAAAGGCATTTTCCATTTGGAATTTTGGCTCTATTAAAAAGTTTTCTGTTTTTGATCCTAAGAAGTCGTAGTTCCCTAGTCCACCAAGCCGCGTGTGTTCTGTGTTTGGGAGGACGACTAATAGGGCAGGATTTTTTAAAGGAGTCAGTTAGAGTCTTGGTGAGAAGATTGACTGTTTCGTTGACGATTGTCCCTTTCGACAGTGTCCCAATAGGGTTTGGTGGAAGTCGACATTCGACCAGTTCAGAAAATTTACTCCAGTCAGTCTTGGCAGGATTCCTAAAAAGGAGTTCTTTGGGTAATTCAAAGTCGATTGTGAATGTTATCCTGAAATGATCAGAGAAAGACTTTGGGGCAACCTTCCAATCATTGACCCTGAATCTGTTTACTGGGAGCGCTAAAGTTAGATCAATTACCTCTTCCTTAATTTTGTTGTGAAAAGTAGGATGACTACCCCTGTTACAAATATGTAGGTTGGAGAGTAATATAAAATAAAGTATAGACTCACGTCTTTTGTTAATATCGCTGCTGCCCCACTAAGTGTGATGAGCGTTGGCGTCCATACTTACTACTAAGTTGGCTCTGGTGGTGTTGGCGTACTGTACCAGGTCCCATAGTAGTGGTGATGGGGGTCTTCTTCCTCGTAAGGCAGATATGCGGACACAAGAATGAGTTGGGGCTCGTTCCTGCGGTCGCATATCGCCACTGTCAGATCACTATTGCTGAAACGATAACAGAAAAGAAAGTAAATTATATGGACGCACAAACTTTGAAAGTAGTTGTTACTGCCGCTGTACAGGCTGCTATAGAGCATACCAAGCGAACCTTTTAAGGACAGGTTACTGAACTGACAAACCGACTTCAGATATTAGAAACCACAATGACAGTAGAGGAATACAAACCCGTGTCAATTGACCCAGAACAAATATGCAATGAGTCGTTAGATTTAGTGAAATCCCTACCTGAATTTTATGGTAATCAAACGCGTTATGTTTCGTGCTATAGCACGTCTAGACTTTACATATGCCGACAAGAGACGAATTTACCTTATCGAGCAGGAGATGTCTACTCTAAGGCAAGTCGGGATGGCAATAGCGAATTTTTATGATCAGGTTGAACAGAAACTGACACTAATTATTAATAAGACTATTATGATCAATGAGGGAAACACTACACTCATCGAATCACTTGGTCAAAAATATAGGCAAGGGTTTTTTTCTCTGGATTAAATAGGCCAATGTGTGACATAATTTTTTCATCAAAACCCAGTGATATGCCTTGCGCGTTAGCACTCACTCAGGAATTAGAGGTTAATCAGGCGCGTTATGCGGTTGCTAATTCATTTACTAATCGAAATGACCAACTCAATTAAAAGCCAGATTACAATATTCCATTTAACCCTCCTCATAATAAACACGTGCAAAATAATCAAAGTCGTCCTGTGCAGACGCCCATGGAAGTTTATCCATCAATTTCGCACTTTAGACAACAAACAGATAACCAGAATAAACACACCCAGTCAGGAATCTCGATGATAGGTAACTCAAATAACCAGAAACAATCAGTTCTCTCTGGGTATAATGGTGATCATGTAGACGACCGTTACTACTGACAAAATGTCGAGAGATATAAAGAGCAGCCAAACAAACAACCATTACAGCGTATGTGACAATGAGATACATGAAGTATTTTTTTTAGATTTTGTAGAAGAGGTTTCTCCGAAACTCGTTTATAAGCCCGTTTATAAGTTGCAGCTGTACTATCCAGAGAACACATAAACGCCTTGGAGCAGAACGAATCATCTAGCTCCGTGAAGAATATCTGTCCGCAACAATAGACGCCGTCCCAAACCCAGTAAATTGCTTTAGGAATCAGTTAATTCTTAGTAAAGATAAGGTTAGGTTAGGTTAATGGGTGGGTGCTGCAGAGCAACCCTGCAGCACCCCACTTAGGTCCGTGTGGACCCATTGTGATGCCCTTGTTGAGGGGTTAGCCGATGTCGTTGGCGATGAAGTTTCCTCCCTCACGTTACTCGACTTTGTCCACGCATCCTGATAAGTTTATGAACCTGCAAAAATCAGATAAAGAGACATTCGAAAGCTCATATATGCCATGGAAGTAGTATCTACCAAGTGTTCTATATCTCAAGTGACAAAGACTGGGGCATTGACAGAGGAAGTGAGTTGTATCGTCGTGTACCTCTTCGTCTTCACACCCCCTACATATGTCGTCATTCTTGAGTTTCAGTTTCATTGTGTGGTTTCTTAGGAAGTTGTGACCTGTTAGGGCCCCTACCAGTTTATACATCGACATTCTGTCAAACTGCATGAGTTTGCTAGTCCGACTTGGATTGTATTCCGGCCATAGCTTCCGTGATATTTCGCAGGTAGTTAATTCTTTCCACCTGTTGTTGGCTTTCATTCGGATCTTATCTTCCACCCTCTCTCTGAGATTACAGAGTAGTGGTGATGCGAGCAAAGGCGGGACAGCTACAGAGGAAGTGCTCCGCTGTATCATCGTCTCTCCACAAGCAGGACAGATAGTGGTGTTTCTTAAGCCCAACACAACTAAGTGTTTGGCAAAAGCTTGGTGGCCCGAAAGGACGCCCACAAGCAGCCTGCAGTCCATTCTCCTAAGGGATAGAAGGAAAGACGCGGACCTTTTGCAGATGTCCGGACGCAGTCGTTTGGTCTGCCTACATCCAGCACAGTCTCGCCACCGACGCTCGTGCTCACGAGAAACCCAAGTATCAATGGATGACCTAACCACAGAAGCAGGCAGACTCAACGCAGGTTCAGGTCCTGAGAAAGCCTCTTCTGAACCTCGTCTGCCAAGCTCATCAGCGATCTCATTTCCCTGGATACCAGTGTGACCTGGGACATAGACAAGATTCACGGTGTTGAGCCTTCCGACTAAGTTCAGAGAAAGCTTGAGATCGAGCACTAACTTGGACGAGGTAAAAGGGTTAAGCAATGCTTTTAATGCAGCTTGGCTATCACTGCAAAAGCAATGTGCTTCTAGCCCTCCACCTGTTTGTCACAATGTAGCGCATAGCCATAAGGATAGCGAAAATCTCCGTTTGGAAGACAGACGCATGGTTACCTAAGGGGTAGTGTAGTCTAATGTTCTCGCTTTCCACAAAGACACCAGAACCAGACCCTTGTCCAGTTCTGGAGCCATCCGTGAATACACGATGACATTCTTTCCCAGGTTCAGAGTCTGACCGAAGCCATTCCTTTTCCTGAGGAAAGTTGACATGGTAGTTTTGTCGCAGTAGGATTTCTGGGGTCATTGCGTCAGACGGCATGTCCATAAGACAGGGGTCAAAGGACAATTCTCGCACAAGTTTCTCAAAATTCCAATGCGCGTGGTACCAAAAGCCACCTCTCTTTAACCGAGAAATGGTTTTCAGCGTACACCCCATGATAAAAATATCAAGAGGGGGGAGGTTCATCATAGCATCTAGAGCAGAGCCCGGAGTGCTAGGGAAGGCCCCTGTGCATCCAAGACAAACCGTTCTTTGAAGTTTGGCAAGAGAGGCAGTAACACGTTTCCGCGAAAGCCTGTTCCACCATACAACCGATGCATATGAGAGAAGTGGTCTTATCATTGCCGTATAGATCCAATGGACCCTTTTAGGAGATAAGCCCCATGTCTTGCCAAAAGCGCCTTTGCACTGCCAGAAAGTTGACAGCGCTTTATCGGTTTTTGATTCAACATGCTTGGACCAAAGAAGCTTTCTATCGAGGATTACTCCCAGATATTTGACTTCATCGGATATTGGTATAGTGACGCATTTTAGCACAAGCTGAGTCAGACCAGTGATCTTTCTCCTTCTCGTGAAGAGAACAACCGTAGTTTTAAGAGGATTCACTGAAAGCCCATTTCTTGTACACCAATCGTCGATAAGGCCCAAAGATCTCTGCGCCCGAGAGCAGACGGTCCTTAGGTCTGAACCGACAGACAGAACGGCGACATCATCCGCATAGGCTTGTGTGTAGGTTCCAGGAAGATTGAGAGCCGTTAGCAGAGAGTCCACTACCATACACCATAAGAGCGGAGAAAGAACACCACCTTGAGGGCAGCCTCTGTTCACCCCAGTCATGACGCATTTGCCACAATCCGCCTCGGCAACCAACGTCCTGTACATTAGCATTGCTTTAACCCACAAAACCAATGTTTCATCTACACCATGATGTCTGGCTGCATTGCACATGCTATCAAAAGTCGCATTGTCAAAAGCACCCTCGATATCGACGAAAATACCCAGCGCGTACTCCTTCCGATCAAGAGCACTTTCAATCCTACCAACAAGGTTTTGAAGCGCGGTTTCACAGGATTTTCCACGCTGATAGGCATGTTGCATAAAAGAAAGAGGATGCGATCGAAGAGCAACATTGCGCACGTGCAGTTCAACCAGTCTCTCCAAACTTTTCAGCAGGAAGGAAGACAGACTTATGGGTCTGAAACTTTTGGCGAGAGTGTAGTCGGTCTTACCTATCTTTGGTATAAACACGACTTTAACCATACGCCAAGGGGAAGGTATGTAGGCCAAGGCCAAGCTAGCGGTGAAAATTCTTTTCAGCGTCGGCATCAGCTGACTAAAACCTTGTTTCAGCAAATAGCCCGATAAATTCCATCCGGACCCGGTGACTTGAAACTCTCAAAAGATGCAATTGCATATTTGATAACTTCGTCCGTCACCACTCTGGATGCAACATACCAACTGCGCCGCGTGGTGTTTGTTATTTCAGAAGTGGCCACCATAGGCGGTACCACTGAAGAGCACGTAATGACCTGATTTCCCGGAAAGTGAGTCTCCAGCAGGAGACTAAAAGTCTCCGCCTTTGTCTCAGTGTAGGTACCATCAGATTTTTAGAGCGATTCCAGTTTACTTGGTCTGTCCCTATTAAGGACTTTAACAAGCCTACTGGTTGCACTTAGTGAAGCGACCTCCTCACAAAATTTCCTATAAGAGTCGGTTTTCGATTTACGAATTAGTCTCTTAAATTCTTTTTGTTTCGATCGATACAGATTCCAGTCTTCTGCTAAGTTGGTTTTTAAAGACCTATTTAGGAGCTTTCTGGTTTCTCTGCGAATACACTGCAGTTCGGTATTCCACCAAGGTACCGGTTTTCTACAGGAGTTTTTTGAAACTGGACACGCTAGTTCAAAACAACGGATAATGACGCTGCTCAGATCCTGAGCAGACCTCTCTACCCCCTGTATTGATCTCAGTTTGAGTGGTGCTTTAACAGAATTGCCAAGCTCCTCCTCAAACCGAGCCCAATTTGTCTTCCTCGGATTTCTCCTCTCCAGCGAAGGTGAAACTTCACAGTAGATTTGAAATTCGATGTATCTGTGATCTGACAAAGTGCTATCTGGCGATACTCTCCAATTTATAATAGTCTTGCAGTGCCTGTTGGACAGGTTAAAACCAATTACTTGCTGTCTCCTGGCTGTAACAAATGTAGGTCGACAACCTACATTGTTGATGGTGATGTCAGACGATAGGATGAAGTCCAGAAGACGGTCTCCTCGTATATTGCACTTGCTGCTGCCCCAAACAGTGTTTTGAGCATTAGCATCGCAACATAAGATAAGATCTATCTTTTTGGACTTGCAGTACTCTTAGAGCTCAACAACAGCCTTTGGTGATGGAGGAGTTAAAGAGTCGTAGGGAAAGTAAGCCGATGCAATGACAAAGGTTTCCCAATTGCCGTTAGCATGGTAAGTAATAGTTGCAGCAACCAGATCCTGGCAACAGAACCGTTTGATTGTAACTGCCGTGAGGGATTTCGATACAACAAGACATGTCCTAGGTCTCTCGGACAGCTTATCGTTAAGAACGTTGTGCGAACCGCTTAACTCACCAAGGCCACAGATGCGATTTTTCCACACCCACGGTTCTTGGATGGATGTTATGCAGTTCTTTGTTCTACATACCGCAAGCCTACTACTTAAAAGAGCAGTAGCAGCCTTGCAGTGTTGTAGGTTTATCTGAGTAAACAAAATGGTTGTAGACTCTGGGTTTCGTCCTCTAATTGCACTATTTGGCACTGAAATGGAAATGAATCCTACCAAGATGCAGATAGGGACGCATGTTGTACCTAGACTTAATGATCTCGGCAGAAACCATGTCTATGCTCACAACCAGAGAGCTGCCGTCTTCATCGTGACGGTTTCTGCTCTGCCTCTGAGAACGGACAATCCAGGCTTTTGTGTCGAGACCAGGGTTCTGGGCATTCAGACGCTTAAGCACATCCGACGATTTCTCCAGTTTCCCAGGGATCCAGCAGACGGCACGCGTAAGCTTGGGTGGCTTGTAGACCTCAAAAATTTTGGTCCCAAGGGGAGGGATCTTCGGTACCATGCTGCTAACCCATTCAGAGGTTTGCTGCGAGGGGGTCTTCACCACGAAGGTTCCGTCCTTGAACTCACAGCCCTCAACCTGGATACAAGCATTCGTAGCCGCGACAAGCTCCAAAAGATGGGCTTTGCAGTGTTTGCACTCTGCATCACTCATGCTATTATCATTGCCTGCTTTCCCTATACGAACGGCTAAAGAAGAAACAGCAGCATCCTTATAGGACAGCCTACTATCTCGTGCCTTAGCTGTTCTGCGTTCAAAAGAACCACGCGACTTCTTGCTTTTTGGTTCGGCAGAAGAGGAGGCAGCGCCCAGTCCAAGGGGTTGGTTAGCTTCAGTTTGTGAGACCTCCACCGACCTGTTCCTTTTCAAAGGCACCACCGAAGAGCTGAGAGACGTGCTTTCGCCTTCAGCCGGTAAGGCTTCTTTGCGCTGCTGATCCAACAGCTTCTTCATTTTCCTTTTCCGCTGTCCCTTAGACAGGCGCCGCTCAGAGCTCGCCTCTTCAGGAGCCCGTTCAACCACAGAGGTATCCCGAGTCAGGCCGTCAGTGGCAGTGCAGTGGGCAGCAGCTTGTCCCGTGCTCAAATTGCCGAGTGAATCGGACATAGAGCCACAAGGGTCGCATGCGGGTCTTGAGCTCACGTCCGTAGGTGCGACCGCAGCATCCGGTTTCCGTCCACCAGTACTGATTCCATTGCTGGTAGCAGCACGGGTTTCATTTGGAGACCGTGCACGGTCGGACTCACAGACTTGAGCAGGTTTGATTCTCTTTACGAGCTTGGGTCGCTTCCTCTTGCTTTTCGGTTCGGCCGAAGAGGAGGCAGAGCCCAATCCATTGGGTTGGTCAGCTTCAGTTGGTGAGACCTCCACTGACCTGTTCCTTTTCAAAGGCGCCGCCGAAGAGCTGAGAGAAAAGCTTGCGCCTTCAGCCGGTAAAGCATCTTTGCGCCGCAGATCTGACAACTTCTTCCTTTTCCTCTTCCGCTGTCCCTTAGACAAGCGCCGCTCAGAGCCCGCCTCTTCAGGAGCCCGTTCAACCATAGAGGTTTCCCGAGTCTGGCCGTCAGTAGCAGTGCAGTGGGCAGCAGCTTGTCTCATGCTCAATTTGCCGAGGAAATCGGATATAGAGCCGCAAGAGTCGCTTGTGGGTTCCGGTATGAATGTTGGGGCCTCCAGAATCCGTGCCCCGGCCGTAGTCGAGAAGACTACGGATGGATTTTGGCTACTGCCATTACCACCTGGAGTAGACAACTCCGTTTGTTTCTATTGAGATGGCTAAAGATTACGACGACGTGATTACAAAAAGAAAAAGTCGAACTAGTTCAAGTGAACGCAAAAACGGAAGTAAGTTTATTGAAAAAGGTTAAAGGAAAAAATGACATTTAACTTGTGTTAGGGATGGGAATAATTTGGTACAATTTTAGAGATGAGTAATTAAATGAATGTACTAGATTCTCAACACTCCTCCACAATATTAGAATCAGTATAACTGCATTCCTAATTTGTTAAAGCAATAAATATGCTTTGTACTGGTAACAGGCTTAGTAAGAGCGTCAGCAGGCATCTGATCTGTTTGTAGGTATTTTATTTCAACAATTTTCTCCTTGATGGCCTCTCTGATAAAATGGTATTTATAGTGAATGTGCTTTGTTCTGGAATAGTGTGATTCGCCTTTTGCAAGATGGTCGGCGCTCTGGGAATCACAGAAGATTACAATCGGCTTATTATTCGCATGGCCCAGTTCATCAAGTAGATATTGTAAATAATACGCTTCTTTAGCGGCACACGATAAAGCTATATACTCGGCTTCCGCGCTTGATGTCGCCACAACGCGCTGCTTTCTTGACTCCCAACTTATTGCTGCACCTGCAAGTATAAAGCAAAACCCAGTTTGAGACTTCCTATCATTTAAGTCTTCAGCCCAGCTTGCATCTACAAAGCAAAATAATGGTAAATTAGTTTTTCTAAAGATGAGTTTTGCATTTTTTGTTGTATTAAGATATCGCAATAAGTAACAGCAAACGTTCCAATGTTGTTTGCGTGGATCTTGACAAAACTGGGAAAGCATGTTAACACTGCATGAAATATCCGGTCGACTAAATACGGATAGGTGTAATAATGATCCAATTAGTTCTTGGTAGTTGGATTTATCAACTTTAATATTTTCGCCTGGAACCCTCGGTTCCTTTTCCAGCTTCATTTTAGATTGCATTGGTATTTTTACAAATTTCGAATTTTCCATTCCATATTTAGTTAAAAGATTTTTTATATATCCAGATTGTGATATAGAAATGTTTCCGTTTTCCTGTTGTATTTCTAGTCCTATGCATGTTGATGGCTGCCCCAAATCTCGTAATTCAAATAAATTTCGTAGTTTACTGATTATGGTTTCGATGTCTTTCTGATTATTCGATGCAATCACAATGTCATCGACATAAACTGCGAGTATTGTCATTTCGCTGCCTCTTGTTTTGAAATAAACGCATTTGTCGTAGTTTGACTGAATAAATTCTAGACCTTTTAAAGCGCTGTTAAAAGTTTTATACCACTGTCTACTTGCTTGCTTTAGGCCATAAATGGCTTTCCTCAGTAAGCAGACTTTACTTCCATCACCACAGACAAAACCTTCAGGTTGTGACATAAATATTTTTTCCTCGAGGTCTCCATTTAGAAATGCCGTTGAAATATCTAGCTGGTGCAACTTCAAATCACGTTCCACAGAAATTGCATATATTAAACGTAGAGAACTTTGCCGAACAACAGGTGCGTACGTATCAGTGTAGTCAACACCGTATGTCTGTGCAAAGCCCTTTGCCACTAATCGCGCTTTTCTTCGGTCTACATTTCCGTCAGGTTTATACTTGGATTTAAACACCCATTTACACCCGATGGCTTTTCTCCCAGGTGGTAAGTTGCATAGTATCCATGTTTTGTTTTTAGTTAGAGCATCATACTCATCCTTCATCGCATTATGCCATTCATTGCAAAATTTTGATTTATTGACTTCGCACAAATTTCTTGGATCATTTTCACGAATGGCTATATTGGCCGTCTCCATAACATTATTATTCCTATTTGTATGGTTTCTAAGTCTCTTCTTTATGGGTGTTACCTCAGTATCCTTAAACATTGGAGTTAACTCATTAACGTCAATTGAGTCACTAAATACTTCATTATCGCTTTCATTTGAAATCCATTCACTATCATCAATTGCGCCAGTGAAAATGTCATCATTGCTTTCGATGTCTTCTTTGACTTCTACACTGCAATCTTGATCTTGCTTGTCATAATCTTTATCGGCATTCTCATACTTTTGTATCTGATCTTGTTCTCTTTGGTTTATTTCTCGATTTTTATAATCAAATATATAATATTGGTCTTCTCCCCCTGGTTTTTTCGCATAGTTGATTTTGATTTCTTCTATAAATCGAACGTCTCGACTTTTGATAACAGCTCTAGTACCTCGTTTCCACAAACGGTAAGCTTTGGATTCGTCTGAATATCCGATATGTACGTATTCTTCGCTTCGTGGTTCCCATTTCGATTTCCCTGTTTTCTTATTTAATGCGAATGCTCTGCACCCTATTCGTCGAAAATGCTTGACTATTGGCTTACGGCCTGTCCAAATTTGCTCAGGAGTCTTGTTTCGATTGAGTGTAGTTGGACATCGATTTCGTAAATAAGCTGCGGTATGTATTAATTCTGCCCAAAGAAACTGTGGTAGATTCGCTTCAATCATGATACATCTGGCCATTTCAACTAAAGTTCGATTCATTCGTTCAGCTATACCATTTTGTTGTGGTGTATATTCTACAGTAAGATCACGTTTTATTCCATTTTCCACCAAAAAGTTTGTAAAGTCTTTGCTCAGCAACTCAGCTGCATTATCACTTCTGAGTGTTTTTATTCGTCTACCGGTTTCATTTTCCACTAAATGCTTAAATTGTTTAAAAATGTTAAGGAACTCGCTTTTATTTCGCAGAAAATAAACAAAGACTTTACGAGAGAAATCGTCTGTAAATGTCGCAAAATACAAGTTTTTAGCTAATGATTCCACCCTCATGGGGCCGCACAAATCCGTATGGATTAAATCTAACAAGGCGCTAGACGATTTCTCATTCTTTGTCGCAAAAGGCAGTCTAGTTTGTTTTCCAATAATGCATGCAACACAATCCACTTTTGGATTCGTAAGCTTAGGCAAACCTAAAACCATTCCTTCATTTCTCAGTTTAAATAAAGATCCTAAATTGAGGTGGCCATATCTTCCATGCCATAGTTCAGTTAAATTTTCATGCGAGTTTCTATTTTTATCAGGCTTATAAATTTGATTACAGTTTTCATGCAAATCTTCTACTAATTCTACTAAAAACTGTAATATGGTTAAAAATAGGAGACGAAAGGATTTAGGATTCGAAAGAGGACTCGGAACAGGAAGCGGATAGGAAAAATGGATGGGAACGGAAATAGAAAGGGATAGGAGTGTCGAGGCGAAGAGCTTGGCATGCTTGCTCAGCACGGCTCAGCTCGCCGGAATGGTGTGGTTCTTGCTCCCCACCGCTCGACCTAACCAACTACAACACATAAAACATGCCGGACAAACAGGTACTTACTTTACCTTCACCATCGAAGCGGACGGACCTTCACCGCACTGAGGGGCGCTGTTGATGATATTCAGCGCGAGCCATTCCCTCCCCTCCTGGAAATTCGTGGCCGATGTGGGAATTTCCCCTTTGTTGGAGATGCTGTCGTCCGATCACACCGTCTGCGCCGAAAGGGACTTAACTTACCCCATTACACCCCTGAAAAAACCTCTTTACGCACCCATCCTCACCTTTTCAGTGAGTGAAACAACAATATGCAAGGAAAACAACTACCGATTGGCGTGGCTCGAAGAGCATACTCAGCTTAGCTTATATTTACTCATTTGAACTAATCCAGAAGGACTCGATAATTTAACAAAAAAAAAAAGGAATCATTTAACAAAAAAAAAATTTAACGCAAATTAAGTTTGGCTTGGCCCCCACTTGCAACAATCAATTACCACGGGGTACCTTGTCACCCCCTTACGCTATACGCGACTCGTCTCCTACCTAAAGAGAGCTCTGTTCAGGTATCCTATCTCTTTTTCTTTCACAGACCACGAATACGAATCCGAAACGGGGGTCAAACTGCGCTTATCACACCACAAAAAAAAATTACTTACGTCTAACAACAAAAATTTTCACGCCAAAAAAAAAAACTCCTTTTTTTTTTTTTCTTTTCAAACAAATCTTAAAACTACCTTAACATCTATCTCGCTTATTGTATAGCATTATCGCTAAAATTTTTTATATTTAATTATATAAAATGTAGCTTGCTACACGTACTTGTGTATGCGTGTTGACCAACTAAACTGACTCTTTGGTGTAAATGACCTTGATCATCGAGTGTCCAACGACCGAGTGATGGGTACTTCTTATTGCGATTTTTTTTGTCGCCTCGTGTCGCAGTCTCCACAGAAACACAAATTTCGACTTATATATATTTATATATAGATGTATGTAGGCAGGTGGGGTCGCGGGGATTTAAAAATGATATCACCGCTCCCGACACCTGTTGAAATTTTCGCCGTGCTGCGGAAGGTCACAGCGGTCAACGGTGGTGAACTCTATCAGGTACCTCTACGCACCAAGGTCAAGAAAAATCCGGCGGCCACGACTTTTAACTTTGTCTATGACCGCCGCTCGCACCTAACACCTAATTCAGACACGAATTAATGGACTATACTACTATAAACGATCTTTTCAACTCACCCCTTTCTGTTATAAGGCACTTCTTACGTTTAGCTTATTTGTTCTTCCTTCGGGCTCACTTGCCGTGGTAGTACTTGGGTGATCTAAATTTTTTCCTTTTTTTTTTCTTACTTTACTTTTCGCGCACTACACTACTTAGTCGGCTCAATTTTATTTAAATCGCACTGCCTCACTTTGAGGACTTTTTCAAATAAACTTAGGCGGTATGGCCTGTAAATACGTTGCCCTTTCTGACCTCTGTCATAGTAGGCACCAGAATGGTATGAACAAAAATCGTATCATCTTCGGCGGCGGTTACTTCTTTCTCTCCCATTTTCCCATTCTACTCCCCGTTTTTCTTGGATACTATCTTAGCATTCGCACTATCCCCCTCTTATTACCGGAAAAATTTGAAAATCTCTGATAAGAAATCTTTCTGTAGCCGGTCTCACCACCCCTAATAAATTTAATTATGCCACCTAAGCTCTCCACCCCAGATACACCTCCGCTCCATCTACCTGTGAATTCAATCACCTTCTCCATTACTCTTAGCTCGTTTAGCCTATTGTGAACGCTAGTTGTGATTGTGCTGAATACTAAACGTCAAAACAAACAAAAAGTATACAAAGCCAAATTAGCTTTCCTCGCAGCCGCATGCAGCACGTGAACACGAGTTGGGTAAGTTTTATGTTTTGCTTTTTTTTTCATTTAGTTATTGATTTATTATCTACTGCGTATGGATATGAAGACGTTATGATACACGAAGAAACTTAATCGGGCCCCCCTTTTTTCGGTCGGATATACCGATCGTTCCCCCGTCAAAGGTAAGTAACAAACATCCATACCAGTACATGCTTGCTTGACTTTCCATTTCTTTTTGTAGGTAGCCGCAACAAAACACCCCCGCTGGCGGAATGCCAATAATGCCAGAGGTGGTGGCAACGGATACCTTCAGACGGGAATAATTAACAATGTGGGGAAGAATCCCACTCTCAGCCGGGCATTTAGTGTAAGTATATCATATCATGTTGAACGTTACTAACAATCAACTATTTCGCTACAGTGTCTATGAAACAACCCTTTGCTGGAGACAATAAATAAGCATTCCGAACACTTGCCGTGTTTATATTAAATATACGTACCGGGCAGACACATTATCGTGAGACATGGATGATTTGTGATAAGAGTGTGATTAACCTTGGCTATTTCGGTGTAAATACACCGGAGGCAACTCGCTGCTTTCTACTTGTATACCACTATAAAAATACATGATTAATCTATATTATTATTGCAGGTGATTACTTCATGAAACATCTTCATCGTGGGATATGAGGATTCTCTGATCAACGGAGCTCAGGTGATGTAAGGCCAGTGTCAACTATGGGGTCTTCACCAACGGACCTTTAGCATGGTATGAAGTAAATGCTAGAGTTTGTCGCTCAGGTATGAGTATTTCAAGATACTTTCATGTATAATATAGATAATTACCTACATATATAATTAAATACATAAACTTAGACTAGACAATGAAATCATTGAATTATTAGCTAGAACGAATATATAATAAATAAATGAATAAATAAATAGATAAATAAATAAATAACTACCTAGAAAATGCATAACATATATCCATAATAATTACTTTGATATAAAACGAAACCAACAAAGGCTTAGCCATATTGATATGGACATCGGTCAATAACTAATTTGATAAATGTGTATAGATAAACAGATAGATAATTAGACAGGTAAATGAATACATAAATAAATAAATAAATAGGTAAATAATTGAATATAATATAAATAAACAGGCAAATAAATAAGTAAATAAATAAATAGATACATCACTGATAATAAATAACACATACTTATGTCTAAATAAATAAATAGAATAAATACATTGAGATCATAAATAAATAAATAGACTAAATAAATAAATACCATAAATAAATAAATAAATAACATAAATGAATAAATAACATAAGTTGACTGACCTTATAATACATATACTAGGTACGAACATAATATCATAGATTAAGTAGACTACGATAAATAAGTTAACATGAAAGTGTACTGTGCTAACAAATAACAAGAAGGTAATAAACACAACGCCTGAAACTAAAAAGTATCGTGATTTTATTGCACCAGTTCATGTAAAGCTACTGTTTTATATCTTTGGCGTGGAATACACCGACCGTTTTGCCTTTCATGTTCTCAATTTCGTACATGTTGTTCCCTATCGCTTTTACGATTCGGCACTTGACGTATTTTGGGCAAAGCTTGGACGTTAGGTATTTAGAGCTGTCGCTAAGAACGAAATTTCTGCGGAATACTTCTTGCCCCGGTAGGAATCGTATTTTTCGAGTCCGTATGTTGTACGTCTTTGCAGATTTGTCATTTGCTTTATATATGTTTTCTCGAATTTTCGCGCGTATGCATTGCAGTCGTCCTTGCCTGGGGAGGGTTAAAAGTTCGCCGTCCTCCACCGCGTTCAACTTACGGACTACCTCGTAGCAACTGGCGTGCGTAATCATATTCGTGCCGAAGAGTGCAAAATAAGGTGACACACCCGTAGACGAATGGATGGAACTTCTCAACGCTCCAGCGATGTCACTGAGATGAATATCCCAGTCGCGTTGATCATCTTTTAGGTACGAACGGATAGATGCAAGAAGTGTCCTATTCACCCTCTCTGAGGCGTTCGACTGTGGTGCATAGTATGCGGTCCTCATATGGCGGATGCCATATTTTGTTAACAGGCTTTGAAATTCTCGCGCCGAGAATTGCTTTCCGTTATCGGAATGAATTACCTGAGGAACACCGAACATATTAAATATATCCTCGTAGAGGAATTTGACGACGCTTCTAGTGTTAGCACTACGTAACGGTTTCAGAAACACGAATTTTGACAGATGATCGAGTACGACAAAGACATATGAATTACCTGACTTAGATCTGGGGTACGGACCCAAAAAGTCTATATATAGTTTTTGAAACGGACGATCGGTACAGTAGCTATTACATATAGGTGGACGAGATATCTGATTGGAAGACTTACACTGTTTACATATTGCACATTGGGATATATATTGCCTGATTTGAACAGTCATGTTCGGCCAGTAAAAGTACTGACGAATTCTTTGAATCGTCTTTGCGATTCCACCATGAGCTGCCTGGGGGGGATTGTGCGCTTGGGCAATTATGTCGCCTGTTAGGCCCGATGGAATCCAAAGACGCCATGTGTGTTCTACCATGGCTTCGTTTCCTGCCGGTGGTAAGGCACGTTTATAGACGAAATCGTCTTCTATTTTTAAGTCAGGTAGCTTTTCTTGGTTTTCTTGGATGGTGGTTATCAGGCTTTTGTATTCCTCAGATCGAAATTCTTCTGAGTCTAGATCTACCAACGGTGCAATATCTTCTATTTCCAGGCTGTCTACGTAAACCCGAGAAAGAGTATCTGGCACTACATTGAGCGAACCTTTTCGGTGCTCTATGTCGAAGGTGAACACTTGGAGTTTGAGGCTCCACCTGGCTAATCGTCCGTTGAGGTCCTTGAGTCCCATCAACCATCGAAGGCTAGAGTGGTCTGTAATCACAGTGAAGTCCATACCTTCGACATAGGGCCTAAATTTCTGCACTGCCATGACAGCAGCTAAACACTCCTTCTCGGTTACACTATAATTTTTTTGACATGCATTTAGTTTTTGAGAGAAATATGAAATCGGACTTTCTTCGTTTGAGTCGTTTTTTTGAAAGAGGACTGCTCCTATGCCAGAATCTGATGCATCGCACTGGATGTAGAAGCGCCTTGAAAAATCTGGATGTGTTAACACAGGGGCTGTTGTTAGGGCTTTCTTTAAATTCTCAAATGCCACGAGTGCCTCATCAGTCATTTTAAATTTCTCCTTCTTCTTTAGCGTGTCCGTGATGGGGGCAGTGAGGGCGGAGAAATCTCGAATAAACCTCCTGTACCACCCTGCAAGACCAAGCAGCCTGCGCACTTGCTTCGGAGTTTTTGGTGTCGGAAACTCAGCGATTGCAGCTATTTTCGACGGATCTGTTTTTAGCATCCCACCACCAACGATGAACCTACACTATATATGAGGACAAACAAACTAACATCTAAATCAAAAAAAAAAAAAACAAGGTAAATAAACGAAATAAATTAATTATATGTATATATGCTGTAACAAAACCAAAACCAAAAAAAACTAACAAAATAGTAACTAAGAACTCGAAATCGTATATATATACCTACACTGCCCTATAAGATATATTCGTATATGTAATATACAAACTTCTTATATTTCAATAAACGTGGTACGACAAATAACGACTTTGCGTTTGTTTTTTCTTTTTTTTTGAAGTTGGTTTATTCACAATAATTACGAATCGGACACTCAAAAATGATTCACTTGGGATTATATTTATCATAGAAGTAGGGGTGCGTTGGGGAAGTTGTTTTCGACGACGTTGTTGGCGAATTTATGACGGTGGGATCCTTCAACAGCATCTGGACTTCGTAGACTGCAGACGGACAACTTTTTTTTTTATCCCTCAGTGTGGTGAAATAGTAACATCGATGAACACGGACTTACAATTTGTATCACTTCCCGTTTCTGCTATACCAGACAACCATGTAGATTTGCTGGCAGACGTGAAACATTCCGTTCAACACACTAAAGAAAGCTACGGACGAGACAGCGCAACATGCTAAGATAGAATCAAGACAAGGTCACTATACTCGTAGTTCTCTATACTGACAATACTAATGGGAATTGAAATTTTAAAGTTTGGATAGAAAAGTAAAATGCACAGTTAACAGCAGGAATAGGTAATGACGAAGACTAACAGGTTCCAATTGGTTCGGTTGTCAGCATCAGCGTTATCCGTCGCAATTCAATCGGGTACGTTTCCGAACCATCCCATTTGAAGACTTACGGGTGCGCTGGTGCTGGCAACTGAATCAACTGTGGACGAACGACTACATAAAGGACATTAGACGTGCAAATACGTTGGGCGCCATTTGTAATATGGTTAAAAATAGGAGACGAAAGGATTTAGGATTCGAAAGAGGACTCGGAACAGGAAGCGGATAGGAAAAATGGATGGGAACGGAAATAGAAAGGGAT
Source organism: Cheilosia impressa (assembly GCA_948293265.1). Lineage (NCBI taxonomy): Eukaryota > Metazoa > Arthropoda > Insecta > Diptera > Syrphidae > Cheilosia > Cheilosia impressa. Next base: position 66,357,345 of record OX411880.1, on the reverse strand, counting down.
AGGAGTGTCGAGGCGAAGAGCTTGGCATGCTTGCTCAGCACGGCTCAGCTCGCCGGAATGGTGTGGTTCTTGCTCCCCACCGCTCGACCTAACCAACTACAACACATAAAACATGCCGGACAAACAGGTACTTACTTTACCTTCACCATCGAAGCGGACGGACCTTCACCGCACTGAGGGGCGCTGTTGATGATATTCAGCGCGAGCCATTCCCTCCCCTCCTGGAAATTCGTGGCCGATGTGGGAATTTCCCCTTTGTTGGAGATGCTGTCGTCCGATCACACCGTCTGCGCCGAAAGGGACTTAACTTACCCCATTACACCCCTGAAAAAACCTCTTTACGCACCCATCCTCACCTTTTCAGTGAGTGAAACAACAATATGCAAGGAAAACAACTACCGATTGGCGTGGCTCGAAGAGCATACTCAGCTTAGCTTATATTTACTCATTTGAACTAATCCAGAAGGACTCGATAATTTAACAAAAAAAAAAAGGAATCATTTAACAAAAAAAAAATTTAACGCAAATTAAGTTTGGCTTGGCCCCCACTTGCAACAATCAATTACCACGGGGTACCTTGTCACCCCCTTACGCTATACGCGACTCGTCTCCTACCTAAAGAGAGCTCTGTTCAGGTATCCTATCTCTTTTTCTTTCACAGACCACGAATACGAATCCGAAACGGGGGTCAAACTGCGCTTATCACACCACAAAAAAAAATTACTTACGTCTAACAACAAAAATTTTCACGCCAAAAAAAAAAACTCCTTTTTTTTTTTTTCTTTTCAAACAAATCTTAAAACTACCTTAACATCTATCTCGCTTATTGTATAGCATTATCGCTAAAATTTTTTATATTTAATTATATAAAATGTAGCTTGCTACACGTACTTGTGTATGCGTGTTGACCAACTAAACTGACTCTTTGGTGTAAATGACCTTGATCATCGAGTGTCCAACGACCGAGTGATGGGTACTTCTTATTGCGATTTTTTTTGTCGCCTCGTGTCGCAGTCTCCACAGAAACACAAATTTCGACTTATATATATTTATATATAGATGTATGTAGGCAGGTGGGGTCGCGGGGATTTAAAAATGATATCACCGCTCCCGACACCTGTTGAAATTTTCGCCGTGCTGCGGAAGGTCACAGCGGTCAACGGTGGTGAACTCTATCAGGTACCTCTACGCACCAAGGTCAAGAAAAATCCGGCGGCCACGACTTTTAACTTTGTCTATGACCGCCGCTCGCACCTAACACCTAATTCAGACACGAATTAATGGACTATACTACTATAAACGATCTTTTCAACTCACCCCTTTCTGTTATAAGGCACTTCTTACGTTTAGCTTATTTGTTCTTCCTTCGGGCTCACTTGCCGTGGTAGTACTTGGGTGATCTAAATTTTTTCCTTTTTTTTTTCTTACTTTACTTTTCGCGCACTACACTACTTAGTCGGCTCAATTTTATTTAAATCGCACTGCCTCACTTTGAGGACTTTTTCAAATAAACTTAGGCGGTATGGCCTGTAAATACGTTGCCCTTTCTGACCTCTGTCATAGTAGGCACCAGAATGGTATGAACAAAAATCGTATCATCTTCGGCGGCGGTTACTTCTTTCTCTCCCATTTTCCCATTCTACTCCCCGTTTTTCTTGGATACTATCTTAGCATTCGCACTATCCCCCTCTTATTACCGGAAAAATTTGAAAATCTCTGATAAGAAATCTTTCTGTAGCCGGTCTCACCACCCCTAATAAATTTAATTATGCCACCTAAGCTCTCCACCCCAGATACACCTCCGCTCCATCTACCTGTGAATTCAATCACCTTCTCCATTACTCTTAGCTCGTTTAGCCTATTGTGAACGCTAGTTGTGATTGTGCTGAATACTAAACGTCAAAACAAACAAAAAGTATACAAAGCCAAATTAGCTTTCCTCGCAGCCGCATGCAGCACGTGAACACGAGTTGGGTAAGTTTTATGTTTTGCTTTTTTTTTCATTTAGTTATTGATTTATTATCTACTGCGTATGGATATGAAGACGTTATGATACACGAAGAAACTTAATCGGGCCCCCCTTTTTTCGGTCGGATATACCGATCGTTCCCCCGTCAAAGGTAAGTAACAAACATCCATACCAGTACATGCTTGCTTGACTTTCCATTTCTTTTTGTAGGTAGCCGCAACAAAACAACCCATTACGCTTATGAGCTTCGAGTAAAATTTCATTTTGTTTCGTAATACATGCATAGTTGTCTTGAAAAATAATACAACAGCCATTATCAGTCGCTTTGCTTGTTGATATTAAATTACTCATCAGACTTGGTACAAATAAGGTATTATACAGTGAAATTTGCTTGCATTTATTCCCAATTCTAATTTTTAGACGAATGGTGCCTATTCCTTCGATGCAAACTGGTTTTTCGTCAGCAAGACGAACTGTACCCGTGTAATTCTTATCAAGTTTCAAAAAAAAATTGTTCATCGCAACACATGTGTGATGTGGCTCCACTGTCGAGACACCAAATTCTATTGTTTTTTCTAATGGCGACTACATTATTTGCGTTCTCTCTTAACAGATTTGTATCAATTGCAATGAACCCTACTTCTGTTTTCTCAGCAATATTTGATTTTTCATTTCTAAGGTTGACTCGGCAGTCTTTTTTCATGTGGCCTTTCTTACCACATTTATGACAATTAAATGGAAAATTCGAAATACCTGTTTTATTGTAGTTTTTCCTTTGAGAATTGTGATACCTGTTCACTTTCAACGCATTGTCGCCGTTCGGGTAGATCTCCTTTCTCTTTTCTCCAACTTCCAATAGGCGAGAACAGATCACATCTAATGATGGGAAAACACTTGTAGCATCAAAAGCGGCTCGAATTTCTTTGTACTCCTCTGGGAGACTGTCCAACAGTAATACAGCAAGCAGGTCTTCATCGAGTTTGGCTTCCATTTCTCGTAGTCGATTAATAGTGCAGTTAAATTCAATTAAATAATCCGAAATATTTTGAATAGTATTCATTATACCCTCCACAGGAAGGTATATTCACTTTGCCCATACATTTGTAACGCCAAGAAGGAGTCACCGGAGACCTCATAAAGTATATATATTATGAATCAGGATCACATTCTGTATCGATTTAGCCATGTCCGTCTGTCTGTCTGTCTGTCTGTCTGTCTGTCTGTCTGTCTGTCTGTCTGTCTGTCTGTCTGTCTGTCTGTCTGTCTGTCTGTCTGTCTGTCTGTCTGTCTGTCTGTCTGTCTGTTGAAAGCACGATAGCGCCCAAAGTAATTGACGTAGGTGAAAGAAATTTTGTGAAAGGACTTATTTTTGTCGGCGTCAGGTTGGTATTGAAAATGGGCTATGTCGGTCAAGTAGTTCTGGTACCTCCCATACAAAACCAATATTGGACCCATATGTCTCTCCGTCTGTTGAAAGCACGATGGCGCCCAAAGTAATTGACGTAGGTGAATGAAATTTGGTGAAAGGACTTCTTTTTATCGGCGTCAGGTTGGTATTGAAAATGGGCTATGTCGGTCAAGTAGTTCTGGTACCTCCCATACAAAACCAATATTGGACCCATGCCTCTCTGTCTGTTGAAAGCACGATAGCGCCCAAAGTAATTGACGTAGGTGAATGAAATTTGGTGAAAGGACTTCTTTTTATCGGCGTCAGGTTGGTATTGAAAATGGGCTATGTCGGTCAAGTAGTTCTGGTACCTCCCATACAAAACCAATATTGGACTCATGCCTCTCTGTCTGTTGAAAGCACGATAGCGCCCAAAGTAATTGACGTAGGTGAATGAAATTTGGTGAAAGGACTTCTTTTTATCGGTGTCAGGTTGGTATAGAAAACCTGCTATGTCGGTCAAGTAGTTCTGGTACCTCCCTCACAAAACCAATTTTGCATGACTTGTATGCAGTGGAGGGTATCGAAGCATCGGCCAGGCCGATGATAACACTTTTACTTGTTTTTGTATTGATAATTTTACGAAACAGTTCTACCTTTTGGCGAGTTCCTTTCCTATTATACGTTGTTTCCAAAAATTTCCAAATTTCTACAGTTGTTTTCAAGCGCTTTACTAAAGCTACCTGTGCTGGTTCCATGGAAATTATAATTTCGCACCTGGCGTCCATATCCTTGTTTTTGTATTCCTCCAATTTATCTGGATCGGTTGGTGGCAGCTCCACGCCTTGAGCGATTTTTAAAAGCCGATTTTTATGAAGCACTGCTTCAATCTGAGCTATCCAAGTGGAGTAGTTGTCACCATTAAATAAAGGTATTTTACCCGTGAACGTCGTCATTTTTCCAACAAAGTAAATTAAAATTTTTCTTTTAAAATATTTTCCTTGGGACTGGGCCCATAACCTATTGAGATGGCTAAAGATTACGACGACGTGATTACAAAAAGAAAAAGTCGAACTAGTTCAAGTGAACGCAAAAACGGAAGTAAGTTTATTGAAAAAGGTTAAAGGAAAAAATGACATTTAACTTGTGTTAGGGATGGGAATAATTTGGTACAATTTTAGAGATGAGTAATTAAATGAATGTACTAGATTCTCAACAGTTTCTCCATTCATAGCATTGTTGAGTGTTAACCACTGGCTCCTGTGGGTTAGAATACACTAACAGTTCGATTTTTTACTGAGGATAAGCTAAAAAGCTGTTACCTCAAACCATCCGCCTTTACCCGGGCTTTGGACCGGCATGCTACTTTCGTAACAAGGCGGAGTTGGATTTTAGTCGCCTCTTACGACAGGCATGCCTACCTCGGGTATATTCTTTCCCCTACCCGAAGGGGGTAAGTATTACTACATCGTCCGCATAAGCGGCTACCTTGACCCCTTTATTTTCGAGTTTCACTAGTATTTCATTTATGACAATAACCCAGAGTGGTGTACCTCTAGAGGCTGTCACTCTAAGGTCAGTGTCACTTAGTTTTGCATTAATTTTCCTTTCATTGAGTAGGCTCTCAATCACATTGATAAGTGGTTGGTCAACGTTGGAATTGAGTAGCGCTCTCTTTACTGCGCACGTTTTGACATTGCTAAATGCTCCCTCAATGTCTAGGAACGCGGCTAGTGTATATTCTTTGTCCTTTAAGGACTTTTCAATGGTGCCGCTGACCTCATATAACGCGGTCTCAACTCCTTTACCTTTAATGTAAGCATGTTGTGCCGTTGATATCACATTGTCAATCCGACTGCGGATAAAAACATTTAAAAGCCTTTCGAAGGTTTTCAGGATGAAGGATGTTAATCTTTTAGGCCTAAAGTCCATCGCAGCCGTGTGGCTGGACTTGCCTGCCTTCGGAATAAAGACGACCCTTACCTCTCGCCATACCTTGGGAATGTGACCGCATTCCAGGCTACGTGTGAAGAGTCTCATCAAGGCTGGTATAACGATTGACCTGGCTTTCTGGAGCATGATTGGAAAGATTCCGTCAACCCCAGATGATTTAAACATTGCAAACGTATCGATCGCCCATTTAGTTTTTTCCTCGGTTGTTATACCAACTGGAATTGTTGCAGCGGCAGTTGCTATGCTTGATATAGACTGGACGGTTGTTGCTGGGATGCAACCCGGAAAGTGCGTCTGTAGAAGCAGACTTAGAGTCTCTTCAGAGGACTGCGTCCAGTTACCACTGTTGTTTTTAAGATATCCTGGAACCGCAGGTTCTTTGGATAGGGTCTTCCTAAGTGTAGCTGATTCCCTAGTACTTTCTATATCATTGCAGAACTTATGCCAGGCTGAGCGTTTAGCACTTGTGACAGCACTTTTGAATTTACGTTGACCGGCTTTGTATAGATCCCAGTCTGTCTGTAAGTTAGTGCGTTTGGCCAAATTGAACAGAGATCTAACTTTCCTTTTGATTTCAAGGTGGTCTTTGGACCACCACGATTGAGTATTCCTTTTCCTGATTGTCCGCAGAGGACAGGCTACCGCGAATGTATTGCTTAGGATTTTATTAAACTCTCTGTGAATGCATCAATTTCGTCTGGTGATCTCATTTCTTGGTTCTTAAGATTCTGACTATTCCTCACGGCCTCTGAGACAAACGTGTCCCAATTGGTGAGTCTTGGGTTTCTGAATTTACCTCTGCCTATTAACTGTTCGTCTACTAGAAATTCTATAATCCTGTGATCTGAGAAATGTCTCAAGGGAGACTCTCCATTCCTTCACAGTAAGAGTTTGTGAGTTACTGTAGAGTGTTAAGTCTAACACCTCACGTCTATTCCTAGTTACGAAGGTCGGCTCATTGGCAATGTTAGTTACTAAGAGATTGTTGCTAATTATGAATTCTAAGAGGGACTCACCGCGTACATTTATGTCCGTACTTCCCCAGAGCGTATGGTGGGAGTTAGCATCACAGCCAGCAATCAGGTCCCATCCCTCCCTTTCTGCTGTTTTGACGAGTGTGCAGGAAAGCTCTGGGGGTGGATTGTCCGTTTCATGTGGCATGTAGATTGTCGCCAGTACCAGCGCGCCTTTTTCTGCCCTGTCCCATTTGACTGCTGTTTGGTCCGAGCCGCTGAGACTAGGTAAAAGAAAAAGTTTAAGCTGTTTTCTGGTGACAATACATGTTCGTGACATACCATTTTCTGGTGTGTTGTGGTGTATAACCAAATCTTTGGAGCTCAGCCCGCTTATCTTTCCCCGGTGAATCCAGGGTTCTTGAACCAGGGTGACATCTATGGATTTCGTTTCCATAAGGAGAAGATTTATTTGCCCGCTAGCAGCCGGACTTTCCATTCTATCCTTTCAACGGGTAGATAAGGTCCCTCATGCGGATAATACTCTTTGGCCTGGTTAAGTTTAGGATTTCTTTCCTGTCAACAAAGCGCAGGTCAGCTTTTGACCAAGGTGCATTCATGTTGATGATGAAGCCCTTTAACCAGTCTCCTGGTTGTCACATTCCATGGTCCTGAATCCTTTGAAGGTAGATAGCTGGCCAAATAATGGAGGCTTGCCTTCTGCCCTCACAATGGCGTCGTTAACACCATCAAGGATCCGTTGTTCAATGAGCTCCCATTGGTTGGATGAGAGCTTCCTGTCTGGGTTGCCGTAGTCAACAATAGCGACGCGCAGACTTTCCTTCACCTTTTCGGCGAATTTCAGCCTTTTAGCCTGCCTACCTACTACCGGGGAGATCGTGTCGTCGTTGCGACTTCTTTTGGAGACCACCGGTGCGTTCCCAGGTTTGGACGTATCCTTGCCCGAGGCAGCCCCTTGACACTTTGAATCAACCGCAGTCGAGGTGAAAGGCAATCGGCATTTCGCCCCCGCTACGGCCAATCTTGTGTCGGCTCCTCCAGAAGTCGTCTCAGCTTCCTTCCTAACAGGCAGAACCTTTTTCGAACAACCAGGTGTCTGCTCAGCCTTAGACAAGTCCTTAGCTGGGCCGGCACCCGATTTTCCGGGTTTTGACTTTCCCAAGGCAGAAGGCAAGCGGCATTCCTCCCTTGGTTCAGACAACTTCCCTTTGTTGATTGGGTTCTGCCTCCTCGCTATTAGGCTGCGCCATGCGTCTTCGGTGGACTTGACTGTCTCCCGGGTCCTAACTAACTGCGCTGTTTCCCTCTCCATGAAGGAGCTGGGATCGCGGTTCTTAAGTCTATTTAATAGGCGACGCGCGTTTATTCTCCTTTTGAGCGGATCCGTCTGTTTTTCTGTTCTGAACAGCTTGTTGCCTTCCGTCGTGTTCGCCGCAGAGACAAATGAGGCTTCGGTTATGTCCAAACTTGCATTGTCCTTTGGCTTCGACTTGTCAACAACAGTCACTACGCTGTTCAGAGTCGAGTCCGCCTCTCCCGGTGGAACAACGTCCTTTTTGTCAACTTCAATTGCGGGGTCAGATGCAACCGACCCGTGCCCCGATAGGCTAAGGCATATCACAGGCATTGGTGGCTGCATAAGAGCTCCCTCACTCGAGATTTCCACAGGGTCAGCCTCAGGATTACTAGCATGAAGCACGCTAATATCCCTGGACTGCCTTTCTAGAAAATCAAGGGCGTTTTGATGATTTTGGTGCTTTTTCTTCAGTTTCTTAATCGTCATCTTACAGTTCAGCACTCTTTTCCTAATTGAAGCTGTAGACGATATGGAGAATTTGGATGAGCTGGCGATCGTCCTCGAGAAAAAGTTTGTCGAGTCCGAAGTCAACCGTTCTGACGCTTCCCTCAACCGAAGCTGCCCTACTAGTCGACGGTTCTGGAGTAAGCGATTTTCTTCCTCTTCCGTCATATTCGTATGAGAATCGGTGTTGCCGAAGTTCTTGGTGCCCGATTCAATTACACCAGTCCCTTTGTTTTGTGTTTTTTGTTTAGAGATTCTATTTTGAACCAACGAGCAAGGGGGAAGGAGATGTCATTCTGTACTCACCCCCTGTATACAGTATTGCCATTATTTCCTAATAATAATATAAAGTGTCAACCCTCATGCTCTTATATATAGTTAAACCTACCTATCCTATGTACAAAGGTTTTAATTTTTCTTTTTCTTATTACTTACTCTAATATATGAAGTCACACAGAGCGGTCGTTTTTCTTACATGGGTTATGGGCCCAGAACAAACACGTTTTTTTTTAAATTAAAGTTTTTTAAACTTGTCGCTGGTCGATAAAAATTAGTGCGATTGCTCAAATAGAAAAGTTCCACCAGTGAAGCTAAAGGGTCGAGAAACGCGCACCCGAGGTGCTGGTAAATTGCCCATTATTTGATGAGCAGGCTTTGCTCGGAACCTGTAGCATATTGTGCACATGTGGATGTGCTTCTTCACGGAGGTTTTAATGTTTAAAATCCAATACCGCTTGCGAAGATAAGCGATCATCTGTTGAATTCCTCCGTGAAAGGTTTTTTCATGCGCGTCCCGTAGCAAGAGATCAATAAAATGATGATTTGGTTTTAAAATTATTGGATGTCGCTGTTCATAGCTCAAGTCCGCATTTTGTAGTCGACCTCCTACTCGTAATATATTCTCCTTGTCAAGGAAAGAATTTAGCGATTTTAAACCCTTTGTTTTTGGTAGGAACATCTTGGACTGAACAACCCGAACAGCAAGTTTTACGGCTGACTGCATTTCGATCGGAGTCAGGGTGTCTAAACATCGTTGCATAGATGATTTTCGCAAATTGGACACGAATCTTAAACAGTATGCTAATATCCTCAGCAATTTCTGAAGACTTGAATGTCGATGAATTAATACTTCAATGTTGTAGTGTCCAGCTTCAACACAATGTGCCCGGATTGTGCGACTTTCCTCCTCCGTCGCCATATTTATCGGTTGACTTGGTGTAGTGAAGTCCCACTCCGACCTAAGGAATTCAGGACCGTTCCACCAGAGAGTGTTTCCGTCTAAGTCGGAAGGAAAAAGACCACGCGATACCAGATCTGCCGGGTTCTGTAGAGTTGGAACATGTCTCCAAATGCTGCAATTTGTGATTCGTTGGATTTCTGACACGCGGTTGCTGACAAAGGTTTTCCACTTAGATGGCGGTGCTGTGATCCATGCCAAAGTAATTGTCGAATCTGACCAGGCATACATCTTTGCGTTACTCAACCTTAGAACCTTCGCTGTGTAATCTAAGAGCGAGGCCAGAATAACTGCCCCACACAGCTCAAGTCTTGGAAGCGTAACGGTCTTCAACGGAGCAACCTTTGTTTTTGAAATAAGTACGTGCATGTGAATCTTGTTGTCCTCATCTAAAACACGTAAGTAGATCACTGCACCGTAAGCCTTTTCGGATGCATCACTAAATCCGTGAATTTCACAGCTTTGCTTTCTTTACGCAGCTGGATCCATCTTGGCATGTGTATTTTCTCAACTAATGGAAGTTCCTGACATAAGACGTCCCATTCCTTCTTAAGCTCCAAAGGAATTGGTTCATCCCAAGACAAACCACGCCACCAAAGTTGCTGCATCATTATTTTCGCCTTTACGATACAGGGAGAAATCCATCCAAGCGGATCGAAGAGGCGAGCGATTGTCGACAGCATTGTTCGTTTCGTGGGAACATGTGCAACATCGAAGGACACCATTTTGGAACGAAAAGGAATCGTCAGTGGGGTACCATTTTATACCCAAGGCCTTAATATGGTCCGTGGACTGAAAGGGTAAGGAAAAGCCTAACTCCTGCTGATCCAATGGGATGGCCTCCAATATCGGCTGCGAGTTGCTCGTCCATTTCCTCAGGTTGAATCCTGCAGTGGCTAGCAGCAACCGCACCTCATCTCGTTTTTTGACGGCTTCGCCTACCGTGTCAGCTCCCGAGATCAAATCGTCGACGTACATTTCCTCTCGTACTGCCTTTGCACCCGCAGGGAAGCGTTCTTCTTCGTCAATTGCCACCTGGTTAAGTGTGCGAATTGCGAGATACGGTGCACTTGCTGTACCGAAAGTCACGGTATCCAAACGATAGGTTCTTATCGGCTCACTATTGCTGGCCCGCCAGAAGATGAGTTGGTAATATGCATCCTTCTGCTTCATCCGAATCTGCCGATACATCTTCTCGATGTCAGCTGTAAAGGTAAATTTATGAGTTCTCCATCTTAATATAATATCAATAATATTATTCTGCTTTTTAGGGCCCACCATCAGTCGGTCGTTCAAGGACGTACCATCCGACGTTTTCGCTGCAGCATCGAAAACGACACGGAGCTTGGTAGTTGTACTCGCCTCCTTTAAAACCGCGTGATGTGGCACGTAATAGTGATGTGGTGTTTGAAGAATTTCATCAGTGTTGGGATTCACTTCGGTCATCTGACCCAGTTCCAGGTATTCTTGAATACATTTTCTGTAGTCCATGTGTAGTGTCGGGTTATTGTCCAAACGACTCTCCAATTGATGATACCTACGCAAGGCTCCTAACTTCGAGGCCCCAAGCGCAGGATAACGTCCGTCCTTAAATGGAAGTGCAACTTCATATTGCCCTTCAGGCAAACGTCTGGTCGTCTCCTCAAAATGCCTCTCACACTTCTGATTTTCATCAGTATCTGCTACCTGGTATGGTACTTCTTCGATCTCCCAAAATTTGCGCAACTGAGTATCAACGTCGCATATCTGCACAAAACTTCGAACCGATTTGTGTGGTTCGGCGGATACCTTGCCCAGCAAGATCCAACCGAGCTGGGTGTTTTGCGCAACTGGCGATATTTCATCGCCCCTGGCAATTTCTGGAAGAATCAATTCAGAATAGACATCGCTGCCTAGCAAAAGGTCCACAGTAGCAGGTTGGAAAAACAGTGGGTCAGCTAGGACCAGTCCGTTGATGTGTTTCCATTTATTAAGCGTCAGTTTGTTGGCCGGGATAAGCCCAGTCAGGGATTTGTACACAAAGGCTCGTGCACTGGTCTCAAACGTGGAGTGTAGAGACCCGAACGATATATCAGCATACCGATGGCATGCTCCACTGCTGACCTTACCCAGCCCTGACACTTCAATATATATATTCCGAGTATTTAGATTAAGTAACTGTGTTGCCGCTTCGGTGATAAAGGTGGCCTCAGATCCCGGATCGATTAAGGCTCTTAGGTTGAAATAGTTTCCTTTTGAAGATTTTACCTTAACCATAGCGGTAGCTAATAAAATTTGTGTATTTGTAATGTGTTGTGCGAGGTGGTTTCGAACTGCTCCACTCGTTGATGGAAGCTCCTGGTGAACAGTTTGGAAATTCGGAGCATTTGAATTTAAAGTCGATACTTGGTATGACTGAGTTTGGGTTTTTGTGTTGTGTGGGGTTGCAAATGAGTGTTGTGTAGTGAAAGTGTGATTGTTGGGGTGATTAACGCTCGATGTGTGTTGTGTAGGGTGTGTATGTGGCTCAACGGATGGTGAAATGTTGGTTAGTGATGTATTTGTGTTGGGGTGAGAATGAAGCAAAGAATGGTGTTTATGTTGGAAGAAATAGCAACGAGTTGGACTCGGACACTGCTGCGTGGAATGACTGTACGCTAAGCAGTTGCTGCAAACACCGATTTGTTGAACAATGTTATAGCGTTCACTAATGCTCATTTTAACAAACCGGTTGCAGGTTCGAATCGGATGTTGTCCTTTGCTACAAACTCTGCAACTAAACTGTTCTTTGTGTTTTGTTTGCCTAACATGAAATGTTGTTTTGGTTGCAGTGTTCTTTTGGATTGGATTTTTCGATTTTGGCTTTTGCTGTTCAACTACCTCTAACGTACGAAATCGAGTTTCGAGGAATTTGCTGAATTCGTCAAACGATGGTAAATCTTTACTTGCTCCTATACGCTCTTCCCACAATTGCTGAGTGCAAGGAGGTAATTTTTGGAATATAATATAAATAATAATTATATCCCATTCATCAACAGGAACCTCCAGATTGCGAAGAGAATGCAAACATTCTGCAGACGTATCTAGCAAAGTTTTCAGCCCAGGCGCAGTTTCAGCCTGCAGAAGAGGCTGATTGAAGAACAGCTTTAAATGGGTGTTCACCAAAAATCGCTTGTTATCATACCGCGAACACAAAATGGACCAAGCTTTCTCGTAGTTCCCGGTATCGATGTCTAAATGATGTAGTAGACGATCTGCCTCACCAGATAAACCTGATTTCAAATAATGGAGCTTTTGAATTTCAGTCAAACTAGGATTTTTATGAATCATATATTCAAATTTACTTTTATATTGTCTCCATTTCTCATATTGTCCTGAGAAAATGGGTAGCGACATTTCTGGCAACCGTAAACCATGCTGGCTAGAACTACCTTGGGTCAGTGTGCTATTGGATGCGGACTCCTTTAGCTGATCTAAGCAATCCAACAAAGCAGCTCTATATTCTAAATATATTTCCCTTATTTCTTCTGCTATTCCCTCACTTTCCCTGATTGCCTCTTCGTCATCTAACATTGTGACCAACTTCTCATTCGTTGTTTTAGATTGTCTAAATAAATCTTCTAAAATGGACAGCCGGCCACTTAGAATATTCTTTGTCCTTTTGGAATCGGCAACCAGACTAAAACTTTTGAAATCCATCCTTAGGATGGATAGGGCATTTTTTAGTAATTTAAGTTCCTTCGCAGCACTCATATTAAATGCAATGGCAAAATAAAGACTATGTATTACTCACTCACCTGACTATTATTATTCCACAGAATGGGTACAATATTACGCGTCGCGCGAATTCGTTTGACACAAAAAACTCACAAGGGAATGTTCTTTATTCTATTGCTCTATTTGAATATGTTTATGTATAATTATTATACTTTTATTAGGGATTTAGAGTCTGAATTAAATGTCACTTGATTGAATGTATTGAAATCCGGCTCGAAGGACCAAATGTTGGCTCTATACACTGGGGTACGGATTTTTTATTATTTATTTTACCGTCACACTTTACGGATCTTTTGGAGCAGAATTCAAGCGGTTAACAAACTGTTTTAAGAAGCGGAAAATATAAAACAACTCCGTTCTTTACAACGTTATAAATCGGTTTTTTATTTTCAGTTTTAAATTACTTCATTTATATACAAAAAAAATTACATTATCGCCAACTAAACATGTCAAACTGACAAAATCGGTTCTCTTAACATAGAACCGTATAATTTATTACAAACATTTAGTATTTAGGTGGTCAAATATATTGTTTAGAAAAATTAGCTTTTTTTTAATTTGTTTTTACATTTGCTACAGTTGCATTTGTTGGTAGGTTTGATTTCGGTGGTGCGCGCATTAAATCGTGTTTTATAATTATTGCTTTAAAAATTAAACTATAATTCAGTTTAGTGTAATTTTAAAAGTGGTGTGTGATCTCATATAATCCAGGTGAGTTGCATTAAAATTTCATAAATTAATTGTAAATTCAGTGTTATTTCTATTTGTTGTTTTGTTTTAAATTTGTTCGGCGGCGTCCATCGATGATGTGCATGTGTGTGAGCGCTGATGAATGGATTTTTTTTTTTTTTTGTTTTGACAAGGTGCATTGAAGATATGTGTTTAAGTGCGTGTGCGATTGGAGGGAAATTGATTCATGATTGTGTGTATTCTTAAGTGTGGTGCTCGATAGAGAGAGCGAGTAAGTGAATGAGTGGACTGTATTCAAAGTGTGTGAAATATGTTTGTGATATAGTGTTGAGTGCTTTTGGATTTATGTTTGAGTGGGTATGAATTGCTTGTCTGATGACAGTGGTGCGCAAAAGTTTTCTTTCGTGTATTTGAAAAATATTTTTAAATATTTTATGATTAATGTATTATATTTCTTAGTGTAATATTATTTATGTGTTGTGTGTTTGTGCTGTTGCGAGAAGCGTTTGGTAATTAGTAATTATTTTTAATTTTATTATTGATTTTGGTGAATGTTTTAATATACTGGGTGTAAATGTGTGGAATTTATTTTTCAATTAGTGACGGTTTGTGTAGTAGTTGTTTTGTGTTGATTTTGGGTTTGTTCCTGGTTATCGTTTTGTGTTGTATGAGGTTCGTTTATCGGTAGCGGACAAAGTTTTGCTATTGATCGTTTTAGAACTCCCTGTTGCGTTTTTATTTTTACGACGCGTGTTAAGTTGTCTGTTCCTGGGTAAGTTTCAGTGATGCGGCCTAGACTCCATTTCGCGGGGGGAAGTCGTTCATCTTTTACAAGAACAAGGTCTCCTATTTTGAGTTGCGTTTGTACCTTTAACCATTTTGGGCGTTGCTGCAGGCGAGTTAAATATTCTGCTTGCCATTACTTCCAGAACGTTTGTAGATGCGCTTGCACTGCCTTCCATCTGTCGATGTGTCCTTGTTTGCCTATGGACATGTCTGGTTCCTATGAGGAAGTGTGGTGGAGTTAGCGGTTGGAAGTCATCGGAGTTTTCAATTAGAGGACACAGAGGCCTCGAATTTAAACACGCTTCGATCTGCGTCAAAAGCGTGGCGAGCTCCTCGAACGTGAGTGTACCGTTTCCGACAATCCGTCTTAAGTGGTGCTTTACACTCTTCACCCCTGCTTCCCACAATCCTCCGAAGTGCGGAGAAGCGGGGGGAATGAAATTCCACTTCGTTCCTTCTACTGCTGTTACTTCTGCAATCTCCTTCCAGTCTTGGATCGCCCTTTTCATAAGGCGACGCAGTTCTGCATCTGCTCCCACGAAGTTGGTACCGCAGTCGCTGTATATTTGACCGCAAACTCCCCGTCGTGCAGTGAACCGTCTGAGGGCCGTAAGAAAGCCTTGAGTAGTAAGGTCACTTACAGCTTCCAGGTGGATAGCTTTGGTGGCCAAACAAACAAAAACTGCTATGTACCCTTTGTGACATTTTGATCCGCGCCCTTTCCATGCTCGGATATTGATGAGACCTGCATAATCAATGCCGGTGTGGGAAAAAGGGTTGATACCGTCACTCGGGGCCTAGGTAACTCTCCCATTAGCTGCTGTGCAGTTTGATTTCGACACCTGTAACATGTAGTACAATTATTGATTAATTTCTTTATAGCTCTTTTGATCTGGAAAACCCAATATTTTTGGCGTATGAGGGTTATCATCAGCTGGATTCCACCATGCAGTGATCTCAAATGAGCGTCGCGAATGATCAACTGTGTGAGATGGTGTCTAGGTTCCAAAATGATTGGGTGCTGCTGGTCATAGGGAATGTTTGCATTCCTGAGCCTTCCACCGACGCGAAGAATTCCTTCACCATCAACGAAACGATTTAATGATCCCATTCCTTTGAAATTCGTACCTTGGGCGAACACTTGTTGCTGAGCAGTGCGCTCGACTATTTTTGCACCGTTGTCCAGCTCTTTGGGGAAAGTGTTCCGAAGTGGCGGTTTAAGTGGTTGGTTCTTGCGTTACTAAAGAAGCGCAGACACCAGGCTGCTATTCTGACAAGTCTGGTAAACTTGGATGTACGATGAATTAATTGGGTAAGTACATTCGCTATAATTCCCGAACAATGAACCTGAACCTTCCTTTTGCCTTCTTCCGTAGAGAGATTTATTGGCTGCGCAGGCAAATTGAAAATCCACGAAGAACGTAAAAAATCCGGGCCATTTCACCACAGTGTGTCGCCCAATAAGGCCGATGGCAGCACCCCTCTGGACGCTAAGTCTGCAGGATTGAGATGTGTTGGGATATGCTTCCATATGTGAATGTCTGTGAGTCGTTGGATCTCCCCTACTCGATTCCTGACGAATGTTTCCCATCTTGATGTCGGTGCAAGAATCCACGCCAGTGTTATGGTTGAGTCGGTCCAGGCGTGAACAGTACAGTCGTTGAGCTCGAGTGTTTGTGCTACATAGTGTAGCAGTTTAGCCAACGTTACAGCACCGCAAAGCTCTAGCCGTGGAAGACTAACTGGTTGTACTGGGGCGACCTTAGACTTTGACATCAAGAGGTGCATATGTACTTTACCCTGGCTATCTTTAGCTCAAAGATAAACTGCTGCTCCGTACGCCTTCTCGGAGGCATCACTAAAGCCGTGCAATTCGAAACGGTTCTTCTTACTGACTGTTTGAACCCACCTTGGAATTTTAATGTTGTTAATGGCTGGTAAATCATTGTATACGCTATTCCATCCTTCAGGCATCGTGTTTTCGATTGGATCATCCCAAGAGAGTTTCTGGATCCAGAGAAGCTGCATGATGATTTTTGCCTTTAAAATACAAGGTGATATCCAGCCCATTGGGTCAAACAGCCGAGCAATTGTTGACAGTATGAACCGTTTTGTTGGCTGTGGGCTATCAGGAGGCGTAAAGCGAAAACAGAAGTGGTCAGCGTTGGGAAGCCAATGAATACCCAACGTTTTAATTCGGTCCGATCCTTCCGAAGGAACTGCTAAAGATGTTTCTCGCTCATGGGTTGGTATGTCCATAAGAAGCTCCTCTGCGTTTGACATCCACTTTCGTAAGTTTAAACCTGCCTTTTCTAAGACAGCCTTAACCTCTTTCTTCTTACTTTCAGCTTCTTGAATGGTATCTGCACCAGAAAAAAGATCGTCGACATACATTTCCGTACGGATCATCTTGGCAGCTCTTGGATGCTGGGTTTCTGCCGCCTTCACCACTTCCATCAGTGTCCGAATGGCTAGATAAGGAGCTGAAGCCGTACCAAACGTTACCGTTTTGAGGCGGAACACCTTTAATTGGTCTGCTGGATGATTGCGCCAAAAAATCAGTTGGTAGTTCGAATCCAACTCGGTTACCCATATCTGCCGGTACATTTTTTCTATGTCTGCTGAAAAAAGAAACGATACAGTCTCCAACGTAGAGTCACATCAGTGACATTGTGTTGAAGTGAAGGGCCAGTCATCAGGTGATCATTTAAGGACGATCCATCGGATGTCCTGTACGACGCATCAAAATCAACTCTGAGTTTGGTAGTGGAGCTTGTTTCTTTCACGACAGCATGATGAGGAAAAAAATAGTGACCTCTGTTGGATATGTCGTCTTCGTCAACTACACTCATGTGACCCAGCTTCAAATACTCCTCAATGCAAGAAGCGTATTGGTTGTGCAATTGTTGATCAGTTACTAGACGTCTCTCCAGGGACCTGAAACGTTGAAGAGCTCCTTCTCGTGATGAACATTTTCCTTGAATGGTAGTGCAACTTGATAGCGTCCATCTGTCATACGCTTAATGTGTTGCAAAAACTGTTCTTCACAAGCAGTGTCTTCAGTGGTTTCGTGGCGTGCGAATGGAGTTTCTTCAAGTTCCCAGAATCTTCGAAGTTGCGTGTCGATATCGGAAGTTTTTAAGAAAGCCCTGATGGATCGAGGAGCAATTGGTGATCTGCCAAGCAAAATCCATCCCAATCTGGTATTCTGAGCAACAGGAACGGTTTTATCTGGATGACGTGACATCTCCGGCAACATAATGTCAGCTAATACGTCGCTGCCTAACAAAAGATCGATTTTTGCTGGTTTATAAAAAGATGGATCCGCTAGTTGTAAACCGGTGAGGTGCCTTCAATCCCCAACAGAGAGGATTTGGGTTGGAAGATGCCCAGACAGTGACTGAAAGATTAACGCCTGTGTGGTTGTTTCGAAGCCTGTATGATACGAAGCAAACGTAA
This sequence comes from Cheilosia impressa, assembly GCA_948293265.1. NCBI lineage: Eukaryota > Metazoa > Arthropoda > Insecta > Diptera > Syrphidae > Cheilosia > Cheilosia impressa. The sequence continues at coordinate 66,339,333 of OX411880.1, read as the reverse complement.
TGTCCACAACCTTTTTACAAGTGCCACTGCTGACCAAACCCAACCCTGACACCTCGACATCAGTAGGTTTTGATTTTAAGCGGAGAAGTTGCACTGCGGACTCCGTAACAAACGAAGCTTTAGATCCAGAATCAAGCAATGCCTGGAGTGGTATGCTATTTCCGGATGACGTCTTTACCTTCACAATTGCTGTAGCGAGTAAAAAGTGTGTGTTGGCATCATGTGTTGAGTGATGGCTTCTCACGCCGGAACTGGTTGAAGGCTGCTCTTCGATGGATGGATGGAAAGCTGGAGCTTCGCTATTATAAGTTGAGGTAATAAATATATGTTTGTGTTGGGTGTGGTGGTTGAATATTTTGATTATGTGAATTTGAGTTGGGTTGAAATGATTGTGAAAATTGATTTGTGTTGTTTGTATTATAAGAATTAGAACTGTATGGGTTATTGCGAGTAGTGGAAGGGTTGTTAGAAGGGTTAAATTGCGGGTATGAGTTTTGTAAATGAGAAGCGTTTTTTATACTATTGTGTAAGAGTGAATGATGTGGCTGTTGACAATAATAGCATCTACGATTACTAGGACATTGTTGTGACGAGTGACTATATGCTAAACAGTTAGTACATAAACCTAGTTTATTAACATTTTGATATTTATCGGAAATGCTCATTTTTAGAAATTTGTTGCACTTTCTGATAGCATGCTGCCCCTTGTTACAAAGTTTGCAAGTGAACTTTGTAGTAATTTGTTGAGAGTGAAACGAAACACGTTGTGATGCCCTTTTGGATGGATCAGCTGATGGACGAGCTTGCTGATAGTTCACCGCTTCCAGAGTACGGAATCGAGACTCGAGGAACTGGGTGAATTCTGCGAAAGTGGGTAGCTCCTTGCTGTCGTTTTTGGATCCCAACTTTTCCTCCCAAAGCTGCTGTGTTTTCGAAGGAAGTTTTTGTAACAGAATGTAAACTAGCACCACGTCCCAGTGTTGAACAGGCACATTCAAGTTTTCAAACTGTGAACCACTTCTGTTGCTGTGTCTAACAGCTCTTGAGGGATTCAGCACGCTCCTGTGTTAACGTTGCCAAATTAAACAAACACTTAAGTTGGGTGTTCACCAAAAACCGCTTATGGTCATTATCTATTTGCAGAATAGCCCATGCCTTTGTGTAGTTACCGTTGGTAATACACAAATGTGCTAAAAGTTTTTCGGCTTCACCTGCCACACTTGTTTTAAGATAGTGCATCTTTTGAATTTCCGACAGTGCTGGATTTTGATGAACAAGCGACACAAACAAATCATGAAAACTTCGCCAAGACTCATAACTCCCTGAGAAAATTGGAACAGGAATGTTCTTCAGTCTAAGCTCATGATTAGCAGATGGTTTCATGTTGCTTGAATCCATGTTGGTGGCATCCATCTTGACGTCGTCCTTCGCTTTCAACTTGTCGATTGCGTCGAGTAAATCACCCCGGTAATCAAGGTATGTTTCCCGAATTTTTTCGAAAGTATTCTCGATTTCAGTGTCCTCTTCATCATCCTCTAGCACACTAACGAACTTTTCATAGATTTCAGACGGCCTGACAAATAATTCGCCGTTCGTTTAGAACCATTTTTGGAGTAATTTACGACGTCCTTTTTGAGTTGGGTAAGTACTCGACATAATTTAGTGGGTTTCATGTTTGGTTTTACCACACTTGAATACGTAAATGCCACACAAAGTAAAATAAAATCCACTTACTCGTGAAATTTTTGTTTTCCAGATGGAAGTCCAAAGTCCACCAGATCGCAATTGCAGTCCAAGTCCGTGTTGCAGTCAAAGTCCAAGTTGCAGTTTTTTCCAAAAGGCGATGATGAAAGTGCTCACAATCCCACGATGGCAAATACACACACACAAATTTTAATTAAATTATTGTTGCGAATTCCACTAAAATCGCATAAAACAGTATTGAGTAAAATCGAATCGCAAAAAAAGCTAATATCCGGCTCGAAGAACCAAATGTTCGGGCGTTGAACAAAAGAAATCGCTATTATATTACGGTTTGCGATACTGCTTCGCACAAGAAAAAAAAAACGCTTTAAAATTCCGCAAAAATAAGAAAACAACCGCTTCAAACGTTATAAAAGATTGAATATATTTGAGAGGACAATGCTCTTTTATATGATTTTGTTTACAATATAAGACAGTTGACATTTGACGTTTCGCCAAAATTTCCCTTGCGGATAGCAATAGTAGATTTCCCAACCCCAAAAACACTGAAAGAGTTTAGGTCATTCCTAGGACTCTCCGGCTATTATAGACGCTTTGTAAAAGACTACGCGAAACTAGCAAAACCGCTGACAATCTTACTCCTAGGAGAAGAAGGAAGGGTCTCCAAAAATAAGTCAAGCAGAACTCCTATATCCCTATCCATGGACGCCATGGATGCATTCAATAAAATTAAAAACTCCCTAGTTTCTAAAGATACCTGTTACGGGGCCATACATTATTTGTATCGTACCTGAAAAAGAAAAAAAAACTTCTTGTTAGTACCACGGATGTAAACAAAAATTTCTATTGGAGTTTGCCGAGGGAAATTTCCGTGAAATACACATCCTGTCCAGCAAACACCAATATTAAAACATTCTACGTACCTAAGTGATTGTTTATCCCACCCACCTGAAATGAAAATCGAATTAATATTCGGTAATTAATGAAATAAAGTTCCTTACTAGAAACATGTCCATCCGATGTCCCCATGTCTTTTTTTTTGTTTTGAGGTTTTGCTTTTGCAAAGATTGGCAAGTTTTGTTTTTCCTTTTGGTGGCTGTTTCGTTCCAATTCCGTCTGTACCGTTTCGCGCAGTTCTGTCTGTTGCATTTTATCAATGCAAAATGCAGTACGTGATCGTTACACTTGTTTATTTATGTATTTATTTATTGATTCAATTTTATGTATGATTAAGTATAGGTATTTGTTATATAATTTATGTAGAATGACAGAGGTAAAGACTGACTTGATGAATATGACAAAAAGAGAGACAGACAACATTCTCTTAAGCGCGATTTTTGACACCCTCTCGCAAGAAGATGAGGGGAAACCGAGAAACAGTAGTTAGAACACAAATACAAAAAAAACATCAATGTTAGAAGAAGGAAATAGATGAAAACAGAGGAACTAAGCAATTAGGATGTGTAGACAAAACAAAGATAGAACTAGGAAAGGCTTAAAAACAAAGGGAGGGGAAATTCGTGCAACAGAGTTTGCATTCTCTTTTGTTAGACGAGCCCACAATCTGCCATATGATCATAGAGCGCGGTCAATGACCTATAGCGGCCATATCATATCATAAAATCATTTTCGTGTGATCGCACAGTTGCGAAAAAAAAATTTACTGCCCCAGCGTGAGGAAGATTAACAAATTTTTTAAAATAGGTAAGGGAGAATTTTTCTTATTTTTAAAAGGCGAAAACTAAGTGCAAATTTTGTGTAGGAAACAAACGTCGGGAACTCCACAAACAGATACTGAAGAAGAAGCATCAATAATTTTTTTTGTGAAGTGCCAAATTTTTTGTGTTAGCTTTACATTAGATTTGGGGATTTTTTAAATTTTCTTTTGAATTTTTAACTAGAGTAAGGTTAGGGAATAAGGTTAGGCTAAGTTAATTTTAGTTATTGTGTTCTGCGTTCAACATTTTTGTCTTTGTTCGCGATTAGTTTAAGCCATATTTAGAAGATTTGGATCAGCGTTTCTTCTTGTGCTGCCGGCAGAACAAGGGGGGGCGAATTTTGCAACGTGAGTAACTTTTTTATTTTTTTATTATAGTTTTGAGTGAATTTAAATAGTAGTGTTAAGTGCAGAATTTTTTTTTGTGGTTTTTAAGTTTTGAATTTTCCATTTTTACTCAATTTTATTCTCTTTTATTGTTTTTTTTTATTTCTTTTATGAATTTCGGTATTAGTTTAAGTTTCCTTCTGTAGCTGTCAAACTTTTTTTTTGAGTGAAAACGGTTGCACATAATGTGCAGTTAAGCTCATCGTGCATTTGGTGTGTGGAGGAATGGGAAAGCCGTCCTTCTATGGTTTTACGATGACGTAACGCGACCTTCACGAACAGTGACGACATGACGTGACGACTTACTCCGCTCGTTCTCTCGGATTTAGGTTGTGACTGGCGGATACATTGAGGGGCTAGCGATTGGATTATGTTGCTTGACATAAGGGTGGGCTGGCCATTCCGTGCCACCAACATCTGGCAAGTCTCGGATTCATGATGATGCGTTTAGGGTTAGATTAGCCTAGTTTTAAGTTAGCGTAGATGTAGTGTAGGTCCTAGCTTAAGTGTTAGGTTAGATTAGGTATAGTTTAGGATAGTTAGGATTAGTTTCGCGGTTCTTTCCCGTCCTCCCTCTGAGTTATGGGCATAAGTTCTTGGATTTTTGCTTCTTTTCTTTCTTTTCTTCTCTGTCCTATTTTTTTTTATGTCCGTCCGAAGTCTACGTAGAGTAGCTTTCTTCCTAGTTCCTTTTTGTTTTTTTTTATTTTTGGCATAGATAAAAGTTTGTTGAGCAGGTGGTATGTGGTAAGGGGGCAAGAACACACCCGTCCGACGAGCTTTAGCTGAGCAACCACAAGCATGCCGCGCCCTCCTTTCCCGTATCGAAGTTGCCCCTGTGGCTCTACCCTGGCTCACAACATACCCTTCTCGCTTATCCAGATTATAGTAAAAGCTTCAGCTCACCACCGACGCATCAAATTTCGCCGTCGGCGCCGTTCTGTCCCAAAACGACAGGCCCATAAAGTTTATCGCACGATCGCTAAGCAAGACGGAAGAGCATTATGCGGCGAATGAAAAGGAAATGCTTGCCATAATCTGGGCAATCAATACCTTCAGAAACTACTTATATGGCACAGCTCATGTAAGAATCTATACGGATCACCAACCGCTAACGTATGCCCTCAGCAACAAAAACAATAACTCAAAGATGAAACGCTGGAAGGCAATATTAGAAGAGTATAATTATGAGTTACAATACAAACCGGGAAAAAGTAACATAGTAGCCGACGCCATTTCCCGTGCTCCCAAAAAATCTCCCAAGTTAATTCCCTGACAGGATCAGTGCATAGTGACGAAACTTCATTCCATGAACTAATTCTTGCAGTAGAAACCCCCATTAACGTATTTAAGAATCATATCATGCTTCTTATTGGAAATGATACAGGCTACACTTTTAAAATTCCCTTCCCCACCTATCATAGGCATACATTCATCCGAACCGACTATAGCGATGAAGGCCTTATAGAAATACTCAAAAGATACCTAAACCCCAGCGTCATCAACGGTATATTCACCACCGAAGCCATAATGGGAAAAATCCAGGAATTTTATCCTTACCACTTCAAAACATACAAGACTCGCTTTACTCAATCCCAGGTCATAAACCTCACAAATCCAGTCCCGTTACATTCAAACTAATTCATATAATAAACCTAAAGCTGTACGAGGAAGCACTCGAGAATCTTCAACGCATGGCCTATAAATATGTTTTTCGAATCCGATCCCAATTTTATCGTCCTCTCCGACCTAGTATCCCAAATCCTCACGAAACTAAAAAACCTTCAGCCAAGAAAACAACGTAGGTCACTAAACTTTTTAGGAACAGCGTGGAAATGGCTCGCAGGAAGCCATTTTGAAATAATAATAAACGCACATACACACAATGTTTTAGAAAATAATAACCGCCAGGTCATAATTAACAAAATGTACGAAAATAAAATTAACGAACTGTCCAATATAACGAACAATATTCTAGAGGTAATCAAAACAAATGAATGCATAGTCAATAAGTACATATTAAATTTAAAATACAAATTAGACACCATAAAGGAAGAATTAATTAACTTAGAGTATGCCCTACTATGGGTTAAGGGAAACATAATAAACTCTTTTATATTGTCAAACTCCGAAATAGAAATAATAAACGATGTATTTGAAAAGGATAACATAAAACACATTAATGTAGAAGAGGCGCTTGAATTCGCCACGATTAAGATTGCATCTAACCACTCCACTATATTGTATATCGTTAGTTTACCAATAACCGAAAACGCAACATATAACAGTATGCTTATCAAAACTATAAAGTATGATAAAAAAATAATTAAAATTGAATACAGTAATATTTTAGAATGCAACAACGAAATATTTGGCATAAAACAGAATTGCGATAGCCATAACAAGATAATGATATGTAAACAAAATCAAATTGTAAAACTAAATGAAAGAAATTGTATTAGAAACCTACTAAAAAGCAAACAAACCAAATGCGACGAGGCGAATAATCAGCACATACCAACCATAGACAACATTCACCCAGGAACCCTCCTCCTCAACCAATTCAACGGAACCATCCTCATCAACGGTAAAGACTTCAACCTATCCGGAAGCTTAATCCTTCGATACCATAATGCCTCACTATTCATAAACGGACAAAACTTTTCTTCAAAGGAAATCCCCACATCCAGGCCATTACCACCAATATTACATCCAATTCTGCCAAACAACACTTATGAGGAACTCCTCACATTAGAAGTAGTAAAGGAATTGCATATCAACAACACACTTGACATAAATCAGCTGAAACAGGAAGACCAATTGTATAACATTACAAACTCTAGTCTCATATTCATAGTAACGATAACCCTCCTGGTCGTCATATTCAAAACTTTTCCAATTCGAAGGGGAATCACACTCTGCTTCAGCGAAAACGCGAAAGCTGAAACTCCAGCAGAAGCAATAAAACCAAAAAAAAAAGGTAATGATCGTGTGTGGATGTGCGCATCGTTCCGTAAATGAATACTACTTCATTCACCGAGATTTTTTTAACCTTTGAAAGGAGAGAGAATGAAATGGAGTATTTAGTGTGACGTTAAGCAATTTGCGTCTTGTTTTTGTGGGAAGATACGATAGGCATTGAGTAAGAAATGGTGGCTGCATGTGTGTAGTGTAGGTACAGTTATATTTAGTTATATGGAAAATGCTTAATGGGTGGAGGGTAGGCAATGTAATGTGATTGGCATCCACAATAATAAAGCCGCAAAAATGGATAGAATCTGGTGGAAGCCACTTTTCAGGTCAGAACGGTAAAGAATTTGCTCTGTCCTAGTTGAGCCAGTACCTCATGCGATCAGAAATTGTTACAGTGTTCAATTTCCTGTAGTCGATTACTAGCCTGTATTGCTTGTTTCCAGATTGGTCGGATTTTTTTGGTACAATCCACACGGGTGAATTGTACGGAGAACGGGATGGTTTTATGATTTTATTCTCTAGCAGTTCGTTAATTTGTTTCTCAAATTCGGTTCGAAGCGATGCAGGGTAAGGATAATATTTCGAATATACTGGGGACTCTGAGTTTGTTCGGATTTCACCCTCAACTTCCGTTGCATATGTAAGTTTTTCGTCTGGTTCTGAAATTAGGGAGGGGAATTTGTTTACAAGAGCGCTGACTATTTCGTTTTGCTGTTTTTGCATTTGGTCAGTTTTCTCAGATAGCGAATTTACTGTCTGAGAAACAAAGTGCTTGAACTGTATCTTTAGCCTGTTGCGTATTATCATGAAGTTTTCTCTTATATGCATAACCGCGGAGAGTTGTCTTAGGCTGTCGTTTCCTAAGACACCATGGAACAACTTAAGGTTGGGAATAGAAAGAATTTTAGTTTGATGTCTTGTTGGCCGAATAGATTAAGGAAGGTATGGTCAGTTATTCTCACGTCGCCTGCAATTGGTTTTGCTAGGAAGGTTTGCTCGTTTGGGAAAGACTTTATTGCTAGGTATATAATTTTTGCTCGATCCGGTGTCAATTAAAAAGTTTAGAATTTCATTACTCTTCGTCCTACACTGGAAGTAAGGTAGCGAAGAGTCGCTTAACCTAAAAAATGGATATCATTATACTCTGAAGTATCCACTTGGGGAGTGTTGATTTCTGCTTTCGAAGAAACAGATTCTTCAGCTAGTTCTCGCATATACTCGACTAGGTTAGGGTAGTTTTGTGCTTCTTCAACGTAGGTCTGTTGGTAGAAAGCGTATAAATCGTTGGAGGATATTTCATCGCATGGGGGCGGACTGAACTCTGGGACGGGGTCTATATGGAAGTTCCTCTGCATCTTCTGGGGTACTTGATTTCTGAAAGAATCGGTGTGTACTTGTGGTCTCTTCCCGGTGTATTTAAATTGTTGAGGTCGGTTTTGGTAATTTATTGCCTCGGACCTGATCGTAGAAGTATCCATCGGTTCTGGTTTCGGCTGTGGTTTCGGTGCAGAAGGTCTGGGGGGAGCTTGATAATGATTGTTATATGGGTAGCCAAATTGTGGCTGTTTTTGGAAATCAAAATTCTGTTGCGGATATGTTTGCGGCTTGGGGCAGGTCGGATGGCTCTCGAATGCCCAGTAGTTTGGGTTAGTCGTCGTTAAGGCCTCGCACGAACGTGTTCCTTGGAGTGACTCATAAGTTTTTAAAATGCGTTCCACGCTTTTTCGCCAAGAGCTAAACTCGCCTGGCTTTCCAGAGAAGTCTCGTAGAGATCGAACGACGTCTGGTATTTTATCGAGTTCTTCAACATTTTCTCTTAGTTCTGGATTTATGGCTTGATCATGTATAGCAGGAATTTCAAAATTTGGTCTTACAATAGAATTAACGATACCGGTGATTATACCAATTAATTCAGGGGATGGTATGACAGGGTGTTGAGCCTGTGGCTGAAGGGGATTTTCTGGTGCCATAGGTCTCGGTTGTTGGTTCAATTGTTCAATTGTGGGGGAATGTTTAAAACGGGGGGGCGGATAAGGTTATTAGGATTCGCCATTTGAGAGAGAATGCCTTAAATCACTGAGTATTACTATTTCTAATTCTTTTTTACTGAAGAACTGATTTTATTTCAAATTATTTACTAGATAGCAGCTCTTTGCCCAAAATTTTTACGGAAATAAATCTTCTATTCTTAAACCTATAAGTTCATAATTAGATTCCTTAAAATATAATGTATAATTCACTTCTTAATAGCTATTACCTACAGCACAATGATGATTTTCATGGCTTCTTCCTCATTACTTGTTGTCTGGAGCGGCTGGCAGCAGTGCTGTCTCCTTTTCGTCTGCGATCTCGTTACAGTTACTAGGGGGCCTTAAGATTTCTCCAGAGGAGTTGTTCCTCACGCACAGATGATTTAATTTCTTTAGTGTATTAAGAATTACGACACTTTTCTTCTTTTTTTATGTACTATGACATTATTTATTCACTATTCTTTTTTGTATCGTGACGATTTATTTATTTTGCTTTAGTGTACTATGAACTGCGGCACTTTTTTCCTGTTTTCATGTACTATGACATTACTTATTCACTGTTTCTTTTTATACCGTGAAGATTTATTTATTTTGCTTTAGTGTACTATGAACTGCGGCACTTTTTCTCTTTTTTCATGTACTATGACAAATGTATTGTATGTAATCGCAGACACTGCGTCGGCGATTTCCTCGGAATTGCGGCTTGTGGGAACTGCTGATTGCGGCTTGTGGGAATTGCTGAGTTGGGTGTTGGGTGCAATGCGATCCCGCATGTGCACGAGTTTTATCGCTGTGTCGGAAGTTGATTGACCTCTACCTCGGTCAATCTTTTGGGTGTTAACTTATATCCTACCGAGTAAATGAGGCCACACGGTGGTTGAATAAACTGCAAATAACATATTTTTTGTTCAATAAAGGTACTTTTTTTAACGTCACTGGAAAGAGGATAATCAACGCATTATAAAACATAATTGTTTTGTGTTTGAAGTTGTTCCGCATTAGAAATATCGAACTGCTTAAATATGGGCAGTTGAACACATTTCAGATTTCCCCTAAATTGCGTATAAAAAGTGTCTAGTAGTGCGGATTGTATTCTTATTAATACTGTTGGATAAGATGATTACCCACATTAGATATGTGTAATTTCAGCGTTTGTAGTTCCACAGTTGTTGAATAATCCGGTCGCTTAAATGCGAAAATATCAAAAATTTAATTGGGAAAAAAACTTGGCAGGTAGTGGAAAATTACTTTTTCTGACTTTGTTCGAAAGGGATTGGTAGTTTCATTGGAAAAAAAAACATATTTCACGCGTTACAGCTTCCTAGAAATGGAAATATCGGATCGCTTAAAAACGGGCAATTGTGACCATTTTAGGCTTCCCTTAAATTGCGAATAAAAAGTACCCAGTCGTGCGGTCAACCTTGTATTTTATAGCATGTAATAAACAGTGTGTGTATATTAGAAATACGAAGTTTCATTGTATGTAGTTAAACAGTTTTTGAGTTATCGGGTTGCTTAAATGGGTATCTAAACCGAATTTATCAAAAATTAAATTGCGAAAAAACTTTAACCGTTAGTGGAAAATGAGTTTTGATGACTTTGTTAGAAAGAGAAGGGTAGTTTCATTGGAAAAAAAAACATATTTGACACTTCATAGCCTTTTAGCAACGGAAATATCGAATCGCTTAAAAATGTGCCCATTTTCTTCATTTTTAAACGATTGAGGCTTTCCTTAAATTGCGAATAAAAAGTTGTCTGTAAGAAGGATTGTCTTATTTTTTATATCAGAGGTAAAAAGGGTACATAGAATAGAAATCAAGAATTTCATCGTTTGTAGTTCAACAGTTTTTGAGTTATGAGCCCCTTAAATTGGGGTCTGTATTTGCTTAAATTTTAAATAAATCATAAACCGTTAGGCCGATTGACGCAATTTGAATTTCATTAGATTAGTGAAGTGAAAATCCGATACGGAAAAAACATGTTTCTCAGTGAACGGCGGAAAGTATGAGTTCACCCGCCTTCCTTTCGGTTTAAAAAATGCGCCGTCAATTTTTCAACGTGCAATTGACGACATTCTCCGAGCTATCATTGGCAAAATATGTTATGTATACATTGATGACATAATTATATTTAGCAAAAATGAAAAGAATCATGCCACTCATGTCGAGAAAATATTCTTGTTAGTACCACGGATGTAAACAAAAATTTCGATTGGAGTTTGCCGAGGGAAATTTCCGTGAAATACACATCCTGTCCAGCAAACTCCAATATTAAAACATTCTACGTACCTAAGTGATTGTTTATCCCACCCACCTGAAATGAAAATCGAATTAATATTCGGTAATTAATGAAATAAAGTTCCTTACTAGAAATATGTCCATCCGATGTCCCCATGTCTTTTTTTTGTTTTGAGGTTTTGCTTTTGCAAAGATTGGCAAGTTTTGTTTTTCCTTTTGGTGGCTGTTTAGTTCCAATTCCGTCTGTACCGTTTCGCGCAGTTCTGTCTGTTGCATTTTATCAATGCAAAATGCAGTACGTGGTCGTTACACTTGTTTATTTATGTATTTATTTATTGATTCAATTTTATGTATGATTAAGTATAGTTACTTACTTACTTAGGCGGCGCTACAGTCCGGGGTGGACCTGGGCCTCAACCAATACGCCTCTCCAGTTAGCGCGATCTTTGGCTAACTGCCTCCAGTTGCGCACTCCAAGTTGGTTGAGGTCCCCTTCCACTTGTGCGCGCCACCTAAGGCGAGGTCTTCCTCTACTGCGTTGTCCCTCCGGGTTGGTATCGAAGACTCTTCGGGCCGGAGCATTGGTGTTCATTCGCTCTACATGCCCCAGCCATCTTAGACGACTGATGCGTATTTTTTTGACCAGGGCGATGTCGCTGTACAGCTCGTAGAGTTCGCTGTTAAATCTCCTCCTCCGAAACCCGTCAACGCAAACGGGACCGAAAATCACTCGAAGAATTTTTCGTTCGAAACGACCAAGGAGATCTTCATCCGCCTTTGAAAGCGTCCATGCTTCTGCACCATATAGCAGGACTGGGATGATGAGGGTCTTATATAGAGTCTCCTTAGTGTTTCTCGACAAGGCCTTATTAATCAATTGCCTTCTTAGGCCGAAGTAACAGCGGTTGGCAAGAGTGATTCTTCGTTTGATTTCTGAGGTGATATCGTTTTCAGAATTTATAGCGGAGCCGAGGTAGACAAAGTCCCTAACTACCTCAAAATTATAGCTGTCTACTGTGACGTTCTGTCCGATTCGTCGATGTTGTGTGTCCCTTCTTGTTGACAGCATATATTTTGTTTTGCCCTCGTTTACCACTAAACCCATTTTTGCCGCTTCCGTACTGATACTTGCAAACGCGCCAGTGACAGCTCGCTGTGTTCTGCCAATAATGTCAATATCGTCCGCGTATGCAAGCAGTTGCACAGACTTTTGGAAAATTGTGCCTCTGGTATTGGCTTGTGAGTTGCGCACAATTTTCTCAAGAATGATGTTAAAGAAGTCACATGACAGCGCATCACCTTGTCTAAATCCTTTTTTGACATCAAAGGTCTCGGTGAGATTGTTTCCGACCTTAATGGAGCAGCGAGAATTCTCCATTGTCATTCTGCACAATCTGACGAGTTTGGCAGGGATGCCAAAACTAGACATGGCTCTGTATAGCTCGTCTCTATAAATGCTGTCATATGCGGCCTTAAAATCGATGAACAGATGGTGGGTATCGATTTGGACTTCTTGGGTTTTCTCCAGGATCTGCCGTAGTGTGAATATTTGGTCGGCTGTGGACTTACCGGGCCTAAAACCGCACTGATAGGGTCCAATCAGTTCGTTGACAAATGGCTTCAGGCGTTCACACAGTACAGCAGAGAGGATCTTATAGGCGATATTAAGGAGACTGATACCTCTATAGTTGGCGCAGTTTAGAGGGTCTCCTTTCTTATAGATCGGGCAAACAATGCTGAGGTTCCATTCATCAGGCATACTTTCTTCCGACCAAATCTTGGAGACGAGTTGGTGTATGCACTCTACCAAGTCGTCTCCCGCTGCTTTGAAGAGCTCGGCAGGTAAGCCATCTGGTCCAGCAGCCTTGTTGGACTTCAGCTTGGATATTGCTATCCTCACTTCATTTTGGTCAGGTGGACGGAAATCTTGGCTTTCATCGTCCAGATTGAATGGATCGTTCTGCCTGACAGCGGGATCTTGGTCGTCTTCGCCGTTTAGCAGTCTGCAGAAATGGTTTTTCCATGTCCTCAGCACCGACTGTGATTCCACTACAAGGTTCCCTTGTTCATCTCTACAGGCTTCTGTTCGGGTTTTGTTGCCATGACACGTTCTTTTTACCTTTTGGTAAAACTTCCGAACATTGTTCCTGGAGTAACATCTCTCTATTTCCTCGATCGCGCGCTTCTCATGCTCTTTCTTTTTCTTTCGGAGAAGCCGGTGTTCTTCCCTCCTCTTTTGCTCATTGAGCTCACGAGCTGCTCTCGTCCTTCTGTGCAGCGCCGCTTCATAGGCACGTTGTTTTGCTGCATGCGCTTGCCGGCATTCTTCATCAAACCAGGGGTTTCGAGGGGGTGGTTTGGTGAAACCAAGCACATCAGTTGCGGCGTTTCTAATGGCTTCTTGGCATCTATGCCACTGGTCTTCAGCACTTGATGCTGGCTGCGTAGGACTTCTCGAGAGGTTGAGGGACACGCGATCGGCAAAGGTTCTGGCGGTCTGTTGCGTTTGTAGCCTTTCGACGTTGAATCTCCTCACAGTATTTCCTTGTTGTTGTGGTGTCTGGGATATCCGCATTCGTACCTTGGCTACAACAAGGTAGTGGTCCGAGTCTATGTTGGCCGCTCGGAAGGTGCGGACATCTAGAATACTGGAGGAGTGCCTTGCGTCGATCGCAACATGGTCAATTTGATTGACAGTATGATGATCCGGTGACCGCCATGTTCCTTTGTGAATATTGAGGTGAGGAAACCGTGTGCTAGCTATAGTAACATTACGTCCCGCCGCAAAGTCAATTAGCCTTAGTCCGTTTCCAGACGTGTTGTCGTGTAGGCTGTGCTTTCCGATTGTGCTACCAAAGATATCCTCCTTGCCTATTTTGGCGTTAAAATCATCAAGGACGATTTTAACGTCATATTTAGGACATTGCTCATATGTTTGGTCGAGGAGCTCGTAGAAACATTCCTTGGTAGCATCGTCTTTTTCTTCTGTGGGGGCGTGAGCGCATATTAGGCTGATGTTGGCAAATTTAGCCTTGATGCGGATAGTTGCAAGGCGTTCACTAACGTGTCGAAAGCTCAAGACTTCTTGCCTAAGTCTGCCGCTTACAACGAATCCACATCCAAATAGTCGCTGCTTCTGTTCCTTATAGCAATCACCGTAGTAGATGTCACAGTTTTTCATCCTTTTTTTGCCCGGCCCATCCCACCGCACTTCCTGGATGGTGGTGATATCTGCACTGTAGCAGCGTTGGGCCTCCGCTAATTGTTCGGCTGCACGCGGTCTATTCAGGGTCCGAACATTCCACGTGCAGATCCGAAAGTCATTGTCCTTTTTTCGTTTTGCAGGGTCGTCAACAGTAAATCCGTCCGTCTCCGAGGCTAATGGTTGCTTCGCAACTGTCTCAATTTTTCCGTGGTTGGGTAGTTAACCCCACGCACAACCCCCAACTTGGAGGACCAGGCCCTGAATTGACCCTAGGACAGCGGTTCGGAAACTCCGTTGCCAGTAACCCACTTCGGGGATATGAGTGCTGCCGTTGGCCCATAAAGGGTTCATCCGCCACCATCTCTATTTCTGCACCCTGACTAGTGCTGAAAAATCCATACTGACCTTTTCTCCAAATATGTCAGAGTAGCTCATGTAAGGTAACTGCCATCTTGACGGTTGACACCACCGTTGATCCAATCTCGTGGATTCATTCGCTGTATGTCCTCTTTCTGAGGGGCTCATGTAAGACCTCTGAGACTCGTTCAGCCAGTCATTCCGACAGAGCATTATAGTGTTGCTATTTTCTTCGTGTTCAACACTCGCGCTTATATGTTTAGCAAGTCATGCCCGGAAGGACAAGACCAGTATCCGGTGGCTACCACGAGGAGGTAAAATAAGCACAATTGATGTGTATGAACCAGTTGCAACGCCTGGGCATCGCCAAGTTGACGCCAATCAGTGTCTACCCTATTCATATATAATGTATGTAGAATGACAGAGGTAAAGACTGACTTGATGAATATGACAAAAAGAAAGACAGACAACATTCTCTTGAGCGCGATTTTTGACACCCTCTCGCAAGAAGATGAGGGGAAACCGAGAAACAGTAGTTAGAACACAAATACAAAAAAAACATCAATGTTAGAAGAAGGAAATAGATGAAAACAGAGGAACTAAGCAATTAGGATGTGTAGACAAAACAAAGATAGAACTAGGAAAGGCTTAAAAACAAAGGGAGGGGAAATTCGTGCAACAGAGTTTGCATTCTCTTTTGTTAGACGAGCCCACAATCTGCCAAATGATCATAGAGCGCGGTCAATGACCTATAGCGGCCATATCATATCATAAAATCATTTTCGTGTGATCGCACAGTTGCGAAAAAAAAATTTACTGCCCCAGCGTGAGGAAGATTAACAAATTATTTAAAATAGGTAAGGGAGAATTTTTCTTATTTTTAAAAGGCGAAAACTAAGTGCAAATTTTGTGTAGGAAACAAACGTCGGGAACTCCACAAACAGACACTGAAGAAGAAGCATCAATAATTTTTTTTGTGAAGTGCCAAATTTTTTGTTTTAGCTTTACATTAGATTTGGGGATTTTTGAAATTTTCTTTTGAATTTTTAACTAGAGTAAGGTTAGGGAATAAGGTTAGGCTAAGTTAATTTTAGTTATTGTGTTCTGCGTTCAACATTTTTGTCTTTGTTCGCGATTAGTTTAAGCCATATTTAGAAGATTTGGATCAGCGTTTCTTCTTGTGCTGCCGGCAGAACAAGGGGGGGCGAATTTTGCAACGTGAGTAACTTTTTTATTTTTTTATTATAGTTTTGAGTGAATTTAAATAGTAGTGTTAAGTGCAGAATTTTTTTTGTTGTGGTTTTTAAGTTTTGAATTTTCCATTTTTACTCAATTTTATTCTCTTTTATTGTTTTTTTTTTATTTCTTTTATGAATTTCGGTATTAGTTTAAGTAAATTAGTAATAAATTGGCACTATAACTTCCCTCTGTAGCTGTCAAACTTTTTATTTGAGTGAAAACGGTTGCACATAATGTGCAGTTAAGCTCATCGTGCATTTGGTGTGTGGAGGAATGGGAAAGCCGTCCTTCTATGGTTTTACGATGACGTAACGCGACCTTCACGAACAGTGACGACATGACGTGACGACTTACTCCGCTCGTTCTCTCGGATTTAGGTTGTGACTGGCGGATACATTGAGGGGCTAGCGATTGGATTATGTTGCTTGACATAAGGGTGGGCTGGCCATTCCGTGCCACCAACATCTGGCAAGTCTCGGATTCATGATGATGCGTTTAGGGTTAGATTAGCCTAGTTTTAAGTTAGCGTAGATGTAGTGTAGGTCCTAGCTTAAGTGTTAGGTTAGATTAGGTATAGTTTAGGATAGTTAGGATTAGTTTCGCGGTTCTTTCCCGTCCTCCCTCTGAGTTATGGGCATAAGTTCTTGGATTTTTGCTTCTTTTCTTTCTTTTCTTCTCTGTCCTATTTTTTTTTATGTCCGTCCGAAGTCTACGTAGAGTAGCTTTCTTCCTAGTTCCTTTTTGTTTTTTTTTATTTTTGGCATAGATAAAAGTTTGTTGAGCAGGTGGTATGTGGTAAGGGGGCAAGAACACACCCGTCCGACGAGCTTTAGCTGAGCAACCACAAGCATGCCGCGCCCTCCTTTCCCGTATCGAAGTTGCCCCTGTGGCTCTACCCTGGCTCACAACATACCCTTCTCGCTTATCCAGATTATAGTAAAAGCTTCAGCTCACCACCGACGCATCAAATTTCGCCGTCGGCGCCGTTCTGTCCCAAAACGACAGGCCCATAAAGTTTATCGCACGATCGCTAAGCAAGACGGAAGAACATTATGCGGCGAATGAAAAGGAAATGCTTGCCATAATCTGGGCAATCAATACCTTCAGAAACTACTTATATGGCACAGCTCATGTAAGAATCTATACGGATCACCAACCGCTAACGTATGCCCTCAGCAACAAAAACAATAACTCAAAGATGAAACGCTGGAAGGCAATATTAGAAGAGTATAATTATGAGTTACAATACAAACCGGGAAAAAGTAACATAGTAGCCGACGCCCTTTCCCGTGCTCCCAAAAAATCTCCCAAGTTAATTCCCTGACAGGATCAGTGCATAGTGACGAAACTTCATTCCATGAACTAATTCTTGCAGTAGAAACCCCCATTAACGTATTTAAGAATCATATCATGCTTCTTATTGGAAATGATACAGGCTACACTTTTAAAATTCCCTTCCCCACCTATCATAGGCATACATTCATCCGAACCGACTATAGCGATGAAGGCCTTATAGAAATACTCAAAAGATACCTAAACCCCAGCGTCATCAACGGTATATTCACCACCGAAGCCATAATGGGAAAAATCCAGGAATTTTATCCTTACCACTTCAAAACATACAAGACTCGCTTTACTCAATCCCAGGTCATAAACCTCACAAATCCAGTCCCGTTACATTCAAACTAATTCATATAATAAACCTAAAGCTGTACGAGGAAGCACTCGAGAATCTTCAACGCATGGCCTATAAATATGTTTTTCGAATCCGATCCCAATTTTATCGTCCTCTCCGACCTAGTATCCCAAATCCTCACGAAACTAAAAAACCTTCAGCCAAGAAAACAACGTAGGTCACTAAACTTTTTAGGAACAGCGTGGAAATGGCTCGCAGGAAGCCATTTTGAAATAATAATAAACGCACATACACACAATGTTTTAGAAAATAATAACCGCCAGGTCATAATTAACAAAATGTACGAAAATAAAATTAACGAACTGTCCAATATAACGAACAATATTCTAGAGGTAATCAAAACAAATGAATACATAGTCAATAAGTACATATTAAATTTAAAATACAAATTAGACACCATAAAGGAAGAATTAATTAACTTAGAGTATGCCCTACTATGGGTTAAGGCAAACATAATAAACTCTTTTATATTGTCAAACTCCGAAATAGAAATAATAAACGATGTATTTGAAAAGGATAACATAAAACACATTAATGTAGAAGAGGCGCTTGAATTCGCCACGATTAAGATTGCATCTAACCACTCCACTATATTGTATATCGTTAGTTTACCAATAACCGAAAACGCAAGATGTAACAGTATGCTTATCAAAACTATAAAGTATGATAAAAAAATAATTAAAATTGAATACAGTAATATTTTAGAATGCAACAACGAAATATTTGGCATAAAACAGAATTGCGATAGGCATAACAAGATAATGATATGTAAACAAAATCAAATTGTAAAACTAAATGAAAGAAATTGTATTAGAAACCTACTAAAAAGCAAACAAACCAAATGCGACGAGGCGAATAATCAGCACATACCAACCATAGACAACATTCACCCAGGAACCCTCCTCCTCAACCAATTCAACGGAACCATCCTCATCAACGGTAAAAACTTCAACCTATCCGGAAGCTTAATCCTTCGATACCATAATGCCTCACTATTCATAAACGGACAAAACTTTACTTCAAAGGAAATCCCCACATCCAGGCCATTACCACCAATATTACATCCAATTCTGCCAAACAACAACGCAACAAACTTTGTTGGGGCTCGACGGGAATTGGAAGAATTGAAGCGGGAGTTCTTCAACCAAAGAACGAAGGAAGATATCCAAACATGGTGTGCAGCTGAGGGGATTGATTTTAAACATATTCCACCAAGAGCACCACATTTTGGGGGACTATGGGAGGCTGCAGTCAAATCTTTTAAATACCACTTTTGTCGTGTTACCGATAATATGTTTAATGTCGAAGAATTTAATACATGTATATATAATTCAAATTGAATCAATTCTCAATTCTAGACCACTAACAGCGATTTCGGCCGACCCAAACGATTACGAAGTGCTTACGCCTGGGCACTTTCTGATCGGTGATGCTCAACGTGCTATACCTGAACCCATCCTAGAAGAACCGAAGAACATCACTGCTATCGAGCGTTGGAAACGCATATCGTTGGTGCGTCAGCACTTCTGGGACCGTTGGCGAAAAGATTACCTACTGGAAATGCAATCTAGAGCAAAGTGGAGAGAGACAGCCCCCAAGCCATTGCAGCCAGATGTCTTGGTGCTAGTATCAGATGACAACACCCCATCCAATCAATGGCTCATGATCCGAGTAATACGTTGCATCCAAGGAGATGATGGCAAAGTAAGAGCCGTCGACGTGCGAACCCACAACGGTATCATCCGACGAGCGATACATCGACTGCCAGTGCTTCCGCTTGAAGACTGAATGAACTGCTAGGCTGCAGTTCCTCCAACAGCACTCGGAATGTTTGGTCACCCTGCAAAAATAATCACTCATACCTCTTTCATGTCATACATCATACTGAATTAATTCTAAACAAATGTAAAATGCACTCAAAGATCGCTCTATATAAATGAGAAAAAATATATTTAAGGGCAGAAGTCAAGTTAAAGTTGAATTAAACTATTGCTTTTATTTAAATTCGTTGTTTTAATTGCTGAAACCATATTTCGTTGGATGGTTTCAGAGTGTAGCTTAATTTATTTGAAATTCGTAAAAACTATTACGATTCAACACGTAAGTAGACTCCCGCTCCGCATGCAGTTTCTGATGCATCACCAAATCCGTGTAATTCCAGGTCCTTTGGCTTATTTCTCATGTGAATCCATCTTGGTATCTATATACTTTCGATAGAGGGCAGCTCGCGTCGAAAGTCTTCCCAATTGGTTTTGAACTCCTCTGGAATCGGGTCATCGCACTCTACACCGCGGCACCACAGCTGTTGCATCAAGATCTTTCCTAAGATAATGCATAACATCGTTCTCTTTGTTGGAGTTTCAACTTCATCAACGAAGACGTTCTGAAAAGAAAAAGAATCGCTTAAAGGGTACCATCTAATACCTATGGTCTTAATCTGTGGAACAGCGTTAGTTTCAAAGGGTAAAGAAAAGCCTAACTCCTTTTGATCAGGTGGAATATCGTTTAAAAGCATGTCATTATTGGATGTCCATTTTCGCAAGTTGAAGCGCGCGGATGCCAACAAATCTTTGGCTTGATCGCGTATTAGGCGTGCCTCTTCCAAAGTATCAGCTATCGCGATTAGATCGTCTTCGTACATACGCTTACGGAAAACTTTTGATCCAGTCGGATAACGATTCTCCTCATCGACTGCAGCTCTTTGGATTGTGCGATTGGCAAAATACGGTGCACTTGCAGTACCAAAAGTGACCGTTTGCATGCGATAAGTCCTTACGGGTTGATTCGGATTGTCACGCCACAAAATAAGCTGGTAGTACGAATCCTCATTGCTCATTCATTTTTGCCTAAACATTTTTTTAATGTCGGCTGTGAAGGTAAATTGATACGTTCTCCATACTAACACTATATCACCAATGTTGTTTTGCATTTTAGGTCCTATCAATAAGTGGTCGTTCAAGGATGTACCATCTAAAGTGTCGCAGCGGCATCAAAGACAACTCGCAGTTTAGTTGTCGAGTCTATCCTTCAGGACAGCAGGATGAGGAACAAAGTAGTGATATGGAGTATCAAGAACAGTATCGTTCAGGACATCGACTTCTGACATCTTCTCAAATCCACGTATTCCTTAATACACTTAGAGTTGTCATTGTGTAGTGTTAGGTCCACTTCGAACCGTTTCTTCAACTGATGAAACCTACACAATTCCTCGCGTTTGGAGGGTCCAAGCCCAGGTTTGCATCGATTCTTAAAGGGAAGAAATACTTCATATCTTCCATCAGAAAGACGTCTGGTCGTCTCTTCAAAGTATTTTTCACAAACAACATCTTCTTCAATTTTAGCATCGGCATATTCGGCATTCTATTTCTAAAAATTTTCTTAATTGGGTGTCGATGTCGAAGACCTGTAGAAAACACTGCGTTGATGATTTTTGTTTCTGAATTGGTGCTTTACCGAGCAGAATCCATCCTAGCAATTGGTGGCATCCTATCTTCGCCTCGGACAATCTCCGGAAGAACATATTCTGCGAAAACATCACTTTCTAAAAGCAATCCACTGTAGCCGGTTTGTAGAAGGTAGGGTCTGCTAATACTAGGTGTTTCCAGTTGCTGAGTGTCAGTTGTTTGGCCGGGCGAAGCCCAGTCAGGGACTTAAATACGAAGGCCTGCGTGTTCGTCTCAAAAGTAGTTCGCAGAGACGCAAAAGTTATGTCAACACACTTGTGATATGCTCCGCTGCTGACCTTCCCCAACCCTGACACTTCAGCTAACAGCTCGAAGGTTAAAATACTTCCCCTAGAACACCTAACCTTAACAATAGCTGTAGCAGTGGCGATTCCTGGTCTTAAGCATTGGGTTAGCTACGTGCTCACTTCTCACAAAAAAAAAAAACAAAAGCGCACTCTCATATTCCAAAAGCACGACAAAAATAATTATTATGTATTTACTCACATTTATAATCCACGCAAATATAACATTATAAATCGCACTTTACTTTTGTAATGGAATTCAATAAGACTATTAATTCAGTCAAATAAGAACACAACGACACATTCTTACTGCAATTTGACTAGAAAGAGAAACACACAGAAGTACAAAAAAAGATAACGCGCAAAATATACCTGCTTGCTTACACTTACACTCTACTTTCAAGTTTTATCGCATTTGTTTGCTCTTACCCTTCCGTATATTTTCCTGTGCTTTGCTTACGACTGGTAGAGGTAGTCAAATTCCACACTTATACAGATTGTAGGAAATTCGGTAGCGCAATTTTTTACGCTAAAATGCTACAAGCAGGAGACTTTTCTATGGGAGTTTTAGATTGTGTGTGTGCGTACAGGCAGGGAATTTGCGGTATCGCAAGTTGTAACGCTATAGAGTATTTCAAGTGAAACTTATTGCATGGGAGTATTGTGTTGTGTGTTTGTGTAGGCAAATATTATTTGCAAATGACAGTTTTGTTATTTAGTATGTCATTGATTATTGCAATTATTAATCTTCAAAATTACTTTAACCTCGTTATTTGCTGTATTTTGCGTAGGATGTATTTCAATTTATTTTCTTGGTTTAGCGCCGCTAAACTAGCTAACTGAGAGGAATCGCCCCTGAGCTGTAGCTAATAAAATGTGAGTATTTTCACTCTGTTTTAAATCGTAAGTATTTACATTGCTAGTAGTAGGGCGATCTGTATTACCAGGATGAGACATTTGAGTACTTTGGCCTGCTGAAGGATTAAATGTACCAGATTGTTGAAACGTAGGTGGATTAGAAGATATTTGAGGTGTGGGGTTCAAACTAAAAGTTGAATTTGTATTTGGGTTTTGAATAGGAGCGGAATGCAGAAGAGAGTGGTGTTTTTTTTGGCAATAATAGCAACGTGGCTGATTAGGACAGTGTTGAGTTTGATGATTATAAGCAAGGCAGTTGCTACAAACACCTATCTTGTCAACGATGTTGCACCGCTCAACGGGATTAATTTTTCCAAAAGATTTACATTTACGCAGAGAATATTGGCCTTTACAACATATCTTGCAACTGTGTAGACTGTCGTTGACTAGAGCCTCCGGTAAAACTCTTTCCCGATTTGGGTTTATCCTGGTCAATAACTTCCAACGTTCGGAACCTCGTTTCCAAAAACTCCAAAAATTCGTCGAAAGTTGGTAACTCCTTTCTTGCTCCGAGTCGTTCTTCCCATAATTGTTGTGTACAAGATGGTAATTTGTGCAGCAATATATAAATAATTATTAAATCCCAATGTTCTGTAGGAACATCAAGATTTTTTAGCGAATGTAGACCCTCAGTGGATGTATGCAGCATTCTCTTAAGGCTAAACGAGTTCTCGGTTGTAATTGTCGACTGATTAATAAACATTTTCAGATGAGTAATTACTAAAAATCGTTTATTATCGTAGCGTGAGCATAAAAGGGAGCATGCCTTTTCGTAGTTACCTTCTTCCACTTCCAGGTGCTGTAACAAACTATAGGCATCTTTGGATAAACCCGACTTTAAATAATGGAGTTTTTGAATACTCAAATTTGCTCTTAAATGGCCGCCATTTTTCGTATTGTCCTGAAAAAACATGAAGAGACATTTCGGGAAGGCGAATACCATGCAGATTTAAGCTGATTGGAGGTGGCTTGTTTGCAGAAGTGGATTCCCAAGCTTATCCAAACAATCAAAGAGTTCGGCTCTATATTCCAGCTAAACTTTACGAACTTTCTCGATAATTCCCCTAAACTCAGAAAAATCCTCATCGTCTTGTGAAGTGCTTTTTCTCAAGCCGAGGTCATGCTCGCCGGATCCAAAACAAAGTAACACCAAACTCTAGTTAAGAGGTACTCTTTATTGACAGTACTTTACTTATTACTATTACAATGTGTTCACACAAAATTATTATTACATGTTTTCATACAATTTCCGTAACAATGTTACAATATGTCTATATATACATGTACATATCTATACTACGTGGCCCAACGACGGCGTGCTTCCAGGGAAAGGGGGGAGTGGCCCAACGACAGCGTGGTTCCAGGGGAAGGGGAAAGCAAGTCAACGGAGATTGCCGACGCTGCTAAATTAAGGCCGATTCCCAGAAGGGATTCAGACGCCAAAATTTTAGAACAGGGACCGAACTCACTTTCTATACGGGAGCCTTATCTGGTACGCAAGATTGATTCAAATCACAAGTGGACAAGTCTCCCCGAATGACACTTTTAGGGTATTCATGGTTTTTCATTCGATAAGAGAGTGTGACTTATATGTGACGAATGAAAATTGTTACGAACGGTGACGTTTCGATACATTCCCCTCCCATTTCGTCAGACGAGAACCTTCTCGTCTACACCCTCAGCCTGTATAGATCATATATTTTAATTTAAATAAAATTTTTATATTTTTTTTTACAAAGGTTTGAACATAACTTAAATCGTCTTTATTATTTTTTTTTTTCCCAAAATAACTTAAATCTTCTTCATTATTTATTTTTTTCAATACTGTAACTACTAAATATAATAACTTAAATCTTCATTATTATTATTATTATTATTTTTTTTTTTCATTAATATTTAGTATTCTTAACCTAGGTTTACAAAGGGTGCAGCTCCCGGGTTTATCCCCGTACTTGTAGGATAGCCCTACCGTCCCTGGCTACTTCCGCCCGCACTGCTCCCCAGGGCTTCTGTATGTATACCACCCGTCTTCCAGTGGCGGCGAGGTCTGGCAGTCGAATGCCCGCGAAGGGATCATCCGGTAATGCTGCTCTTCCTCGGGCTCGTCGTTGGTTCCTCCGGGAGTTCCGGGCCCGCCGGGCAATGTGTTCTCCGGGGTTTCCGGTTAGCGCGGACTCACTTTGGTCTGACGGCAAGGCGAGTGTTGCTTCCGACACAATCTGCCAACAGACCGTCCTTTCTAACCTACGTTTCCCTCCGGAGGTAGAGGCTACTGGCTGGCCGTTCTGACCGTGTTTGTCGATGATCTTACGCGGGGCTGCCTCGGGTTGGGGTTTGGTCACCACTTTCCTAGTGACTACATCTTTTCTCTCCTCTTCCGAGACGGCTACCACCGGATGCCTGCGCCTCCACCTTTCTTTGGCCCTTTTCCGGTCCTCCCGTGCGATGACCATCCCCAGCTGTTCGGTGGCCTTCGGTTTCACCGGTACTTCTTCCGCTCGGACTGGTACTATTGTCTTGACGGAGAGTATGACTGCCGTCTGCGACCATGGTTGTGGCGTTGGCTTCTTCGGTCGAGTTCTCCGGTGGCTGGTTGGTCCGACTGTCTCTTTGAGTGTACTGTCCATGGTCGTGTGCCCTTCGCTGGCTTGGGTACGACTCATAATTTCTTCTACCGCGTCGTCCCTTTTATAGTTCTTTAGGTCGTGTACATGGGTACGAGTCAATTTAAT
Organism: Cheilosia impressa; assembly: GCA_948293265.1. Lineage (NCBI taxonomy): Eukaryota > Metazoa > Arthropoda > Insecta > Diptera > Syrphidae > Cheilosia > Cheilosia impressa. The sequence continues at coordinate 66,314,390 of OX411880.1, read as the reverse complement.
ATTTTTCCTGTCCCCCTTCCTTCTTAATACCGTTATTACTGGGGAGTCGAACCTTACGACCTCGTATGGCCCGTCAAACTGTGGAGCTGGCTTTTCGGTGAACGCGTCAACCGCTGACGACAGAACCCTGACTTTCCGGTATACTAGTTCCCCGAGGCTAGGGCGACAGGTGCGCCGTCGTAGATTGTAATATTTTCCTTGGGTACTTTCTGCCTTTTAAAATTGTTTTTAACGAGACTGTCTAGGGCGGTCATCCTTTCTCTTAGTATAGAGATCTGTGTGGTGCGAGAGGGCCCGGGGATATCAGTGGAAGCGTGATCGTGGTAATGCCGGGTCTGCGTACTTCTCGTCCGAAGTTCAGGAAGGCTGGAGAATATCCGGTTGACTCATGTTTGCTCGTATTGATCGCTAGTGTGAATTCTGGAAGATGACCGTCCCAATGACGGTGGTTCTCCTCCACGTACTGAGCTATCATGGTTTTTAAAACCCTGTTGACCCGTTCGGTTGGGTTCTCCTGTGGGGTATATGGTGCGGCCAATCGTTGATGTATCCCTGCCTCTGCCAGGAACTCTCGGAATTGGTTACTAGTAAATTGAGCCCCGTTGTCCGATAATAACACCTTACTACTTTACTTAACGGGCTCCCGACCCGTGGAGAGTCTCTGCCTGAGACACTGCAGCCTTCCATCCTCTGCGATCCTGGGCACGCTGCTTCCAGTTGTCCAGACCAAGCGCTCTGGCATCCGCTATGGCTTGGTCTTTGAAACGGAGGTTCGGTCTTCCTTGTCGTCTCGAAGCTGGCGGCTGGGATTCGAAGATCCTCTTAGCTGCAGCATTATTGTCTATTCGCTCGATGTGGCCGAACCAATGTAGTCGACGTATTATGGCCTTTTGGACTACATTCACATCTTGGTACAGCTCATAGAGTTCGCGGTTGTATCTTCTCCTCCATTCGCCCTCCTCGCACACAGGACCAAAAATCCGCCGAAGAATTTTTCTTTCGAAGGAGCCCAGTATCAGCTCTCCCTTCCTGCTTATCGTCCAGCACTCGGCGCCATAAAGCAGAACTGGCAGGATAAGGGTTCTGAAAAGCATACATTTTGTCCTTCGAGTTAGGAGTTTTGAACCCAATTGTTTTGCCAAACCGAAGTAGCAGCGGTTTCCTAGGGTAATTCTTCGCCGGATCTCCACTAGGATGTCATTTGTGGAGTTCATGTTTACTCCGAGGTAGATAAACTCCTTAACTACCTCGAAATTGTTGCTATCAATAGTGACGTTCTGTCCTAGGCGGTGGACAGATGCTTGTTTGTTTGTTGATAGCATGTACTTAGTCTTGTCCTCATTTACTACAAGACCAACGAATTTCGCCTGTTCTTCAATCGCCGTAAAAGCCTCTATCACGGCACGCTGGGAGCGACCGATGATGTCAATATCGTCTGCATACCCCAGGAGCAGGACGGATTTGTTGAAGATAGTGCCTTCCGTGTTGACACCTGCCCTGCGCACTATCTGCTCTAGCACGAGATTGAAGAAGTCACATGATAATGCGTCTCCTTGCCGAAATCCGGTGCATGTTTCGAATAGCTCGGAGGAACTACTTCCAAATTGCACGTTGCAGCGTGTGTTCTCCAGCGTCACGCTACATAGCTGGATCAGTTTTGCCGGGATCCCGAATTCGGCCATCGCCACATAAAGCTCCTGACGATGAATGCTATCATATGCGGCTTGGAAGTCGATGAATAGGTGGTGAGTCTCGACTTGAAATTCATTGGTCTTTTCCAGGATTTGCCTCAGTGTGAAAATTGGGTCTATAGTCGATCTGCCGGGCCGGAAGCCACACTGGTACGTGCCGATTAGTGTGTTGCAGAACGGTTTGAGACGTTCACACAGTACGTTGGATAGGATCTTGTATGCGACATTAAGCAGGGATATGCCTCGATAGTTCTTGCAAGATCGCCTTTTTTGTAGATGGGGCATATGGAGCTGATAGTCCAGTCATCGGGCATACTTTCCTCCACCCATACTTGGTTGATGATTTGGTGCATGCGCCCTACCAAAACATCACCACCGTATTTGAAGAGCTCCGCTGGTAAACCATCAGAGCCGGCGGCCTTGTTGTTCTTTAGCTTTTTTTATTGCTAAGCCAACTTCTTCTATACTGGGCGGTGGAACTGGATCTTCATTGACTGGATGTGGGTTCTCTTCTTGCCCTATCACTCTCTCTACATGATGCCCATTTAGCAGCTGCTGGAAGTGCTGCTCAAAAACATCTACTATTCCCTGCGCTTCGGTGACTAGGTTTCCATCACTGTTTCGAAGAGCCTGCGTTCCGGTCGTGAAGCCAGCAGCCAGTTGCTTGGCTTTCTTGTAGAACTTCCGGATGTTGCTTCGGTCGCGGGACTCTTCGATCTCCTTGAGCTGGGAGACTGCGTAGGCCCTCTTCTTTCTACGCAGGATTTTCTTCTCCTCCTTCCTCCTGGCTGGATACTCTTCCCTCGCTGCCCTTGTTTTGCGCTGCAGCGCCTTTATATGTGCATCTTCTGTCACCTTTTTCCTGCGTACGCATTCATCATCATACCACGGGCTCTTTCTCTGGGGTGGCTGGTACCCTAAGGTGGTTTCGGCTACCTCTTTGATGATGTCGCGATACTGGGACCACTGGGTGTTGGCATTTGTGGTAGGTGAATGCACTGCGGAGAGTTTCTCACTCAGGCGCTCTTTGTAGACTCTGGCTACTCCAGGTGTGCTAAGGCGTCCAACGTTGAATTTCTTCTTCTGGGCGGAACGCAGCTTCTTCTCGTTGGATAGTCGAGCTCTGAACTTAGCCGCAACAAGAAAATGGTCAGAGTCGACGTTTGCCCCTCGGAATGTGTGCACGTTGAGGATGTTGGATGCGTGCCTCGCGTCGATTAGCACATGGTCGATTTGGTTTTCGGTTCGACCGTCTGGAGAGCGCCAGGTTGCTGTGTGGATCCTTAGCCTTGGAAACCTAGTGCTACTTATCACCGTATTACGAGCTGCCGCGAAGTCAGTTAGTCGGTAACCGTTGTCTGTGGTCGTTTCGTGGATTCTGTGCTTACCAACTAACCCGCCAAAGATGTTTTCCTTTCCGATTTTAGCATTGAAGTCCCCGAGCACAACTTTGACATCGTACTCCGGACAGGCTCCGTAGGCTCCATCCAGGAGGTCATAAAACTCCTCCTTGATAGGGTCTTCAGCCTCGTCGGCAGGGGCGTGTGCACATATTAGGCTTATGTTTTGGAAAGTAGCTGTGATGCGGATCACAGCTAGGCGATCACTTATCGGCTTAAAGTCAATGACTTTTGTCCTAAGCCGATTTCCAACGACGAATCCGCATCCTAATACATGCAATCTTTTATGGCAACTGTAATAAATATCGCAATTTTTCCTTTTTATCATACCTGATCCTATCCATCGTATCTCCTGGATCGCGGTAATATCTGCCTTGTACCGCGTGAGGACAGACTCAAGTTTTTGAGTAGCACCTGGGGTGTACAGCGTTCGCACGTTCCAGGTACATACTCTCAAATCGTTGTCCGTTGACGTTCCGGGTCTAGTTGCCGTTTGAGGGAAATTGTTATCCGAGGCTCCTCGTGTCTCTCTCAAAACTATTATTTTTTTTACATGGTCGGGAAGTTACCCCGACGGCACAACCCCCAACCTGGAGGGCCAGGCCCTTGACCCTAGGACAGCAGGCCGGTTACTCCGGTGCCAGTAACCCACTTTGGGATGTGAGCGCTGCCGTTGGCCCATTAAGGGTTCATCCGCCACCAACTCTTCTCCAACACCCTGGCTCGGTATTGGAAATCCCTATAGACCTGGTATCCGAATATGTCAGAGCAGCTCTATAGGGATTACACTAAATAGTTCGGCCTGACTGGAACTGTAGACGCCACCGTTGGCTACATCTAGGGAACTCCTCCGCTGCCGTCTGGTACCAGAGGAGGTGTCTTAGTGAGAAAACAACACTCCTCCCCCCTCTCTCGTCTGCTGCCACCAACAACCTTCCAAAGGGGTTGGTTACCCAATCTCCAGTCGAGGTACTAGGCACCCACCAGTCACCACGTGGAGGTGAGAGTAGGAGTTGATAGTGAGAGGCTATTTGAGAACGCTTGTGTTCTCATGACATCGCATCACTACCCTTCAACACCGGCGATAATAACACCTTGGGGCATAGAAATCCCTGATCAAAGCCGGAGTGAAACTGATCTCGGTAAAAAGAGGAGACTTTTCCGATTTTTCCTCGGTGGTATTAGCGTACTCGCATTCTTCCACCTTTTCTTCCCATTCTTGACACAGGTTTTGGGTCGACTTTCGGGTTAGAGCCTCCTTGATATAGCCACTCAAACGTTTTCGCAGCTGGCTAACGGCTCCCCTTGTGCCTAGGTGTTTCTCGTTTATGAGTTGTACTAGTTCCTGTTTCTGCAGCAGGTATATCCAACCGAGACTGCGGGATATATCTATATCTTCATTGGTGTCTTCGGTAGACAGGCCAATGGCGGCGTCCTTCGCCGGCCATACATTATTGGGATCGGTCATGGTGACGAGACGCTTCTGGTCTAGCTTAGTTCCTCTTGTTGAGGTCGGCATGCCTCTGGGGAGGTCTTATGAGTTCGTTCAGCGGAACTCGCCCTCGCGAGACACTTTCATTCGGGTATTCATGTTTTTTTGATTCGATAAGAGAGTGTGACTTATATGTGACGAATTAAAATTGTGACGAACGGTGACGTTTCGTTACGGTTTTCATCCACCAACATTGTCAGCTTATCGCTGATGTGTTTGCTATCCCTAAAAACAACTTCCATAATTGCTAAGCGACCATTGGCGAGCTTTTTCGTCCGTTTGGTTTCCACACTCGAAGAAAAATCTTTAAAATCATTTTGCAGGATCGAATGAGAGTTTTTAAGTAGTTTTAACTCTTTTGCGGCGGTCATTTAGGCAGATTTGACAAATAATTTAGTGGAAAATGTGTAAAAAAAATCGGCAAAATGCAGATATAAAACACACAAAACTGTCACAGGAAAGTAGGGTTATATGGCTCGAATGGACCAAATGTTTTGTCGAAAACAGTATGGAAAAATGCACAAAATCGAACTGTTTTACAATATGTGAAAAAAACTTCCTGTTTAAAAGTATGATGAAGCGTCCGAGAACTGAGAGGAGGATTCTACGCTAAACGATTAAATTAAATGAAGAATTCAATATAAGATAAAAATTAATGGAACCCTCCCTCTTGTTGGAAACACGTTTTATTAGTAACGTCAATTCCTTCTCGAATGTTGTGACATTTATGCTGTTTCGTTAAATACAGCGGTTACCTTTTGGCACTGTTGCCATTTATTTTGTTTGTAATACTTCTCAACATTCCGCCCACCTCATCCAGTTATTGGGACGAAATGTCTGGCCGCTCACCGTATTCATCTGCCGAAGGACTATCAATTGGAAGCACGACCAGGTTCGAAATAGCTCGTTTCACTATTGATGACTGTGTACGAATTGAAACGGCTCGTATTTGGTTGTCGTCTATTACATGTACTTCCAAAACACGACCCAATGGCCACTGGGTCGGTGGTGTGCGCTCGTCCCTCAACAGGACTAGGTTGCCCACTTTGACGTTGGTCTTTGTTCGTTGCCATTTGCCTCGTACCTGAAGCTCATGCAAGTACTCACTGCTTCATCTTTTCCAGAAATCCTGCTGCATCTGCTGGAGCTGCCTCCACCTCATAAGTCTGCCTATCTTGATGTCAAGCAAATCCGGTTCAGGAACGGCCGTGATGGGACCGCCCACCAAAAAGTGCCCAGGGGTTAAAGCAACCAGGTCTGTGGGGTCATCTGACAAGGCGGAAACAGGTCTCGAATTAAGCACAGCTTCAATTTGTTTGAGAACGGTGTAAAACTCTTCGAAGGTTAAGGTTGCTTCCCCGATTGTGCGCTTCAGGTGGTGCTTCATACTTTTAATGCCGGCCTCCCAGATGCCCCCAAAATTTGTTGAACCCGGGGGAATGAAATGCCACGACACACCATGGTAAGACACAGATCGTGTGCCCTCCTCTACCTGCTTCCGGTAGGCTGCGAAATCCTCCTTTAGGACGGTATTAGCACCAACAAACGTCGTTGCACAGTCGCTATAGATGTCAGAGCTGTACCCTCGTTGAGCCAAAAAAAACGTCGTAACGCTGCCAGGAATGTATCAGTTGTCATGTCGCTTACGAGTTCCAGGTGAATAGCTCTGGTGCTGAAACAGACAAAGAGCGCGACCCATCCCTTGTAGCTACGATGACCTCGGCCTTTGGTTGTACGAATTGCATACAGTCCACCATAGTCTAACTCAGAGTGCTTGAACGCAATTGGAGCTGAACAACGTGGAGCGGGGAGGCTTCCCATAATTTGGGTTATGGGTGGAAGATTTTGTCGCAAACATTTCAAGCATCTATGAATATACTTTTGTACTGAAGAACGACAGTCAATTATCCAATAACGTCTTCGGAGAAAGTTAAGGGTGGATTGCGTGCCGCCATGCATAGTAGATTCATGTCCTTGAGCAATAAGTAGCGTGCAAAGCATACTCTCTTTAGGCAAAATGATAGGAAATCGTTCAGACACCGTCAGCACCGCATTTTTCAATCGACCATTCAATCGTAAAATGCCATTATCGTCGATCATTGGATTTAGCTTACATAGCTTGCTTTTTGAACTGATAGGATTCGTTGGAAAAATGTACTTGTTGGACATACCTTATCCAAAATTGTAAGACCAGTCGTCGCTCAGATGCGGTGCACCAGGAAGTAGTAGAATGTGGTCGTCTTAAGGTTGCATCAATAAACCGAAAACACCAGCATGTTACTCCAATTAGAATGTTGATGTTATAGTATTTGTGTAGCAGTCCCATTGGCCCCACGTCTTGAGTAGCAAGACAAACTGTGACCTCAAGTTCCTCACTAAGAAAAAACTTTGTTGCGGCCATTCACTTTCATCTTTCTGTAACCAACTTGGACCAGACCACCAGATGTCTAGCTCCCCTAGCTCGGAAGGGTATACGTCACGAGATGCCACGTCAGCCGGGTTGCTTTTAGTTGGGACATGCCTCCAGCAGTCAATGGATGTGAGCTCCTGGATTTTTGTGATCCTGTTCGCCACATACTGCTTATGTTTTCCAGGGTTGGATCGAATCCAACTTAGAGTTGTCTTTGAGTCTGACCAGCAGTAAGTCGTTGTAGACGGTAGCTTTAAAATGTCGCGAACTTTGCTAGATACCTTTGACGCGAGAAGTGCCCCGTTGAGTTCCAAACACGGAATAGTAATTTTTTTCAGAGGTGCCACTTTAGTTTTGGCCATGAGTATCGACACTTTATAGTCGCCATCACACGTTTTGACTCGCAGGTAGCAGACAGCCGCATAAGCAGGGGAAGATGCATCCGAAAAGATAAGTTGTTGACAGCTGTCGGCATCTGGGGACGAGCATATCCACCTAGGGACCTTGATGTCTTCGATCAATGGCAGCTCTTCTCGAAACCTAATCCAGCTCTGTTGATAGGGTTCCGGAAGCGGATCATCCCAAGACATGCCGGACACCCACAGCTGTTGACAGATGATTTTGCCTGTAATAACGATCGGGGCTAGTAGACAGGTTGGATCATAAATTTTTGCCACATCGGATAGTTGTTGGCGTTTTGTGATTGCCGATGACATTGTCGTTACGTTTACCTTATAGCCAATGCAATCAGTTTGACAAAACCAATAAATCCCTAGGGCCTTAGTTTCACGGTCTAAATTGAGATCACAACAAGCGTCGTTCAATTTATCGGTCATGCTGATTCATCGCAGAAACTCGATAGAACCTGAGTTCCACTTTCTTAACACAAAGCCTCCTCGTTGCAGTAGCTGCTGAAGTTCCCCCTGAAGCTGTTGAGCAGCCTCAACCGAATCGGATCCATGAAGGCAATCATCCATGTAGAATGATTCCCGAAGTATTTGAGCTGCTTGTGGAAACTCTGCCTCCTCGTCATTGGCCAATGTATGTAGAACCTTGATTGTCACATACGGAGAGCACTTTAAGCCATAGGTGACAGTAAGTAATCTGTAGACAGTTGGATTACCCTCACTGTCTCTCCATATAATTCGCTGCATGTCCGAATTATATAGCATTTCTCAATATCTGTCATAAAACCGATTCGATGAGTACGCCATTTTAGAATAATCGCAGACAGCTCACTCTGAAGCTTCGGACCTACATGGAGACAATCATTAAGTGATTTACCTGATTTGTATTTCCTCGATGCGATGAAGACAGTTCTCAATTTAGTTGTCGAGCTTGACTCTTTGTAAACGCCATGATGTGGAATGTAACAAACCTGTGGCGGTGGGTCATCGTCGTGAACAGGTTCCATGTGTCCGAGGTGTAGGTACTCCGACATAAGTTCTTCATACATTGTCTTAATTTTTGGATCCTTTTCTAGACGATGTATTTGATGTTCGAAAAGCTTGTGGGCGTCTGCTTTAGAGTCTACAAGCGTCGATCGGTCTATGGACTCTTTAAACGGATACTTGATGATGTAACGTCCAGAACCAGTCCGTTGTACAGTGCATTTAAAGAATTCCTCGCAGAAGAGCTCATCTTGTGTCATCTTACAGGAAGAATCCACGTCCTCATTCTCGTTAAACTTCCACATGTCCTGAACCAAGTTAGTCAACTCAACTCTCTAACTTTAGATTCGGGCACGCGCCCATAAATAACCCAACCTAAATGGGTGCGTTGTGCCACAGGAGCACCATCAGATGATTGTAAGATTTCCCCATGTAGAAGAGAGCCATACAGGTCGGCTCCCAAAATTACGTCTATAGATCAGGCTCATGAAAATTTGGATCAGCTAGATCCAAAAATTCTCAAAATGGTTGGGGATCAACACGAAGAGTGGGCATTAGATGGCTCAAGCGTGGTAAAATTAATGCTCTGCAGTTAATGGTAAAATCTGGTTCTCGAAGAGAGCTCACAGAGATATCAACCAGTCCTGTTGACTTACCAACACTTGCCCCTCCTACTCCAGTCACCGGCACAAGAAGTCTCATTCGCCGCAGACGTAGTTGTTGCACAGCATACTCACTAATAAACGACGCCTGCGATCCGCTGTCTAAAAGCGCTTGCAGCTTTAGACAATGTCCAGTTGCAGATTGTATTCCAATTTGAGCAGTAGCCGGTAGAACCGGTTGTAGTTGTACCATTGATTCACGTAATGGATTGCGAGGGGACAGGGGTCACCCGTGCGTTTTGTCAGCGTATGGTTGATGTTGACCCGTGGCTCTAGAGATTGCATGCTGTCGTGAAGCATTGTGTGATGTTTTTGGTGACATCTTAAACAAGTGTTATCCGATCGACATTGCAATGGTTCGTGGTCCGCTTTTAAACAATTGTTACACAGCTTCGCCTTCGTCACGAATGTCAGCCTCTGCGCTGGTGTTTGATTTCTGAAATCAGCACAAAACATGCGAATATGCTTACCAGAACAACTTGGACATCGACTGATATTTGTTTGGTGGCTGCAAACCGGGTGTGCGTTTGTTGGTTTTTGGTTAGGGTCCTTGTGCTTCGACAGAGAGCAGACGGCCATGGCTTCAAGTCCCTGTAGTCGGTTTTCCAAAAACTTTTCCAATTCTAAGTACGTGGGAATGGAATTTTGACTTTCAAGCGACATTTCCCAATCTTTAATGGTGACAGGATCCAATTTTTCCGTCACCAGTAGAACTAGCCAGTCATCCCAATTGTCCGTCGGTCGCCCTAATTGCTGCAAGGCACGAACGGCTTCAGTGATTCCATCGAAAATCTGACGTAACCCCGCTGGAGATTCGTTTGCCATAGTCGGTAGACACAGAATATCACGAAGATACTGTTAAACAAGTTTCCGTTTGTTGTCAAAGCGGCCCTTTAAGATATCCCATGCCGTCTGAAAATTATTCCCGCAAATCCGAATGTTTTTTAATAGACTCGCAGCACTACCACGTAGACTACAATTAAGAAATTGTAATCGCTGCTCATTGGAGAGCGTCGTGTCGTTGATAACGCAGCTGGTGAACAGATCTTTGAAGGTCAACCACTCGTCGAATGCACCGCTGAAAATGGGCAACTGAACCGGTGGCAAAACAGATTTGCTGTTACCTGCTCCGCTTACCGCTGTGTGGTTCGGCGTTGAGTGATTCAGAGTTTCAGATGCGGTGATTAATAGCTCGTCGATTATGTCTTTTAGTTCTCCTAGGGCTTCGCAATACGCAGATTCGACTTTGACCAACCGTTCATCAGAACAAAGCCTTTGAAGTTCCTTTTCGTTGTCGTCGTTTGCCTCCATTGATGAAATAACGTCATGGGCCTCATTGAACTTGATCCAGTAATCTTCGAGTAGCTTTCTCCTGCCCACAAAGTATCCTTTTGTTTGCTTTGCCTTCGCGATTTTTTGCAAATTAGCTGAGAAGTTAAAGATTAGTTTCGCTACAGATTCCTCTTTGGCCAGCGCCATTGTTCTCAAAGGAACACTTTTAAAAATTACTATCTTTATTTAATGCGGAGGAATCAGGTTCCCCGCAAGGGATGCCAATGTTTAAAAGTATGATGAAGCGTCCGAGAACTGATAGAGGATTCTACGCTAAACGATTAAATTAAATGAAGAATTCAATATAAGATAAAAACCAATGGAACCGTCCCTCTTGTTGGAAACACGTTTTATTAGTAACATCAATTCCTTCTCGAATGTTTTGACATTTATGCAGTTTCGTTAAATACAGCGGTTACCTTTTGGCACTGTTGCCATTTATTTTGTTTGTAATACTTCTCAACATTGTTGTAACTTTATTTTAAAACGGTTGAAAAGTAAAAAGAATAACGCACAGTAAATTTTAGTCAACGTTATAAATTGCGGGTTTATTACTAATTGAAGTATATATCGAGAAAAGTTTGACATTTATACTATTGTTTGTATACAATTTTGTGTGGACTTTCATTGACAAATGCTTAAGGCTCTTAATACAATGATTATTCATTACACAGGACAATTTTACTTTATTGTAATTTCATTTTAATAATACATCCTCAACACTAAGTATTAAATAGACCGTCAGCTCCCGTGCACCTACCCGATTCCCCCCGCAAATTTTGTAAAGAAAATTCTTTCTTAAATTTCCTATCTGTGAATACTTGTGAAGCAGCAAAAACAAAAATTCTAATTGGCGGGAGAAGTAATAAAATAATGACACTCAGCAGTGTTCCTACATCGTGGTATTTCTTCCTTTTTGTGGGAATTAAGATTTCCGAAAAGCTTCGCGTTAAAGGAAAAAACAGCAAAATTGTGTGAAAGGCTATCAAAAATTTGACTAGAAAACAGTTAAACTACATTTTACCGTGAATATCTACGCACTAAATGTACATAAAAAGGAGATTTGCCTTTAGCAACAATCTAGTACCAAAAATAGTCATTATAATGTTAGCAAACTGCGATTCTTATACTGAAGATTAATTCAATGTGATTTCCATTCCGAACAATACAAATTTTACTTTTAAAAGTACGGTTTGTTCCATAAAGAAATCGAACTAATTCGAGTTTATTGAAAAGGAAAAAATTAATACGCTTCGTGGGAAAAATAAAGAGAGAGTGCTAAAAACACTGCTGAGAGTTAGTGTATTTGGTAGGTTTCTGTCAACTGATGGATGCGTTTTGAGAGTTTAGATGCGTTGTCCTATTTCACAACGAAAACATTGTACAATATGTATAATAGCGATTGTAATCAATATGAATAAATAAAGGAATAAAGTGTGTTCCTATAATTATTGTGTCTGTTTTCGTTTGTTTTTTTTTGGCGAGAAATTATTTCGCCGGGAATATTGACAGAAGAACGGTAACCAATATAAAGATAAGAATTGATTAAGAATATTGAAATTTAAAATATGCTCCGGGGAAAGATATAAACATTTCTGTGTGGGTATGATTTTTAAGTTATACTGGGCGTACTAAGAACAAATTTAATATCGACTTTAAATTTACGGAAGCTCACACCATCTCCATCTACATCTAATCCACCTTCGCCGAGCCTGAGCTTTGGACAAGAATAAAGGAACGATTCAACCAAAAAAAATAGGTAATCATTATATAATAATTTCTTTCATGCGTTTACATATTATATTAATTTCAGAACATTTATTTTGCACCACAGTAGGCGACGTGATCAAAAAATTGGTTTGCATCCTTCCAATAAAGAAACAGTAGCAGGAACCAGTTAAATTCCTTCTTTACAACTGGACGAGTTACACACAAATCACGGTATTGAAACTTTCATATACATTTGGAATAGAAATTTTTTGGTGCGAAAATACGAAGTACACTGCGAGTCATAAGATTAGAAGCAGGTATTTTTGAGAAGTAAAATTGATATTTTTACCGTTACACGATGGTTTAGAAAAAAACGACTATGGCAAATGAGAGACTATTTTGTTAGCAACAAACTATGAAATGAGTGTATAGGAGAGTTTTAGTTAACGGAACTTTGATGACAAATTGTAAATTGAGTAAAAAATACGCGGAAATAAATCGGGTCATTAGATTAGAAGCAGTGAACAAATCAACGATTTTTGTTTGGTAAATATTTTTTTTTTTTCGATTTAAATGGTGCATATTATAAAGTTATTGTTCCAGATTGAGTTTTAATAAAAATGGGAAAGAAAAAATGTTTAACAGTGGAGGAAAGGGCTAGAATAGATGTTTATTGCTCTGAAGGTCTTTCATGCCGTGCTATAGCCCGAAAAATAATGAGAAGTGATCATTGTGTCAGCAATTGTTTAAAAAACCATACGTCTTACACAAAAAATTATAAAGGAATCACTTCCTCTGCCTAAACACGCCGCGAAACGCGAAGTATCCTTAGAATAGCGTCAAACTCAGCTTAATCGGCAGCTAAAATTAGGAAGAAAGCTAATGTTAAGGCCAGCTTATCCACTGTTACCCGCATCATTCGCCGTGCTAAATACTTAAAGCTACTGAAACTAAAAAAAAAACACCACTTAATGACGCAAGGAAGAAACAACGCTTGTGTTTCGCGAAAGATCACATGAGCTGGGATGTGCAAAATGGAACGAGCACAAATGACTGGCGGAAGGTAATTTTTTCCGACGAAAAAAATTTAACCTAGATGGGCCGGATGGCTATAATTATTATTTCCATGACCTGAGGAAAGAGGAGCGGTTTTAGAACCGTCACCATAGCCGAGAAGGAGGTGTTATGGTCTGGGGTTCAATTTCATTTTATGGAGCTATAGACTTGGTAGTCCAAGATATCAAAATGACTGGAAACAACTATAAAGCCTTGCTGGAATCAGTATTCCCTAAAATTGACGAGCTTTTTGGACCAATTTCATGGATTTTTCAGCAGGACAACGCCCCCATACACACAGCCCGAGTGGTAAAATCCTTCATTGCGAGCCAAAACGTCCACTTGCTGCCTTGGCCACCGTATTCCCCGGACCTTAACATAATCGAAAATGTGTGGGGCTGGCTAACACGTAAGGTATATGAAGGAGGGAAGCAACACGATGACAAGGAAGCGCTAATTCATGCTGTCAAATTGGCCTGGAGTGAGATTTCACTGGACTATTTTGAATCGCTGTATAAATCCTTAAAAGATAGAATTTTTTAAGTTATTTTAAAGGCTGGTGGCAGCACATATTATTAAACATTTAATAAAAAAAGCTAATATGATTACCAAAATATAAATAACTGCATTCTATTTTAATTTATTTGATGTGCTTCTAATCTAATGACCCGATTTATTTCCGCGTATTTTTTACTCTATTTACAATTTTTCTTCAAAGTTCCGTTAGCTAAAACTCTCCTATACACTCATTTCATATTTTGTTGCTAACAAAATAGTCTCTCATTTGCCATAGTCGTTTTTTTTTCTAATTCATCGTGTAACGGTAAAAATATCAATTTTATTTCTCAAAAATACCTGCTTCTTATCTTATGACTCGCAGTGTATAAAGTACTTTTTAAACCTCACGGCAGATGCAAAATGGCTTAAACTCCGTAAGGAACCATGGGAAGAAATAAAGGCAATATGGAAGAATGCATATTATGTGAAATATAAAATATTAATAAAATAAAAAAAATATTTGAAAAATTGTATTAGTTCCTGTTTTATTTATGCATTGTGGAATATTATGCTATATACATATATACATCACGTAAGTGCCTGTGATTGCGACCAAATATTAGGCGTGCTAGAGTTACAATGATCGCGAATGTTCTACAACTCAAACATTTGACGTTGATATATTTTATTGCTATTGGAATAATCATATAAAAATGATGCCTTTGCCATCACGGACCGTGCTTGACTGACAAAGTTTGTCATATTTTTTTTATCATATGAGTGATCAAGTAAGCTTAAAAGTGATTATGCATAAATTTTACGTGTTGATTTAACAGCAGACAATGGAGCTGTTAGGCCAATCAATGCATGTGATAACTTTCTCACGAGCACTTTACTAACAGCATCACATTCGTGATCAAATTATGATCTTACAGTGTCCAAACAAATACGAATGCGGTTGTTTAAATATAACACGGTGTTAGTTTAAACACGAAATTAACTACGGGGTTGTTAAATTGAGTAATGAACGTGATAAATTTTAAATAAAAATAACGACAACGCTAAATTAGTTGAATTGATAATGTTTGAAGTTGACGCATTTTTAACTAATGAAAATAGTAGATTTTACCAATGAAATTCTTTCGGTTGTAATGATTAAAATACGACCGTTTCGTTTGGAGTTTCTTTATTGATTAAATTTGTATTCTTATGCCGCTATGCAGCTAACTTAGAGTTTATTTATGTATCCCACGCTCGTCTGAGCGTGGTTTCCAATGACGAGCAAATAAGTTGCTCGTGGACGATTGGAATGTGCTGACTGAGCAGCATGGTTTCCAATGACCAGCAGCTTAGTTGCCCGTGGGATCGGAATGTGTTATAATCTGTGGTGTAGGCAATTTCGCACTACACCTCCCTTTTTCGGAAGAATGAATTTATTTTATATAAATTTATTCTTAAATTCTAAATTTTATTTGGATTTAAACGGAGTCTGTTCTACATATATTTATTCTTAAGTTCTAAATTTTATTTGAATTTGAAATGAATTTGTTCTTAAACTCTAAGTTTAATTTTGTTAATTATTTTTAATTATTTTTTTTTTGTTTCGTAAAGTCTAAGTCGGTCTTTGTGCACAATTGTCGTCTTGTCGTTGTCGTCCTTTAAGATTACATTGTTCCTATTATCTATGCTGACTACCTTAAATGGTCCCTTATAGATATTGTCTAACTTATGTCCTATTTGTTTTACTAGAACTAGGTCTCCTACTGCTATATCTAAGCTGTTCCTATATCTGTCGTATAAGACTTTTTCCTTATCCTTTTTATTCTTTATAATTTCCACGGCCCTTTTATGCGCCGTTTGAAGTCGAAATTTGACTTCTTTCTCATACGCGTACACATTATAAATGGGGTCTACTTTTGCATCCAAAAGAAAGTCGTAATCACCTGGGGATTTACCAAACACTAATTCAAATGGACAATAGTCATGCACCACTGATGGCGTAGTATTGTAGCAATACGTAAAGTATTTTAGCCACTCGTCCCAGTCAGTTTTTTCTATTGAAATGTATGACCGAACATACTCATTAAATGTTCTGTGGTTTCTTTCGACAGTTCCTAACGTTTGGTGATGATATGCCGTTGAGGTGACATTTTCTACTTTTAGTAGTTTACATATATCGTCAAATATTTGGTTTTTATATTCGGTGCCCATGTCTGTGATTATTTTCCTCATGGGACCATAAACTAGTATGAAATGGTCAAAGATTGCTTTTGCAATTGTTTTTGCACTTTTATCAGCGATTGGTACCGATACCAGATATTTGGTTAAATCGCATATTATTGTAACTGCATACGCATTGCCATTTTCTGATCTTGGTAATGGTCCAATGGTGTCTATCAGCACTACATCAAATGCGGTTGTTGGGGTATCAGTTATAATCATTGGTTCTTTTACGTTTTTAAGTGACTTATTTCTTTGACATTTGTCACATCTCTTGACGTATTTTATGATATCTCTCGTCATATTTTTCCAATGATATTTTTGTCGTATCTTTTTTAGTGTACGTGTGATCCCTGAGTGGCCACCACAGGTTGGATCATCATGGTACTTTTGTATAATCATTTTTCTTTTTTCATCATTTGTTACTTTTATTATTATAGGCGTCAGTGCAATTTGAAGGTTTTTTAGAGCTCTATTTCCTTTTTCTTTATAATCACTGATCCGGATCTTTTCGAAAATATTGTCACCTAGTGACTGCTGCAGCTTTATTAATCCGTTATCACTTGCTATTCTTTCAAGCAGTAGAAATAATTGATTCAAGTCAATTTTTCCATTAGTAATAAGGTTATTTATTTTTATAGTGATCACTTTTTTTTTCTTAATTATTTTTAAACAGTCGCCATTAATAGCTAGCCGGGCGCTGTTTCTTTTCCTTCTACTACTGAACGCTTCATATATATTTATATTATTAGATGACATTTCTATTTTTTCGGCTGTTGATTCTACGTTATTTTTATTAGATTGCAGCCTAGTTGTGACTTTAAATATTTTGTTTGCTGAATTTCTTATATTTTGTATTTCGGTAAAATTTATGCGCGACAATGCGTCCGCTGCATAGTTATCTTTTCCCCTCAAGTACTCTACAGTAAAATCGTATTCCTCGAGATCTAGTCTCATTCGTGTTAATTTAGAAGACGGGTTTTTCATGGCAAATAGATATGATAACGGTCTATGGTCGCTTTTGATTAGGAATTTAGTCCCATATATGTAGGGTCTGAAATGTTTAATTGCCCAATGGATGGCAGTTAGTTCTTGTTCGATAGTGGATTTATTGCCTTCGCCTTTGGTGAATGATCTTGAGGCATATGCTACTGGGAGTTGGTATCCATTGTACTCTTGACTAAGTACAGCACCGAATGCGTATTTGCTTGCATCGGTGGTTATGCAGAATTGCTTCTGGAAGTCTGGATACTGCAGAATGTTAGGGATTAGTAGCGCCTGTTTTAAATATTGGAATGCATTACCACATTCTGTGGTCCATTCAAAAGGGGTATTTTTCTTACAGAGTCTCGTTAAGAGCCTTGAATGTTCAGCGAAATT
This sequence comes from Cheilosia impressa, assembly GCA_948293265.1. NCBI lineage: Eukaryota > Metazoa > Arthropoda > Insecta > Diptera > Syrphidae > Cheilosia > Cheilosia impressa. The sequence continues at coordinate 66,297,148 of OX411880.1, read as the reverse complement.
TGGAACAAATCGTCTGTAGTAATTGCAGAATGCCACGAATCTCTTGACTTCATTTGCATTTTTGGGAACTGGATAGTCTAGGATAATCTGAAATTTGCTATCATCTGGAAGAATGCCTTGGTCTGTGCATTTATGACCTAAGTATGTCACTTCGTGACTGAAAAAGGTGCACTTATCGGGATGTAATTTTAGAATGTATTTTCGACACGTTTTGAATACATCTGTTAAATTTTTCAACATATGTGATTCTGAACGGCCCAATACAACTAAATCATCCATATATAAGAATGCTTGCGTTGGTGATAAACCAGAGAACGCAATTGTCATCATTCTTTGAAATGATTTTGGTGCTATCTTTAGGCCATAGGGAAGACGCTTGAATCGGTATGAACCTTTGTCAGTTGAAAATGACGTAATGTCCCTTGAGTTTTCATCTAGTTCAATTTGATGAAATCCTGACGTTAAGTCCAGGCAAGAAAAATACTTAGCTTTGCCTAGTTGGTCAAGAATATCGTCTATTCTTGGCAACGGAAATTTGTCTGCAATTAGTTTCTTGTTTATACTCCTATAATCCACTACTAATCTCCATCGTTTTTGGTCATTACCCGGTAAAGATTTTTTCGGTACCAAAAGTATTGGACTGTTGTACTCTGATGCGGATGGTTCCACTATATCGTCTCGTATCAATTTGTCAACCTGTTTTGTTATTTCACTTTTATGAACGTGTGGTATTCTATAGTTTTTAATATATGTTGGCTCGTCGGTTTTTAAACGAAGTTTTTGTTTATAAAAGTTGTTAACCGTGATTTTATCTGTTTCGAGCGCAAATATGTCAATATACTCCGAGCAGAGTTTATGTAAATCGGACTTTATGAAGTCAGGAAAATGTTTGGACAATTTTTGTAACTTAACGTCATTGGGTTGGAAATTTTCTATTGATATGTTTTCATAATCGTTTAGACTTTCTGTTTTTAATGTAACATTGTGTATCAATACATTTTCATTTGTTGTGTTTATTAGACGGACAAATGCTCTGTCGCTTTTTGCAATTGTATTTGCCACATATATTCCATCTTTAAGTTGTTGTTGTGGAATAAGCACTTCTTTTTCCTGGCATTGGATGTTGACCTGTCTGATAACTTCAGATCTTGCCGGTATTGCTATTGCATTATTAATTGGTGAGCAAGACATTGGTATTTCAATTTCGTTAAAACCGTCTGGTCTTATTACTAGCCAATCTTGGTTTCTGTCATAGTTAAGTGTACAATTATATTTCTTGACAAAATCAAGCCCAATTATTCCTTCGGATGGAATTGGAAAATCATCACTAACGACATGAAATTCATGAGCTATTAGTAGATTTTCAAATTTTAAATCAGTGTAAACTTTTCCTAGGGTGTTAGTTATTCCCTGACCTATGCCGTGTAGGCTTGTTGTTTCGTATTTGTTAAAAGTTTGAAATTGATCTATTTGTCCTTCCTTTACTATAGAAATGTCCGCGCCAGTGTCTACAATAAACGATGTTATATCATTATTTAATGAAGTTTTTAATGCTACGAATGATGTTAAGTTTAGTCTTATGTTATAGATTTTACTGTTTATTTTAGTTTTTCCTAGTGAGTACTTGGGGTTGGTTCGTTTTCCGTAACCTGTTGTGTCATTCTGACGTTTCTATTACTGTTATTTGCATTTCTGTAGTTATTTCTGGGCTGGTTATAATAATTTATATTGTTGCTGTTGTTATTGTTTCCGCGTCCACGTCCACGACCTCCGCCGCGTCCGCGTTCACGAAAGTTGTTATTATTTCGATTATTGTTATTAAAATAACTATTATTTCTACCTCTATTATTTCTTAAATGCAGTATTGCATTTGGCTGGCCATAAGCTTCAGTACAGCAGTTCACGAATTTAGCCACTGCTTCATTCATGTTGTTGAACTGACCGGACTCCATAATAAGTTTAACCTTATCATTGTTGGAGTTCTTGATCATGGCTTTTACGGCAGCCTTGGTGGCGTATGTATCAGCCAATTGAGGAGTTAGTCCGTCCGAAATATATGCGCTTTGTAATTTTTTGGTGAGGTCTTCAACCTCTTTTGCATATTCATTTGCCGGTTTAGAGCTTTGTCGGACGTTCATCAACTTTGCAGTGATGACATCTACCGATTCGCCTTTTACTGTGGTTTTTAGTTTTTGAACTACTTCTTCTACTGTTCTTTCCGAACCAGATATCAGATTTATAGCAGTTCCTTTTAGCTTTGTTTTTATTAGATTAATAGCAACGATGTTGTTGCCATCGTTTATGCTATTTATCAACGCAGCTAAGAAGCTTTGCAGGTCGTCTGCGTTACCATAAAAATCCGGAAGGATTTTCGATGCAATATTTAGAAATTCCACAGGTGATTGCGACATTTTGTTTGAATTTGAAATATTGGGTTCGCTACTATTTATTTCTTGGTTCTTATCAATTATATTTTTATTCGTGTTGTCGATATCGATTGATACTTTCTCATGGAGCGAAACAGGTATTTTAAGGTCTATCGAGTGTCGAGATGCTGCTCTAGAGACTTTGTCTCTGCATTCGTTAAAAAAATCGTGAGCCTTATCTTTATGCTGATTGGTTAGCCTTGAGTAATTAACGTTCAGTATTACTCTAATGTTTTCTAGCCTGGTTACCAATACCTCTAAGTGTCTGTTCAAAGTTTCTTTACCTATAGGTCTATCTTGGTTGATGCACTTGTAGGATTTGTCGAGTACTTCTTTATTTTGCCGTACTTTCTCGACAATCTTTAGCCATTCCATTTAATTGGCTATGGCCTGAATGTGACAAATTCTTTGGACTGAGTAAACTGAAGAACAAAATTTTCAAATAATTAAATTGGAATAAAGATTAATGTTTCTGGTAATAAAATCAACCATCTATAAGGTTTGAAGCCATCTTTTTACTACAATACACTATGTATGTCGTCATCGTACGATCGTACATGTCATTAAAGTCGTCTATACAAATATTAAAAATACATATACATATTATTGATATATTTTATTAATTAATTTTTTTTTTTTTTTTAAATTTGTGCAAGGGACTGTGCTCTTGCCATATATGTTTTCTTTAGAGACTTCTTATGCATTGAATATAGCTTCAGTGCTAAATGAGTAGCCAAAAGTACAATGATTATAATTAGATACATTTCGTTATTGGGTTTTTGTTCAGTTATTTCTACTTCATTAATTACATTTGCACTTGGTCTCTCTATTTTGGACTGTTGTGTGCCCATTTTGTATACAAAATTAAATGTTCTTTAGATTAATATAATATTATTGTTATATCTATATCTAAATATTTATATCCAGAAATCTTTAACTTAACTTAACTAACGCACCCAGCGTAAACGCAATTATAGTGCTAAAAACAAAGAATGTGCAAATTAATGCACCATTATTTACTGTTTCTGCTTCTGTATAGTAGGGCGTTGATCTTACGTAATTCCTTTTGAAGTCGATGCTCATCCACATCTTGTATTCGTCCTTCTTTTAGAATAGATATAATGACTGCTCGCCTTCTCTGGTTGCGTGCTCTTACTCCTCCGCGCCTCTTCGGTGGGCGGCTGTTGGCATTTGGAATTTTTGTTAGTTGACTGTCCTTGGTTTCTGCCGCTGCTTTCTGTTGTCGGGCATGGTATTCTTCAATAGATATCGGTTTGGGCCCAGCTTTCGGTTGTTCATTAATTATTTGTTTTATGCACGAATGCGTTGTTTGATCTTTATTCATTTCGTTTATTAGGGTGCACAACACAGTTATCACTTTTCATAGTCTTAAATCATTGTTGTTCTCTTGTTATTTGTTTAATGTAGGTACATCTATCTGCATTGTTCGTTCTTTATTCACATCTTTCACAACACAATTATCACTTTTTAGTTGAATTTAGTAGCTTATTTAACACTTTGTAATTTATGGATCGTAATGGCAGGATCGCCATGTAATGATTAAAATACGACCGTTTCGTTTGGAGTTTCTTTATTGATTAAATTTGTATTCTTATGCCGCTATCCAGCTAACTTAGAGTTTATTTATGTATCCCACGCTCGTCTGAGCGTGGTTTCCAATGACGAGCAAATAAGTTGCTCGTGGACGATTGGAATGTGCTGACTGAGCAGCATGGTTTCCAATGACCAGCAGCTTAGTTGCCCGTGGGATCGGAATGTGTTATAATCTGTGGTGTAGGCAATTTCGCACTACACGGTGATATATAAGTTAACAACAAATACGCTTAGATCAGCATAAGCGCAATCACCTCGTTCCCACGCTGCGATTATTAGTGCAAAACGTGTAAGTGCACACGACACTAATAATTGCAACGCAGCATTCCCGAGTCATCGTCCGCCGGTACAACTTCCAGGAATCACCTGTCGGTGCACCGTCGCCGTTCCGGGAATTTGCATAAGCAGATAGTGTAAGCGTAGGTGATAAGTTTGACTTGTTAGCTTTTAAGGTTGAGTTGTAATCCAGTCGTGTTGAAATAAAGAGCTCTTATGCTCAAGAAAATAATTTTTTTTATAAGTTTCAATTCAAAGAAACCTAACTGGCGCCCGAGCAAAATAGTGAATAAGTAATGTCATAGTGCATGAAAAAAGAAAAAAAGTGCCGCAGTTCATAGTACACTAAAGCAAAATTAATAAATCGTCACGGTGAAAAAGAAAAAAAAAATTAAATAAAAATATAGTGAATAAGTAATGTCATAGTACATGAAAAAAAAAAAAAAAAAAAAAAATAAAGTGCCGCAGTTCATAGTACACTAAAGCAAAATTAATAAATCGTCACTGTATAAAAAGAATAGTGAACAAGTAAAAAAGTGTCGTAATTAATACACTAAAGAAATAAAATCACCTGCGCGTGTGGAACAACTCCTCTGGAGAAATCTTAAGGCCCCCTAGTAACTGTAACGAGATCGCAGACGAAAAGGAGACAGCACTGCTGCCAGCCGCTCCAGACAACAAGTAATAAGGAAGAAGCCATGAAAATCATCATTGTGCTGTAGGTAATAGCTATTAAGAAGTGAATTATACATTATATTTTAAGGAATCTAATTGTAAACCTATAGGCTTAAAAATAGAAGATTTATTTCCGTAGAAATTTAGAGCAAAGAGCTGCTATCTATTAAACAATTTGAAATAAAATCAGTTCTTCAGTGAAAGAGAATTAGTAATAGTAATACTCAGTGATCTAAAGCACTTTCTCTCAAATGGCGAATCCTAATAACCTTATCCGCCCCCCCGTTTTAAACATTCCCCCACAAGTGAACCAACAACCGCCGCAGGCTCAACCGAGACCTATGGCACCGGAAAATCCCCTTCAGCCACAGGCTCAACACCCCGTCATACCATCCCCCGAATTAATTGGTATTATCACCGGTATCGTTAACTCTATCGTAAGACCAAATTTCGAAATTCCTGCCATACATGATCAAGCCATAAATCCCGAATTAAGAAATAATGTTGAAGAACTCGATAAAATACCAGATGTCGTTCGATCTTTACGAGACTTCTCTGGAAAGCCAGGCGAGTTTAGCTCTTGGCGAAAGAGCGTGGAACGCATCTTAAAAATTTACGAATCACTCCAAGGAACACCAAAATACTACGGTATCCTGAGCGTGATTAGAAACAAGGTAATCGGTAATGCTGATGCGGTTCTAGAATCGTATAATACCCCTATGAACTGGAAAGCAATATCGAAATGCCTAACGATGCATTATGCAGATCAGAGGGATATCGGTACACTTGAGTACCAAATGACATCCCTGATTCAAGGAAATGCTTCCGTGCAAGACTTTTATCAGTCAGTATATAGACATTTATCTCTAATCCTAAACAAGATACAAGGAATGGAGATAGGTAACGAAGCGCTTTCACTTCTCACTAACACATATAGGGACAAAGCACTAGATACGTTCGTGCGAGGAATTAACGGCGACTTACCCAAACTACTGGGCATTCGAGAGCCATCCGACCTGCCCCAAGCCCTGAATCTATGTCTCAAACTGGAAAATCAAAGGTTTAGGTCGAATTACGCCAATAGCACGAATTCTCTTGTCAGTAAACCTATGCAGTTGCCCCCACCTCCACCACAACACAGTAGATATCCCCAGCAATTTGCAAACACCAAACAGCCGAAACCAGAACCGATGGATACTTCTACGATCAGGTCCGAGGCAATAAACTACCAAAACCGACCTCAACAATTTAAATACGCCGGGAAGAGACCACAAGTACACACCGATTCTTTCAGGAATCAAGTACCCCAAAAGATGCAAAGGAACTTTCATATAGACCCCGTCCCAGAGTTCAGTCCGCCCCCATGCGATGAAATATCCTCCAACGATTTATACGCCTTCTACCAACAGACCTACGTGGAAGAAGCACAAAACTGCCCTAACCTAGTCGAGTATATGCGAGAACAAGCTGAAGAATCTGTTTCTTCGAACGCAGAAACCGACACTCTCCAAGCGGATACTTCAGAGTACAATGATATCCATTTTTTAGGTAAAGCGACTCTTCGCTACCTTACTTCCAGTGTAGGACGAAGAGTAATGAAATTCTAAACTTTTTAATTGACACCGGATCGAGTAAAAATTATATACAGCCGCACTTAGCAACGAAATCTTTCCCAAACGACCAAGCCTTCCTTGCAAAATCAATTGCAGGCGACGTCAGAATAACCGACCATACCTTCCTTAACCTATTCGGCCAACAGAACATCAAATTAAAATTCTTTCTACTCCCAACCCTGAAGTCGTTTCATGGTATCTTAGGAAATGACAGCCTAAGACAACTCTCCGCGGTTATTCATACAAGAGAAAACTTCATGATAATACGCAACAGGCTAAAGATACAATTCAAACACCTCGTTTCTCAGACAGTAAATTCGTTACCTGAGAAAACCGAGCAAGTGCAAAAACAACAAAACGAAATAGTCAGCGCTCTTGTAAACAAATTCCCCTCCCTAATTTCGGAACCAGACGAAAAACTTACATATGCAACGAAAGTCGTGGGTGAAATCCGAACAAACTCAGACTCCCCAGTACATTCGAAATATTATCCTTACCCTGCATCGCTTCGAACCGAAGTTGAAAAACAGATTAACGAACTGTTAGAGAATAAAATCATAAAACCATCCCGTTCCCCGTACAATTCACCCGTGTGGATTGTACCAAAAAAATCCGACCTATCTGGAAACAAGCAATACAGATTAGTAGTCGACTACAGGAAATTGAACACTGTAACAATTTCTGATCGCTACCCAATTCCAGAGATCAATGAGGTACTGGCACAACTAGGACAGAGCAAATTTTTTACCGTTCTGGACTTGAAAAGTGGCTTCCACCAGATTCTGCTAAAAGAATCCGATACGGAAAAAACAGCTTTCTCAGTGAACGGCGGAAAGTATGAGTTCACCCGCCTTCCTTTCGGGTTGAAAAATGCGCCGTCAATTTTTCAACGTGCAATTGACGACATTCTCCGAGCTTTCATTGGCAAAATATGTTACGTATACATTGACGACATAATTATATTTAACAAAAATGAAAAGGATCATGCCACTCATGTCGAAAAAATATTTAAAACCCTGTGCGAAGCAAACATCAAGATACAATTGAATAAATGCAGCTTCTTTCAGGAAGAAGTTGAGTTTTTAGGATTTGTCGTATCATCGAAAGGAATCTCGACGAACCCCTCCAAGGTTCAAGCAATAGTAGATTTCCCAACCCCAAAAACACTGAAAGAGCTTAGGTCATTCCTAGGACTCTCCGGCTATTATAGACGATTTGTAAAAGACTACGCGAAACTAGCAAAACCACTAACAATCTTACTCCGAGGAGAAGAAGGAAGGGTCTCCAAAAATAAGTCAAGCAGAACTCCTATATCCCTATCCATGGACGCCATGGATGCATTTAATAAAATCAAAAACTCCCTAGTCTCTAAGGATACCCTTCTCGCTTATCCAGATTATAGTAAAAGCTTCGAGCTCACTACCGACGCATCAAATTTCGCCGTCGGCGCCGTTCTGTCCCAAAATGACAGGCCCATAATGTTTATCTCACGATCTCTAAGCAAGACGGAAGAACATTATGCGGCAAACGAGAAGGAAATGCTTGCCATAATCTGGGCGCTCAATACCTTCAGAAACTACTTATATGGCACAGCTCATGTAAGAATCTATACGGATCACCAACCGCTTACGTATGCACTCAGCAACAAAAACAACAACTCAAAGATGAAACGCTGGAAAGCGATACTAGAAGAATATAATTATGAGTTACAATACAAACCGGGAAAAAGTAACATAGTAGCCGACGCCCTTTCCCGTGCTCCCAAAATCTCCCAAATTAATTCCCTGACAGGATCAGTGCATAGTGACGAAACCTCATTTCACGAACTAATCCCCGCAGTAGAAACCCCCATTAATGTATTTAAGAACCAAATCATGCTTCTTATTGGAAATGATACAAACTACACTTTCAAAATTCCCTTCCCTACCTATCATAGGCATACATTCATCCGAGCCGACTATAGCAATGAACACCTTATAGAAATACTCAAAAGATACATAAACCCCAGTGTCGTTAACGGTATATTCACCACCGAAGCTATAATGGGAAAAATCCAAGAATTTTATCCTTACCACTTTAAAACATACAAGACTCGCTTTACTCAATCCCAAGTCATAGACCTCACAAATCAACTACTGTCTTAACTATGTCCGGTAAAACTATACACAAAAATAATATCAGGAATTAATCTTGCAGGTATCTCCTCATTCCGAGCTTTGGCGAAGTACAAATCCTAGATTATACAAATTCAAAAATCGTCCCCCTAGATATAGGCGTGGCCAAAATCCAGTCCGGAACATTCAAACTAGTCCATGTAATAAATCTAGAGCTGTACGAGGAAGCACTCGAGAATCTTCAACGCATGGCCGATAAGTATGTCAACGAATCCGATCCCAATCGTATCATCCTCTCTGACCTGGTATCCCAAATCCTCACGAAACTAAAAAACCTTAAGCCAAGAAAACAACGTAGATCACTAAACTTTTTAGGAACCGCGTGGAAATGGCTCGCAGGAAGCCCTGACCACGACGATTTCGAAATAATAAACGCACATATACACAATGTTTTAGAAAATAATAACCGCCAGGTCATAATTAACAAAATGTACGAAAATAAAATTAACGAACTGTCCAATATAACGAACAATATTCTAAAAGTAATCAAAACAAATGAATACATAGCTAATAAGTACATATTAAATTTAAAACACAAATTAGATACCATAAAGGAAGAATTAATTAACTTGGAGTATGCCTTACTATGGGCTAAGGCAAATATAATAAACTCTTTTATATTGTCAAACTCCGAAATTGAAATAATAAACAATGTATTTGAAAAAGATAACATAAAACACATTAACGTAGAAGAGGCGCTTGAATTCGCCACGATTAAGATTGCATCTAACCACTCCATTATATTGTATATCGTTAGTTTACCAATAACCGAAAACACAACATGTAACAGTATGCTTATCAAACCTATAAAGTATGATAGAAAAATAATTAAAATTGAATACAGTAATGTTTTAGAACGTAACAACGAAATATTTGGCATAAAACAGGATTGCGATAGCCATAATAAATTAATGATATGTAAACAAAATCAAATTGTAAAACTAAATGAAAGAAATTGTATTAGAAACCTACTGAAAAGCAAGCAAACCAAATGCGACGAGGCGAATAATCAGCACATACCAACTATTGACAGCATTCACCCAGGAACTCTTCTCCTCAACCAATTCAATGGAAGCATCCTCATCAACGATGAAAATTTCAACCTATCGGGAAGCTTTATCCTTCGATACCATAATGCTTCACTATTCATAAACGGACAAAACTTTACTTCAAAGGAAATCCCTACATCCAGGCCATTACCACCAATATTACATCCAATTCTGCCAAACAACACTTATGAGGAACTCCTCACATTAGAAGTAGTAAAAGAATTGCATATCAACAATACTCTTAACATGGATCAGCTGAAAAAGGAAAACCAATTATATAACATTACAAACTCCAGTCTCACATTCATAGTAATGGTAACGCTCCTGGTCGTCATATTCAAAACTTTTCCAATCCAAAGGGGAATCATACGCTGCCTCAGCAAGAACGCAAAAGCTGAAACCCCAATAGAAGCAATAAAACCAAAAACGGTAAATCACACTCCTATACTTTACGTGGCATCGAGTGAGGACACTCGAATCTAAGAAGGGAGGAGTTAACAACAAATACGCTTAGATCAGCATAAGCGCAATCACCTCGTTCCCACGCTGCGATTATTAGTGCAAAACGTGTAAGTGCACACGACACTAATAATTGCAACGCAGCATTCCCGAGTCATCGTCCGCCGGTACAACTTCCAGGAATCACCTGTCGGTGCACCGTCGCCGTTCCGGGAATTTGCATAAGCAGATAGTGTAAGCGTAGGTGATAAGTTTGACTTGTTAGCTTTTAAGGTTGAGTTGTAATCCAGTCGTGTTGAAATAAAGAGCTCTTATGCTCAAGAAAATAATTTTTTTTATAAGTTTCAATTCAAAGAAACCTAACTTATATAAAAGAAAGTGTCCGAAGCGATGTAATCCGATAACTCGAAATTGGCCGAACCGATTTTGATGATTTACTTTGTTGGAAAGGTATTTTCTCAGTACGGGCTTAAAAAAAAAAGTCAAAAAAATCAAAATGTCTTACTTTGACCACCCAGCGTGTTACTACAGCTTTTTTTTCGATTTTTTTAATTAATTTTTTTTTTCATTTTGTATTTATTTATTTTGGCAACAACCAAAAAAAGAATCAAATTTGAATGTAACATATCGTACAACAATTGAACTGTCAGACAGACACGCAACGTAACGCCATATATTATCGATCAGTGGAGAAGCCAATTTTGTTTCATAATGTGGTGGCGCTGTCCACGTTGACTGTGCCATTTGATTCAGTTGCGCAGTTTCTTCATTCGTTGCTGTTTCAGCGTCCATATTGCACTTTGCAAATTCGTGTTTTGTTCGATCAAATAACGTTTGCCGGCCATTGCGCATTGCAGATTCCGATTTCTTAATTACGATTTTGTGAGTTTTTGTGAATTAAAATTTATAATGAGAATATATAGGAGAATAGAAATGAGTGTATTCATATTGGACTATTTTCATTTCCTTTGAACAGTGGCGATTGAGCGAGGCATTTTGCGTACGTTTCTATTTCTATTGGTGTTTCATTTTTTTCAAATTTTCGATTCGGGATTTCATTGTATTGCAGTTGTTCTTCATAATGCCACCAACGAAAAGATCTAATTTCGGCCGACGTTCAGCTGGTGCAGGAGCAGTGTTGACTCACCGTGCGAATATGAGTCAAGAAGATAGAGAGATTGCGCAACAACGAAGAAATGCAAACCACGTCCAAATTCGTGCGCAACCCCCGTCTATAACTAAAAATTAATCCCTGAATGTGTTGCTAAGCGCAAAATCTCGAGAGCAGCTGAACCGATTTCGCTAATTCTTTTTTATAATATTTCTTGATGTACGAGGATGGTTCTTATGAAGAGAAAAATTTTAAAAATTGCCTGAAAAAGTCTAAGAACAACACTTTTCTATATTCCCATACAAAAGATTCGCAATAATACTTAAAAGTTAATTTTAACTTTAATACCATACCATAAAGTTTAAGTGTTAGTGGAGAGGTTCCGGGAAGGCAAAACAATTGAGTGACATTAGTATCGTACAAATATTAATGTCAATATTAGTCAATATTTATACGATGGTAACATTACTCTAATTGTCTATGGTAAAATGTAAATTGTTTGTGGTAAAATGTCACTTGAAATGTAAACGTCTCTTTGTGTGCATCTATAATATTACTAAATCTGGTGAGCTCTTTGTACTGCATTCTGAGCTGTTAAATACACTCTCTGTCCATTTTTTAAGTGCACGGCTAAGTGAACAACTGTGTAGTGTCTTTCATGAATTGGAAAAGACAAAATTTGCCAAAATGCTCCATTATTGCTAGCATAGCGGCCCATTTGGTATTGGGTTACTTTATCATTTGAATTCTCTGCACCAAATCCACTTCCTTTGGTTACATATTTACATATGTACTTGAAAGATTTTACTGAACGGCAAGATTCAACATTGATGTGTGCTTTAAAAGTTTTTGATAAGATCGGTGAATATGGAACAATTTTTATTTTTTTACGTAATGTAATTGTTGACTTATCCCGGTGTCCCAAATAGCAGAATCAGTAGATATTAAAAAAAAAATTTTTAGAGTCGGCTGTTACGCGGTATGAAGTTCGCCGGGTCAGCTAGTAAATATTTACATAAATAAAAAATAAAAAAAAAAAAAAAAAAAATTTAAATTTTTTTTTTTAAATTTAGATTTTTTTTAAAACCCGTACTGAGAAAATACCTTCCAACAAAGTATAAATCATCAAAATCGGTTCGGCCTATCTCGAGTTATGGGATTACATCGCTTCCGACACTTTCTTTTATATATATATTATATCCGGAAAAATAGATCGCCCACATCTGCTGCTTCAGATCGCATTGAACACTAATCCTCGTCGTTTACGTTCAATTCCCTTTTTCCGCCTTCCCCATTACCGTACTGACTATGGCCAGCACAAACCTTTAACAAGAATGCTTTGCAAATAAATTTGACATAAATTGCAGCAAATCAGCTCTTAAAATTGCGCTTCACAATTTACCTCCACCCTGAATATCCCATTTCCTTCAAACTAACGAAAATTATATTTAAAACTCATGTTATATGTTATGTTATGCGATCTAACCATCAATACTTCTTGTATTTAGTCTTAATATTGTAACGAAGCATTCGTTACAACAATTTTTCCCCATACATACGTTTTCCCCACAACACACTGCCGCCTGTGACAAGCCATCGAGCCGCGCCCATACCACAGCGAGCACCTCTCTTCTACTATGTTGCTCACTCTATTTTCCGCATACATACTTTTCCCCACCACCTTAACCCAACCAAGGTCATTGATACACTCCCGCAGTATCACATACACACTGCCGTCTACCATTCCCGTATCCCACCATTTGCCTTGCCATCACCATTCGCCTTGTCCAACCACTACGGAGGCAATGCATGCATGTGCATTACGCACAATACACGGTGACTGTGGCTGACGGTGTCCAACCAACCAACTAGCCGGGGCCACTCCCCCCCCCCCTCGCCATGGCTCTCGCTCTTCACATCGTTGTGGTGACGTGCGCACCTGGCAAAGCAAATGACTATGGTGCATAGCATTTACGCAGGAAAATAAAATTCACACCGGCTAACTGAATAAAATATCATAAGACCGCCAGTAGAACTGCAAACAATCGAGCAAGACAGCACAGTTGATTGTACCAAACCGGTGTACCGCTGATTTTTCTCCGCAAATAGTCTTGTACAATTTTGCTAATTTTTGTTGCTAGCAACCTGCGGGTAGCTGGCGAATTGCCGAGTCCTTCGTTCTGAAAGACTTTGAGTGCCAGGACTGTCGCAAGACGGACCTGTGGATTGCCGGGACTGTCGCAAGACGGACCTTGAGTGCCAGGACTGCCGCAAGGCGGACCTGTGGATTGCCGGGACTGTCGCAAGACGGACCCAGCCACCGACCGGGGCTCTACCACCCCCAACCGAGCAGTAAGGAAGGAACGAGAGCCGCTTACCTCACCAGACGACCAGGACCAGACTAGCCGTGCCGAATATATTAAGAATTTGTTAATATTGTATAATTCTTTTATTGTTTGTAAATAAATTGTAATAAAAGGAACTCCTCTACCTGAAGTTAGTGTTTCTTTGGGAAGAACCTTAGCGATCCGACGAGCTAACCTCAGCCTGAGACAAAAAGCACATCACAAGTTTATTGATTGTTTTATGCTTGTCTTAAGCAATAAATAATACATAAAGTACCAAATGAGAAACAAAATTCATCAAGCAATGTTTTCTACAGGTGTTTGACATCGACACCCAATTAAGAAAATTTTTAGAAATAGAAGTAGCACCATATGCTGATGCTAAAATTAAAGAAGATGTTGTTTGTGAAAAATACTTTGAAGAGACGACCAGACGTCTTTCTGATGGAAGATATGAAGTATTTCTTCCCTTTAAGAATGGATGCAAACCTGGGCTTGGACCCTCCAAACGCGAGGAATTCTGTAGGTTTCATCAGTTGAAGAAACGGTTCGAAGCGGACCTAAAACTACACAACGACAACTCTAAGTTTATTAAGGAATACCTGGATTTGAGAAGATATCAGAAGTCGATGTCCTGAACGATACTGTTCTTGATACTCCATATCACTACTTTGTTCCTCATCCTGCTGTCCTGAAGGATAGACTCGACAACTAAACTGCGAGTTGTCTTTGATGCCGCTTCGAAGACTTTAGATGGTACATCCTTGAACGACCACTTATTGATAGGACCTAAAATGCAAAACAACATTGGTGATATAGTGTTAGTATGGAGAACGTATCAATTTACCTTCACAGCCGACATTGAAAAAATGTTAAGGCAAATACAAATGAGGAAGAAAAACTCGTATTACCACCTTATTCTGTGGCATGACAATCCGAATCAACCCGGAAGGACTTATCGCATGCAAACGGTCACTTTTCGTCACTTTTGCACAGTATCTGGCCAATCGCACAATCCAAAGAGCTGCAGCCGATGAGGAGCATCGTTATCCGATTGGATCAAAAGTCGTCCGAAAGGGCATGTACGTGGACGATCTAGTCGCTGGAGCTGACACTATGACACACAAGCCAAAGATTTGTTGGCATCCGCGGGCTTCGACTTGCGAAAATGGACATCTAGTGATGACGTGCTTTTAAACGATATTCCACTTGATTAAAGAGAGTAAAGCTTCTTTTTACCTTTCGAAGCTGGTGCTGTTCCACAGATTAAGACGTTAGGTATTAGATGGTTCCCCTTAGGCGATTCTTTTTCTTTCCAGAACGTCTTCTTGGTGAAGTTGAAATTTCAATAAAAAGAACGATGTTATCCACCATCGCTAAACTTTTTGACCCTCTTAATTGGATCTCGCAGTGTATTATCTTCGGAAAGATCTTGATGCAACAGCTGTGGTGCCGCGGTCTAGTGGGAATACTTTCGACGTGAGCTGCCCTCTATCGAAAGTATACAGACACTACGATGGATTCCCATGAGAAATAAGCCAAATTACCTGGAATTACACGGATTTAGTGATGCATCAGAAAAAGTAGTCTACTTACGTGTGTTAGATAATGACGGTAGTATTCACGTCTACCTCCTGATGTCAAAAACAAGAGTTGCCCCGTTAAAGACCGTAACCCTTCCCAGGTTGGAACTTTGTGGAGCTGTCACACTTTTGGACTGCAAAGGTCTTGAAGTTAAACAGCGTAAGGAAGTACGCTTGGTCGGACTCGAAGATTACGCTGGCATGGATTATGGCACCTCCAGATAGGTGGAAAACTTTTGTTAACAAACGTTGGACGAACAGATAAGTTGCTAATAGTACTTTCACCGATGGAAATGGATTTAGCATTGAAGGCAGCTATAAGAATAGTTTAGTTCAAAGGAGCATGTTTTTTTTACTACGTTTGGAGTACCGTGCTTCCTCAGTATGTCGAGGGAAGAGTACCCAACGGAGAGTTTATTAATAAAAAATACTGTTTTCGTTTTAGTTTTGTTGAAAATGTAATACTGGCAATTCCTTTTTACAAATATACCTCCTTATAGTAACTTATCTATTATACTTCACTTCTATACTTAACCTTTGTACTTTTACAAAGTAAAAGTGTGCTAGTCCATAGTGAATTGTGGTCGTACGTATGTGGAGATGAAAAAAAACCAGAAGAAGGAAGTATTGCCGCCTGGAGTAGCAAAGATGAGAATACGTTGGCCACTATCTTGCTATGCGTTAAACCATCTCAACTTAATTACATTAAACATTGTAAAACATCAAATGAAGCTTGGATAATCCCACAAAATACTCATCAGCCACAAGAACCAGCGATAAAAGTAACCCTATTTAAACAACTCCTACAGTTGGGAGAGCCGGCCAACACAATTTTAGATGAACCTGTTTTAATTGTAATCGCCGTGGACACTTGGCAGCTAATTGCAGAGACAGGCAAAGAAATAAAACGACAACATCTTCGTTTGCAATGATTAACGCAGCATGCGCCGCATACTGGGGCAGAACACCACTAATGCTGGCATTTAATAACATTTTGAAGTTGAGCTTTGATTTGAACTAACGTTTTATTTTCATTGTAAATAGGATAGCGAATAAGAAATGAGAGTGCGACAGTTAATTTTGAGCATGGTCTTTGCCAAATCGTCACGAATGGAGCATTTGGTATTTTTTTTCATCGAAGCCAGACGTGTTTTTTGGTTTTGAGTGACAACAATCAAATGGGTGCAATTTCTAACAGCTTTTTATTATAAAAAAAAAAATACTACAATGGAATCAGTAAGCTCAGGTGTGTATATTTTTTAATTTTTATAAGAAATTTTTCCTTTTGTCCTCTTAATATGTGGTTAAAAATAAAAAAAAACGTAAAAAAATTTATTAATTTCTGTGTTTCGTAAACTATCTAAGCGTTTTAGATGTGTTGGCCATGACATGACGTTAAGTGTTATACCGATTTGTGACAAGTGTTTTGTCTTGTTTTAGAATCTGTAAAGTTTTTTGGCAGATATTTGCAGCTTTTCGTACAGTTGACTTTTTTGTTGGTGACGTCACTCTCGAAAAACATCGATTTTTGTTTTCTATTTATTTAATTTTAAATATATCTTAGACCGAACACCTTCCAAAACTTTGTCGATTACAAGGGAAGAGCTGTATACTATTATGAAAAGTTAAAATCTGAAGTAATTAGACAGTAAAATTTCGTTTTTAAGGGAAGAAATTAAAAAACGGGTCCGAAGCTTCCAAAAAAGTTATTAATGACAAAGTAACGGAGTTCAAATCAAGGTTTGAATCACGCTGGGAAAAAGCTTATCGGATGGAAACAAATTTTTTGAAAGCAAATATTGCATGGCTAAAAACATCAATACTTTTTAAATATTCTTTAGACTCTTAACGTGGTCGTCCACACGTTGCGCTTGAGAAATCATCAGAGATCGAAAGATCGAAACGTCAAAAAACCTAACTCTTGAGAAAGTCCACGTCTATCGCTGAGTTGACTTACGCAGCTGAAATGGGTTTGAGAGCTTCTGGACAGTTAGATGCTGCAAAGTTAATGCGTGACGTGACAACAAACCCAAATTATGCTAAAAATTGTAGAATAGCTTTGAGGGACTCAATTGAACTTGCTTCAATGACTGGGGAAGAAGCTTTAGCAATGATTATTGAAGCAAATCTGTCATGCTTTCAGTACGAAATTATAAGATCTAAAGCTCCCAAAGTATTTCCTTCATACAAAGTAGTTCAAGAGTGCAAAAATAATTGCTATCCGGAGCCTGAAAATATGAGTATATCAGAAACTTCTGCAAATATATAATAATTTACAAAGCTTGCTAAACCTTACAGTTGCTGGTTTGGTAACTATTCAAAAAGATGTAAAACCTTAAAACAATGAAGTCGAGGTACCACAAATTAAAACAGAAACGGATGCTGAGAGTGTTTTTGAAGATGCTTTGGAACCTGAAGATTTGGATGTTGCTGCTACGGATGATGTTGAACCCGTTGCTGAAATAAAAGATGCCAATACTGACGAGGATGGTAATGCAGAGGAAGAAGAAGAATCTAAGAAGTAAGTCCTAGAATATCAAGAAGTGGGAGAGTGCGTGTAGAGAGTAATAGACATAGAGGAATTACTAATAGAGCGCCTAACTCAATAAATTATTTGAAGGAAGTTTTAAAAAAATTAATGTCCTTCTACAGTAGAGGAAGCCCTTCATGTTAACGATGCTAGTAAATGGCTAGAAGCTATGAGAAATGAGTTCGATTCACTTACTAAAAATCACACTTGGACACTTGTGGATTTACCCAAAAATAGATGTGCAATTGAGTCAATGTGGGTCTTCAGTATTAAACGCAATAAGGAGGGCCAAATTGATCGATATAAAGCTAGGCTGGTTGCCAAGGGTTGTGGACAGAAGTATGGTGTTGATTTTTATCAAACATTTTCTCCCGTGGCAAGGTATTCGAATGTACGCTTGGTTATTGCGTTCGCAGTTGAAATTGTATTGCTTTACATCAACTTGGTGTTACTGCAGCGTATCTCAATGGAGACTTGGATGAAGACATTTTGATGTACCAACCCACTGCTTTTGTAGATAAGGCAAATCGAAACAAAGTTTGTAAGCTTCAGAAGGCTTTATACGGGCTAAAACAGTCAGGAAGACAATGGCATTTGAAATTAGATCGTATTCCAAAAGACATCGTTTTTGTTCATTGTGTTAACGATAGCTGTATTTATATTATGCATAAGGATAAAAGAATTATTATACTCCTTGTCTATGTGGATGATATTTTACTCGCATATAAAGAGGAGAGTCTCATGGAAACAATTAAAAATCATGTAGGAAGGCACTTTGTGGTGGATAAGGGACCAATGAATCATTTTCTTGGCATAGAAATTGAAAGAGATGGTTCAAGGGGGGCAATTAAACTTGGTCAACAACAGCTGATAAAGGATCTTTTGAAACATTTTGACATGGCTGATTCCATGAAAGTGAGTACACCAATAGCTCCAGGAATGCTGCTGAAAAAATGCGACGGCTGCAAAAACTGTTCCAAGGTTAACAAAACACAAGGGCTTGGGCACAAATCCTCATTCTTAGTCCTTCCCGTGGGCGCCCGCCTGAAAATGGCTAACCGGTCAAATGGTTAGTGTCAGCCAAGGATTTACGCTAACGTCTCAATCGTTTGTCGTGATCCATTAGTTTTGAGGTAGGAGTAAACCTTTAAATCCAACCTAATTCCAGTGGTGGTGTGAGCAGATAGCAAACCGTACCCAAGGATGAAAGGCTGGGGTTAAAACCAGTCGCGTACGAGCTCCCTCCGACGCTCAGGCAAGGTCGGTTGTAATAAGTGCCTTATCTCGGTAAGTCGGCTCTGCCGGGACGGACTTTCCTTTCCGGACCTACTCGTGGGACCTTTATTTAAAAAAAATGAACAAAAATCAAAACAAAACAGAAAAGAAAAAAACTAACACAACAAAAGAAGAGTCCGTTTTAGGGACCTCTTCCGAGGAGGATCTACTAGCCTCCAGCCAGGAGACAGTAGTTGACCCCTCAAGCCTAAGGAGCACCAGCCATAGTACTCCTTCAGGCAGTCAACCTATTCATCTATCCAAAGGGGCCGAGGATACCAGCCATAGTATCCAAATGCCACAATATAAAACTGTCCAAACTACAAGTGGGAGCACCAGCCACAGTGCTCCTAAATCAAAAAAGTCCTCAGGTTCTCTCTTGAAGTCAAGGTACAACAGGGCTGTCTTCATCCTTGCAAAGATTGCAAAGAATGAGGAGACTGGTGTGACCCAAGAGAGGGACAAGGAGGACAAAGTCAAATACCAGAAGGTGGTCGACGAGTACGTCAGCTACCAAAACAGACCAAAACAACCTCAACATAAGAAAGAGAGCGGGAAAAGAAACAGGTCCCAGGATGAGACCTCTCACGCCTCTAAAAAATCTAAGCTGGCCCCGAGACTCGCGAACTTACAGGGCCCTTCCACTTCCCGTGCGGTCAGAACCTTCACCGAGGTGGTGAGGGACCATCTCCATGTTGCCATTATAGACGAGAAGTCTAAGAATGGTAAAACGGTGATGGAACGTTGGTGTAGCATCGAAGCCAAACTATCCGAGATGGTTGTGGAACACGTGCTATCCGGAGCTGACAGCCGTCTTCCCAGTTTCGACTGTGCGGATATTGTGCGAGGTTATCGGGTAGTCAAATGCGTGGACCAGTACTCTAAGGATTTTCTTGGCACATGCATCGACAAGATCGCCGAAGCTTGGGATGGCTTAAAGCTTAAGCTGATCCCTGCCAATGAGATCCCCACGAGACCTAGGGCCCGTATTTGGCTGCCCGTGATGAAGATAGACTCTGAGAGTCTTCTTAAATGCCTCAGGTTACAAAACCCGACCATTCCCATGGACGACTGGGCGGTCATAAAGGCAGAAGAGCCCCAGAAAAACAGCCTGTCATATCTGCTGTTAATCAACGAGGAGTGCCTAGGGGCACTGGAAGCAGCAGATTTTAAGTTACGGTTTGGCATCAGGCTCGCCAAACTGTAGATCTTCCGATCGACTGTTCCTGAAGACGACACGGACGATGTCGTCGCTGCCAACAAGTTGTTGGAGGAACTGGCGATCGCCTCTAACAACCAACAATAAAATGCTGAAAGTCATCCAGTCGAATCTCCAGCACTCGAAATGTGCATCGGAGAATCTTCTGGTCTTCCTCAGAGAGGAAGACATTGACATCGGCATCATTCAAGAGCCCTGGGTCAGAAAGACAGCCATACTGGGCCTCTCCGACAACAACTACAACCTATTTTACAAAAGGGACGTTGGTAAGCCAAGAACATGCATTCTAGCGAAGAAATACATTAACGCTTTCCTCTGCCCCAATTTTAGCTCGGGTGACTTAACAGTCGTTAAGCTGGAACTCACCCAAGGTCAAACAACGTACATATCTTCCGCTTACATGGCGCACGACAAACCATCACCGCCAGAAGAAGTGCAGCTACTCACAGCAGAGGTGCAAGCGAGACAAGGAAGTCTGCTCATAGGCTGTGATGCTAACGCTCGACATCATCTCTGGGGCAGCAAGGAAATAAACGAACGCGGTGAGTCTTTATTTGATTTTCTTTTAACTGCCGATTTATGTGTATGTAATGTGGGTAACACCCCTACCTTTATTTTCCCAAGCACGGAAATTTATAATGGCTGGGAAGAAGTGTTAGACATTACACTCAAAACAAACAATGATATCGTTAGGGTTGAGAATTGGAGAGTCTCCAACTTAAAGTCATTTTCTGACCACGAGTGGATTCTCTTCAATCTTAGTATCAAGGTAGATACTCCAGTCCCTTATAGAAACCCAAAGAGAATTGACTGGAAGAAATTCGGTCAGGTCTTAAAGTCTAAACTTCCCAATATCCCTCATCTGGAAATTGACTCAGGTGCAGAACTGGACACGATTTCGCTTGCATTAGAAAGGGCGATGAGCACAGCCTTTAAGGCATCGTGTCCCATTAAACACAGCAAAAAAACCTTACCGCCGTGGTGGAATGAGGACCTAACCATCCTAAGAAGGATGACTAGGGACATTTTCAATATCTGCTACAGGCATAAGTTCTGGCAACCTTATAAAGACTGCCTAAAGTTCTACAAAAAGTCTATTAGATCAGCTAAGACACAAGCATGGTCTGAATACTGTCAATCTATCGATTCTCTAAAGGAATCTGCTAGACTCAGTAAGATCCTATCCAAAGAACGCTCTATTCCTTCTTTTATTAAGAGATCGAATGGAACCTGGACAGAATCTACCGATGAATCCTTAGAGCTTCTACTCAACACTCACTTTCCTGGTTGTGTAGACCAATGCGATATTTCACCCAATTCGCGGGGGAGTTTTCCGTCGCACCGGGAAGAAATTGAACGCATTATAACCAAGGAAAAGATCTCCTGGGCCATTAACAGTTTTGCTCCGTATAAATCACCGGGGCAGGACGGCATTCTCCCCATCATGCTACAAAAACATGAAGGGATAGTGCTGCCCATACTTGTTAAAGTTTACAGAAGCAGTATCTTACTTAATCACATCCCTAAGTCTTGGAAGCCTGTCCGAGTAGTTTTCATACCGAAAGTCGGCAAAAGAGGTCACGAATCCGCGAAGGATTTCCGACCGATTAGCTTAACCTCCTTCATACTTAAAACTCTAGAGCGTATTCTAGACCTTCACATAAGAACAGGCCTTGAAAGGTCCCCCTTATGTCATTCACAACACGCCTACCTCAAGGGCAAGTCGACGGAGACCGCTCTTCATGAAGTAGTGCTGACAGTTGAAAGGTCACTCTCTCATCACCAATATACCTTAGCTACCTTCTTAGATATAGAGGGCGCTTTTAACAATGTCCTCACAGAATCGATCCAGGAATCTCTATTAGAACTTGGGGTAGAGGATTTCGTCACTTCATGGATCATTTCCATGCTCCAAGCAAGGATCATTCAAGCAAAACTTGGTAACACCCTTTTAACCAAATCAGTAAGCAGAGGTACACCTCAAGGTGGGGTGATCTCGCCACTCTTATGGATTATGGTACTCAACAAAATTCTGTCAAGTCTCGACAGGATAGGTATTAAAGTTGTTGCGTATGCGGATGACGTGGTTGTTCTAGTATCAGGAATGTTTCCGAACGTGATAAGCGAAATCATGGAAAGAGCACTGGGTAAGATTAGCGGTTGGGCTACAAGTTGTGGTCTAAGCGTTAACCCAAGCAAAACTGAACTGATGCTTTTCACCACCAAAACCAAAATACCAACCTTCTCACTTCCCCGCTTAAATAACCAATATCTCACTTTATCCACCAGTGCCAAATACCTAGGAGTCATCCTCGACCCTAAACTCAACTGGAAGTCTAATATCGAATACCGAGTGAAGAAGGCAAGTATAGCTTTCTACGCCTGTAGTAAAACTTTCGGCAAGAAGTGGGGTCTTCAACCAAAGATGGTTCGTTGGATGTACACAGCAGTAGTACGTCCTATCCTCACTTACGGGTCACTGGTATGGTGGCCCGCCTTAAGCAAAGCTTATAACATCACTAAATTAAGTAGAGTCCAAAGAACAGCTGGAATCGGAATCACAGGGGCCCTTCGATCAAGTCCGACGGAGGCGCTCAATGTCATTCTCAATTTTCTGCCAGTGGATCTGCATATTAAATACATCACAGCGTGTAGTGCAGTTAGATTGAAGGAATCTAAATGTTGGTCCGAACGGCCTTACGGCCACTCCAGCATCCTACTTTCCCTTCCTGACGGCATAGGTCGTCTATCTACGGACTACATTGTACCCAAACTCGACTTCCATAAAAACTTCTCTGTTAGATTCCCCTCTAGATCAGAATGGGAGGAAAATGCTGTCGTAAACGAATTCGACATACCTATCTTCACAGACGGTTCCAAAATTAACTATGGAGTGGGAGCGGGCATTTTCTCAACAGAACTAGACATCTCCAAATCTTTCCGCCTCCCCAACGCAGCCAGCGTCTTTCAAGCCGAAGTACTTGCAATCAAGGAGGCGTGTAGGCTGATCCTTAATATTACTACAACCAGAAAAAAAATAGGCATCTTCGTAGACAGTCAGGCCGCGATTAAGGCTGTCGGTTCTACTAAATCAACGTCAAAGCTTGTTGTGGATTGTAGGGAGATATTGACCAGGGCTTGCCATCGGTTTGAAATCACTCTCGTCTGGGTTCCCGGCCATAGGAACATAGGCGGGAATGAAAAAGCCGATGAACTTGCCAGACGTGGCTCTGCTCTTTGTGTATCTCATGCGGAGGAAGTATTCCCTCCGCTGGGTTACGTTAAGAGAGAAATCCTCCTATACTGCACCTCAAGAGCGAAGACCAGATGGTTGAACCTGACGAGCTGTGTCATTTCAAAGAAGATCTGGCCAACCTACGATGATGCCAGAACAAACAACCTCTTAGCCAGAACGCGTGTAGATGTCGCCAGACTAACGGCAATTAGTACGGGTCATTGGCCTCTAGGAACCCACGCAGCCAAGCTCGGCATCCCCCATAACACCCACTGCCGTAGTTGCGCTGACACAAACAAGAGTGAAACCGTGTTTCATCTTCTTTGTGAGTGTCCGGCCCTAGCCAAAACCAGACGCAGTGCTCTAGGTCATCCCTTTTTTGATGACCTTTCGGCCATCCATAGTATCCATTTCAACAGGATAATCAAATTTCTTAACTCCTCAGGCTGGTTGTAAGTTTTCCTATCGTCCGTCTCCTCCATTATTTTTCAGGTTTTCAGCGAGTTGTGGTCTCAAAACGGCGCTCTATGCGTTATTTGTGTTTTTCCCTCGTTTCGGGAAATACAGCCACTTAAACCAACCAACCAACAAAACACAATACCAATCTTTAATCGGATCATTAAATTTTATAAGTATGACGACACACCCCGACATTTCTCATTCGGTAATAAGATTATCACAATATAATAATAATCCGCTGCAGCGAAACATTTACCATTCATTATCAGCTTTCTTACAGAAAAACATGGGCTGGATTTGTTTGGTTATATTGACGCTGATTGGGGTGGTAACGCCGATCATCAATGAAATGGGATTTAGCAGCTTAGTCACGGAACCAACAATTTTATTTTTTTAGGAGCAAACACATCGACATTAAGGTGCATTTTGTTCGAGATGTTTATGCGAGAAAAAAGCTCGCATTAGTATATATTCCTACGGATGAAATGGTCGCTGATATTTTGACCAAAAATCTAAAGAAAATTAAGCATGTACAATTTGTAGAAAAGCTTTGTTTATTGTAAATTAGAATTGAGGGGTTGTGTTGAAAATGTAATACTGGCAATTCTTTTTTACAAATATAACACCTTATAAAAACTTATCTATGTATTATAGCTTAACCTCTATACTTAACCTTTTACTTTTAACTTGTTATTACTTCTGGTTCTTTATAATAAAACCTCATTGAACTCACACGGGTTTTGTCTTTTGCCCTTGAAATCCCAGCAAGTTTGCTATCGGCCCGCTGTCTTAGGCTGCGAACAATTAGTTCTTCTGATAGTAATGCTCTGTCTTTCCTGGTCACAACCTTTGCTTTTTATACAAATTCTTTATCATGACCCGTCTCCTATCTTCCCCATAGGGAACCATAGTTTCCTTAACAATTACCATATATGCACGCTGGCTATTTTTAGGTATTGCTTAATTGTTTTCCGTTCCCAATAAAAAGTACCCAAATGAAATTTTGGCTGTCATTTGCCTTACGCAGGTGTCAAGTGTCATCCATTCATAAATTACTATTACATCCCGATAGCACAACGTAGTAAAACTCCGATATGGAACTATTGCAGTTTCGCCATATGTTGGCACGCCCCTGGGCAATCGGAGTTGGGTAGGTAGGCACTTGACTCATTGAACTTGGGTGGCGTTTGGGCAAAAGGAAAACGAATGAAAACAAAGCGAATGGCCTATTAATAGCCGTGCGCTCTGGTAGTGTATTTGGTGTGTGGGTTGAGTGGGAAAGCATGAGAAGGTGATGAGTAGGGTGGGTCATGGTATGGTTGCGCGGATCACAACATCCAACCCCCTTAAAAAAAGAAAATTCTTTCCTGAAGGGTTAGAATTTTCTGCAAGTAGGCTTGGGTGTGAACAAGAAAGAACTTACAATAATTTAGTAAAAATTACAAGAAATTACCACCCTTGAGGAGGTTTGTGGTTGTCTGTAGGATTAGTTTAAAATATGTATTAAATTTTTTTGTTTGTTTTCTTACTGCCAGTAATTTTTTTTTTTCATATTTTGATATTATTTATTATAAATTTTTTAACCCTCCAGAGGAAGATATATTCACTTTGCCAATACATTTGTAACGCCAAGAAGGAGTCACCGGAGACCTTATAAAGCATATATATTCTGAATCAGGGTCACATTCTGAATCGATTTAGCCATGTCCGTCTGTCTGTCTGTCTGTCTGTCTGTCTGTCTGTCTGTCACCTGTCCAAAGTAATTGACGTAGGTGAATGAAATTCGGTGAAAGGACTTCTTTTTATCGGCGTCAGGTTGGAATTGAAAATGGGCCATGTCGGTCAAGTAGTTCTGGTACCTCCCATACGAAACCAATATTGTACCCATGTGCCTCTCTGTCTGTTGAAAGCACGATAGCCCTCAAAGTAATTGACGTAGGTGAATGAAATTTGATGAGAGCACTTATTTTTATCAGCGTCAGGTTGATATTGAAAACGGGTATGTCGGTCAAGTACTTCTGGTACCTCCCATACAAAACCAATATTGGACCCATGCGTCTCTCTGTCTGTTGATAGCACGATGGCGCCCAAAGTAATTGACGTAGCTGAATGAAATTTGGTGAAAGGACTTCTTTTTATCGGCGTCAGGTTGGTATTCAAAATGGGCTATGTCGGTCAAGTAGTTCTGGTACCTCCCATACAAAACCAATATTAGACCCATGTGTCCCTCTTTCCGTTGAAAACACGATAGCGTCCAAAGGAATCAACCTAGGTGGATGAAGTTTTGTGAAAGGACTTCTTTTATCGTCGTTAGGTTGGTATTCAAAATGGGCTATGTCGGTCAAGTAGTTCTGGTATTTTGCGTGACTTGTATGCCGTGGAGGGTATCAAAGCATCGGCCAGGCCGATGATAACACTTTTACTTGTTTTTGTTTGCAGTACTTCCCAAAGGAGAGTATAACTGCTTTCTTATCCCAAGAGATAGAATTTGTTATTTAATCTTATAACATTTTATTTTTGTGTAACATTTTTCTTTATAATGTTTTTAATGTATTCGCAGTACTTCCCAACGGAGAGTATATCTGCTTTTTCATATAATCAATTTTTTTTTCTTTATTCCTATTTGTTGTGCGCAGTGGCGTAACTATACCATCTGGGGCCCGTGGCAAATTCTTTTGATGGGTCCCTATCAGTAAAAATCGTCACATTGTACTCAGTTTAATTTTAGAAAACTTCGAGATTTGCAGCGTACTCAATTGTATATGTCCCAATAATGGCCATAGGCCTCCTCTCTTAGGCGAGAGGAAATGTTCTGTAGTCCCCATGTTAGCCCAATGCGTATTAATCCATAGAACATAATATCTCAATGCATTCGTTATCTATTCGCTAGCTTTTCGCTCCCACTTAAATATTTTCTGGAACTAGACATTTTAATATCTAACTTTCACAATCAACTTTACTTTGCCACCATTTTCATATTCAATAAAAGAACAAAAAATACGAAAAATCAAAGATACAAATCACCAATTGTCAAAAATAATCACACAAAGAATACGCACTCAGTAGAGCCCTCATAAAAAAATATCAAATCCGGAAATCCCCTAACATAGTGTTGCTAGCTCGTCCCAGCAGCAGCGCCACAAAAAAAGTGAAAACAAAATGGGGAATTCCCCGATCGTCAATACTCAGGTACAATGTAAAAAAATATTTTTGTGCTCGCGGCCTCTTGGGTCGGGGGCCCGTGGCATTTTGCCAGCCCTGCCACAGTATTGTTACGCCACTGGTTGTGAGCCAGGGTCGAGCCACAGGGGCAGCTTCGGTACAGGTGAGGAGGGCGCGGCATGCTAGTGGTTGCTCGGCTCAGCTCGTCGGACGGGGTGTTCTTGCCCCATCACCACATACCACCTGCTCAACAAACATTTTATTCCATGCCATATGAAAACAAGAAAGGAAAAAAAAAAGAAAGAAAGCTACTCGACGTTGACCTCGGACTGACAAACAGACGATGAAATTGAAAGATAGAGTGGAAAAGAAAAATGTCCAAGGACCTCTGCCAATACCTCGAAGAAAGAACGGAAGAGACACCGCGAAACTAACCTA
Source organism: Cheilosia impressa (assembly GCA_948293265.1). NCBI lineage: Eukaryota > Metazoa > Arthropoda > Insecta > Diptera > Syrphidae > Cheilosia > Cheilosia impressa. The sequence goes on along the minus strand of OX411880.1, from coordinate 66,269,505 downwards.
TCTATCCTAATCTAAATCTAAGCTAACATAGAAGGAATAAAATAAACCGTAAACTATAGGGGAAGTACGTCCAAAATGACACATATGGATAAAATGACATACTAGCCTTAAATTGAAATGTGATACACTTACATCACTAGATGCTATCTTCAAAGGTGACTTCGATGATATATAAAATCCTATCAAAATGACAGCTCAGTTAATAGCCGTGAGTAGGTGACAAAAAGCAAAAAGTACTATCAGCAACAAATATTTTTTTTTTGGTTCAAACTTTTTTTCGTGTTTTGGTGAGTTTTCCGTAATTTTTCTTTAATATTATTTACGATATCGATAGTTTATGACAAAACTTATGAAATTAGCTAATTTTCTGCAATAAAAGCGGAGTTTTATTACACTTTATTTGGAAAATTTTGTTAAAACTACGATATGGACAAAATGACATACCATAATTAAGGACAAAACGACATATGCATGCGAATTCAAAATGCACCCAAGAGTCCCCCAGAAAAACGTAGAAGAAAGGTCACCAAGGTCCTTTTTATTGATGATGAGACAGACGATGAAGACTTTTCTGCCGACGGCGATGACAACTGTCCGTGCATCTATTGCAACGACATTTTTTCTCACTCCAAGCCTGGTGAAACTTGGTTACGTTGCATAAAGTGTAACCTTTAGGCTCATGCATCCTGTGCTGATGTGCCAATGATGGATTTATTTGTGAACTACGCGTTTGAACTAAATTTGAAGGTAACAAAATATTTATAAAAATAATTTGTAAATTTGTAGCGACGTGGACTTATCGGATATGCCATATGCTGTATGTCATTATATCCATACCAAATATGTCATTTTGTCCATATCATACGGACAAAATGAGTTTTTACATTGATTTGGAAAACCATTTATTTTTTTTGTTTGCATTTTTGTTCAAATTAAAATAACATTTTAAAATGTTCACAATAAATCAATAAACAAATAATAAACATAACAATTGCAATATCTCTTAGAAATAATATTCTTTGAATCAAAAGGCTAACAGTATGTCATTTTGGACGTACTTCCCCTACCTACAATAACTTAAAACTATCCTATCTACGTTTACCCTAAACGCAACTTGTCCTTCCGTAGTCTCTTGGAGGTAGAGGTTCGCCATGACCTCGAAACACGCCGGATGTTAATGGCAAGGGATGGCCAACCCACCCTTCATGTCCGTAGACATATCCAAAAGCTATCCCTCTCTGGCCGAAATTGTGAGAGATAGCCCCTTTAATAACCCTCCAGTCACAACACTAGTAAAGCCGTAATGGCCGAAAACCAACGCTGAAAAGCGTCATGTCAGATCGTCAGTTAGTCGCGTATTGTCATAGTCGATCTATCAAAAGGACGGCCTTCCCAAATATCCACACACCGTGAGCTTTTCGACCTAGCCGCTCATATTTGAAAGGTTTCTTAACAAAAAAAAATATGATCTGGATACATAAATGTAGTGCCACTTTTATTTATAAAAAAAAGGAGAATTCAATAAACTTAAATCTAATTCAAAAGAAAGGTAATTCAAAAAAAAATGGGCAAATCAAAAGAAAAAAAGAGAAAAAAAAAATAAATAAAGGAAAGATTGTATCTTATGGATACAAATAAATTAAAAAAAAAAATATTAAGAGGAATCCTCTGCTCTTCTACTCTTAATACCAAAAAACTAAAATCTAACTATCAAACTAAAATTCAAAAATATAAAATTCAATAAAACACTGTGGCACTTCACAAAAAAAATTCACTATTAGTGATACTGCAGGTGTTGATGAAGGATTCGGTGGGGTGGGTGATGCTGCCTTTGGTGGGCGTTGGTTGTTTGGAGGGAAAGGGGAGAACAGCTCTATGGCTTTCTTGCACCCCGATGAAAATCCCCTTTGTTGGGTAAATACAACTAGGGCCTGTTAAGCGCCTTTGTTCTGCGACTGTGGGCTTTGGTCCCGTTGCCGTCTTTTGGAGACCGTTGGCTGGCGGTATCTTGGCGTTTCGCTAGCAGTCCAACGGTCGAAATATGGCTTTAGGGTCCCACAGACAGGTTCGCAGGCACGGCTTAAATGAGGCTTAGCAGCAGCCCGAGTCACCTTATGCGTTACAAGGAAACCTATAACCAAATGGAGGAGATGCTGAATTAACCACAAAATTTCTGATGATTTGCCTACCTCCACAACGCCAATTAGAGCTCTCCGGTAATATTTTATCTCAATGGATTTCCACTGTATGGTCAGCTGCACCATGGAGAAATTATAATTTTAACTCTGCAAAAAAAAAAATCTTTTTGCTCTAACTCACCCCGGAAATTCTCAAAAGGCAATTTTTTTTCACGTCACTGTATGACAAAACTCGCTGTCCAGCTGACTTTAAGGAGGGCATCGACCGCTTGCTGTCAATCAAAGATAGTTGTGAAGGCCCGTCGGCAAACCAATTTTGCATTTGCGGTGCATTTCTTTTACCCCTCCCTTTGTTTTCTGAAGTCTCATCAGACCCTGTCTTTCTTTTTCATTTCTTGGAATGAGAGCGAGGGGTCTCTTAATTTCTAATCGTCTAAGTCTTGTTCTCCTATCTCCTATTAACATACATACATAAAGTAACGATACCTAACTAGAGAAAATAACGTAAATTACAAAAAAAAAACTTCAGCTACATCTTTACGATCACCCACTAACTTGGGACGCAATGGAATGGAACGAAGAAAAACTTAACGACAGAGAAATGATTGACAAGACAAAACGTCAAAATCAAATCGGGAAGTGCAACAGACGGACGTAAACATGGTAAGGAATTATTTTATTTTATTGATTATAATTAATTTATCTTTTTTTTACTTCCAGATTTTCCTTATTTTATTGCACAGGTGAGTTTATGTTTCTTTCATTGTGGTTTGTCCTCTCAACGCACATTGGATATGCGGTTGTGCGGCCAAACTCCCACGTAAGATTTTGTTTATGTTTTCTTTATATTTTTTTCTTTGCAGGTACATTTCTTCGGCTAATGCTTCAGGCAATTTGTTTGCTCCAGGTATGGCTCCGTAACATATTTCTTAATTGTTGGTTTAACTAAAGTGTTTTTCAATAAGAGCGCTACAAAATTTTTTTTTAAATAAAACAAAAACGGTTTGGCATATCGATGAAATTTTTTATTCCTGTCAAAGTACGTTTGATGCCATTATGTATGGAACTCGATTTCTTTTGCATGGCCACCACTGGCACGCTTGCAGAAGTCCAGACGCTGAACCCAATTTTCGACGGTTTTCAAGCATAAATCGGCCGATACTGCCGCAATTTCACGTTCGATATTCGTACGAAGTTCATCAATCGTCGCTGGCTTGTTGGCATAGACCATAGATTTGACGTAGCCCCACAGGAAATAGTCTAACGGCGTCAAATCCTGCAAGTCCATATCATCCAATTGGGGCCAAAAATACTCGGTTATCATTGAATGGTAGCGATTCCCATTGACAGTAACGTGCCGGTCTTGATCATCACGGAAGGAGTACGGCCCAATGACGCCGCCGGGCCACCAAACCGTAATTTTTACGGGATGCAATGATGACTCATGGAGTACGTGGGGATTGCTGCCTGACCAATACCGCATATTTTGTTTATAGACGAAGCCATTCAGCCAGAAATGAGCCTCATCGCTGAAGATGATAAAATGGACGTAGCGCTCTTAACGTTGAGGCCACTGACTCCGAATTTCGGTAGTAAATTTTAATAATTTGGACTCGTTGTTGGCTCGTATATTTTCCCACCACGAAATGGCAAACCCTACTGAAGAGAAATGTCAAAAGAGCGGCAAGAAATTCGGCGTCGTTTGCTGTCCCTGTCGCTCTACTTTTGTAGCGACCCTGTTGAAAAACCCCTTATAAAGGGTGATTTTTTAAGAGGTTTAGAACTTTTTAAAAAAAAAAATACAAAAAATTCGAAAAAATGAATGAAATATTTGTTTGAATCGATAGTTTGAACCTTGCAATTTAATGTTTAAAGATAATTTCATGCAAATGTTGACCGCGGCTGCGTCTCAGGTAGCCCATCCGCTGAGTCCAATTTTGGCATACTCTTTCACACATATCGGCCGGTATCTCACGAATGAATGCATGGATGTTGGCTTCCAGTGCGTCAATCGAAGCGGGCTTGTCCCTATACACATTAGCCTTGGCATACCCCCACAAAAAATAATCTAATGGTGTCAAATCGCACGATCTAGGCGGCCAATTGACTGGCGCGAAACGTGAAATTAACTGTTCACCAAACTCGCCTCGCAATTGCGCCATTGTTTCGCGTGCTGTGTGGCATGTGGCACCGTCTTGTTGAAACCACATATCATGCAAGTCAAGAACTTCCATTTCGGGCAAAAAAAAGTTTGTTATCATCGCTCGGTAGCGTTCACCATTGACAGTAACGCTGCGATTCGCATCATCTTTGAAGAAATATGGCCCAATAATGCCGCCGGCCCATAAACCGCACCAAACAGTGGCTTTTTCGGGATGCATTGGTAGCTGTTGCAATGCTTCTGGCTGATCTTCACTCCAAATGCGGCAATTTTGCTTATTTACGTACCCATTCAACCAAAAATGAGCCTCATCGCTGAACACAATTTTTCGATAAAAAAGCGGATCCTCGGCCAGCTTTCCAAGAGCCCATTCACCAAAAATTCGGCGTTGTGGTAGGTCGGCTGGCTTTAGTTCTTGCACCAGCTGTATCTTAAAAGGCTTTACGCCCAAATCCTTCCGCAAAATTTTCCACGTAGTGCTGTAACAAAGGCCTAACTGCTGGGAACGGCGCCGAATCGACATTTCGCGGTCTTCTGTCACACTAGCTGATACGGCCGCAATATTTTCTTCACTACGCACAGTACGTAAACGTGTTGGTGGTTTTATGTCCAACAAAGTAAATTTGGTGCGAAATTTGGTCACAATCTTCCGAATAGACTGCTCAGAAGGTCGAGAATGCCGATCATAAAATGGAAGCAGCGCGCGATGAACATTTCGAACCGAGCACGAATTTTGATAGTAAAATTCAATAATTTGCAAGCGTTGTTCATTTGTAAGACGATCCATGGTTAAATTGCAAACCAAACTGAAGCTGTTTGACAGTGACACAAGGTACTAAACACACGTCAGCTGTCAAAACCAGTGTTGCCAAAACCAAACCAGCTAAAAAATCACCCTTGTGTCACTGTCAAACAGCTTCAGTATGGTTTGCAATTTAACCATGGATCGTCTTACAAATGAACAACGCTTGCAAATTATTGAATTTTACTATCAAAATTCGTGCTCGGTTCGAAATGTTCATCGCGCTCTTTTTTATCGAAAAATTGTGTTCAGCGATGAGGCTCATTTTTGGTTGAATGGGTACGTAAATAAGCAAAATTGCCGCATTTGGAGTGAAGATCAGCCAGAAGCATTGCAACAGCTACCAATGCATCCCGAAAAAGCCACTGTTTGGTGCGGTTTATGGGCCGGCGGCATTATTGGGCCATATTTCTTCAAAGATGATGCGAATCGCAGCGTTACTGTCAATGGTGAACGCTACCGAGCGATGATAACAAACTTTTTTTTGCCCGAAATGGAAGTTCTTGATTTGCATGATATGTGGTTTCAACAAGACGGTGCCACATGCCACACAGCACGCGAAACAATGGCGCAATTGCGAGGCGAGTTTGGTGAACAGTTAATTTCACGTTTCGGGCCGGTCAATTGGCCGCCTAGATCGTGCGATTTGACACCATTAGATTATTTTTTGTGGGGGTATGCCAAGGCTAATGTGTATAGGGACAAGCCCGCTTCGATTGACGCACTGGAAGCCAACATCCATGCATTCATTCGTGAGATACCGGCCGATATGTGTGAAAGAGTATGCCAAAATTGGACTCAGCGGATGGGCTACCTGAGACGCAGCCGCGGTCAACATTTGCATGAAATTATCTTTAAACATTAAATTCCAAGGCTCAAACTATCGATTCAAATAAATATTTCATTCATTTTTTCGAATTTTTTGTGTTTTTTTTTCAAAAAAAGTTCTAAACCTCTTAAAAAATCACCCTTTATTTCTTTAAGTATTGCTGTTAATATAATTTCTAGCTGGTCGGGGGTTATAATGAAAGGATGAGGTTTGAGGTTTTCCTTGTTTGGCGTTGGTGATTAGCTCTAGTAAATCATTTAGAGTATTCTCATGTCGTCGAATAATAAGGGCAGTAAACGAGACTAATGTTTATAGTTCATTTTTTCGTTCCGGCTATTGTTTATGTAGGTAGCTATTAGAGTTGTCGTAGCTGCTAATTTTGAATTCATTTGATCTATTTGGTTGCTCAAGTGTGAATGGGATCTATTGAAAATGTTTACGGTGGTGTCCAGAATATAAGTTTGATTTTGTATTAGGTTCAATAGGTGCTTTTCGTTAAACTGGTTTTTTTCTATTTGCCTATCATAGTACTTAGCGTCATCTTCTGACAATGTACCGAAAAGTGTTCTGCTTAAAGTACCAATGGCATTGAATAGAACACGTTTTTCCCTGGGTTTGAAATTCAGTATCCTGTATTTCTGATATAAGTTAAAACAAACGAAGCTAAATATGTTTTAAAAAAATATTTTTCAGGAGGAAGAATCTTTATTTGACAGAGTAAAACTTAAGACTGAATTACATTTTTTCTTCTAAATACTATTAAACCTAATTTACCTCTAGAGCAGAGGAGTATGTGACGGAATGTGAAGCGGTGGCACTATCTCGTAGGCCGGTTGATGTGGCTGGAGTGCAGGTGCAGGTGTCATGTGCCGACGATATGAATGGCACTGTAAGGTATGAGAACTATTGTTGCTGAGTGTCGTATGTCGGTTGAAGTGTGAAGTGTGGGAAATGTTGCTGATTTTGGCCGGATGTTTTATGAAGAATAATTTTGAGGAATGTGGCGTTAACTCTTCCCTTCTTAAAATCAAACGACCTCGTTTGAAGGCACTGCTCTTATGAGGTGTGGAATATCATTTATTCCAATCACTGTGGATGCTGCATTTCTGGGTGTAGGTGTTGGTTCTGTTATCGGTTGTGGTTCATGTATCTCGTTGACAATCTTTGTTTGTGGTGTGCTCTTCACCCAGAAGACCTTGATTGCGATGAGCAGGATTAGTATACTGGTGTAATTAGTCCTATGTTTGCGACAATGTGGGTTTGATGCTTGGTATTCAGGCGCTTGATAGTCTCTGTGTTATTAAGGTGTAATTCTCTCAGCATTTGAATTGAGAGAAGTTCTTCAAAGTTATTTATGTTGGATGATGGTTGTGCAAGGGCTAGCAGAGGTTTGTAGGTTGATGCTATTCTGAACTCGAATGTTCTGTTATTTATGGTTACTGAAGAGTTCTGAATTTTCATGATAAATGTTCGCGTTAAATTAAGAAATTCACCGTTCGCTAGATGGTTTCCAGGTAGGATTTCTTCGACATCTGGGATGTGATGATTGTTTGTCTTAGTGCTGTTCGACGGGATGCTTCTTTATAGTTTAGGCACGCATGATGATTCCCTTAAGTCTACTAAATTATTTCTATTGCATATTGATATGCTATTGTATGTTTTACAGGCTGGATTTATTCCATATGTTTTGTCATTACATTTTAGTATATTTTCGAACTATATTTTATTAATATAATTTTTATTTGTTACAGGTTTTACAAGAAGTGTTTCACATAATTCTGAATTTGTACTTAAAAGACTAATAGTATAAATAATTGTGCTTTGATTTGTGGCGATTTTGATGTCTGCAAATTCTAGAGCTTCCTCTGTATTTTTATATGGAAAATCCTCCCTTTCTAGTAAATTTTTAACAATATGAATTTCTCTGGTAGATAACAAGAAGTTATTAGTAATTTTACTTTTTGCCCATAGTATGGCGTACTCGATATTTAAAAGTTCTTCTTTAAGTAGTTTGATTTTGTATTGAGTGACTGAAACAAGGTCAATCTCAAATAGTTTATTAGTTTTTAATTTTTTCAATATCTCATTCGTTATGTTACTTAACCTATTGATTCTCTCTATCGAAACTTTATTTATAATTATTTACTAGCAAATTGTCAATCTTATCTTTTAGAATAACGAAGTCGTCGTGGTCAGAATTACCGGCAATCAATTTCCAAGCGGTTCCAATGAAATCTATTGACCGTTTGCTTTTATGGGGTTGGATGCGAAATAAAAGGTCTAGGAGCTGGGATAACTCTTGTAGGAGGAAGGGATAGTTGTTGCTTATTTTTTCGTGAACCAATGTTGATATTTCTTCGACCAGGTTCTGGTAGATCTTTAGTTCCATTTCGTGAATAATTTTGACCCTGTGTTTATTGCAATTAACGTCTGCTGCGCACAAAGGTAACAATAATTGTATTGGAAGAGAATTTTTAGGTTTTTATCAGACTGTTATGTACGGTTTTACTGGACTTAATTATTTCGGTTGAATTTTTCTTTAGCCCTACAACTTCTTTTTTGTATTTTGCAGAGAGCTTATTTCATATCCCCTTGTTGATTTTGACGTAGATGACGTCTCCTGTTGAAAAATTCTTGAAAGTTTTTTTTTCTTATTATGGTAATCTAGATCGGCGGTTTGCTTGTCTTTAATTTTCTGAATGGTACCTTGTCTTTCTTCCTGAAGTTCTCCGGGATTATTGACCCTATCCCTTGCAAAGAAAGCGTCTTTGGGTTTTCTGTTTGTTGTGGAATGAATAGATCTATTGTATTCGAAAATTGCTCTATCTAGCAGTTCGGGGAATGTGCTGTATGACTGCTTAGATTTGAGACAGCGCATTAATTCGGATAAGGTTGAATGGAATCGCTCCACTTGTCCATTCACTGAACTTACGTAGGGGGGTGCTTTATATATTTTTATATTGAAGAAATGTTCTACCATGAATAAAATTGAGGTTGAGTTAAGAGATTTTTCGTTGTCCACTACAATGAATTCAGAAACGCCGAAAGACAGTATTAATTCCCTGATAGGTTGCTTCATGTCTTCTGACGCTCTTGATTTAATGATTCTGGCTAGAGCATACTTCGCCAATTTATCTACCGCTGTAATGATTATCTTTTTGTCGGTAAAATATAGGTCCAAATGTAGAATTTGCGCAGGGTACTGGGGAATTGGGGTTGGTTGTAAGATTGGTTTACTAGGATGCCTATCGTATTTATGTTCTTTGCAGATTTTGCACATATCTGTGATTTTCTTCATTTTTGCCTGCATCTGTGGAAAGTAATATTTCTGTAATATTTGAATTTTATTTTCTCGACTGTTCCTATAAGCGCGATTGTGCTCCTTCAGAATTTCTGTTTCTTGGCGATTTTCGTCAGTTAAGTCTATGACCATGTTTCTAGCATATCTGTTTTGGCGAAAATGTAAGGGGAATATGTTCTGAATTTGACCTAGAATTGCCCCTTCTGTTATTATTCCGTTTATTACTGATAGGTTGGGATATCTTTTTAAAATGATAATGAGTTTCTCTCGAGAATACACAGTTTCTATATGATTTCAAAGTGATATGACGGTGTATCACCTAAACTAAGGAAGATTTGATTTTTGAATACGTTTATTGGTTCATTAGATATTTGGACTAGATTTTGTTCAGAGCTTTCGGTACTATGTTCGGTTGTTGTTAAAGAGTTTATTTGGTCGATTTTTGGAGGTCTTGACAAGGCGTCTACAACGACGTTGGCTTTACAAGGCTTATATTTTAACTCATAGTTATACTCTTCGAGTAGGGGGAGGTGGAGTACATTGATACATGGGGCACATAGATACAGTCGACATTATTTGAAAATTAATCGCAGCAGGCCGCTCAACCACGCGCACAACGCAACATGTCTATCAACGCATGCACATGTCCGTCGGACATCTCTGTTCAGTCATTGTATTTTGCCCAACGAGAACATACCTGTTTTCCCACTCCGTAAATAATTTTTTTTAGTTTCTTTCGAGTGAGTTTTTGTTAATAATATTTTGTGTTATCAGTTTCATATTAAGTTAGATTATGAGAATATGTCAATAACAATGTAATATTTACCTAATAAATCGTTTTTAAGCATTGTTTTAATTGCAATTTTTATTTATATTGTGTGAGGACAGTTGGGGCACATTTATACACCCAACCTCGGGGTAGTTTGATACGTATCAATGTGCCCAACAAATCTTTTCTGTGTAGTTAATAAGTTAGTAAAATATAATATTTGTATTTCTTACAAGGACAATGGTGCGAACATACAAACAAAAAACGGAAAGAAATAACATCAATGAAGTTGCTGTGGCTGCTGCAATATCCGATGTGGTGGAAGGCAGATTATCCATTAGAAAAGCAGCAGATAAATATAATTTAAAGCCTGCCACTCTTCAACACAGAATTCAAAAAAATAAAAAGGCAGATGAACAACATGTAAGTTTTTTATCGAAATATACCGTTAACCAAGTATTCAACACGGAACAAGGCAGCATTTAAACGGATACATAATAAAATGCAGCAAAATGCATCATGGTTTAACATTAACTCAAGTACGACAGCTTGCATACCAATACGCAAAAAAACTAAATGCCAGATACCCAACATTCTGGGATGATAATAGAAGTGCCGGTTGTGATTGGATACATGGTTACCGTAAAAGAAACCCTAACATGAGTTTAAGAAAACCTGAGTGCACAAGTATTGCTCGATCATTTTCTTTCAATAAGGCTGCTGTGGACATATTTTACAAAAATCTAGAAGATGTTCTTTTAAGATTTAATTTTTCACCTAATCGAATAATTAATTTCGATGAAACCGGCATTACTACGGTCTTAAATACTCCAAAAATATTGGCTGACAAATCACAGCGACAAGTTGGTCAAATTGTTTCAGCGGAGAGAGGGGAATTAGTGACTTTTGGAGGTATTATAACTGCTTGTGGTAATACCATTCCACCAGTTTACGTATTTCCCAGAGTTCATTACAAAAGTCATTTTTTGAATGGTGCTTCAGAGGGATCTTTGGGTCTGTCATCTAGATCTGGATGGATAAATACTGAACTATTTTTGGAAGTCCTAAAACATATTCAAAAACATACAAACAGTACAAAAGAAATGCCAATACTTTTTATTTGTGATAATCATGAGTCCCATATTTCTGTCGATGCAATTAATTATTCCCGTGAAAATGGAATAGTTTACCTTTCGTTTCCTCCACACACGTCCCATAAACTACAACCTCTGGATGTTGGTATCTTCGGCCCGTTTAAGGCAAAGCTTAATGTAGCATTTAATGACTGGCACGTTAATCATCCTGGAAAAGCATTAACTATTTATGATATTCCGAGTCTTGCTAAGTTGGCTTTTCTTGAATCCTTCACTGCAAAAAATATAACGAGCGCATTTTCTAAGCCCGGAATTGTACCATTTAACAAACTGGCATTCTCAAGTGAAGATTTTACTCCTTGTGAGATTTATAGCAACCAACAACCACAAGATGCCTCTGAGGAAAATTTAAGACCTGCCAATCGTGTTGTCTACAAATGACGCTGAGTTTTATAATATGCCTTCCACATCAAGAGCTTTTCAGGTTTCAACATCAAAACTATGCATAACACCTGAAGCTGTAAGGCCATACCCAAAAATTACAAAAAAAAAACGACACTTAAAAAAGGAAAAGAAAAGGGTAAATCAAGAATCTACACAGATACTCCGGAAAAGACCAGATTAGAAGAACTACAGAGCTCTAAACATGAAGCAAATATAAAAAAAGAACAACGAAAACGTGCAACAGATCTAAGAAATGCTCAGAAATTGCTTGGGCTAGTAGATCCAAAACCGATTAAAAAGCAAAAAAGACATAAGACTATAACTATGGATATGGAATCAGACTCTTTAAACTGTTCTGGTGAAGTTGAGTTACAGGAATCATTCGATTCCGAAGAATCATTCGAGTCCGCAGAAATCAATATGAAGTTGTCCGATGATGACACTATTAATTCTGCCCCGCTTGTGGCCAGTGATCTTCAGGAAGGGGATTATGTTATAACAAAGGTAATAAACTTAGAAAAGAAGCGACCTTTCAAGCATTTTGTTGGGAAAATAGTATTACGATACGAAGATGCCCGAGCAAACGATTTTCGCGTCTGTTTTTTGAAACGCAAGCCTACTGGAACTTTTGTACTTCCAGATATTAAAGATGAGGCTTCCGTTAATATTTCTGACATTATCCTGAAGTTACCAAATCCGATAGTCAAGAAAGGCACTAGCAGAACAGCTTCTCTATTTAATTTTAAGATAGACTTGTCTACTTATAACATTTCATTGTAAGTACCTACATGTTTGTCAATAATAAAAAAAGCATTAAAAATGCTAATCAAAGTGATTTGAAGACTTATCGTAACAATCTGAAGACTGTTTGTTTTGTACCTAAAATACCTTATTTCTACCTATTTAATACCTAAGAAAGCATTTATTTTATTACTTATTACTTATTAAAACTTATTCGAACATTAATTACAAAACATTTAAATACTGGTTGTTTTAATATATGTTATAAAACTATTTAAAACTTGTTTTATTAACTAAAAGTTTTCAATAAATACTGATTTTTGGCTATGGATCAAAGTGCCACTGATATGTGTATCAATGTACCCCGTGAGTGGGGCAGTTTGATACAAAGTTCATTTTTTAGTAAATAGCTCTTAATTTTTTTTGTAGCTGAATTTAAGACTACATTCGTCTACAATAAGATAGTTGGAACGACATTGAGCACAATAAATCTTTTACTTTGTTATTATTGTCAATACGCAGACTTTTTTTTGAGTTCCAATGAAAATCGTATCAAGGTGCCCCATCTTCCTAGCCTTCCATCGTTTCATTTTATTGTAGGTATTTTTGTTGCTAAGGGCGTATGGCAAGGGTTGGTGGTCGGTGAAAATTTTTAAAACTTTAGGACCATACAAATAATTTCTAAGTGTACTCAGGGCCCCTTTTCGCTGGCGGTATAGTGCAAGTGCTCTTCACTTGTGTTAAGCGTATGAGAAATAAAGGTTATAGGCTTGCCATCTTGGGATAGTACAGCGCCTAAGGCATAATCTGATGCGTCCGTGGTGAGGTGGAATTCTTTATTTACATTTGGGTAAGTAAGAACTACATCTTCGGATATGAGTGAATTTTTTATCTTGTTAAATGCTTCTGCAGCTTCATCGTTTAAGAAGATAAGTTTTTTATTTGACGATTGTTTAGACACTCGGCCGTCTTCCTCTCTTAAAAGGGCTGTCAGAGGTTTGGCCAGTTTGGCGTAGTCCTTAATAAATCTGCGGTAAAAACCTGACAAACCTAAGAAGGATCGCAAATCTTTGAGTGTATTTGGGAAGGGGAGTTTGGCTATTGCTTCAACTTTAGTCGGGTTTGTTTTTATCCCCTCGTCGGATATAATGAACCCAAGAAACTACGCTATTTTTTAAAAACTCGCACTTATCCATTTGTACCTTTAAATTAGCGTTTTGAAGAGTTTCGAAAATCTTAAATAAATTCTTAAAGTGGGAATCTACATCTTGGCTAAAGACGCCTATGTCGTCAATGTAGACGAAGCATATCTGACCTATGTATTCGCGCAAAATGTTATCCAACGCTCTTTGGAATATGGATGGCGCGTTTTTAAGGCCAAATGGGAGTCAAACAAATTCGAACTTTCCATTATTGACTGAAAAGGCTGTCTTCTCTATGTCGGCTTCGTGTAGTGGGATTTGGTGGAATCCGCTTTTAACTATTACTATTATTATTTCTATTACCGAAAAATATTTTTTTTCTCCAAGTTGGGATAATACCCCATTTATTTCCGGTATCGGATATCAATCTGGAACGGTTTCAGCGTTAAGCTTTCTATAATCGATGACCAATCGATATTTCTTTTCGTTTGATGCGTCAGCCTTTTTTGGCACAACCCATACTGGTGCATTATAGGGGGATCGAGAGGGTCTAATGATTCCATCGGCGAGGAGTTGATCTATTTGTTTTTCCACTTCCCCCTTTTGGCTCATTGGATATGGGTAGCATAAACTTTGCAGTGTTTTTATCACTGCTAGCATATGGTACCAAAAGCAGTAATATTTTGAACTACATTGCTGCGAATATTAATACTAGCAACATAAAATGCCATAGCCTGACACCGGATAACCTCACTGGTCGCCTAACATCGTCTTTCAAACTTCTATCCCCTCTACCAACTGGAAAATTGCTGGTCAACCCGAGCTTTTGGCCTAAAGATATTCTGGTAAAAGAATTCGTAAACAGACCTAGCTTTAGGAAGAATCAATCAAAAAACGCTCCAAACAACCTTTCAAAAAACTCAGAACTAAGGATTTAACTCCTACAGCCTTTAATCTTTATTACCAAAATACTGGTGGTCTAAGGACTAAACTTCGCGAAGTCTTGCTCTTCTTCTCATCTGCCCAATACGATGTCATTGTATTCACTGAGACTTGGCTGACACAGAATCATCACAACGAGGAAATGTTCAATAATGTAAGTTATATACCACCAAGAAGTCCTTACGTGTTATATAAAGCACATATAGATAATTGTTCCTTTATCTTAAATAATTTAAAAGATCATCAGTACGTTATCCTTCTTGGAGACTTTAACTTGCCAAATTTAATTTGGTCGTTTGATTGTGATGATTTTAGACTTCTCCCATTTAACGTCAAGTTAGACTATGAGCGTGAAGTCGTTGATACTCTTGCCCAGCTTGACCTTTGTCAGATAAATCATTTTCCTAATGAATTTAATAATGTTCTCGATTTGGTATTTGTTGATTCCGAACTCGACATTAGTATCAACGACTCCATGATCCCACTCTTTCCTAATTCAGTTTTTCATGTAGCTCTATCCATGCAGTTTGAATTCTATGAGTTTTTTAAACCGGGTTCCGGTGACACTTATTTCAAGTATAATTATGCTAAAGCTAATTTCAGCAACATTTCAAGCTATTTAGATAGTGTAAATTGGTTAGTTATTTCTAACAATAATTGTAACTTGGAAAATTCTTTTATGTATTTATCAAAACTGTGAAAATGGCAATTGATTTGTTTTTTTCTAAAACAGTGTGGAAAAATGCACAAAACGAACTGTATTGCAATATGTGAAAATTCTTCCCGTTGTAACTTTATTTTAAAACGGTTGAAAAGTTAAAAGAATAACGCACAGTAAATTTTAGTCAACGTTATAAATTGCGGGTTTATTACTAATTGAAATATATATCGAAAAAAGTTTGACATTTATACTATTGTTTATATACAATTTTGTGTAGACTTTTATTGACAAATGTCAATTATATGCTTAAGGCTCTTAATACAATGATTATTTATTATACATGACAATTTTACTTTATTGTAATTTCATTTTAATAATACATCCTCAACATTCACCCCCACCGTGAACTCTGTTCGCAACAAGATCTGCTCATCAAATAATGAAAAGTGGCATCACTGGTCTTCGCTAACACGCTATCATATTTTCGCCTCATCTCTGGAATTGATCTGCTATCGGCTCTGCAATTGTAATTTGCTCTTCTATGACGCTGTTAAAGAGACAATTAGTGTAACAGAGAAAGACATAATAACAAACAAACAATGTTGACAACATGGTAGATATGTTTATGACTACCTAATTGAAGTGAGTAATTTGCCTTATACCCCTACTTGCCGTCTCTTTTCTACTACCTGAGTTGATTGGTATTTTTTTGTGTTTATCGCATTTCCATATCGCCGTGATTTATTGCGTTTGTTGCTTTCGGTGGAATATTTTTTGTTAAAAATGTTGTGTTTTAAGTGTAAATTGTTGGGTGTTTTAGTGATTTTCAGGTGAGTACTTCATGATTATACAATATTAGTAAAAAATATTAGCGATTTAGTGTAGTTTTAGATAATTTGTGTTTGTTAATTTTGTTGCATGATGCGGTGGATTTATATGTTTGTGTGTGTGTGTGTGTGTGTGTCCTATTGCAAGCTGCAATCAGCTGCAAAGAACAATTTGATAAATGAATGGGCTTCTGTGTTATGTGATTTTGATTTGAGTGCATTTGACTTCATTGAGTGGACTGTATTATGATGTGTAGTGTTTGTGTGGAAGGGAAATTTGTGATTTGGTATGGAAGGAAATTTCCCAAATGAGAATTTTGTGAGTTGTGTTGATTTTATTTTATTGTGTAGTGTAGTGTGTTGCATATGTTAATAATTATTATTTTGTGTTTGTGTAGTGTTGTATTTGTTTGTGTAGTGTTGTGTTGAGAAGAAAAAAAAATATTTGTTATTATTTTTTTTGATATTTTACTTGTGAGAAAGTGCGTGTGTGAAAATGTATGTGTTTTTTTTTTTTTGAAATTAATTATTGATTGTTTGAAAAGAAATGGTTTATATTAGGGATTGGTCTGTGGTTATTTTGTTGCTAGGAAGCGGACATATTTTTGTAATTGGTCGTTTTAGTTCACCGGTTTGTGTTTTTAGAGTTACGACGCGTATTAAATTATCCGCTCCAGGGTGTAGCTTGATAATACGTGCCATCATCCACTTTGATGGTGGTAATCGCTCGTCCCTTATTAGAACGAGATCTCCTAGCTCAGGGTTTTCTGCTGTTTTCAGCCATTTTGCACGCTGTTGTAGCCGAGCTAAATACTCTGAGCTCCAATGCTTCCAAAAATTTTGAAAGAGTTGCTGAATTGTTTTCCAGCGGTCGTTGTAGCTTATATTCTCCTCTTTGGTGTCTGGTTCTGGTACGCTTTGTATTAATTCACCTATTAGGAAGTGCGCTGGTATGTAGGGCCATATACTACAATTTGTTAGACGCTGGATCTCCGCAACACGATTGTTGACAAAAGTTTTCCACCTAGCAGGAGGTGCCATATTCCACGCCAGCGTAATCTTCGAGTCTGACCAGGCGTACTTCCTAACGCTGTTTAACTTCAAGACCTTTGCAGTGTAGTCCAGAAGTACCGCTAGTGTGACTGCTCCACAAAGTTCCAACCTAGGAAGAGTTACGGTCTTTAGAGGGGCAACTCTGGTTTTGGACATCAGGAGGTGAACGTGAATACTACCGTCGTCATCTAACACACGTAAGTAGACTACCGCTCCGTATGCCTTTTCTGATGCATCACTAAATCCGTGTAATTCCAGGTCCTTTGGCTTATTTCTCATGTGAATCCATCTTGGTATCTGTATACTTTCGATAGAGGGCAGCTCGCGTCGAAAGTCTTCCCAATGGGTTTTGAACTCCTCTGGAATCGGGTCATCCCACTCTAGACCGCGGCACCACAGCTGTTGCATCAAGATCTTTCCTAAGATAATGCACGGCGAGATCCATCCAAGGGGATCGAAAAGCTTAGCGATAGTGGACAACATCGTTCTTTTTGTTGGAGTTTCAACTTCATCAACGAAGACGTTCTGAAAAGAAAAAGAATCGCCTAAAGGGTACCATCTAATACCTAACGTCTTTATCTGTGGAACAGCGTTAGTTTCAAAGGATAAAGAAAAGCCTAACTCCTTTTGATCAGGTGGAATATCGTTTAAAAGCATGTCATTATTGGATGTCCATTTTCGCAAGTTGAAGCCCGCGGATGCCAACAAATCTTTGGCTTGATCGCGTATTAGGCGTGCCTCCTCCAAAGTGTCAGCTCCAGCGATTAGATCGTCGAAGTACATACCCTTACGGACGACTTTTGATCCAATTGGATAACGATGCTCCTCATCGACTGCAACTCTTTGGATTGTGCGATTGGCAAGATACGGTGCACTTGCAGTACCAAAAGTGACCGTTTGCATGCGATAAGTCCTTACGGGTTGATTCGGATTGTCGCGCCACAAAATAAGCTGGTAATACGAATCCTCCTTCCTCATTCGTATTTGCCTAAACATTTTTTTAATGTTGGCGGTGAAGGTAAATTGATACGTTCTCCATACTAACACAATATCACTAATGATGTTTTGGGTTTTAGGTCCTATCAATAAGTGCTCGTTCAAGGATGTACCATCTAAAGTCTTCGCAGCGGCATCAAAGACAACTCGTAATTTAGTTGTCGTGTTAGACTCCTTCAGGACAGCATGATGAGGAACAAAGTAGTGATATGGAGTATCAAGAACAGTATCGTGAAGGACATCGACTTCTGACATCTGCCTCAAATCCAGCCTCGCGTTTCGAGGGTCCAAGCCCAGGTTTGCATCCATCCTTAAAGGGAAGAGATACTTTATATCTCCCATCTGAAAGACGTCGGGTCGTCTCTTCATAGTATTTTTCACAAGCAACATCTTCTTCAATTTTAGCATCGGCATATGGTGCTTCTTCCATTTCCCAAAATTTTCTTAATTAAAACTAAAAGTTGAATTTGTATTTGGGTTTTGAATAGGAGCGGAATGCAGAAGAGAGTGGTGTTTTTGTTGGCAATAATAGCAACGTGCCTGACTAGGACAGTGTTGAGTTTGATGACTATAGGCAAGGCAGTTGCTACAAACACCTATCTTGTCAATGATGTTGCACCGCTCAACGGGATTCATTTTTCCAAAAGAGTTACATTTACGCAGAGAATGTTGGCCTTTACCACATATCTTGCAACTGTATTTGTCCGTTGGCTTTTGTTGCAGATGATATACCGTCTTCGGTGTAGACTGTCGTTGACTAGAACCTCCGGCAAAACTCTTTCCCGATTTGGGTTTATCCTGGTCAATAACTTCCAACGTTCGGAACCTCGTTTCCAAAAACTCCGAAAATTCGTCAAAAGTTGGTAACTCCTTTCTTGCTCCTAGTCGTTCTTCCCATAACTGTTGTGTACAAGATGGTAATTTGTGCAACAATATATAAATAATTATCAAATCCCAATGTTCTGTAGGAACATCAAGATTTTTTAGCGAATGTAGACACTCAGTGGATGTATCCAGCATTCTCTTAAGGCTAAACGAGTTTCCGGTCGTAATTGTCGACTGATTAATAAACATTTTCAGATGAGTATTTACTAAAAATCGTTTATTATCGTAGCGTGAGCATAAAAGAGACCATGCCTTTTCGTAGTTACCTTCTTCCACTTCCAGGTGCTGTAACAAACTATCGGCATCTTTGGTTAAACTGGACTTTAAATAATGCAGTTTTTGAATTTCACTCAAACTAGTGTTGTTGTGAATCATGGACTCAAATTTGCTCTTAAATGGCCGCCATTTTTCGTATTGTCCTGAAAAAACAGTAAGAGACATTTCAGGAAGGCGAATTCCATGCGGATTTGAGCTGATTGGAGGTGGCTTGTTTGCAGAAGTGGATTCCACAAGCTTATCTAAACAATCAAGGAGTTCGGCTCTATATTCCAGGTAAACTTTACGAATTTCCTGGAAAATTCCCCTAAACTCCGAAAAATCCTCATCGTCTTCATCCACGAACATTGTCAGCTTATCACTGATGTGTTTGCTATCCCTAAAAACATCTTCCATAATTACTAAGCGACCATTGACAAGATTTTTCGTCCGTTTGGTTTCCACAGTCGAAGAAAAACTTTTAAAATCATTTTGCAGGATCGAAAGACAGTTTTTAAGTAGTTTTAACTCTTTTGCGGCGGTCATTTTGGCAGATTTGGCAAATTATTTGCAAAAATGAATAAAAAAAATAGGCAAATAAGGCTTACTCACTCACCTCAATTATTCTGCATGCACGCTGATGTAGCTGAAGTCTTTTGCAGCGTGGGAACCTCGGTTGCTTGTATGCTAGGTAAATTACGCGGCGCGAGAAACCGATTTACACACAAAACTCACAAGAAATTGTCTTTATTAGCTATTTCAGCATAATTATAAAAAAGTTTAATAGAAATTGTTTTTTCTGTCTTGCAGATATAAAACACACAAAACTGTCACTGGAAAGTAGGGTTATATGGCTCGAATGGACCAAATGTTTTGTCTAAAACAGTGTGGAAAAATGCACAAATCGAACTGTATTGCAATATGTGAAAATTCTTCCCGTTGTAACTTTATTTTAAAACGGTTGAAAAGTTAAAAGAATAACGCACAGTTAATTTTAGTCAACGTTATAAATTGCGGGTTTATTACTAATTGAAATATATATCGAAAAAAGCTTGACATTTATACTATTGTTTATATACAATTTTGTGTAGACTTTTATTGACAAATGTCAATTATATGCTTAAGGCTCTTAATACAATGATTATTTATTATACATGACAATTTTACTTTATTGTAATTTCATTTTAATAATACATCCTCAACAGATTTGTTTACACCTAAAGTTAAGTCTGTCAAAGGTAATAAGCCCATTTGGTTTAATGACAGAATCATAAATAACAGGAAAAATAAGGCCTATAAACTTTTTCGTAATAGAAATAACGACCCGGAACTTCTGAAAGTTTATCGGTCGCTTCAAAAAGAATTTGATGTTTTAAATAAGTTTCTTTACAGACACTACGTTCTTTCTGTCGAATCTAATTTAAAAACCAATAGTAAACGCTTTTGGAGCTTTATAAATAGCAAGAAACAATCTAATGGTATTCCTAAATGTATGCGTCTTAATAGTGTGTCCTCATCTGATCTGTCAACCATTTGTAACATGTTTGCTAACCACTTTCAATCTATTTATTCTTGTGGTACTACCGTACCTAGAGTCTCATGTAACAACTCAATGTCCAATGATTTCGTAAATATCGGCAACTAAGAGTGTTCAATCACTGAAGTTCAAATAGCTCTTTCTTCATTAACACTAGAAAAAAATCCGGGTATGGATGGCATCCCGCCAATTTTACTTCAAAAGTGCTCCTCCGCGTTTTCTGTACCTTTGTGTTTAGTATTTAATTTATCTCTCCAGTCTGGAATTTTTTTGAAAGATTGGAAGAGGTCGTTTTTAACGCCCATTTATAAATCTGGATCGAGGCATGATATTACCAACTATCGTCCAATCTGTAAAATTTCTTCTATCCCTAAGTTGTTTGAAAAACTAGTTTGTGACAAACTTACACCTCTCTTAAATAGATTTATCTCTCCGTCTCAGCATGGATTCGTTACAGGCAGATCCACTACTACAAATCTCTCAATTTTTTGAAATACTGTCTTGAATTACCTTGAGAATGGCTCGCAATGTGATGTAATTTATACAGACTTTGCTAAGGCATTTGATCGCGTTAACCATAGAACATTAATTTCCAAACTGACTACGTTAGGATTTCACTCCAATATCCTAAAGTGGATTCATTCCTACTTAACGGATCGTATCCAGTATGTTCGCATAAACCAAATGCTCTCGTCACCAATTTATGTCACCTCTGGAGTACCTCAAGGTAGTCATCTGGGCCCTCTGCTCTTCCTTTTGTTTATTAATGACATTCCGGACTTGTTTTTGAGTTCTCAGTGTCTTATGTTTGCCGACGATTTGAAGATCTTCCGACCAATACGTTCAGTTCAAGATTGTATTCTTCTACAAGAAGACCTCAAATGTCTTTCTATTTGGTGTAATGACAATGACCTTCATCTCAATGTCTCTAAATGTCAAAGCCTTTCTTTTTATCGTCACCTCTCTCCAATTCCCTTTACGTACGTAATCGATAATACCCCTTTGTCCATTATTTGCTCCAAAAAAGATCTTGGAGTTATTTTTGACATAAAACTTAGCTTTTGCAAGCACATTGAGTTTTTGGTTGCCAAAGGTTGGTTGATGCTTGGTTTTTTATTGCGGAATTCGAAAGACTTTCAAGATCCTCATACTCTTAAATGTCTATTTTTTGCATTTGTCAGATCACATCTTGAATACTGCAGTATAGTATGGAATCAATTTTACGAATTACATTCTTTTAGAATTGAGAAGATCCAAAAGCGTTTTACTAGAGTAGCTGTTCGTAGACTGCGATGGAATATTGAAATGCCATCTTACGAGACGAGGTGCAAATTATTTGGTATCTTACCACTTTTCAGACGAAGGCAATATTTTTCCGTTATGTTTATTCGCGATTTGATAGATGGTCATATCGATTGCCCTTTTCTACTATCATTAGTTGGATTTTATGCTCCTTCGAGAGTTCCTAGAAACCGCTTTTTATTTCATATATCATAGGGTTAACTATGGTTACAATGAACCAGTTTCTAGATGCCTTAGGGAATCCAATAAATATTGTGATGTTATTGATTTTAGTATTAGTAGAGAATCATTTAAGAATAAACTAATCCTTTTGTTAGGCTTTGGTGGTCATTTTTAAGTATAAATTTTTTTGTATTAAGTATCTAATCTAGCGAGAACAATAGATGTACTCATTTGATTAAAAATAAAAAAAAATAAAGAAAGAAATCATTTTGAGTACACTGGTTCCTCGTTTGTTGTTCTAATTCTACCTTTGACTGTGGTAGTGAACGTTAGTTTCTCGTCAGGGTCAAGAAATAGTCAGAGAAATTTTCAGTTAAGGTTTGTAATTTATTTTTTTGATCTTGTGACATGTGTTCGTTTCTGATGGTCACATTGTTGATTGCGTCGGAAATCTGTTGTTTGAGTTTAATTCGCTTATTGTTGACTAGCAGGTACCCGCGACTTCGTCTGCGTAGAATAAGTAATTCGAGTAACTCAATTAAAACAATTTTACCAACAACAGCGTTATTTATCAGCATTGGTAAAATAAACAGAAAATGTTTTTATTTCAACAAAAGTATAGATCTATGATGAATTTTATTATCCTCAGATTACTTGACAAATAATTCCTTTACCAAAATTCATAAAAAATTGGTTTTGCGGTCTCTAAAATCTGACTTTCGCATTTACAATATTAGGATCATATCAAGGCTACATTATGTATTAATATACCGTCAGCTCTAGCGCTCCCACCCAATTCCCCACTAATTTTGAAAATAAAATTTTCTCTTAGATTTCCTATCTGCGCTGTGAAGTCGAGTCTGAACTCCAAGGTGTGAAATGTGATCTGTGAATACGTATGAAGAGTCGTAAGAGTATAATACTCCAATGAGAAATGAGAATGACTGTAATGTGGTTTTCCATTGGGAGAAAAAATGTATCTTTTTTTCGATTCGGATCTCTTTTTGCAGATCTTGATAATTTTTTCAGATTTACACATGCTGCCACAAATTTAGTCATTTTAGGAAGTTTGCTTTCGAAACAAATGCGCAAAGTTTCGTGAAAAGCAAAATAAAGAAATACATAAAAAGCAATGGATATAATGTTGGAGGAATTATTATCTTCATTGTCTTCCTCATCATCTGGAAACTGCGAATCACAGAGACAACTCCTTTTGTATCTACAGCAGGGGATTTTTCAAGTCGATATCCACAGCAGATTTTTCCAAAACCGAATGCAATTTGAACAGCTGATATTGCTGTCAAATAACGCACTAATCCATTTACAAAAGCAGATTGATTTCGTTGCACGGTCCATGAACGGCGTTAAATCTAAGATCTGAAAAGGATTTTTGGTGGTCCCAATGGAAAACGACATAACTCTCTTCGGCCGTCGACTCTCTTTCGTGGCGTCGTTTGTACGGGCTGTGGGCTACGGGCATTAACTTTAAAGCTCTTTATATGAATATACAATGGCAAGCTGAATGAAGCAAAGTAAAATTTTAAAATAATTTCTGATTCGCAGTGTTTCATTCACGTAGAGTGCAAAAAATAAAAAAATTGGGAAATGGCAATTCAAAAAAATAAAGAAGTCTATCGCAATACTCTACCCCGTAGCTTTCTATTAGTGAAAGAATTTTTCAAATCGGTTCAGTAGTTCCGGAAATTACCTCTTACAAACAAACATTACCTCTTTATATAATAGTATGATAAGCATATAACTCTCTTTTGTGTAAATTACGGCTGACAGTTCCTTCAAGCTGTCATTACCGAGAATGCCGTGGAAAGATCTGAGTGTGGGAAGTTAGAAAAACTTGATTCTCTTTTCTTTAATACCGAAAAGATTGGTGAAGGTATGGTGTATAACTTCTACATTACCACCAATTGAACTGGCAAAAAAATCATTTTGAATTTGGTAGTGGTTTCGTAGTGTCAAGTTGGATGTAGAACCTGTATCTGCAAGTATTTTAAAAATTTGTCCACTCTCCGCTCTGCATTCCACATATGGTAGCGAAGAGTCGTTTATTCTACAAAATGTATATCAAAGAAGTCAGGGGGTTGTTCGTATTCGTTGGTCTGTTCGTGTTCCTGCGGTTGGTCGGGAATATTCATATATTCCTGCAGAGATTGTTCCTGGGAGCTATCGGCTTCGTCCATTGCTTGGAAATAATGATCTATTTCTTTCTTCGCTGATTCTATATGGATATTACTGTGATATGGTTTCGTATCTTGATAATTAGTTCGTCTGGTTTGGTGACTAGGATGCGGTTCGATTTTTACTTATGGTTTCCCGTTGAATTGTCTATTTACTTGATAGTTCTGATGTTGTGGCTGTACAGGCCTTATTTGATGATTATCATTCTGGTATTGGTTGGCCATGTTGGTGTACTGGGGATATATTGGCTGTGTTGGCCTTGGTGGATAACCAAAGCTATGATTTTGGTTAGCTGAATAGGCAGAATATTGGGGTTGTGTTTGTCCGGGCATGGAATTAAGAGACGTTCGGGTTTTGTAAACTGTATCTCTGAGGTGGTGTATGAGATGAATACTGTGGCTTCCTCGTTTGGTTGCTATTGTCATGGTTTGATCTGAAATTTTGATTCTCTAACTTTAAACATAAGTTTAAAGCGTGAGGTATTTAGATCAATTTTTTCTTTTATTTATTTATTTGTTTGTCAACAAATTACTTGGCCTTTCTTAGACATGAGAGATATGATTTTTAAATTAGTGGCATATTACAAAAAAGTGACTAAAAATTGAGGAACAAATTATATAAATAAAGAAAATACAGAAAAAAAGGAAAATGCAAGTACAAAACTAATTCAAATTTGAGCAATACAATTACAACTGGAAATAATTAAACAAGATAGATTTTATTAATGGTATTGTCATATTTATGTCAATTAAAGACGCACACTCATTATACAATAACATTAAAGCATTTAAAGAGCAGGATCTACCGTAATTAGTACGAGAACGAGGAACATAAAAGAATCTGTTATTACGCAAATTAAGTGATGGAACATTAAGACCCAAAAGACTTAAAATATCAGAACAGGAGAAAAATAACTCTTGACACCTTTCTCCTAACCTCAAGGGACTCAAGTCCAATAAGTTGTAATCGGGCTGAATAAGGGGGTAAGTTATTAAAATCGGACCAAGGAAGACATCTGAGGGCAAACCTAAGAAATCTCTTTTGAATTGCTTCGATTCTAACAACATGAGTATTGTAGTATGGACACCATATTATACCGAGGAGTCTCGGTAAGTCTTCTTTAAGACCTCTGATAAACGTGTCGAGGGCCTTTCCTTGATACGTTTGTGTAAGCCACTTCATGGCGTCTGAGGTAATATCCATGCATGATACTTTATTTAAGATTAAGGAAAGATGAGAATAAACAGTTTGGTAATATTCTTGAATTGTTTTGTTTCCCTGTACTAAGGAGCACATTTGATATTCTAAGGTGTTTGTATAACGCTTGTCCGCGTAGTGCATTACTAAGCATTTTGAGATACAATCCGAATTAAGTGGAGTGCTATACGCCTCCAGGGCGATGTCAGCATTTTATTTCTTATAACGCTTAAGATAGGTAGCGTAATATTTTGGCTTGCCTTTAAGTTGCTCATAAACTCCGAGCACTCTTTCGACACTTTTTGCCCATGAACCAAACTCAGCTGGTTCACCAGAGAATGTCTTTAAGCAATTTACTATGTCAGGGATCCTATCCATGTCAAATAAATTTCCCCTAAATTGTGGATCGATGGTCTGATCTGTTTTTTGGATCTGACCGAAGTTCGGGTCGATTGCACTTTGTATCATAGCGCGACCTTGGGTTTCTAATATGCGACCAACGATTGACGTAATAAGACTATCTAACTCAGGAGTTGTCTGCACCATTGGCGCATTCGCTTGCGAAATAGACGATCGAAACGATTGGTCGGCGTTTTCTCCGCTTTCGGCTTGAACAACATTTGGAAACGGGTTAGGTAAATCTGGATTATTAGGTGCGGGCGTCACCTACGCCGGAGCGGTTAATAGGAGACATTTTGATGGGTATTAGATGGGTTTAATAAAAGTTTAAATGGAAATTTTAAATGAGATTTTTAAAAGTTTAAAAAAAAAGAAATTAAAATAGAGATATATAGATTTCAATAGGTTCACTTTCGATGGTGTGGGAAATGTTGCCGGATGTTTTATGAAGAATAATTTTGAGGAATGTTGCGTTAACTTATACATCTCTTATCGCGTGATTGAACTCGCTTATGGTGCTATTGCACAAGCTGTTGATTTGGTCGTTAACGCATAGGATTCCGCATATTTTGCTTATTTCGTTGATATACTGTGTTATTGTGTTTGTGGTTAAGAATAGTCCCTCTAGGTCGTAGCAAGTAATTATCTTCCATTCGCTGCTGTAAAAGCTTATGTTCTCGAGTTTCTCAAAGTAGATACCGGAACTTTGTTTGATCGGGGTATAGGCAATCGTGCTGGAGGTTAGGGCGAATATGAGCGAGAATAATATTAGGTGGAAATCCATGGTCTGTAATTTAGCGTAAAAAGGGAAAGTCTAATTTTGAGAAAAGAGTGGACTAACGTTGAGTCAAAGTGTTTAAGTGTCTGGTGCGAGGTGTGTGTTTTGTGTATGAGGAACTTATGTAAGTAAGCCAAAAACTTAATTTATTATATTATTTATATTTATTCATTTAATAGATACTACAGCTCTAATATTATTTATTTTCCAAAAATATTTCTTCGTTTTCCCACTTGATCAGGGCTTAGTAGTATGTTTAGGTTGGCTTGGACACAGGTAGAATGGAGTATTTGGGTGGTGCAGGGTATATGGTTGTTGTCCTAGCTAAAATTTAGTCAGTACACTGAACATCCGGTGGGAATATGGTTTGTGTATATACTTTTATTCTAGACAAGACCCACCTCACGATAGCCGCCACTAGATGTCGCTAGTAGCCCCCCCAAGCTTTATCTGCTTAGATCCAATTGGGATAGTTGGTTTTCTAGTCAAGACCCAACTCGATTCCAATTCTGATGGCGCTAGTACCTTAAATTTACTGGACTTGGTTTGTGTATCTAGGTGGGTTTGTGTAGATGCTAGCCGCCACTAGATGTCGCTAGTAGTTCCCAAGCTTTATCTGCTAAGATCCGGTTGGGTTGTGGTACACTAGATCTAGGCTATGAATTAGATGGCGCTACGCATAAGTCAGTATATAGAATTTTGCTGGTTTGTGTATGAGAATACTTCCGGATAGCCAAGGCCGCTGTGTTCTTATCGAGTACCTACACCGAGTTTAGATACTTACTTATTTTTTCAGCCAGATAGAGTGGAGAATATTTTTGTTGTTTGCTTAGATCTAAAAATAGAATCTAAACGAATGCAGACGCTGTAATGCTTTTGAACATGTTTCGATTTGATTTGATACAAATCTGATTATAATATCATAGCATTGGATGTGAACAGTTTTGTATAAAAACTCAGCTTAGTTCTTGTTTAAATCAGTCAACGTAAAGATGTCAGCATACGTTTTAGAAGAACTTCAGTCTCTTGCATTGGGATACCCCCCAACTCTCGCAATTAAGTCCTTGGTTGAGGATAGGCTCTATGATATACAGGGCATGAAAAAAGTAACGACCAAATATGGTGTGAGAGTTATTGTGAATCTGGGAGAGTTTCAGGTAAATTTGCGTTTTATTAATTACAATCAAAGAAATATTTATTAAGCAAAATATTTTTTTTTGTCCTATTAGGTTTTCCTCCCTGAAAGATATACGGCAATGAGTCAGGAGACTCTAGATGAAATAAATTTGGGGGCCTGGACTCTGACCTATCAAGGTCTGTGGTATAGAACCGTCAAGCTGGAGATCAATCCAAAATTATAAACATACCTCACACACACACACACACATGCATCAAATATTATTGTGTACTTTTGTATTGTTTGCTTTATTTTTTAAACTATTGCTATGGTTATCTGTGGCTGCGGTGTGGTTTTCGATTCATATATTAGAGAATGTTCTGTGAGTGTAGAGAGAAAGGAATTGATTTAACAACATCCAAAGTGAAAGAGGAGGATTCTAAGCAATGTTTTCAAAAAATACGTTTCGAAGGTCGTGTGTTTGAGTTTAAGTTGACTGTGAAACCGATAGGAAGACTGCTCCAAACCTTACTCGTTATCAGTTGGAGGTGTTGTCAAAAAAAAAAAAAAAAAAAAACATAATTATCAGCTTTGAGCTAGTACTTCGAATTCAATACTATGATGAAATAAAATAATTGTTTTTGTTTTTTGCTACAATAATTGTGTTTTATTTATCCAGGAATTGTGAGCGCTTGGAAAACCAAGCCATTTTACATAAGCTTTATCGTCTTTTGTTTTTAACACATTTTCCACAAGAAATGTATTGGGAAATTTACTTTGTTGTAATTCTTGTTCATAGAAGCTACCACTGATTGGTTGGTTCTGAAAGTCTTTAAGGAGATACGTGACCGGGTTTGTCAACTTTACTTTTCTTATCTTGAATATTTCCGTTGTCCAATTGGGTGTATAGCCTTTTTCGAAAACATGTTTAAACTTGCTGATTCGAACATTGCTGCCGACTTTAAATTTTCCTTTATGTGCAACTTTTATATGATTATAAACTGTTGATAATAATTCTTTTTCATTTTTCTTATATACATCAACTGGTCGCCTTTTAATGGTTCTGTGCACAGAGTGATTGTATGCACGCATCAAACCGTTCAAAATCGGTGTCCACTTGTAAGTACCATTAAAACTGAATTCTTTCCACATCTTCTCCTTAAGTGTCCGATTAAAACGTTCGACTATCGATGCTTTCAATGAACTATATGTTGAGTAGTGATTAGTTTTGTATTGTGTCATTAAATTTCTGAAGTGTCGATTGAAAAATTCTGTACCATCATCGGTTTGTAAGTTCGTTGGTGATCGATGTGAACTATCAAAAACCGATCTCATAGCTTGTGTAACCGACAACGCGGTCTTTTTTTTCAAAGGAATTGCCCATGCATACTTTGAAAAAGTATCAATCACAGTCATGATATAGTTGTATCCGTTGTTTTGTTTACTGTGAGGTATCATTTCAACCAAGTCTGCTTGCCACAAGTCATCAAAGCCCTTAATGATGACACGACGTCGAGCGAAATTTCTTCGAGCAGGCTTGTGTAGTTCCCCAACAACATTTCTCTTACTCATATTGCAATAGAATGAATTAAAATAGCCATAAATTCACCTTAAAATTGGTTTTATTTTTCAAATCTTTTATACAATGACATTAACTTCTTAATTCTAATCAATCTGCTTTCAACCATATAACATGCGCAAGTATCTGGTCCTTCTTGACAAAGATTTGCAGACCAGGGACAGTTTATAAAATGACAGCCATGAACAGAGGTGGTGGAAGATACGTTTTCAAAGTTCCTTAGAAAAGTAATACAATCAATAAATTCACTGAAATGTTCCTCAAGAAGAGTTTGATTATTTGTTTTTAGAAATTTTAAAACCTCATCGAAGATCGTAGACGTATTTACTGCAGACATGATTTCAAGTCGAGTTCCGAATGCGTACTAAATTGGTGAAAAGCCAGTTCTTGTCGTGCTAAAGGGTTCACCACCACTATTTTTTTTAAACTTCTCGAAAATATCCAACATATACTTTCTAATCTTATCGAGTAATTCAAGAGTCTTTAAATTTTGTTCATCAGTGTATGATCGCAAAGCCGTATCCATTTTTTCCAGTTTATCTTCGATGATTTGTAACTTCAGTGCCTCATCATTTATAGTTCCCATGAGTGCGTTAAAATTGTTGTCTACGTACCGTCGATGATTTAGCATGCTTTTATCTTGAAAGTCTAAGTTCTTATCTACGTATTCCTTATTGGCTGCCTGGTGCGAGGTGATAGGTTCGCCAACATTATTTAGACATTTGCCTTCAATGTCAAAATCTCCAATAGGCAATAGTTTAAAACCTCTACCAGGTGGTCCTTGCGGACCAATTACTGGTCTGGGAAATCGGTTGGAACTTCTTCCAAACTTGTCGACACTCATTTTGTTAATAATTGTATATTGTTTGGGAACAGAGGTTAATATATTACATTTGACTCACGCAGCTCTTCCACAATTGAGTTTATTTCATTTTGAAGATTATTATTGCCGGCCTGCCGAGATGCAATTAAAAGTCTAAGTCTATCAGTGAGCTCATTCGGGTCATCCCAATAAATGTATTCGATAGCATTATTGGAATATATCATTTCAGATGAATATGCTTTTCCAAATTTGTTTATAACTTTCTCTGTTAGACGTTGTAGTAGTGGTCGAATGATTGTACGATACTTATGACCCCTAAATGCAACAACTGGGGATTTTGTTCACACAACTCCTATCATAACTTGGATACTTTATGGCATATGACAACCCAATTTTTGTTTACATTTTAAATTTCATCTAACCTCCATTCACATCAGTCAAAGTTTTATCCTAGATATTATAAACAAAACAAGTGCAGCATTTTATTGCAGGGTGATCGATATGCGACACACATCTCCTATCAGATTTTGGGTACTTCATCGTTATCAGCATTCTTTTTAACTATATGACGACTCAATGTTTACATTTTACATTTCATATAATGTCCATTCATATGAGTCAAAGTCTTATCTTATAAACGAAACAATTGGTTGATTTTTTAAAAATACAAAGATGCTCGAAATAAAACTCAAGAGCAAGCATCGATTGGAGGAAAGGATATGCTACACACTTCTCCTATCATAATAAGGGTACTGCATAGCATATTTATTTTTGTTTACATTAGGCATTTCATCAAAGAAGGCGAAATCTTTTCCTTCAATAGTAGAGCCAGTGTAAAGTGCATGAATAAGGGATGGTAGTTATGACCGTTGGATCCATTGCTCTGTATTTGAGGGAACTCATACCATTAATTTTAAACTATTGGTGTCGATTGTCAATAAATAATGAAATTTATGATGAGAACGCATCAGTACACGTTTATCGCAATCTATACTAAAAAGGTCGCAGCCAAAGCATTGAGACAGCGGGCCCTATAGTCATTTCGTTAAATAAATTAATATTATATAAACAAACAGTGTGACTCATAGAGATAACATAAGAGATCAGTTTATTACATAACTGGTCATAGCAATAAAGAGGAAAAGTTACACGGCATTTGAAGTAGAAGTAAAAATAAAATAAAATGAATCGTAACTCATTGGAAGATTTTCAAACCGCAGATATTCATAGATCTTTTAATATTATTTTTTCAAATATAAGACATGCACTGGGAGTAGTCATCGAAGAAAGGAAGTGGATGAGTGGGCCCTCTATCTACAGGAAAATCCAACAATATTTTACAATCTAATTAAATCATTTAATTGGAATAAAAATAATATAACTAATACCAACATTTTCACAAATATTTATTCACCACCCACACTAATCCAAGTTAGCGGATTAAGATATATTTTAAATAATAAAAAGGATTATGTACACAATAAATATTTTTTTAATCGATGTACTTGTTTTAATGCTGAAAACATAAATATTTTTTTAATCGATGTACTTGTTTTAATGCTGAAAACATATGGGTTATTTGTAGCAAAATTGTTTTTTTTAAATATTATGATATCTATGAAAAAGAAATCTTAACACTAGAAAGCATAGTATCTAATTGCATTGGATATTATGATATACATCTACCCAGGAATAATCTGGAGACTCTCATTGTACATATTTTAAGAAAATAAAACACTTTTTTTTTTTTTTTTTTTTTTTTATTTTATTTTATACGTGCTTGTGTTTCATATTTTATTTTATTATTTTTTTATTCGCTCCCACATAAGAATTTACGTAACAGGTAAACATTTTCCAGTGCACAGCATTTGTGTTGCAATAAACATTTTATTTCATTTGGATAGAGATGTTTTAATTCTTTTAGACTAGGACAAGCAGCTTCTTCAATATTCGTCACTTCAACATTTTCATCCTGAAGCAATTCCCTCAGCCATA
Source organism: Cheilosia impressa (assembly GCA_948293265.1). NCBI lineage: Eukaryota > Metazoa > Arthropoda > Insecta > Diptera > Syrphidae > Cheilosia > Cheilosia impressa. The sequence goes on along the minus strand of OX411880.1, from coordinate 66,237,383 downwards.
GAGTTTTTTCAGTTCCCTTAGCATAAACAATTGTATTTTTTATAATTTTTCCAAGATATTCTTTGACTTCTTGAAATTCTGTGAGTCCACCATCCCACTTTAAACCATGGTGATTCTGATATAACCATTGAGCTTGTCTCCTTTGTGATGGTGATAGTTGGTCTGATTTGAATGGAGGCTTTAATATGAAATGATGATGATGATCGTTGTGCAGTACAGCTATTTCCTTTGCTATGAATCTATTATTTGATGCTTTGAAACCTTGAACATCGACTATGAAATACATGATGATGCGGGTGCGCGTGTTTCCTCCATAAAATCTAGCATTCAACTAACGATTACATTTCTCTAGAAACTATTTGATTCAAAGGATTGTAGTTTATAATGCGATCGTGTAACATCAAACAGTAAGCTGACGTATTATTAGGGATTATTTTCGATGTTTTGATTTCAATTCGAATATCAACTGGACCGTTTTTTATTATTTCACTTTGATATCTGCAGTCTATTACGAAAACTGTCGCCTGGGACTTGAGTAAGTCTCTGGATAATAATGGTTCAGCAAATAGTCGGTTAAAGTAAGTTTTTTGAAAGTCACAATACATTTTATACAGTAAACTATAGTTACTTTTATCGAAAGCTAGGTTTAAATCCTCATATGGATATGCATCTGAATTTAGATAGGCTTTTACGTTAGTAACATCACAATGATCGAAATGAGTTGGATTTCCTTTCAGCAAATTTCGCTTATTGGTTTGTAGGGCAATGATAATGTAGCGTGGTTTCTTCATTTGCGAAGTTGTCTTGACATTCCAAATATGATGAGAGGACTAGGTAATACTGGATATTCATATAGATCCCAGTTCCGAAAGGAAATCCTTATAGATTGTGCATTATTGATAGTTTTGTATACTTACTTACTTAAGGTGGCGCTACAGTCCGGGGTGGACCTGGGCCTCAACCAACAAGCGTCTCCAGCTAGCGCGATCTTTAGCTAGCTGTCTCCAGTTTCGCACGCTAAGTTGGTTAAGGTCCCCTTCCACTTGCGTGCGCCACCTGAGTCGCGGTCTTCCTCTACTGCGCCTTCCCTCGGGTATGGATTCGAAGATCTTCCGGGCCGGAGCATTCGTGTCCATTCGCTCTACATGACCCAGCCACCTCAGTCGTTGGACCTTCACTCTTCTGACTAGGTCGATGTCGCTGTACAGCCCGTACAGTTCGTCGTTAAATCTCCTTCTCCATTCACCGTCAATGCAGACGGGACCAAAAATAACACGAAGAATTTTTCTCTCGAAACAACCGAGAGTTACCTCATCCGCTTTTGATAGCGTCCATGCCTCTGCGCCATATAGCAGAACTGGGATGATAAGGGTCTTATAAAGGGTCACTCTAGTTGTTCGGGAGAGGGCTTTGCTACTCAATTGCCTTCTTAGCCCAAAGAAACAGCGATTGGCAAGAGTAATTCTACGTTTAACCTCAGCGCTGGTGTCGTTGTCTGAGTTCATAGCGGAGCCTAGGTAGACAAAGTCCTTAACCACCTCAAAGTTATATCTGTCTATTGCGACGTTCTGTCCGAGCCGTCGGTGTTGGGTGTCCTTTTTAGTTGACAGCATATACTTCGTTTTGCCTTCATTAACCGCCAAACCCATCTTCGCCGCCTCAGTCTCAATACTCACAAACGCGCCATTAACATCACGCTGCGTTCTGCCAATTATGTCAATGTCATCGGCGTATGCGAGTAATTGGACGGACTTTTGAAAGATAGTGCCTCTGGTGTTGGCGTTTGAGTTTTGCACTATTCTTTCAAGAACGATGTTGAAGAAGTCACATGACAGCGCATCGCCTTGTCTAAATCCTTTTTTGACATCGAAGGTCTCGGTAAGTTCTTTACCGACCTTGATGGAGCAGCGTGCATTCTCCATCGTCATCCTGCACAAACGGACGAGTTTGGCAGGGATGCCAAAACTAGACATTGCTCTGTATAGTTCGTCCCTATAAATGCTGTCATAGGCGGCCTTAAAGTCGATAAAAAGGTGGTGAGTATCGATTTGAAGTTCCTGGGTTTTCTCCAAGATCTGCCGCAGTGTGAATATTTGGTCTATGGTGGACTTTCCTGGCCTGAAGCCACACTGATATGGACCAATCAGGTTGTTTACGAAAGGCTTCAGGCGTTCACACAAAACGGCAGATAAGATCTTGTAGGCAATGTTTAGAAGACTGATACCTCTGTAATTGGCGCAGTTCAGAGGGTCTCCTTTCTTGAGGATCGGGCAAACAATGCTGAGGTTCCATTCATCGGGCATACTTTCCTCCGACCATATTTTACAGATGAGTTGGTGCATGCTCCTAACCAAGTCATCGCCTGCCGCTTTGAACAGCTCGGCGGCTAGGCCATCTGCTCCAGCGGCTTTGTTGGACTTCAGTTTAGATATAGCTATCTTAACCTCGTCCAAGTCGGGTGGACGGTATTGTTGATCCTCATCGTCCAGGTTGAACGGTTCATTCTGCCTGACAGCGGAATGTAAGACGTCATCGCCGTTAAACAGTCTGCAGAAGTAGTTCTTCCATATCCTCAGCATCGACTGCGATTCTACTACGATGTTCCCTTGTTCGTCCTTGCAGGCTTCGGTTCGGGTTCTGTAGCCTTGTGAAGTCCTTTTTACCCTCTGGTAGAACTTCCGAACCTCATTCCTGTTGTAACATCTCTCTATTTCCTCGATCGCGCGCTTCTCATGCTCTTTCTTTTTTCTCCTTAGAAGCCGGTGTTCGTCTCTTCTCTTCTGCACGTAGAGCTCACGAGCAGCTCTTGTCCTCCTTTGCAGCGCCGCTTTGTATGCCTCTTGCTTCGCTGCATGTGCTTGCCGGCACTCGTCGTCGAACCAGGGGTTTCGTTGTGGTGGTCGGGTGAAACCCAGCACATCAGAGGCGGCGTCTCTGATGGCTTTTTGGCAATGTTGCCACTGGTCTTCAATACTTGATGCTGGCTGCATAGGACCTCTTGAGAGATTGAGAGAGACTCGATCGGAAAAGGATCTGGTGATCTCTTGCGATTGTAGCCGTCCGACGTCAAACTTCCTCACAGTATTTACTTGTCTTGGCGGCGTTCGGGATATCCGGAGTCGTACCTTGGCTACAACAAGGTAATGGTCCGAGTCAATGTTGGCCGCTCGGAACGTTCGGACATCCATAATACTGGAGGAGTGCCTTGCGTCGATCGCAACGTGGTCAATCTGGTTGACGGTTGATTGATCAGGAGATCTCCATGTGCCTTTGTGAATATCGAGATGCGGGAACCGTGTGCTAGCTATGACAACATTTCGCCCCGCCGCGAAATCGATCAGCCTAAATCCGTTGTCGGAGGTGGTGTCGTGTAGGCTGTACTTTCCGACAGTACTACCAAAGATGCCCTCTCTTCCTAGCTTGGCGTTAAAATCGCCTAAGACAATTTTAATGTCATAGCTAGGGCATTGCTCGTAAGTGTGGTCCAAGAGCTCGTAGAACCTTTCTTTGGTGTCGTCGTCTTTCTCCTCCGTGGGGGCGTGCGCGCATATTAAGCTAATGTTGCCGAATTTAGCCTTGATGCGGATTGTCGTGATGCGCTCGTTTACATAGTTGAAACTTAAGACTTCTTGCCTAAGTCTGGCGCCAACGACGAATCCACATCCGAATAAGCGCTGTTTTTGTTGCCGATAGCAGTCGCCGTAATAAATATCGCAGTTTTTCATCCTCTTTTTGCCCGGGCCATCCCATCGCACTTCTTGGATGGCGGTTAGATCTGCTTTATAGTGGTTCAGGGCTTCCGCTAATTGTTCGGCTGCACGCGGTCTGTTAAGGGACCTAACATTCCACGTACAGATCCGAAATTCGTTGTCCTTTAATCGTTTGCCAGGTTCGTCAACAGTAAGATCATCCGTATCCGAGGCTTGTTGATGCTTCGCAACTATGATAGTTTTGTATAGCTTCAATTTATAAGAATCCGACAACGTAATATGAGGAATTTTCCATTATACTTTGATCAAGTTTATCCTTGCTGTTTCGTTTTCCTCGGCAATTAAAGAATTTGTATCGGTATGTGAGCGTGTTAAAATTAAGTCATGACGTCCGTTCGGAATAATTCTCTTGTAGTCTTCGGCAAAACCCAATAATTTGTTTAGAGGAATACAAAAATTAAAGTATTGTGCACTTAGGTCGATTGAAGCATTGGGTGACCAAGATGCATTGAACAACATATCACTTTCATTTTTGTTTAAAGAAATGTAGTTTTTAATTGTAGATGTGATGCCAACGTTGCGGTTGCTATCAATTTCAACACCATTTAACTCGTAACGAATTTCATCAAACAGGAAGGCTAAGCCATTATTTGTAAGTTTTGTTTTAGTGACTGCAGATCCATCAGTTTTTGATACAGTACCCTCAATATAAATGTAACTTTCTGAAGGTAAAACATTAAGATTTTGATGCTGGACACAAATTTGAATGATGTCATTTTTTTCGAAATTATTCAAATACGGTGAGTATGTATGATATTCCAATTTTGAGATACTGTCCTCAAACGTTGGTTCCTCAAAAATATTCAACATTTCACTTTTTCAATCTATATCCCAGTGATAATAGAAATTGTAAATTTCGTGCAGTAAGTTTTGTTGTTCCCCTGCCAGGTGTCGACTGGAAATTGACTGGATTAGTGACGCTTTCGGTTCTTTTATAAGGATGATATATTATCATTATTGAGGTTTGAGATGCAATCGAACTGTTATGGTTTCACCTCGAAAATTTATAATATTTCCGTCTTGATCAAAGAGATTCAGTGTCATGGAACTTATTCTATTGGCGTTCAAAGGCAAATAGATGACATTTCGAGGAACTTCAACTATTTTATAGCCTGGGCTAATATTAACCGAAAATTCATGAAGCGTATGAGCTAATGCATTATTGATATATGTACCATCGATTAAATTACAATCAATTCGGATAATATTCACTCTATTGATGTCAACGTGAAGGTCAGACTCATGCAATTTATTGGCAGCTATCTTTTTCTTGCTGAATCCTAAAAGCGATCCAATAGATTTCGGTTGTGAAAAATCGATCTCTGCTGTGCTATAAATTTCACATTTTAAAGTATTATTATTGGCCTTTATATCGATTGCTATTTTAGTTTTTGGATGATCCGTATTGTGCACTTTAACAATCTCTTGCACATAGTTATTAATATCTTCAATTTCATAAGAGCCAGTAGGAAGTGTTATAACCATATCACCAATATGAAGTGAGTTATTAAATACATCCACATTAGGTATTGAATTATAGGTCTGGAAGTCAACTAGGCCACATACGTAATCTGTGTTTAGGGTAATTGGAGGAAAATACTCTGCAGTTAGAGTAGATTGGTTTCCGGTTAACGTTAGTGTTAACGACATTATGGTTTAAATAGAAATGAATACTCATTTTTTAATTTTCTTTATTTATTTGATCTAATAGAAACTTCAAACACAAATGACCACATACATATGTGTTAAAATGTTGACAGCTGTCATAATTGTAAGACATATTTTTATTACCCAAATATCTAACAACTTCTAAAGGTGGCTTCAGATTGCCAAAACTATCAAAATACGTTACGCTTTTTTTATTTTTAATATATGCTACCCAATGTGTTCCAGGTCCACTGTCGGTATCCAAATTAATTACTCCGCATTCCTTGTTCCGGGGTCTGCTCGGCAATGTATCTCGCATGTAGACACCACGAAAATAAGGTATATTGCTTATTCCGAAATGCATAATATCAATATTGGTTAGAGGACGATTGGGTAGCGATTTTATTAGTTTTTTGAATCTTGAGGTTTAAGAAAAAGTCCAAGTCCACTTTTGTATGGTTGTAGGTAAAGACCTTTACCATGTTGAATTTTCATTGCTTCCATGGCTTGGTTGTGTCGTTTATTTTCTTCCAATTGCAGCCTAGCAATCTTCGTATCTTTTACTGCTTTTGCAATTGCAGTAACTCCTCCAGTAAGAGATCCAATCGCTGATAGCCCAGCAAAAATAGGTAATAATGGTAGGAAGCCACCAATCTTTTTTGGTAATGGTATTACTCGGGGATATATAATATTTCTCGGCTTATTTCTTAAAATATGTTTAGCAGCCTTTAAGGCTGTAAGTGCAATCTCATTTGGATCTTTGCTTTTCGGTTCTCTTATAGCACTTCTTGCTTCTTTAACTGCCCTCTTAAACAAATTAACTTTCTTAGCAGTTCGTTTGGTTTTCTTCGGTTGAACACTCATACCAAGCTTTGTTTTGGCCTTCATCGTATTCGTGACCAAAATACCATTTAGTTTTTCAGATATTGATGAATCCTTAGCCTTTACCCTTTTCCAGGCCTTTTCGGTTAAAATTTCGTCAGCTTTATGTCGATCGGTCAAGTTTTTATTATTTGAATATGCAATATCATGCGCACGACAGGCTTCATCCAATTGATTAATTCCACGGTCTCCCCTAGCAAGACGCTCTTTTAATTTAGTTCCGGGTCCACAAAAGTTGTACGAAGGTAGATGTAATTCAAATGGTAACTTATTAATTAATGAATTTACTAGTCCGTACCCCTGCAATGTATATTTCCGACTGATGGGATTAGCTCCAAAAACTATCATTTTTATATTGCAGCGTTCTGATCTATTATGAAATGATTGTCTATAAAGCAAGATGTTTTATACTTCATTTAATAAAATGAAGTTTAAAAAGCAAGAAGGTATTATTAAAGTAAGGAATTTCGATAGCAAAATCGAAAAAAGAGCAAACACGGAGCACTGTTTCCCAATAGTATTCGAGGAATAATTGTGGGTCCGTCAAACTGTGGAAAAACAAATGTTATGTTAAGCATTCTTCTCGATCCGAATGGATTAAAATTTGAAAATGTTTACATATATTCCAAGTCTTTACATCAACCCAAATATATGTATCTACGAAAGCTGGTGAAATCAGTTAACGGAATGGAGTACAATGAATTTTCAAACAATTGCGAAATTATGTCACCATCTAAAGCAAAACGAAATTCAGTTTTTATATTTGATGATGTGGCCTGTGATAAGCAGAATAACATTCGGGATTATTTTTGTATGGGTCGACATAATGGAGTAGACAGTTTTTATCTATGCCAATCTTATACACATATACCAAAACATTTGATTCGCGACAATGCAAACTATATGATACTCTTCAAGCAAGACGAACTTAATCTGAAACACATATACAATGATCATATAAATTCAGATATGTCATTTAATCAGTTCAAGGAACTATGCTCTAAATGCTGGAATGATAAATATGGATTTCTAGTAATCGATAAGGATATCAGCATAGAGAAGGGTCGCTACAAAAATTCCTTTAAAGAAATTGCAGTGCTATAAACATGGCAGTTGTAAAACGTCTGCCTATGTGAATGCATCCGGGTAGAACTGAACTAAATGAACTGACCTGTTTGGAACCGCCCTGTATGAAACTGCCCTGTTTTTGGAACCGCCCTGTATGGAACTGCCCTGTTCTTGGAACCGCCCTGTATGGAACTGCCCTGTTTTTGGAACAGCCCTGTATAAAACTGCCCTGTTCGAAACCCCTCCGCAAATATGGATGTCAATGAAAGCGTTCTTAAAGATCTCATAGACACTAAGAGAGCTTTGAAGAAAAAGTATTCGTTTCTGAAAACTGGGAAAAATACCAAGGAAACGGAATTTGAAAATACATTTAAGCCAATAGTTGAGCCCTTAAAAGAACTCTTGAAAAATGTCAAAACAAAAAACACCGACAATGAAACTGTGAAACGGGAACGCCAACGACAAGAATTTCAGAATCCTTCCGACGAGAAACTTCCACTAAGGAAGCGTTTTGAATTTTCATCGCCAGAATCAATTTCTTCAGAATCAATTCTGACCACTGAGCACGATGTTTCATTTAGAACACCCACAAACAGCCCTCTTCAAAGTACACCGCTCAGCCGATCATCGGCATCAGATTCAAATCGTGACAAGACCTATGGTCCATATTTTGATGTTCAGTCAAATTCAACGAAATTGGGTGGATCGAGTTTTTCAATTAACGGAGAAAAAAATTTCGTCATTGATGGTGAAATCTTCCCTGGAACTGATGGCCTTTATGAATTAATTTTTCGCAGGATCCCCAGAAAAAATCGATACGCCAATGAAGACTTGAATGAATATCTTAGGATATTACAAAAAACAAGAGCACATTTGAAAGGCCATGATAGTCGCTCACAAGTTAAAGGAAATAGGGGTCATAAGTATCGTACAATCATTCGACCACTACTACAACGTCTAACAGAGAAAGTTATAAACAAATTTGGAAAAGCATATTCATCTGAAATGATATATTCCAATAATGCTATCGAATACATTTATTGGGATGACCCGAATGAGCTCACTGATAGACTTAGACTTTTAATTGCATCTCGGCAGGCCGGCAATAATAATCTTCAAAATGAAATAAACTCAATTGTGGAAGAGCTGCGTGAGTCAAATGTAATATATTAACCTCTGTTCCCAAACAATATACAATTATTAACAAAATGAGTGTCGACAAGTTTGGAAGAAGTTCCAACCGATTTCCCAGACCAGTAATTGGTCCGCAAGGACCACCTGGTAGAGGTTTTAAACTATTGCCTATTGGAGATTTTGACATTGAAGGCAAATGTCTAAATAATGTTGGCGAACCTATCACCTCGCACCAGGCAGCCAATAAGGAATACGTAGATAAGAACTTAGACTTTCAAGATAAAAGCATGCTAAATCATCGACGGTACGTAGACAACAATTTTAACGCACTCATGGGAACTATAAATGATGAGGCACTGAAGTTACAAATCATCGAAGATAAACTGGAAAAAATGGATACGGCTTTGCGATCATACACTGATGAACAAAATTTAAAGACTCTTGAATTACTCGATAAGATTAGAAAGTATATGTTGGATATTTTCGAGAAGTTTAAAAAAAATAGTGGTGGTGAACCCTTTAGCACGACAAGAACTGGCTTTTCACCAATTTAGTACGCATTCGGAACTCGACTTGAAATCATGTCTGCAGTAAATACGTCTACGATCTTCGATGAGGTTTTAAAATTTCTAAAAACAAATAATCAAACTCTTCTTGAGGAACATTTCAGTGAATTTATTGATTGTATTACTTTTCTAAGGAACTTTGAAAACGTATCTTCCACCACCTCTGTTCATGGCTGTCATTTTATAAACTGTCCCTGGTCTGCAAATCTTTGTCAAGAAGGACCAGATACTTGCGCATGTTATATGGTTGAAAGCAGATTGATTAGAATTAAGAAGTTAATGTCATTGTATAAAAGATTTGAAAAATAAAACCAATTTTAAGGTGAATTTATGGCTATTTTAATTCATTCTATTGCAATATGAGTAAGAGAAATGTTGTTGGGGAACTACACAAGCCTGCTCGAAGAAATTTCGCTCGACGTCGTGTCATCATTAAGGGCTTTGATGACTTGTGGCAAGCAGACTTGGTTGAAATGATACCTCACAGTAAACAAAACAACGGATACAACTATATCATGACTGTGATTGATACTTTTTCAAAGTATGCATGGGCAATTCCTTTGAAAAAAAAGACCGCGTTGTCGGTTACACAAGCTATGAGATCGGTTTTTGATAGTTCACATCGATCACCAACGAACTTACAAACCGATGATGGTACAGAATTTTTCAATCGACACTTCAGAAATTTAATGACACAATACAAAACTAATCACTACTCAACATATAGTTCATTGAAAGCATCGATAGTCGAACGTTTTAATCGGACACTTAAGGAGAAGATGTGGAAAGAATTCAGTTTTAATGGTACTTACAAGTGGACACCGATTTTGAACGGTTTGATGCGTGCATACAATCACTCTGTGCACAGAACCATTAAAAGGCGACCAGTTGATGTAAATAAGAAAAATGAAAAAGAATTATTATCAACAGTTTATAATCATATAAAAGTTGCACATAAAGGAAAATTTAAAGTCGGCAGCAATGTTCGAATCAGCAAGTTTAAACATGTTTTCGAAAAAGGCTATACACCCAATTGGACAACGGAAATATTCAAGATAAGAAAAGTAAAGTTGACAAACCCGGTCACGTATCTCCTTAAAGACTTTCAGAACCAACCAATCAGTGGTAGCTTCTATGAACAAGAATTACAACAAAGTAAATTTCCCAATACATTTCTTGTGGAAAATGTGTTAAAAACAAAAGACGATAAAGCTTATGTAAAATGGCTTGGTTTTCCAAGCGCTCACAATTCCTGGATAAATAAAACACAATTATTGTAGCAAAAAACAAAAACAATTATTTTATTTCATCATAGTATTGAATTCGAAGTACTAGCTCAAAGCTGATAATTATGTTTTTTTTTTTTTTTTTTTTTGACAACACCTCCAACTGATAACGAGTAAGGTTTGGAGCAGTCTTCCTATCGGTTTCACAGTCAACTTAAACTCAAACACACGACCTTCGAAACGTATTTTTTGAAAACATTGCTTAGAATCCTCCTCTTTCACTTTGGATGTTGTTAAATCAATTCCTTTCTCTCTACACTCACAGAACATTCTCTAATATATGAATCGAAAACCACACCGCAGCCACAGATAACCATAGCAATAGTTTAAAAAATAAAGCAAACAATACAAAAGTACACAATAATATTTGATGCATGTGTGTGTGTGTGTGTGAGGTATGTTTATAATTTTGGATTGATCTCCAGCTTGACGGTTCTATACCACAGACCTTGATAGGTCAGAGTCCAGGCCCCCAAATTTATTTCATCTAGAGTCTCCTGACTCATTGCCGTATATCTTTCAGGGAGGAAAACCTAATAGGACAAAAAAAAATATTTTGCTTAATAAATATTTCTTTGATTGTAATTAATAAAACGCAAATTTACCTGAAACTCTCCCAGATTCACAATAACTCTCACACCATATTTGGTCGTTACTTTTTTCATGCCCTGTATATCATAGAGCCTATCCTCAACCAAGGACTTAATTGCGAGAGTTGGGGGGTATCCCAATGCAAGAGACTGAAGTTCTTCTAAAACGTATGCTGACATCTTTACGTTGACTGATTTAAACAAGAACTAAGCTGAGTTTTTATACAAAACTGTTCACATCCAATGCTATGATATTATAATCAGATTTGTATCAAATCAAATCGAAACATGTTCAAAAGCATTACAGCGTCTGCATTCGTTTAGATTCTATTTTTAGATCTAAGCAAACAACAAAAATATTCTCCACTCTATCTGGCTGAAAAAATAAGTAAGTATCTAAACTCGGTGTAGGTACTCGATAAGAACACAGCGGCCTTGGCTATCCGGAAGTATTCTCATACACAAACCAGCAAAATTCTATATACTGACTTATGCGTAGCGCCATCTAATTCATAGCCTAGATCTAGTGTACCACAACCCAACCGGATCTTAGCAGATAAAGCTTGGGAACTACTAGCGACATCTAGTGGCGGCTAGCATCTACACAAACCCACCTAGATACACAAACCAAGTCCAGTAAATTTAAGGTACTAGCGCCATCAGAATTGGAATCGAGTTGGGTCTTGACTAGAAAACCAACTATCCCAATTGGATCTAAGCAGATAAAGCTTGGCGGGGGGGGGGCTACTAGCGACATCTAGTGGCGGCTAGCGTGAGGTGGGTCTTGTCTAGAATAAAAGTATATACACAAACCATATTCCCACCGGATGTTCAGTGTACTGACTAAATTTTAGCTAGGACAACAACCATATACCCTGCACCACCCAAATACTCCATTCTACCTGTGTCCAAGCCAACCTAAACATACTACTGGGCTTCTATGTTATCATCGTTGTCGAAAAAGTCGTTTGAATCGGCTTCGTATCTACGGATGTGAGTATCAGGTTCCCATACTATAGTGTCTGATAAACCGTTAGATGTTTGCTCATCATCAAGGTTTGTCATGAGGAAAGGGTAGTAGGATAAGCTGGCGTTTTAAGATGTATGTTGGGGAGGAGTCTAAATTAAAATTTTCTTCACGTATTCCGAAGCCAACTAGGTCTCCGAATGCTAGCTCTCGTGTTTTCGGTCCCCCGATTTGTTTGCCATTTATAAATGTATCAAAGAATGGTCCGTTCGCTAGAGTGTGTGAAACGAAACCTGAAGGGTTAGCCATCCTATTTGGGTCGGATGGATAGGAGAGTATGTGGGTTTGGTATGAGTTCCCAATTATGGTCGATCCGATCCGTAGAGGAATTTCAACTATTGATACTATGTTAAATAGTAACTAGCTGGAATTAGGAATGTAATTGATATTTTCGGTCTCCATCCTGTTAATTGTTTAGAGAAAACAAAAATTTTATTTTGTAATCTTTGAGAACGGGTGTACTTGGGTTGTGTATTTTTGTGAGAGTTGGGAATAGGAATTTATTCCGTGCAGAATTATTATTATTTACTCGATAAAAGGTATCAGGTTATTATTGTGGATAACCTTAAATTTCCTACCGATTTTAACCTCGGTGGTTTCTTCAGATATTATTCTTGAGATTTCATAAGGACCTTCCCATAATGATGAGAATTTATTTTTCCGGGTTTGGTCTGTTAATTAGGAAAGGGGTATGCCGTGACGGCAGGCAATGTTCTCGACAAAAGTTCTTGCTACCGTGGGCGCTTCAGCGTTAGGAAGGGGATATGCTTCGGAAAGTTTTGTCAAGTCGTCTTGTTATGTTCACCTTGCAAAATACACAGGTTGATTTTGTTGACACGTGGAAGTTTCGCATCACGTTCTTTGTTTCCTCTGAAGCCTTATACTGCCTTTGCCTTGTAGAAGCTACTACATACTACATACCTTATATCTCCTTGCTAAGAAATCGTATAGCGTTTGAATCGATGGCATCTTGTTCGGGTGTTCCAAACTTTGTTCAAACAAACTTCTACTTTCTTGGTCTAATGCTTTTGTTATTAGGTGCACAATAATCGGATCCCAGGATTTTGTGTTTAGACCCATATTATTAATGGCTGACAACCCTTCCTTTGTTGTGTCTAGGATTGCCTTAATAGAGTTCGCTGTCGAACCAGCTTCACAGCACACCAGCCTTAAGTATTTTATCCAAATGCTTTGACACGATTTTTCGTTCATTATCATATCGTGCCTTTAAGGTCTCCCAGGCACATGCATAATTAGCACTTGAAATTGAAAGGTGCTGAATTAATGCCATTGGTTCGCCTTCTAAATGAGTTTTTAGATACTTCATCTTTTCTGCCGTGTTTAAATTTGGCTTATTGTGTATTATGGTGGAAAATATATCGGCAAATGATCGCCATTCCAGATAATTTCCTTTAAATGTCGGTATCTTCAGAGGTGGCAGTTTGGTTTCTGAACGATCCGTTTCTCTTGTTTTGTTGGACTTGCCTAATGCCGAAGCCATTCGATGGAGGCATTGGTTTATGTCTTTCTTAATGTCATTATGTTTTTTTTTAATGACGTATGGGGATTGCATATCTTCAGCTGTTGCATTTGACATGTAATCTTCATGTAATACTGTCATATTTTTGAGCTGATCCAACAAAATCTTCTGTTGGTACTCACATATTTCTGTCGAATATTCTTGGAATGTTTCCTTAAATTCTTCCATGTTTCCGATGATAGCTTCTATTTTTATGTTTAGCTTTCTTAATCGGAGAGTCTGGAGATGGTTATCTGTCGAAATGGATGGTGGAGACCCAGATGGCGTTTCTTCTGCGGGTACAATCTTTTCGAGCGAAGTGTTTAGATCGGTATACTTATCTCTTACCCTTCCATAGGTATCTCTCTCCATGTATGGAGTATCGAATTTTATTTTATCCTTTATTATACTGTGATTATCCTCGAATTCCTCCCAAATTGATTGAATTTTCTGAAGGCGTTCTTCTTTATAGCGGAGCGTCTTCCTAGACGCGCTATCCTTCTTGAAGTTTATAGTTGCTTTTTCTAGCTCTTCAGCAAGAGCCTTTTGTCTAGCAACAATTATAAAAATGTCAATATCTTCATCCATGATTGCTTAGGCTTATTTTTCTTTCACTGAATTGAATTACCACTTTTTTTTACTACCAGTGTTAGCCATGGCAACGCTTGTTACTTACTTACTTACTCTGCCTGAGACACTGCAGCCTTCCATCCTCTGCGATCCCGGGCACGCTGCTTCCAGTTATCCAGACCAAGCGCTCTGGCATCCGCGATGGCTTGGTCTTTGAAACGGAGGTTCGGTCTTCCTTGTCGTCTCGAACCTGGCGGCTGGGATTCGAAGATCCTCTTAGCTGGAGCATTATTGTCCATTCGCTCGATGTGGCCGAGCCAATGTAGTCGACGTATTTTGGCCTTTTGGACTACATCCACATCTTGGTACAGCTCATAGAGTTCGCGGTTGTATCTTCTCCTCCATTCGCCCTCCTCGCACACAGGACCAAAAATCCGCCGAAGAATTTTTCTTTCGAAGGAGCCCAGTATCAGCTCTCCCTTCCTGCTTATCGTCCAGCACTCGGCGCCATAAAGCAGAACTGGCAGGATAAGGGTTCTGTAAAGCATACATTTTGTCCTTCGAGTTAGGAGTTTTGAACCCAATTGCTTTGCCAAACCGAAGTAGCAGCGGTTTCCTAGGGTAATTCTTCGCCGGATCTCCACTAGGATGTCATTTGTGGAGTTCATGTTTACTCCGAGGTAGATAAACTCCTTAACTACCTCGAAATTGTTGCTATCAATAGTGACGTTCTGTCCTAGGCGGTGGACAGATGCTTGTTTGTTTGTTGATAGCATGTACTTAGTCTTGTCCTCATTTACTACAAGACCAACGAATTTCGCCTGTTCTTCAATCGCCGTAAAAGCCTCTATCACGGCACGCTGGGAGCGACCGATGATGTCAATATCGTCTGCAACGCTTGTTATTTGTTTTATATACTGGAGTAGTATATTATGTAAACTGTATTCACTGATTCGTTTAAATGACTCGAATGACCATATGTAAAGATTAGAGAAAATGTTGCAAGACCCCTTACCACTGGTGGGGGGAAGTCTAATGATAATTCTCTAAGAGCTTTCTTTACGAAATGAAACCGTATTTATTATTCTTCTATACCCCTTCGGGTAGGGGAAAGAATATACCCAAGGTAGGCATGCCTGTCGTAAGAGGCGACTAAAATCCAACCTCCGTATACCGAGCTCATGGTGTATACAAAAATGCAATGAACAAAACAAAAAGATTAACTTCCCCAGGTGGCAGTCCAGCTTTACTGGAAAATCCACCCTCTTCGGAGGTCGGCTCTACGGATTCTGGGGAGAGCCGCTTATTGCAATCCATTGACCCTTTTATTAAATGTTCAAGGGTATCTCGATCTCCTCCATCAAGATCGAATAACCCCGGGAAAAGAAGTCCGCCGGGAGCGCCAGCGCGTGAAAAACAGGACTCAGTGAAAAATAAAAGTTTTGATGAAGAAAATAAAGCACTCCGAATCAAACTTAAGGAAATGGACCTACTCTATCAAGATCTTAAGAAAGAGATAGATCTGCTAAAAGAAGAAAATAAGGTTCTAATGAGCAATCGTTTGCCGAAAGAACGCGAATGTACTCCACCACGCTTAGCTACTCAGGAATACCACACCGACGAAGAAGAACTAGCACGCGAAACGAATCAGATCGCTAAGAAAAGACCTAGTAAGAAAAGGAGAGCCGGTTCTTCCCCCGAAGTTGAGCCCCTAAAAGAACAAAAGCGTAAAGAACCGCAAGAAAAACAACTTCGATCACAAATTCGCGCACCGCCTCCCATAAACGTCGTTGGTGTAACGGAATATAATAAGTTGCATAGCCTTCTTAAAGGAACGATAACATCGAAATTTAAGGTTACATCTTTAAGGAATAATGCGTGGAAAATTAACGTCGATAACCACGATGATTACCGGGCAGTATCCCAAAAGCTAAATACCGAGAAGATCCAGTGGTATACTTTCGAAAAAAAGTCTGAAAGGCCACATCGTGTTGTAGCAAGGGGACTCCACCCCTCATGCACCAAAGACGAGGTTATAAACGACCTTCAAACCAAAGGGTATAAAATTCTTGATGCCGTAAATATCATTAAGAAGGAGAAGCAACAAACGGAAATCGATAAGGATATCGTGGTAAGACGTGGACTTCCGCTCTTTATGCTTACATTCGATAGGTCAGATAATATCGAAGATATCTACCGAATTAAAACAATATTAAATATCGTGGTAAAAATCGAACCCATGCGTAGAAATGTAAGAATAGTTCCACAGTGCAAACGTTGCCAAGGATTTAATCATACGCAAATGTATTGCCAAAAAGAACCACGATGTGTGAAATGCGCCGGAAATCACCTCTCCCAAGACTGTAGAGTTAAAAAACAGTCCTCCGCTACCTGTGCTAACTGCAAGGGAAAGCACCCGGCAAATTATAGAGGCTGTGAAGTAGCTAAGGAGTTGCAAAAACGGAGAGATGCGCTCCTTAAGCCCGAAAAAGCTAAATCAAAACCGCTAACTAAGACAAAGCGTAAGACTGTTCAGGTGATAGTAGACAATCTAAAAACTCCGGTTCCTGAACGTAAGAATTTCAAAAAAGAGAGAGTCGGCAGAAATGCCCTCGACCTCTGTTGTCAGAGGAAACCCTATTCAAAAATTGCCATCAGGAAAGCCACCGAATAGTGGCCCTCGGACAGCCAGAGTGCAGACCTACGCTCAGGCTGTGGCATTCGAAGAACCAAAAAACGTTGAAACTTCGCCAGACAGTGTTTCTCATGTTTTCTCCGTAATTCTCCGGAAACTTGAAGAACAAAGCAAAATAAATAAAATTATTCTCGATCGGTTGGTTAAGCTCGAAAATAATTCAAGGAAAACGCGTACTTCAAATTTAATATGAATGAAAAACCAATTTTAAAAATATGTACTTGGAATGCAAACGGACTTTTGCAAAAACTCGATGAATTGGAAGTATTCATGCGCGAAAAGGATATTGACATTTGCTTAATTTCTGAAACCCACGTAAAAGAGCGATAAATTTTAAAAATAAAAGGCTACAATGATTTGCACGCTTGTCACCCATCATTGTTTATTAAAGACTGCATTGAACAATATGAAGACCTGAAGATAGAGCTTGAAACTATGCAACTGTGCACGAATCGAGTAAAAAATAATCAGCATACTCTTAGAATCTCATCTATCTACTGTCCACCACGCTCCGCGCTTGAAAAAAGTGATTATACTAACTTGCTTAAATCGCTCAAACCAAATTTCATTATTGGCGGCGATTTTAATGCGAAACACACGTTCTGGGGTTCTAGATTCATCTCGCGAAAAGGTAGAATGCTCTATGGGGCAGGTATGGAGTACAATTGTGATTTCCACTCGACGGGCAAACCGACCTACTGGCCAACTGATACTTCAAAAATACCTGATCTGATAGATTTTTTCGTCGTGAAAGGAATATCTACCAACCACATTAAAGTTGAAGAGAGTTTTGATCTGTCATCTGTTCATTCACCGGTTATTTTAACATTGAGCGCAAAACTAGTCAATAACCAAGAGCCAGCTAGACTTACTGGTAAAACAACTAACTGGGAAGACTTTAGGAACGAAATTGAAGAGAATGTTGAACTGAGCGTTCCACTTAGGACACCTTACGAACTTGAGGTTGAAGTTGATCGCTTCGTTGAAGTCGTTCAGCTCGCTTCCTGGAATAATACGCCTAACCCAAGAAAAACGCCGGCCAAATACGGTTTACGATATCCGCCCGAAATAAAAGAATTGATCAACGAAAAAAGGAAAGCGCGTAAAAAATGGCAACAGAGTCGCGCTCCGCAACATAAAGCACATTTGAATTATTTGTGCAATTTGTTGAAGACAGCTATTAAGGATTTTAAAAATCGGGCGATAGGTTCTTACCTTGAAAGTTTAACAGCGAAAAAAGATTCCAATTATTCACTTTGGAAAGCGGTAAAAGGCACCAAAAGGCCAAAAATCCCAGCGCCGCCAATAAAAATAAATCAAAATGAATGGGCAAGGGAAGATAAAGAAAAAGCGGACATTTTTGCCGCCCATCTACAGGAAACCTTTAAACCGTACGATGGTCGAGCGGCTTACGGCAGTACCAATGGTGGGGCGGAATTACTATCTAACGACTTTTCACTCACATATGCAACGCTAAGGGAACTAAAACGTGAAATCGAATCTCTAAAACCTAAGAAAGCTCCTGGTTATGATTTGATCACCGGAGAAGTTCTCAAAGTTCTACCTCGAAAAGCATTTATTAAGCTTCTATATATTATAAATGCTGCGCTCAGACTTAAACACGTGCCGAGCCAATGGAAAGTCGCTGAAGTCATTATGGTTTTAAAACCAGGAAAACCGCCAAATGAAGTAAAATCGTATAGACCAATTTCGCTTCTTCCAGTCATATCTAAAGTTTTCGAGAGGATATTACTTAGGCGCCTACAACCGGTTATAGAAGATAATAATCTAATCCCTGACCACCAGTTTGGGTTCAGAACCAAGCACTCGACGATTGACCAAGTGCATAGAATTACTGACGTAATAGAGAAAGCATTTGATGAAAAAAAGATATGCTCAAGCGTATTCCTCGACGTCTCACAAGCCTTTGATAAGGTGTGGCACGACGGCTTAAAATTTAAATTACGACAAATTCTCCCCGTAAGCCTATATGATATCCTAGAATCATATCTCGGGAACAGACTCTTCCGTGTTAGACATGGTGTAGAATACTCGGAGCTTAAAGAAATTTCGGCCGGCGTACCGCAAGGAAGCGTCCTTGGGCCGCTTCTGTATCTGTTATATACTCGCGATATACCAAGAGAAGATGGCACTATCCTTGCTACCTTCGCCGACGACACCGCTATCCTTGCAGTAGGTAATACGATCGAAGAAACGACTGCAAAGCTGCAAACCACACTGAATAAAGTAAATGAATGGACGAGGGACTGGCGGATCGCCCTCAACGAAACTAAATCTGTTCACGTAAATTTCACATATAGGAAAACTAATGACTTGCCAATTTTCCTAAACTTGACTCGAATACCCTTTGCTAACGAGGCCAAATACCTGGGAATGACACTCGACGCAAAGCTGAAATGGAATTCGCACGTGAAAATGAAACGTAAAGAACTCGATATCAAATATAGAGAAATGTACTGGTTACTCGGAAAACATTCCCAGCTCAGTACCGAGAACAAACTGCTTTTATACAAGCAAGTGCTAAAGCCGGTGTGGACCTACGGTATACAACTTTGGGGTTGTACCAAGAAAACAAATGCCAATATTTTACAAACTTTTCAAAATAAAGTACTAAGAGAAATTGTCCAAGCACCGTGGTATACTAGAAACGACGATATCCACAGAGATCTCGGAATTCCTACAATCGAAGCTGAAACTAGAAGCTTCGCGCGAAAGCATAGAAACCGACTAATCGGTCATATCAACAATACAGTCCGACAAATTTTGGATGAGAGTAATTTATTGCGCCGACTACAAAGAACGAAACCTTTCGACTTGGCAAGATAAGGATTAACCGCGTCTTAATTGCGGAACATGCAGGATTTTTCAGTGGAAAGTAACCTGTCAAAAGTGTTTTTATTTCGTTATAGAAAAATTGCTTGATAAGTTTTATCTTAGTTGCAGTATCTAACAATTTATCGAAGGGTGGTGTTTTTAGCCAGTAGAAATCTGACACTACTATGAGCACGCGCTTGCTATTCTCATAGCGTCTTTGGAAGATTTTCACCTACCCTCGGAAAAAAAAAATAAAAATTATTCTTCTTGCTTAAATACTAAAATATTGCTTACGTAAGGTACAAATATTTACAATTTAAATTACCAGGTGTCAGCAGTCAGCGATTAATCGTGAGAATTTTATTCTGCTGATATTGCTGGGAACAGACATATGAAATCTTACACGTTAGAAAATAGAGCAAAAAAATGATAACGCTGTCTGGTATAATCACCATGACACCTTGTTTAAAACTAACATCTAAGATTTCTAGCAAAACTTATAGAATATTAATAGATACGGGAGCAGCCTACAATTATAAAGATAAAAATAGCAATTCAGCAGAAAGAATAAAAATTAGGTACTCTATTAACGGTAGGAATACTCTCTGGACACTGCCTTCTAAGAAAGCATGCCATGAAACTAGGCTTAGCTAATACGGATATATGTAGGTACTGCGAAGACCTACAAGTCACGGAAGATATCTCTCACCTTCTATGCGAGTGTCAGGTAATTGCTCGGAGTAGAAGGAAGCACCTAGGCAGGTACTTCTTTAACAACTTGGAGGAGGTTAGTTCCTCAAACAATATAGGGACAATAATAAAATTCTGTAGGGAAATTGACTGTATGGGCGATTTGGTTTAGGTTTTAAACCGTTATGGTTCCCGGGGGATGGCGATGGGCTTTTGTGACGATCTAACAACCCCACTTAACCTAACCTAACCTAACATAAGGTACTCTATAGTAAATACAATAGGTACTCTATAGTAAATACTAAGAAAATAATTAATTTAATGAATAAGAATATAAAATTTGTTTAATTAAATAATATGGATTCATATAGATTCATTCGAAGGTTCAAAAGAATTAAACGCAGAAATAAACTTGAATGATATGACCTTAGTCACCATGTGCAGTGATAATCAATCTGAAAGTAAATTAAACTATATTATAGGAGAAACAGTATATAAAAAAGAAATAGATAGATTGATGAAGGAAAACATTGGCATAGGACCATTGTCCTTCACTACTACAGTAGAAGCTACAATCAGAACTACAACTAATGAGCCCATATGGACAGAGCAATATCCATATCCAATAGCCGACAATGAATTTGTCAATAAGGAAATAGCTAACCTATTAAAAGAAGGTATTATTCAAAAAAGTAATAGTCCATACAATAGTCCGATTTGGACAGTACCATAAAATGGTCTTAGTGCAGATGGAAAACCAAAGAAAAGAATGGTAATAGATTTTCAAAAATTAAATAATAAAACAAT
The DNA here is from genome assembly GCA_948293265.1 of Cheilosia impressa. Classification (NCBI taxonomy): domain Eukaryota; kingdom Metazoa; phylum Arthropoda; class Insecta; order Diptera; family Syrphidae; genus Cheilosia; species Cheilosia impressa. The sequence continues at coordinate 66,216,297 of OX411880.1, read as the reverse complement.
ATCTGATAGAAACGTAAGCCCAGATGTAAACATGACAATACAAAATCTAGGAAAAGCTAGATTTTTTACAACATTAGACTTGGAATCAGGATTTTGAACTCAAAAACGCGCCTTCAATATTCCAAAGATGTGTAGACGACATCTTAAGAGAATATATCGGGAAATTTGCGTATATTTATATAGACAATGTTTTAATATATTTCTCATCGGCCGAAGAACAAATGAACCACATAAATATAATTTTCAACGCTCTTAATAAAGCAACATTGAAGGTTTCGGATGAAAAATCAATTTTTTTCCAATCGGAAGTCGAATACCTCGGACACATCTTAATATATAAAAACGTTCGTGCGTATGTATGACTGACAATCACGGCTGAACTACTAAAGCTATCCAGATTATATTCACAACATATGTTTGTGTGGTGCTCCGGATGGTTTATGTTTACTTTAGACCCTATAGGTGGCGCTGGGGTCGCTTTTTTGAAAATTCTTACTTACGGACCGATTTGGCTCAAATTAACACCATATAACAATTAAAGAAACAGAAAGTTTTTGCCAAAATTTGGACCCGATAGGTGGCGCTGGGAGATATTTACGACAAGTTAGATTTACCTACATACCAATTTTGTATTAACAACATTAAATTTAATTGTAATAATATAGTTGGCGTTGGATGTCTATACTTTTTTGAATTTGACATTTCATTTAGCTGTACAATTGTTTGACAAAAACTCCAAATTAGTTTTTAATCAATTTTAAATAGGTAAATAACATTTCCATTCGATTTCCGGCACAAATAACACAACCAAGGAAAATGTTCTTTTTTAGCATACATAAGTGTACATATTGCAGAAAAAATAATAAAATGCCTGGACGACAAAGTTTGAACATTGGTCGTAGTGACCGACAAATTCGCAATAGGCAACAAAAAAGAAAGGAGTTAACACCACAACAAGAAGAAGCGGCAAGAGAGGACACACGATTGCGCAATGCAACCACCCGTGCATTAGAAAATGATGCACTCCGAATTGAACGCCTTGCACAAATGAGAATTATAACTCAAACATCACGCAATCGTGTTACGGATTCATACAGAAGTGTGGTGCAATTAAATAATCGAGTACGCATGCAAACAACAAGAGCGCTAACACTGTCATCATTCAATCGCATCGCATTTGAATATGATCCAGACATCGAATATAGCGCACATTCGAAAATTTCAATTGGTGACATGGATAAAGAATGCACTTATTGCCACGCTCTGAAATTCAAAAATGAGACAACAGGGATGTGTTGTTCATCAGGCAAAGTGGTTTTACCTACATTGAACCCACCACCGGAGCCACTGAAAACGCTAATGGATGGCAACACCGCAGAGTCAAAATTATTTAAAAAAAAAATGAGGAATTTTAATAGTTGTTTTCAAATGACGTCCTTCGCCGCCAATATCATTACTAATACGGATGGACAAGGACGCACATTTAATTCCACATTTAAGATACAAGGCCAGGTCTATTACAAAATTGGCTCTTTACTTCCTCTTCCCACGGAATCACCAAAATTTCTACAAATTTACTTTATGGGAGATGAAGAAAAGCAGTCCAACATCCGTTGCGAGTACAATCACATGCAAGTAATTCAGGAACGTGCTATCGTGGCCGATACGATTTAATAAACAAATTTAGGTATATTTGCAATACATTTTTTTTTACTTTTAGGTGAAGAAACGAATAAAAAAGTTAGCGCCATGAATTTCTATGCACACAGGATTATGATTCGGACCAATATAGATAATCACATATTAAAATGCAGACATTTATACCACCAATTTATTGTCGACATGTTCGCCAAAATTGAAAGTGAACGTCTCCGTTATATTCGATTCAACCAGGCAAAATTAAGGCCCGAAGAATACATCCATTTGCGCGATGCCATAAACAATAATGTGGATGGCAATGTAAACTCTAATGAAATCGGACAAATGTGCATCCTTCCTTCGTCATACACTGGAAGTCCTCGGCATATGCAGGAATATATTCAAGATGCAATGGCCTACGTACGTGCATACGGACGACCAGATTTATTCATCACATTTACATGTAACCCGCAGTGGGACGAAATCAAAAATTATTTGTTGCCAGGCCAATCAGCTAATGATCGACATGACATAACGGCACGTGTTTTCAAACAAAAACTAAAATCTTTAATGGATTTTATAGTAAAACACCACTTATTTGGAGAAACGCGATGTTGGATGTACTCAATTGAATGGCAAAAACGGGGATTGCCACATGCCCATATTTTAATTTGGTTGATCAACAAAATTAGACCAGAAGAAATTGATCAGATTATATCAGCAGAAATCCCACATGAAACAGTAGATCCAGAATTGTTCCAGATTGTAACGACACACATGATACATGGTCCATGTGGTGCCATCAACCTAAATTCACCATGCATGGATAATGGTAAATGCACAAAACACTTTCCCAAGGACTTATTATCGGATACTATTTCGGGAATGGATGGATATCCACTATATCGCCGCCGATCTACTGAAAATGGTGGCCATTCCTTTGTTATAAACTCAAATAAAAACCAAAACAGTATTGAAATAGATAATAGGTGGGTTGTACCTTATTGTCCTCTTCTATCGAAAACCTCCAAAGCACATATATATGTAGAATTTTGCAGCTCTGTTAAATCGATTAAATACATCTGCAAATATGTGCACAAGGGCAACGACATGGCTGTTTTTGCTGTTCGAAATGAAAATGACGAAGTTGCGCGTTACCAAATAGGCAGGTATATAAGCAGTAATGAGGCAGTCTGGCGAATCCTATCCTTTGCTATTCACGAAAGAAATCCAGCTGTCACTCATTTGGCTATCCATCTTGAAAATGGGCAACGTGTTTACTTCACAGAAGAAAATGCAGTAAGTCAAGCAGAAACACCATCAAAAACGACGTTAACGGAATTTTTCAAATTATGCCAACAACAAAATCATTTTGGACGTTTCGCAAAAACAATACTTTATTCAGAGGTACCAGCTTATTTTACATGGAATACGTCTAAAAAAAATTGGGAACCCCGTAAAAAAGGTAAACCCCTCGCCGAATATCCAGGCATTTTTTCCACGAATACATTAGGCAGGGTATATACTGTGCATCCAAGACAACGTGAATGCTTCTACTTACGATTGCTATTAATTAATGTTCCAGGAGCAACATCATTTGAATATTTAAAAACAGTCAACGGTCAAATATATGCCACAAATCATGATGCATGTCGCGCATTACAATTATTAGAAGGAGATTCTCATTGGGATTCGACTATAACCGATGCTGTTCTCGGTTCTACTCCTCATTAGATTCGTGCTTTGTTTGCAATTTTATTGACAACATGCTTTCCAAATAACCCAAATGAATTATGGGACAAATTTAAGAACGCCATGAGTGAAGATATTTTACATGCACAACGTACAATTCATGGAAATCCATTATTAGAATATACATCTGCAATGTATAATGAAGCATTATTAAAATTGGAAGACTTATGCTTGAATATTTCAAATGAATCACTAATTACATTGGGACTACCTTCACCCAATCGTCCGGCAAGTGATTTATTTAATCGAGACTTACAACGAAAACAATCATACATTATTGATGATTTGAATGAGTACATTCAAACACATGAACCACAATTATTGGCAGAACAAAAATTAATTCTTGATTCGGTAATGCTTGCAGTCACTGCAAAAGAAGGCGGATTCTTCTTTTTGGATGCTCCAGGTGGCACTGGCAAAACGTTTTTGATTGCTCTCATTTTGGCTAAAATACGTTCTCCAGGTGAAATTGCTTTGGCCATCGCTTCATCAGGCATTGCTGCTACTTTATTAGATGGCGGAAGAACTGCTCATTCTGCACTTAAATTGCCGTTAAATATACAGACAAATGAAAATGCATTATGCAACATTAAATCGCATTCAGGTATGGCGAATGTACTTAAGAGATGCCAAATTATAATCTGGGATGAATGTACAATGGCACATAAACATTCATTAGAAGCTTTAAATCGTACGTTGAAAGATTTGAAAGACAACGACAGACTCTTTGGCAGTACTCTAATTTTGTTATCAGGAGATTTTCGACAAACACTTCCGGTTATTCCACGTTCCACCTATGCAGATGAAATAAATGCCTGTTTTAAAGCTTCATCACTGTGGAGCAGTGTTCATAAATTGAAATTGACAACGAACATGCGTGTCCAACTTCAAAATGATCCATCTGCTGCGCAATTCGCGAAGCAATTGCTTTATATTGGGGAAGGCAAAATTAATGTGAATCCAATGAGCCAGGCAATCAAGTTACCAGATCATTTTTGCATCATTGTGCCATCTAGAGACGCATTAATTCAAAATGTGTTTCCAAACATTCGAGATAATATCAACAATCATCGTTGGCTGAGCGAAAGGGCAATTTTAGCAGCAAAAAATATTGATGTCGAGACCATAAATATTTACATTCAAAACATGTTAGAATCTTCATCATATTCATTCAAGTCAATTGATACTGTGGTAGAAGAAGATGAAGGAGTGAATTTTCCAACAGAATTTTTAAATTCACTTGATTTGCCAGGTCTTCCACCACATAATTTAATTTTGAAAATTGGATCACCAATCATACTGCTACGAAACCTAAATGCACCAAAATTATGTAACGGAACGCGGTTGGTTGTCAAGAAAATATTTGGTAACATTATTGAATCGACAATTATCAATGGCAAGTTTAAAGGAGAGCATGTTTTATTGCCAAGAATCCCGATGATTCCAACAGATTCTCCAATTGCATTTAAACGCTTACAATTCCCCATTCGGCTGGCATATGCAATGACCAAGGCCAGTCGATGCAAGTCTGCGGCTTGGATTTGGAAAATTCATACTTCGCTCATGGTCAGTTATATGTAGCCTGCTCCAGACTGGTAAGCCCAACGATTTATTTGTATACGTTGAAAATGGAGAAACAAAAAATATTGTCCACATGCTAGCTTTAAAATAAATTATTATTAACCAAGATCAAACGAACATTGTATTATTATTTGAAACAAAATTGAATATATTAAATCGGAAATAAAATTTGCGTTTAAAATTACGTAATGAATTTCATTTCATTCTTATTAAAAAAATTCTTACCATTATTGAAATACATTTCAAAACAAATTTTAGGCAGAACAACGTTTGCCGGGTCAGCTAGTTATTAAATATAATTGGATAGGAACCAACCCAGAAAAAGTAGAAGCGATTATTAATTATCCAATTCCCCAAACATTAAAAGATCTGAGAGGATTTTTTAGGAACGACCGGTTACTATAGGAAATTTATCAAAGGATATGCCAGCATAGCCAAGCCCCTAACGATACACCTAAAGGCACCAAGTGACAAAGAACAGAAACAGGAACAGAAACTGAAAGAGAACAGAAAGTTTTTTCGTTCTGTAGTAAATTCTGGTTCTGTTTACATTGCTAGCTCAGCTACACAAAACTGAAACAGAAACAGATCCATAAAAATATGATACATTTTAGCTTTGGCTTTAACGAAAAAATGGAACAGATTTCGAAAATGTTTAGTGAATACGATTTACATGAAGCTAACTGTCGAATTGCGGCCTATAAACAAGCAGAGCGGCAGTTTTCAGACGATTTCGATTTGTTTGTTTGTAAGATGACAAATGCAGCAAAATCCAAAGAAAAAAAACATCCCCCCATGATAAATTAGCATTTCTGTTGCAGAAACAATCAATATAAACTTGTATACGTCAGTCGTCAAACAGTAATTTTTCTGTCGCTAAATTCTCTTGCTGAAAAAATTTTTTTTTGTTCCTAATTCTGTTTCTGTTGCAAATGTATGTGATTCTGTTTCTGTTCCTGTTTCTGTTCTTTGTCACTTGGTGCCTTAAGAGGAGAAAATGGTCAGGTAGGAAAAAAGAGTAAAAATACTTGTATAAATCTAGACGATGCAGCAATTAAAGCCATTAGTAGCTTCAAAGCACATTTGAGAGAACAAGTAGAACTATTTCAACCCGATTATAGTAAACCCTTTGAACTAACGACAGACGCATCTAACATAGCTATTTTAGCCGTCCTTAGTTAAAACAAAAAACCTATATTGTTTTTAAGTAGAACCCTGACAAAGACAGAAGAAAGTTACGGAACGAATGAGAAGGAATTATTAGCCATCATATGGGCACTACAGAAACTAAGAAATTATGTATGCGGAGTTGCGGATTAAACTATAAACACACATAATCAATTGTTAGTATATTCAATATCGGAAAAAAATCCGAACACAAAATTGAAAAGATGGAAAAGTATAGTAGAGGATTTCGGTGCAAGGTTAGTATACAAACCGGGACACCTAAATGTAGTTGCAGACGCCCTTTCGCGGCAACAAATAAATACTTCAACAATAAGTACAGTTCACTCAGAAAAGAGCTCAACTGAAGATGTAATTAAAGTAGTGAGCCAACCATTTAACACATATAGTCTACAGGTAGAATTAGTGCCGAACAACGAAATAAATGAAAAAAAAAGGATTTTTGGTCCTGTGTGCGAGGAGAAGATACCGCGAACTCTATGAGCGGTACCAATATGTGGATGTAGCCCAAAAGGCCAAAATACGTCGACTATATTGGCTCGGCCACATCGAGCGAATGGACAATAATGCTCCAGCTAAGAGGATACTCGAATCCCAGCCGCCAGGTTCGCGGATGCCAGAGCGCTTGGTCTGGATAACTGGAAGCAGCGTGCCCGGGATGGCAGAGGATGGAAGGCTACAGTGTCTCAGGCAGAGACTCTCCACGGGTCGGCAACCCGTTAAATAAGTAAGTATTTATTTCACATCGGAAGATGAGTTATTGGGAAATTTACAAAAAACTCTTCAGCCTAACAAGATAATAGCAATACATGCAAAACCAGAAGACATGTATGCATTCGAGAAAAAGATAAAAGAAGTCTTTATACAAAATAGGTTTATACACACACCTATAAAATTGGAAGATATTACCAATCTAGAAGAACAAATAAAGATAGTGAAAGAGAGCCATGTGAGAGCCCATAGAGGATTTAAAAATAACATTCAAGAGATAAACCCAAAATATTACTGGCCAAACATGAGGAAACAAGCAAAAAATTGTAATAACAAATGCGTAGTATGCTTATTCGGTAAATACGAGAGAAATCCAGTTAGAGAACCATTGAATGATTCAGAAATTCCAACACAAGTAGGAACACACATACACATGGATCTATACTTCAACGACAAACATTAATTTTTAGTATCAAAAGATAAATATAAATTATTTCCCAAATTCCGAGAGACAAAACAAATGTGTATAAAATACGGAATCGAGAAAGTACAGACGCCAGTCTATAGATCGACAGCAAACGGGCAAGTCGAAAGTGCACATAAAACAGTCTCCAAACTTTCAAGAATATTTATGGTGCAAAACGATACCAATCTAATCGAAGAAGTATTAAGAACAGTGCGTGAATTAAATAACACAAAATCTTATTTAATCAAGAAAAGTTTAAAGATTTAAAAATACACCTAAAACTTTTTAAAGCATCAGAAAAAGTCCTAGAAAGACTAAATAAAGGAATAAAGCATAGAACCTATCAACAAGGAGAAAAGTAATGGTAAGAATTTCGGGGATTAAAAAGAAAAGTAATACAAGATATATTAAAAGAATAGTTAAGGAAGACCGTGAGGACACGATCTTAACAACGCAAGGGATAGTGGTCCACAAATAAAAAAAATTATTCTTTCCCTGCAGATGACGAAACTAGCATTCCTCATATTACTCGTGAATGTACTAAAGCATAATAAAGGGACAACAAAAATAGAAGACGTAACGGAAAAGAAATACGTACTAACTAAAACCGATGATGTTTACATATTCAATGATCAAACACATTTATTTCATGTAACAAATCTAGCGACATTACTTAAACCATTCATAGAAATAATTAGTAGCAATTACATACCTAATCAGGAAGAAGAAATTTGGATAAAGAAGGTACAAAATTTAGCTAATCAAATAGAAGAACACACTAGAAGTAAGAGGTCTATAAATTTCTTAGGATCAGCTATTAAATTATCTATAAATTTCTTAGGATCAGCTATTAAATTTATATTTGGTAACGAAGATCATGATAATTTAATAGAAAATAATAACAAACAGAGGAAGGTAAGCTCTAGATTTGAACAAATTTTAAGGAATTTCGAGGGACAAAATTTAAAAGAACATATAATCTTAGAACAAGTAGATGAAGAGTTTCTCTTATTTTAGAATATGCAACCATATCAATTGCTAGAACAGACGAACTTTTTATAAGAATATATAAATACCCAATACTAAAAATACACCGTAAGTGCTATAAGGTAACCCCGATTAGTTTTGAACATGGAAAAATAGAAACAGACGAATTAATAGCATTTTGTAAAGATTACGTTAGAGCAAAAAATTGCCAAAACTATTTAGAAAAAAATATTTGCGAAGAAAATATTGAAAATGAAGAATGTATAACTCCATTTTTAAAAAATAAAAAAATCCAAATGTAATATAAAACAAGAATATAATTTTGACATATTAGAAATAGTACCAGGAGTAATATTAACTAATGGAAATCATAAAATAAATAACGAGACCATAAATAATGTGAAATTAATCACATATGAGGTCAATGCGTAAACGGTGCAGGGAAATAAGTCCCCGGGAACTAAGTCCACTGAGGGACGTAGTTCCCACCTAGTGGGAAATAAAATCACTTTCGTAAAGTGGACTTAGTTCCCATGCAAGATGGGAACTGAGTCCACTTTCTTATGGGAACTTAGTACACATTCAAAAATAAGAAGGGGGAACTAACTTCCAACATTTAGGATTGGACAACAAACTGTAAAGTGCAGTTAGTTATCACATTCTTCTAACAAAATCTTAAGCTTATCTCGGATAAGTGCAGTCAATACGATTCATTATCAGTAAAAACAGTTTGAAGTGAACTTTATTTTTAGAGTCTTGCAAACTGAACTGCATTTTTTAATTTTTGTTATGTTTGACAAAATACTCCCTTCGAAATTCAGTTTGCAAGACTCTGAAAAAAATCAAATAAAAAATCGCGCGATTAAAAAATGCAGTTCAGTTTGCAAGACTCTGACAATTTTTTAAGTTATTGATTTTTTTTTCCGCTTCTTATTGGTTGCATTACATTTATGTTATATATGTATTTATTTAGTTATATATCTTTAAATCGAAATTTTGAAAATTTTGTTAGCTCAGTTTGGTATATATTACTCTGACGTAGTGAACAAATAATTTCATTTTTGTTTATAAAAATTGCAAAGTTCCTACTTGACTCTTTAATTTTACTTTGTTCTTAGTCGACAGTGAGAATATACTTCACATTAAAAGGGAAATAAAACCACTCTGAGTTTTCGGAACTTATTTCCCATCTTACATGGGAACTAAGTCCACTTTACGAAAGTGATTTTATTTCCCACTAGGTGGGAACTAAGTCCCTCAGTGGACTTAGTTCCCGGGGACTTATTTCCCTGCACCAATGTAAACATAGATGGAAAAAATTATAAAAATATGGATAGAACTATTAAAGAAATAATGACAAGAAAACATAACAATGAATTTTTCATAAACACTGTTATAAAAACAGAAGAGCTATATGCATTCAATAATATTGATAGCCTAAACAAAATAATGATTACATTTGAGGAACATCCTGTATTACACATACAATCTTAACCATTATTGTAATAATAATTGTAATAATTTATAGTAGTATCGATTATGGTCGAAAATCAACCCGACCTTTCATAAGTACGTAATACTAAAAAACGTACCACAATTATTTTCGTTATAAATATGTATATGCATTTTTTTTTTACAAACGGAAAGAGCGACATCTAGATATCGAAAAATACGTAATCGAGCTACTCCATTGGAAACAGGTTCTAATCTAAGATGATTTATATTTGAATACGTTGCTATGGTAATATGGTGGGGAAAAATTGATTGTCACCAAAATCTTTTCAATTACCTGTTTTGTATGGGGAATTCATAACTTAATTTTACCAGCCTTAATGGCGACATATACCAACGATTTTGTGTTTGTGCACATCTTTGGCACAGTACCTTTCAAATAACATAAGTTTCATTCTCCTCATTTCATAATAAATTCTTTAAAAGTGTACCGAAACTTTTGATGTTCTAATACGTGATAATAATGAAAATCATGCATTTCATAATCGAATGCAGAAAACAAAAAAACTGGACAAAAATTCAATAAGCCATACGAAAAGGAAATGGCTAAATTAAGAATAAAACAATTAGAAAATCGGGACGATTTTATTAAAGAAAGGGGGGAGTTAAGGACCCTTAACCACATAGTTTAAGTATTATTAAGACTTATCTCAATATTGAATGGGTCACGCAACAGTAGATAAGAAAAGATAAATTAAGAATATAGAAAAGATTATACTTGAACCATACACAGCAGTAGATAAGGAAAAATAGATTAAGAATGGAGGAAAGATTGTATTTCATCCAAACACAACAGTAGATAAGGAAAGATTGTGTTTGAACCAAATACATAGATTAATAGGTAGGATATAAATATAAGGAACGAACACGTAGTCGGGAGCCCAGGAATTACATCTACTGAGACCACAGTTCGGTGATTATAAACGTCATTAATCGTAATGTATTAGTCGGACAATAAAATTTATCAAAAGGATCATAGAAATCCTATAAAAAATATTGTTTTTTTAATTGAAAATATAGCCACATAACTACATAGGTATACTTAATTTGCGCGCTATAGGGCCATGTTAACCGAGTTTTTTCTGCCGCAATTGGACGAATTAGGACTGGAGGACATGTGGTTCCAACAGGACGGAGCTACGGCACACACTGCGCGGGCCACAACTGATATTCTGAAGGCGGCGTTCCCGGGTCGCCTCATCTCTCGTTTTGGCGATTTGCACTGGCCCGCAGGATAGCCCGATTCAACCGTTCCAGATTTTTTTTTGTGGGGTTTTTTGAAGTTCCGTGTTTATGTGAACAAGCCCGACACCCTAGAAGCCCTCAAGAACAACATTCGACACGAGTGCGAGAATCTGTCTCCAGAAGTTCTCGCCGAAGTGATGAAAAATGCCATTAAACGAGCCCAGATGGCAGTCAATGGTGACGGCGCCCATTTGACCGATATCATCTTCTCGACTTGACCAATAAAATTCTAACGGTTGAGATAAACATAATCAAAAAACAGAATCGAAGTTTTTCATTTAGAAAAAAAAAATGAGAGCCAAACAACATCGGATAACTTCCTTTGGCCCACCTTGTATAACAAGGGTTTAATAAGAATTAGTTAATAAAGAGGAAATTCATAACTCTATAAAAGTTCAAGTTTTTGTGGAGGCCTAATAGCTCTACCAAATTTCGTGATATAATTCGTAGGAACCTTATCATTAGTCCCAGTCCGTTTTTTTTTCAATTTCAGTTTTATTTTCGGTTCGACTTTGGCCTTGAGGTGGAATATTCTCTGAAGAAAATCTGTTTGTGTGAACTGATTTCGCCTATACTGACTTCATTGCCTATCTCTAATTACATATGACCTGGGGTGCTTGCATACGGTTGTAATGGTGCTTTCTGACCAATTTGGCTTAGGTTTCTTCTGGAAAATTATAACATCTCCTACGGTGAAGTCTGACAATATTGTTGTATCTTGACTCTTTTAATTTCGTGAGCGACGAAATTCTGAAGATTTTGGAAATCAGGCATATTGGGCTTTAAAAGATTATTAGAAATATGTATAAGCTTTCTATGGTTTCTACACATCAATAACTGTGATGGAATGTAACCGCTTGCAAGTGGCGTAGATCGATATTCGAGCAAGGCTAGTTGAATATCTTTATTCTCCTTTTTTATCTTTCGAACATGTCCTTCACTGTTTGAATTGACCTTTCGGCCATCCCATTTGACTGTGGGTAATTCGGTAAACTTGTTATATGGTCTATATCTCAATAATGAGTAAAGATCTTAAACTCGTTGGAAGAATAGGGAGGACCATTATCTGATATCAGAGTTTCTGGTATACCAAATCTGGCAAATATAGACTTCAAATGACTAATAACAGTGAAGTTATCGTAATAGGACCATTTTACTATTTCAATAAACTTTGATAAATAGTCTACAACTATCAAGTAAGAGTAACCGTCGAATTCAAATATATCTGATCTTACGCATTCCCAAGGATAATTAGGGATTGGATGTGGCATAAGTTCCTGCCTGGAGTTTGATTTTGAATATTCCAGACATATAGCACAGCTTTCTATAAAATCTTCGATTGGACGGTTAATATTTGGCCTGTATACAAGATAATGAGCTCCTTGTTTGGATCTTACAATTCCTGGATGTCCTTATTTTTTCTTAGATTCCTAGGAATCATCAGAGTCCCATTCCGAAAAAGTAGTAGTAGGACGATCATGCTGTAGCAGAACAGCTCCAACAGCAAACTGTGAGGCGTCAGCTAAGATCATAATCGGTCCATTGAAATCATAATTTATGTAATATGCTGAAATTGGTGGATTTGAAATAAGTGTTTTTAACCAAGGAGTATTCTTTTCAAGTAAATTGCGTAAAGGAATTGTTTTATTTTATTTATGTTTAAGTCGGTGTTGATTCCCTCGGTGACCATATCCTTCACTTCTAGTTTGCTGGTTTCGTAGGCCTTGTATATTCAAAGAGCCTTTTCAAGAGTGAGTTCGTCTCCCCGAATTAGTTTTTCTTTTAAAATTTCTTCTTGGACTTCTATGACAAATACATCCCGTACCATATCAACATAAACTTAGTAGGAAATAGACTGACAGCTGTCCTACGTCTCACCGGTTCAATAAGCCCCTCCATCCCGCTAGCAATTTTACTGTCTGTGAATACGTGTGAATTCAGCAGTGTTCCTACATCGTTGTACTTCTACCTTTTTGTGGGAATTTCAAAATTTCGAAAAACTTTTTGTGCGTAAAAGGAAAAAAACCTCAAAATTGTAAGATTAGCAATAATGTGGCAGAAAAACATTCAAGCCACATTACACCATGAATATAAACGCACCAAATGCACATAAAAACGAGATTTGCCTACAGCAAACTGCGATTTTTATACTCAAGATTAATTTAGTGTGATTTTTTTCCGAAATATAAATTTTACTTTTGCCAGTATATTTATTTTTTAATAAAAAAATAAAGAATTTGAGTTTAGTGAAAAGGGAGAATGAACACACTTCGTGGGGAAAATAAAGAGAGACTTCTAAGAACACTGGCTCATAGTTAGTGTATTTGGTGATATCTGCCAGCTGATGGATGCGTTCTGAGAGTTTAAATTCGTTGTTTTATTTCACCACGAATACAATGTTCATATTATTCTACAAATTGTATAATAGCGAATGTAATCAACATAAATAATAAAGGAAAAATTCATTGGTTGAAATAAAATATTTTTGTTTTATTATTGTGTCTGTTTTCGTTTGTTTGTTTTTGGCGAAAAATTACTTCGCCGGTAATGTAAGCAAAAACGGTAAAGAATTTAAAAAGAAGAATTTATTACGATTTTTATGATTTAAAATAAGATTTTTCAGCAATAATCTTTTCATGAAGATTCCGTTTAACAACGGAGAACAAAAGACTATTCCTAAGAATTATCAGATTAATAAGATTATTAGACATTCCATATTAGTAACGCCCGTATGTGGTGCGTGTCGGAAGTGTAATGAAATATGATTCGGGTGCGGATGTGGTGTTGATTGAGGTGAATGTGTTTGGGGTGAATGTGCGGTGTAATTAATTGGTATAGCTAGTGCAAATAAAGAAATGTTGTGATCAAGTGTGCTATGTGTGCAAATAAGGAAATTTTATGGTCAATTGAGAAACATAAAATATTATATCGCGTTGCCGTAACTACTCCCCCTTTAGACTGAGCAGTCCGCAGCTGTTTGTAAGCTTTTCAGAAGGTCTTGGATTAACTTTTCTTTATCTATCTCCTTAAAGTTGAGGGCTGGGTTTTCGTCTCGGTCTCGGGTGTGATTATTGTTTTTCTTTCTCAGCATTAAAATCAGAGCGCCTATAAGTGTCATAGCAATACCAAGCCATACTAAATTGTCTGATTTAACTTCCTGTTTTAAGGTTGCAATGCAATATGCTAAAGGTTCTTTAAGTGAACTTCATTGATGTACGGCGAGGAAAACATCGTTAAGTGTTCCGTAAAGTTTACTGCTTGTACTCTAGATGGTTTAGGGCTTAAATGGGTAATTTGGTATGAGTTAGTGTAGTTCGAACATTTGATTTTTGCTTTTTCATCGAATATCAATAAAGTAGGTACCATTTACTTCGATGGGTTCGTTGTTTCCCTCCTGAACCTTGGCAATTTGGTTGTTCATAATAATGAAACCATCCTCTACGACATTAACAGTATGGATTTAATGTGCTGACGATGTTTTAGATAAAGCGCAGTTTTTGTTTATCAATGGTTGTAGTACACACGTACAGTCAGAGCTTAATTCGCACAACGTTAGTGTTGTTGCTTCTGTACAGTTTTTCAGGGGCTTATAGAGGGTTTCGCATAGTGCAATTTCGAGTTTTTCTAATACTACAATTTTGTTCCCATGTACCACTGGGAATAATCTTATTTTATTACATGTTGCAAGTTTAATTCTAGGGTACTTTATTAAAACCACAATTATATCATTTTGCATAATTTTAAGCTATAAGAATTATCTAAAATTTTACTGATACTAACGTTCGTAAAGTGCTCTGCTCTAATTATAGATTCAATTTCACTACCATCTAGTATTATTGGGATTATAACAATACATCTTTACTAACATAATAGAGTAAATTATATTATGTAAGCCAGTAATGAGTAAATCTTTATTTCTGCTAAGAATAAATTCGAATAAATGTCCTCTCTCGGTTCTAATTTCCTTTGTAGAGTCTAATAGTTTGTTCAGTGTTTCTGTTAACTGATTGATTTTAGTCTGCAATACTGTATTTACAATAATTTGACGTTTGTTCGCTAACGCTAACGTTAAACTGATTCTGGAGTAGTGGCTTAATGGTTTTAGAGTCAAGTGGTCGTTCGTTATCGGTCTTGGTCTTAGTGTTTTTGGAAATATTAATAATCTCCAAAAGAGGTTCTTAAATCTTTTTATCTGTTGAGTAAATATCAATATGAAGGAGTTCACCGGGGTGCGAGCGTAAGGGTGTTCTCCCTATTTGGACTTTAATAGGGTGCCTTTGGTATTTCGCTTCGCGACAGATATTTCAATTGGAATATACTTCTTTAAGTTTCTTTCTTATATCTGGGAAAAAATAGTCATTTAGTATCTGCTTCATATTTTCACGTACAGACCGATGAGCTCTGCTATGCTCAGCGATGGCAATTTCTTCTTGGTCATTTTTATTAAAAATATCGGTGACCAGTTTTGAAGTGTGCAGAAATTTAACTGAAGGAAATTCGTTGATTAAATCATTTTGAATTTGTGCAAGGTTTTGTAAGTCACAGAAAACTGCGTTCACCACATCTGGGTTTATACTTTCTCTAAGGATTTGTAAAAGCTCGTTAAAACTACAAAACGTAATTGTGTGTCTGATTTTTGATCTAAAAATGGTTTTGATTCCTTTTGACGTTTCTTTATCTTTACTGGGTGGCGAGGTTTGCACGTAAGGAAACCAGGGGTAAGTCTGTAAGGGACTGCGCAAGACCGTTATACGTGGTGAAGAACCACACCCTGCACGAGGTGCCACTGCTTTAGACTAAATATAACGGATTTAGAGGGGAATAACTCTATAAAACCCGTAATACCGGGTTAACTACCGCGCCCATGGGATGTATGGCACAATGTTATGTGTCTTTTAGCGGCGAACTCTAAATACCTGGGGACCTCTAGTTTCAATCCAAATTCCCCTTTTTTGTATGTAAGAAAAACGACCGCTCTGTGTGAGTGACTTCATATATTAGAGTAAGTAATAAGAAAAAGAAAAATGAAAACCTTAGTACATAGGATAGGTAGGTTTAACTATATATTTATAAGAGCATGAGGGTTGCCAATTTATATTATTATTACGAAATAATGCCAATAAACCCTTTCTCAAACCGAATGCATTCGAAATCCAATTTACAGCAATTTTAAATTAAGAATGATAAAAATTGTAATGATTAAAAATTAGGCAAAGTTAATAGTTAACAATTCGCAACAATATTTATGTTTTCTATAATTCAAGCTTTTTGTTAAAATATCTGATATATTATCTTTCGTTGGTATATACCTTATCTCAAGTTCATTTCTTAAAACTATGTCTCTTATATAATGAAATTTAATATCTATGTGTTTGCATCGATTTTTTGTTGGCGGGTTTTTTACAGCAAAAAGAGCCCCTTGGTTATCGCAATAGATCTCCGTAGCTTCTTTGACGCTCTCCATAAAACCCTTTTCACGTAGTAGGTTGCGATAAAAAACGACTTCTTTAGCACCCTGGCACAGAGCGATGTATTCTGCCTCCATGGAGCTAAGTGAAACGATTGATTGTTTTTTCGATTCCGGAGGGGCACCAGACAAAAATAAAGCCAATCCACTATAGGACTTCCGATCCACCAGATTGGATCCCCAATCAGCATCTGTGAAGCAAACAAGATTGGGATTTAATGACTTATAAGTCAACATACCCTTCGGATAAGTTTTTAAATAACGAAGAACGTGTTTCGCCGCGGTAAAATGTTCTTGGTGTGGATGACTGTGAAATTGAGCCAATTTTGACACAGTGTGAGCAATATCTGGCCTCGATATAATGGCTAAATATGTAAGTCCACCAATTAAGGCCTGATAATGTTTCACGCTGAAACCGGAACAGTCCTTTTCTTTGCACTTCTGTAGCATTGTTCCGCCGGGAAGAGGTGTAGTTGCTCCTTTACATTCCAGCATGTTCCATCGTTGCAAAAGTGTAGTGACATAACTGGCTTGATGAATAGTTATTTCGCCTCGTAGTCCCTCACGTTCAATTTCCATTCCTAAATAGCATTTTATAGGTCCTCGATCCTCTGCCTCGACTTGTTTAGTTAACTTTGTTATGATGTCTCTCATCGATGTCTCCGATGTACATGCGAGTATGATGTCATCTACGTACAACGCCATAATATTGATTTCGTTTTTTCCCATCATGACATAAACGCAACTGTCAGCTTTGCATCTCGTGAAACCCATGTTGTTCAATACCAAATTAATTTTCATATTCCAATTTTTTCCAGATTGCTTGAGTCCGTATAAGGACTTTTTAAGCTTCCATACTTTGTTGGGATTAATTTTGTTCACAAGCGTTTCTGGTTGCCGCATGAAAACTTCTTCTTCCAGCTCTCCATTCAAGTATGCTGCAACGATATCAATATGGTTTACAAGTAGGGAATATTGGGCGGCTAGCGCCAGGATCATACGTATAGTTGAATACCTTGCAACAGGTGCATAAGTTTCAAAATAATCTTCACCTTCTTTTTGCAGGAATTCCTGTGCAACTAACCTAGCCTTGTACTTACTTATAGAGCCATCTGGATTTGACTTTGTTGAAAATACCCACTTTGTGCCAATAATGTTTTTTCCCGAAGGACGGTTAACCAGCTCCCATGTTTCATTTTTTATTAACGATTTATATTCGTTTTCCATGGCACTTAGCCACTCTTGACTATTAATAGATGCCAGCGCTTCTGAGACTGTAACCGGGTTTGACAATACTCCAAAAAGAGTTTCCGTTATCAAGGAGTTAAAAAACGTTTTCCCGCTCCTTAAAGTTCTGACTGGCCTCCTTTCCTCTTCCTCTTCTTGGACATTTAAAGTTGGCTCCTCTTCACCTGACTGCTCTTCCTGACTCTCAGAATCTTCATCTTCCTGTGTATCAGCAACAGCATATTCTTTATGGTTTTTTGTGTCCATATCTTCAGCATACAGAAAAAATTGGTCATTTGGTTCCTGCTTATCCACTTCTATTCCTTCCTGGTAAAAGGCGTCTTCGAAAATTGTACGTCCCTGGATATAACTACTGATCTAGTCTTCCTGTTGTATAACCCGTATCCTTTTGTTGTATCCGCATATCCAACAAATGTAAGCTTTGTTCCCTTTGGTAGAAACTTTGACTTTTTTCGTCCTTTCTCGAGCGCAACTACCTCACAACCAAACGTTCCTGAAATGCGACACTGATGGCTTTTTACCCTTCCAACGCTCATAGGGTGTCATTTGATCTAAAACTTTGGTTGGTGATCTATTTCTAATGTATGCGGCTGTGTTGATCGCCTCCGACCATAAACTTTGAGGTAGCTTTGATGACTCCAGAAGACAACGTGCCATTTCCACCAGCGTACGATTGGCTCGCTCAGCTATACCGTTCTGCTAAGGAGTGTAGGTGACGGTGGTTTGATGAAGAATACCCTTTTGAGCCAAGAAAGTTTGAAATTCGGAACTATGATATTCTTTTCCATTATCACTTCTAAGGCATTTAAGTTTACAACCTGTTTGTTTTTCGACTTTGAATAAAAAATGTTTAAACGCGGAAAATGCTTCGGATTTATTTTTGAGAAACTTGACGTGAGTAAATCGCGAAAAATCATCAATGAATGTAATAAAATATCGAGACCCACCCTGTGACGAGATACGCATAGGGCCGCAAATATCGGTGTGCACCATTTGAAGTTCTTTGGTTGAATTGACGTGGGGAAATACTGGGAAAGGCTTTGCACTAATCTTGCAGATTGCACAGGTGGTACACGAAAAATTTGAATTAGGGTTCACCTTCATCCCGCGAACCATATCACGTTTCGACAACAACAGTAAATCATTAATGTTTAAATGGCCAAATCTTCTATGCCACAAATGTAGATTCGACTTCGAGTTCTTTAACCCGACGACAGAGCTCACAATTTCTTTCGAACAGTCCAAGAAATGCTTTATGTAAATTCCGTTAACTTGTTTCAAATCAAATAAAATTTCACCAGATTTTTTCTTAACGAATGCCCTTTTGCTACCAAATTCCACAATATTTCCATGGCTTACGATTTTACTCACCGACAGAAAATTCGAGTTCAATTCTGGTACATATAAAACGTCTTTCAACAGCAAATTATTTTTACCGGTCTTCGCATTGACATTTCCAATTCCTTTTGCAGTTACACAATCACCCGATGCCAGAATTACTTTTTTCTCATATGTATGTAGTGACGAAAACTGTATTTTAGTTCTGCACATATGGCATGATGCACCACTGTCTAAAATGTATGTGCTCTTCTGTGCTCTTCTTCATTTAAAGGCGGCTGTAAGACTGCGAGAACTGAAAGAGATGACTCATTATGGTTACATTGCGCGTACGTGACCTCTCTTTCCGTAACTGTAGCATTTAAACTTACGCAAGTCCCGTATATTACTGTTTACTGCACCTTTTGAATTTTGACCGATGACTTCTCGTCCACCACCCGAAATGTTCTTCTCCGCATCCCTTTTCCACTGAGGAGATTTTGCCGCAAACACATTTTCGCAATTAGACACATGCTGTCCCCACGTCGCTGCATATCCTCTATAACACGAATCTTCAACTTCTCTAAAGTTGGCAAATTATCCCGGCTTTCCATTGCTACCACAAAGCTATCCATCTCTTCAGGCAAACTGCATAGAAAGAAAATGCTAATGAGATCATCCGGAATATCTACCTTTAACTCCTTCAGGTCATCGACTGTTTTGCAAAATTCGTTCACTTGTTTAGCAAATTGCTCTCCAGGCTGAAGCCGAAACCGAACAAGCTTCTTAACCCTCTACTGCATATGGAGCCATATATGGACTTTAATTTTCCACGATTAGGAGACCTAGTCCTTATAAAAGATGAACGGATTCCACCAACCCAATGGAGTCTGGCCCGAGTTTCACAAGTTCATCCTAGAGCAGACAACCGTATTCGCGTCGTAACGCTGAAAACAAAGACTGGTGAGCTTAAAAGACCAATCACCAAAATTTGCACGCTACCAACTAATAAATCCGTCGACGAATCTATTCTCTAATCAAGATGAACAAAAATGAAATATATTCCAAATACAATTACTAAATCACACACTTATACACACTATTTTTACCTTTCATACACATTTCTCACAAGTAAAACAACAAAAAAAAATAATAATAATAATAATATTTAAAAACTCAACACCACAAACACTAACATATAAACATAAAATTCACACGGGATAAAATTTCACTACCCATTTAACACTCAACACATTACCCAAACAAAAAAAAAAAAAACTCATTATCAACAACTTCTAATACAGTCCGCTTATAAAGGGTGATTTTTTAAGAGGTTTAGAACTTTTTTAAAAAAAAAAACACAAAAAATTCGAAAAAATGAATGAAATATTTATTTGAATCGATAGTTTGAACCTTGCAATTTAATGTTTAAAGATAATTTCATGCAAATGTTGATCGCGGCTGCGTCTCAGGTAGCCCATCCGCTGAGTCCAATTTTGGCATACTCTTTCACACATATCGGCCGGTATCTCACGAATGAATGCATGGATGTTGGCTTCCAGTGCGTCAATCGAAGCGGGCTTGTTCCTATACACATTAGCCTTGGCATACCCCCACAAAAATTAATCTAATGGTGTCAAATCGCACGATCTAGGCGGCCAATTGACCGGCCCGAAACGTGAAATTAACTGTTCACCAAACTCGCCTCGCAATTGCGCCATTGTTTCGCGTGCTGTGTGGCATGTGGCACCGTCTTGTTGAAACCACATATCATGCAAGTCAAGAACTTCCATTTCGGGCAAAAAAAAAGTTTGTTATCATCGCTCGGTAGCGTTCACCATTGACAGTAACGCTGCGATTCGCATCATCTTTGAAGAAATATGGCCCAATAATGCCGCCGGCCCATAAACCGCACCAAACAGTGGCTTTTTCGGGATGCATTTGTAGCTGTTGCAATGCTTCTGGCTGATCTTCACTCCAAATGCGGCAATTTTGCTTATTTACGTACCCATTCAACCAAAAATGAGCCTCATCGCTGAACACAATTTTTCGATAAAAAAGCGCGCGATGAACATTTCGAACCGAGCACGAATTTTCATAGTAAAATTCAATAATTTGCAAGCGTTGTTCATTTGTAAGACGATCCATGGTTAAATTGCAAACCAAACTGAAGCTGTTTGACAGTGACACAAGGTACTAAACACACGTCAGCTGTCAAAACCAGTGTTGCCAAAACCAAACCAGCTAAAAAATCACCCTTTACGAAGTAATCCCACTCAAACAAAAAAAAAAAAAAACCACTCAACAAATTTCCCAAGCTTCCATTCATGAAAACAACACAAACTTATCCCAACACAATACAAAATTCAAAATGAAATTACATAAGTTACAACTTACCTGCGAATATAAATCCAACTGCAATCATTCGGCACACATACCCCGAATTTAAATTATCTACATTTATAATATTACACTGTAAATTAACAAAAAAACGCATTAAACGAAATAAATACACAATCGAACCGACGCGAAAGCCATTGACAACAATACTTAATAGTAAAACAAAAACGATCGGCGATCGAAATGCTATAGGTAGAGGAAAAGAGATAAACACTTGCTCATATACAGCACGGCAATGGCAAATGCAATGGGCAATGACACTTATTACTCACTCTCAAAATATGATAGTCAATCTCTATGTTGTTTATATGTCTGTCTCGTTCCAACTAATTGTTTCTCCTACAGATCAATAAGAAGAAAATATAATTGGAGATTCACACAGCTGGAGTGGAGAAATAACCAGATGGTGGACGAAGCCGAGATGGTCATTCAGTGTTGCCACTTTTCATTTTTTCTGATGTCGGTCGAGTACTGTGCGAACTAGTTCACGGCGGGGGAGAATGTAGCAAATATAAAAACAAATTAAAAAAAAGCAAATTTTTCTAAACAATATATTTGACCACCTAAATACTAAATGTTTGTAATAAATTATACGGTTCTATGTTAAGAGAACCGATTTTGTCAGTTTGACATGTTTAGTTGGCGATAATGTCATTTTTTTTGTATATAAATGAAGTAATTTAAAACTGAAAATAAAAAACCGATTTATAACGTTGTAAAGAACGGAGTTGTTTTATATTTTCCGCTTCTTAAAACAGCTTGTTAACCGCTTGAATTCTGCTCCAAAAGATCCGTAAAGTGTGACGGTAAAATAAATAATAAAAAATCCGTACCCCAGTGTATAGAGCCAACAGCAACAAAGAGCTTTCCAGCATTGCCACAGTCATCGTCTTCATCTTCTGCTACAACAACAATAACATCAAAGTAGCTTTCATTGCCACCATCTCCACGCCAACAACAGCTGCATTGGATTTCGACTTCGTGCTCGTCTTCGTCAACGCAGCAACAACAACAACACGCAATACCCAAGCAGCACACAGAGCTCATGCTCATGCTTGCAAATTGCAATTATCAGCGGGAGAAGGTGTACAATACAAATCAATGCAAATAGCTTTACATGCGATCGCACATGAACGGGATCGTGTGTGAGCTGGAATTGCTATTGCTTTATATGTTCTCTTGTAGAGGCGTCTGTTATGTTTTGTCAATCTCGTATCAGTCATATAAGTTAATAGAATTTACGCCGAAATTGTTAACAAAATATTTTTCAGGGCAGATTACCCTGTCCTTTATTGTTGGAAGAATCGATTAAGACTAACTTAAAGAATAAAGAAGACTCCTACAAGTTAAATTATCAAAGCTTGCATTTTCATTTATTACAATATTGATTTCCTTAGCTTGCATTTTATTTCCCAATAAGAATTTCCCTGGAAATTCGTTTCTTACCCCAGACGCTAGGTCAGCATTTCCGCTGCGCGTGCGGCGATGGTCCTCAATCGCCTAAAAGTAAGGAAGGTTGTTGAACTGTGTTTGTTGGATTCTTCCTTTTGGTAAACTTTCAGTGTGTGGTGGAGCTTCGATGTTCTTAATTCCTTGCTGCTGGACTATGACTCTGGTTTCATTACTTGAATGCCTTGTTATGATTCTATAGATGGTGATAATTACTAGGATAATCCCGATGAGACTTATTGTTCCACTGGTGATGAATGCGTATGTTTCGTTTTCACTTTTGAGCAACTCGATACTTTTGGTATTGTTGATGTGGAGTTCGCCCATCATTTCGAGCGACAATAGTCGATGGAATTTGTTCTCTATGGGTGTTGGCTGCAGTATAGCTGGAAGAACGGTGTGTGTAGAAGCTTCGTATGCCGCAAATACTCTATTGTTTATCGTTATGTTGGTTTTCTCGTATTTAATAAGGAAAGTACCAGTAAGGTTTCGAGGTGTGGATTCGACTTGGAGAGTTCCGTTAAAGTCGTTAAGCAGGATCATGCCACTTGTTATTTCCTCGATCGACGGGATATGCTGACTATTCACTTTATTACATGTTGCTATTTTACTATTTAATAGGTTGGGAATACATGCTGAGTTAACAATATTTATAAGATCTCTTTTGAAATTTCCGTTCTGTTTTTTTTTTTGTCCAGTGTGTTTTGAAACGAATTGAGAATTAGAGAAATCCAAAATTTGGATTTCTCCGCGATGCACAATGCATGTCTGAAAAGAGAGATGTGAAATTTGTTGTTCAGTTCCTAATATTGCTTTTGTGGATCGTTCTGCCGGATTCGGTCACGACAGTTGTATTTTTGTTTTCCTTAACTACTTCCTTTTTATATCGGACGGTGAGTTTAGAACCAATTCTTTTGTTATGCTTTATATAAATGACGTCTCCAGGATGGTACATCTTACATGGTTTCCTGGTTTGGTTATGATAACTTAAATCTTGTTCTTGCTTTTGGATAATTTTATCTATATTATTCTGCCTGGTTTTATCAAGTTCTTCAGGGGTTATTTGTGGAGATCGACCAAAGAAGAGTTCGACCGGTTTTTTTTCCTGTTGTGGAGTGAATTGTAAAATTGTATTCGTTAGTGGCTCTTTCGAGCACTCTTTCTCATGATCTCTGAGAGAGTTGAGTGGAACCGCTCAATCTGCCCGTTTACTTCGGATTTGTAGGGTGGTGTTCTGTGAATGCGAATGCCCAACTCGTCTTCCATCATGGATAATATGGATACCGAATTAAGGGCTTTTTCGTTGTCTATGACAACGCTCTCGGGAATGCAGAAAGAGAATAGGATTTCTCGAAGAGGTTGCCTGAGGTCGGTTATTGCTCTTGACTTGATAATTTTAGTCTTGGCGAACTTGGTGAGCTTGCATATGGCGGTTAATACCAGTTTTTTTTCCGTTGAATAAATATCAGTAGCGTGGCGTGAACATTTTAAAATGGGAAGTCGAAGCAAAACTAATCACATACAAATGTAAAAAAAACTCTACATCTGTGTACCTTGAAACAAAATCATACATTGTTCATTTGCTTTGCATCAACTAAGCAAAATCAATTCAAGCGACCTTTTTTATACTTCAAGTCAATATTTATTCAATATTTAAAATTTACAATTTGCGCCCTGCAATCTGCCAACTGTATTTGTAAACCAAAACACCTACCCTACCTACCTCAACATAGTACCTATAATTATCCACACAAGACACAATAAGAAAAGAAGAAGTAAAGGAAAATCGAATAAGTCGAAGAAAAGCGTGTTATTTTGTTCATATCATAACCAAGTGGGTGTAAAACACATACCCAAAACCCACCGCAGTACTCAGGGAAGAAAAAAAGAGATAGATACAAATGTTCACTCAGCGTCAGCAGTCAGCACTCAAAATTAACGTAGTAGCAGTAAGTAGTAAGAACTGAGAATAACTCGAAGAAAAGCGCGTTATTTTCTACATAACCAAGTGGGTGTTGAACAAAGAGGTGTCAGACACAGTGCTCAGGGAAGAAAAAAAGAGATAACAAGCTTATATTCTCTCAAAATCAACTATCAAGTGAGAGCTTTAATAACCCGACATATTTTGGGTTCCCTTCGCTTTGTCGTGACGAGACGATGACGATGTTGTTATTGTATGAAAATGGATACACACAATATTATTTATTAACTGACTTTTGGTTTGCAGGGTTATGTGTGTGTACCATTTTGTGAATAAAAATTCATTTGTGTTTCATGTATAGGTATATTTGGTTTTTGGTAGATAGATAGTGTTGACTGGTGGAGATTTGAAAAGGTTAGTCGGTAGGAATCGGGTTATATGGACGCCACGCCACTGATAAATATCTAAATGCAGAGTGTGGCCAGGATAATTAGGGATTGGAGTTGGTTCAAGGATAGGTTTATTTGGGTGTCGTTCATATTTGTTTTCTTTGCAAATTCTATATACTTTTACTAGTCTTTTGATTTTTGATGCCATTTTCGGAAAATAAAAATGTTGAAGAAGTTGTATGCGGTTTTCTTCTGGATTACGGTGTGCCCTGCGATGGATACTTAATATTTTTTCTTCCTGCTCCGTTTCGTTGGCCAGATCTTCAACCATTGTTTGAGTGTACCTAACTTTGTATTTGGAAAAATTTTCAGGGTAAATGTTTTGTATTTGGCCCATTATTTCTTCTTTTGTTTGCAAGCCATTTATTACACTGGGATTTAAATATTTTTTAAAAATTGAAATGATATCTGAGTTGCTATAGCTGGGTTGTACAAAAACGTGTCTGTGGTACGTGGGGAATGGAATTAAGAATTGATGGCTAGTTGTGTCCCCGATTTCTAAAATCAGTTGATTTCGGAAAACGTTAATGGGTACTTCAACTGCTGGTATCAGGTTATGTGAAGAACTCTCATCACTATGTTGCGTCATGGTCATTGAATTTATTTGTGTTTTTTGTGGCAGTCGAGATAAAGCATCGGCAACTACGTTTTCCTTTCCTGGTTTGTACTTGAGTTCGTAGTTGTACTCCTCCAGGATTGCTTTCCATCGCTTCATCTTGCGGTTTGTGTTTCTATTACTCAGCGCATATGTTAATGGCTGGTGGTCCGTATAAATATTTACTTTTTTTGATCCGTAAAGGAAATTCCTAAGCGAGTTTAGAGACCAGATGATGGCGAGCATCTCTTTCTCGTTAGTGGCGTAGCTTTCTTCTGTCTTTGTCAGTGTCCTTGAGAGAAATGTTATGGGTTTTCTGTCCTGAGATAAGACAGCACCAATTGCATAGTCGGATGCGTCCGTCGTGAGTTCGAAGTCTTTGTTAAAGTTCGGATGAGTGAGAGTTACTTCTTTTGAATTTAAGGAGTCTTTAATTTGGTTAAATGCAGTTTTCGTCAAGATCTATCGTTTTATTTTTAGAGATATGTCTGGACACTCGTCCGTCTTCCCCTCTTAAAAGGGATGTCAGGGGTTTCGCTATTTTCGCATAATCTTTGATAAATCGGCGATAATACCCTGACATACCTAGAAAAGATCTCAGGTCTTTGAGCGTTTTTGGGGGTGGTAGCTCTGTAATGGCATGAACCTTTTTAGGGTTAGTCTTAATGCCATCAGTGCTGATTACGAATCCTAAGAATTCAATTTCGGATTTAAAAAATTCGCATTTATCCAACTGGATTTTCATGTTGGCTAGTTCTAGAGTATTAAAGACGGCTTCGAGGTTTTTAAAATGTTCAGCTTTGTCTTTTCCAAAGATGACGATGTCATCAATGTAGATATAATATCGTTTTCCGATGTGCTCCCTTAGGATGTCGTCGAGAGCTCTTTGGAAAATCGCCGGAGCATTTTTTAACCCAAAGGGAAGACGAGTGAACTCGAATTTCCCGTTATTGATGGAGAACGCCGTTTTCTCAATATCGGATTCTCTGAGCTTGATTTGGTGAAATCCGCTCTTCAAATCTACGACAGAAAACCATCTATTGTCGCCGAGGTTAGCTAGGACCTCATTGATTTCCGGAATGGGGTATCTGTCGGCAATGGTGACCGAGTTGAGTTTTCGGTAATCGATCACCATTCGATATTTTTTTTCGCCCGAAGCGTCCATTTTTTTGTTGACGATCCAGACTGGCGAATTATATGGAGATTTCGATGGCCTGATAATATTATCATTTAGAAGTTGGTTGATTTGCTTTTCAACTTCTTCTTTAAGTCCTCTTGGATAGGGATAGGATTTGGAGTAGACTGGTTCGTTACATATTGTACGAATTTCTCCTTTCACGGTTGTCGCATAAGTAAGTTTTTTGTCAGGATCGGAGAAGAGTTTCGGGAAAGAACCAATAACTTTTTTGAGATAGTTAGAGTCTTCGTCATTCAGATGGGATGTTCGGATATTTACGCTATTTACGGTTTCGGTTAGATGCTGTTTAAGTTGGATAATAGTGGTCTGGTTAACTTTCATATAGTTATCTTTTATGTGAATAACCGCGTTCAGGCTTTTAAGGGTATCGTTCCCTATAATGCCGTCGAATGATATAAGGGTAGGAAGTATAAAAAAATTGCAAAGGGCCTATTTCAGTACCAAGAAGAGGAACAAGACTATGGTGGGTTATTCTAATGTTTCCCCCCACGGAATTGGCATAAAAAATCTTTTGGTTGGGGAGAGGATTGCGTATATGTCGTGGTTGAATGTAATTTTTGTTCGAGCTTGTGTCAATTAGAAATTTATACACCTGTCCACTCTTTGCAATGTGCTCAAAATAAAAAAGCGAAGAGTGTTTTAATCTAAAAAATATATGTCATCAACTTGTTGCGGTGGATCAAAATATTGTTCATTTGTTTGGTCGTCACTGTATTCCGTAAGTGTTTGCTCGTGGTTTTGATCTTCTCGGTTCATCGTGTCTTCGTATTGTTCTATTTCTTGTTCTTCGGCGACGGATTCTCCAGTATGGTAGACTCGTTGCATTTTATAGGGTTGATGAACTTGTTGTGAGTGCTCTCGCTTCTGTGCAGTAGGTTGGTTTCTTGGTCTATTTAAGTAATCTACCCTCTGAGTTCTAATAGAATGATCTATGTCCATAGGCTTGGGAGGAGGTTCACGTTGGTTTGGTGGAAACCATTGCGGTTGGGCTTGTTGGAAAGACCTTGAATGATATTGTGGTTCCCTGTGGAATTGGGGTTGCTGAGGTTGACGAGGGTTATGAAGCAATTATGGAAAGAACTCTCGCCTTGGGGCGGGAACAGGAACTGGGTGTGGAGGATTGAATCTTCTAGGAGGAGCCAGTGGAGGTGTTTGCTGGAAGGTTCTCCGAGCTGTTGATTGGGAATTATTGGCGTGTTGAGTTCTGAAGTCAACATTTTGGAGTTTAAGACAAAGATGCAGAGCCTGCGGCAAATCTGCGGGTTCCCTTATACTGCGTAATCTGGGAAGGTTACCCTTCAACCCTCTAACGAAAGTATCAAGTGCCTTATCTCTATAACATTGAGTCATGTTGTTTAACGACTCATGGCTCATATCAGTACAACCGAGTTTGTTGAGAATCAGGGATAGATGATGATAAACTGCTTGATAGAATTCAGGTATTGTATTGTTACCCTGTACCAGAGTCGTCATCTGGTACTCGAGGGTTCCTAGATCCTAGGTCCCTCTTATCTGCATAATGCAGAGTCAGACATTTAGAAATCTTTTCCCAATTTAAACGGGTGTTGTAAGATTCGAGCGCTATATCGGCATGGTATGTTATCTTATTTCTAATAACGGACAAGATGCCATAATATTTTGGAGTACCCTTAAGGTGCTCGTAGATCTTAAGTATTCATTCAACACTTTTCTTCCACGAGTTAAACTCCTGAGCTTCACCTGAAAATTCACGCAAACTCTTAACCACGTCTGGAACTTTGTCCATGTCCGAAAGATTCTGATCAGTGGTGTTAATCGGTTGATCAATATCATTATTGATATCTGAGGCTGGATTCATAATTGAATTAAATATCTGTCGTCCCTGAATGTGTAGTGTTTCGGTTACGAGTCTGGTTATGAGATGTACCAAGTTATCGTCTATTTGGTTTGTAAAGGAGGGGGCAGGAGGAGCAGGAGGAGCAGCATTTTCTCCTGGTATTTCTAAGCGGGCTGGTCTGATTGAATTACTTGGGTTCGACATTTTGAAATTTTTGTGATTGAAATTAAGTCAATGAATGTGGGAACCGAGATTCACAATTGAAATTGAGTCAAAAATAATTAAAATGGGTCTTAATCTAGATGAGTCTTAAGTTGTTAAACAAATAATTACTAATTACAAAAGCAAAAAAAATATTCTTACAGAAATTAAAATTGGATCTTATTCTAGTTGAGTCTTAGGTTGTTACGAAATCGATTAAAAATTACAAAGGAAAAATATTCTTACAGAAATATAACGGCTTCAATTCTCATTACGGAGATGGGTTCTGGACCGTGGCTGTTGGTTGGGGCGGCTGTTCGCTATTCCGGAACTCCTTTTTATCCTTGTTTTACAGGATTACTTGGGGGCCTCTTTTCCCCAACACAATTACTAATCAGTCTCGTGGCCTGGTGTTCACGTTACGAAACTTGTGGCTTGGTGTCCACCTTGTTTTAACACGCACTATCAACAATTTCGTGGCTTGGTGTCCACTTTACACAACTTGCGGCTTGGTGTCCACTTTTGTTGATTACACGCACTATAGTGAAAATTTCGCGGCTTGGTGTCCACTATGAAACTTGCGTCTTGGTGTCCACTGTTTTGTTTCACGCACTAGCGATGATTTCGCGGCTTGGTGTCCACTATATATTTTTCACTAGCACTATTTCCACGATTAGTTTAGTTTATAAGTGCGTTTATTATTCGTACGCGTATTGACTGTTTAGTAAAACCGCACGGTCCCTGCTCGGGCGCCAGTTAATAGAATTTACGCCGAAATTGTTAAAAAAATATTTTTCAGGGCAGATTACCCTGTCCTTTATTGTTGGAAGAATCGATTAAGACTAACTTAAAGAATAAAGAAGACTCCTACAAGTTAAATTATCAAAGCTTGCGTTTTCATTTATTACAATATTGATTTCCTTAGCTTGCATTTTATTTCCCAATAAGAATTTCCCTGGAAATTCGTTTCTTACCCCAGACGCTAGGTCAGCATTTCCGCTGCGCGTGCGAGTGGTTGACAAAGTTAACTTATATTTATATGCAATAATCTGTTGTTTCTTTTCAGGTACCCAAACACATGCATCGTATACACATTTTCAACAGCAGGCAGATCAGTGGCAGCAATTTGTTCACCAGCATGATAATAAGGGGAATGAGGAGAAAGAAGAGGCGCGTCGCAGCAAACTAAGAACTTGTTCATCGTTGGGGGAGAATGTTGACGATTATACCAGCCAACAAAAGTGCAGGTGTACTAAACGCACCCACCCACATTAAAATTTCCCCGCAAGGGAAATTTTGCCGAAACGTCAAATGTCAACTGTCTTATATTGTAAACAAAATCATATAAAAAGAGCATTGTCCTCTCAAATATATTCAATCTTTTATAAGTTTGAAGCGGTTGTTTTCTTATTTTTGCGGAATTTTAAAGCGTTTTTTTTTTCTTGTGCGAAACAATATCGCAAACCGTAATATAATAACGATTTCTTTTGTTCAACGCCCGAACAATAACATATTTTGCTAATGATAGCTCGGAGAATGTCGTCAATTGCACGTTGAAAAATTGACGGCGCATTTTTTAAACCGAAAGGAAGGCGGGTGAACTCATACTTTCCGCCGTTCACTGAGAAAGCTGTTTTTTCCGTATCGGATTTTTTTAGAAGAATCTGATGGAAGCCACTTTTCAGGTCAGAACGGTAAAGAATTTGCTCTGTCCTAGTTGAGCCAGTACCTCATGGATCTCTGGAATTGGGTAGCGATCAGAAATTGTTACAGTGTTCAATTTCCTGTAGTCGATTACTAGCCTGTATTGCTTGTTTCCAGATGGGTCGGATTTTTTTGGTACAATCCACACGGGTGAATTGTACGGAGAACGGGATGGTTTTATGATTTTATTCTCTAGCAGTTCGTTAATTTGTTTTTCAAATTCGGTTCGAAGCGATGCACTGTAAGGATAATATTTCGAATATACTGGGGACTCTGAGTTTGTTCGGATTTCACCCTCAACTTTCGTTGCATATGTAAGTTTTTCGTCTGGTTCTGAAATTAGGGAGGGGAATTTGTTTACAAGAGCGCTGACTATTTCGTTTTGCTGTTTTTGCATTTGGTCAGTTTTCTCAGATAGCGAATTTACTGTCTGAGAAACAAAGTGCTTGAACTGTATCTTTAGCCTGTTGCGTATTATCATGAAGTTTTCTCTTATATGCATAACCGCAAAGAGTTGTCTTAGGCTGTCGTTTCCTAAGATACCATGGAACGACTTCAAGGTTGGGAATAGAAAGAATTTAAGTTTGATGTCTTGTTGGCCGAATAGATTAAGGAAGGTATGGTCAGTTATTCTCACGTCGCCTGCAATTGGTTTTGCTAGGAAGGTTTGCTCGTTTGGGAAAGATTTTATTGCTAGGTATATAATTTTTGCTCGATCCGTTGTCAATTAAAAAGTTTAGAATTTCATTACATTTCGTCCTACACTGGAAGTAAGGTAGCGAAGAGTCGCTTAACCTAAAAAATGGATATCATTATGCTCTGAAGTATCCACTTGGGGAGTGTTGATTTCTGCGTTCGAAGAAACAGATTCTTCAGCTAGTTCTCGCATATACTCGACTAGGTTAGGGTAGTTTTGTGCTTCTTCAACGTAGGTCTGTTGGTAGAAAGCGTATAAATCGTTGGAGGATATTTCATCGCATGGGGGCGGACTGAACTCTGGGACGGGGTCTATATGGAAGTTCCTCTGCATCTTCTGGGGTACTTGATTTCTGAAAGAATCGGTGTGTACTTCAGGGGCGATTCCTCTCAGTTAGCTAGTTTAGCGGCGCTAAACCAAGAAAATAAATTGAAATACATACGCAAAATACAGCAAATAACGAGGTTAAAGTAATTATGAAGATTAATAATTGCAATAATCAATGACATACTAAATAACAAAACTATCATTTGCAAATAATAATTGCCTACACAAACACACAACACAATACTCCCATGCAATAAGTTTCACTTGAAATACTCTTTAGCTTTACAACTTGCGATACCGCAAATTCCCTGCCTGCACGCACACACACAATCTAAAACTCCCATAGAAAAGTCTCCTGCTTGTAGCATTTTAGCGTAAAAAATTGCGCTAACGAATTTCCTACAATCTGTATAAGTGTGGAATTTGACTACCTCTACCAGTCGCAAGCAAAGCACAGGAAAATATACGGAAGGGCAAGCGCAAAAAAATGCGATAAAACTTGAAAGTAGAGTGTAAGTGTAAGCAAGCAGGTATATTTTGCGCGTTATCTTTTTTTGTATTTCTGTGTGTTTCTCTTTCTAGTCAAATTGCAGTAAGAATGTGTCGTTGTGTTCTAATTTGACTGAATTAATAGTCTTATTGAATTCCATTACAAAAGTAAAGTGCGATTTATAATTTTATATTTGCGTGGATTATAAATGTGAGTAAATACATAATAATTATTTTTGTCGTGCTTTTGTTTTTTTTTTTTTTTGTGAGAAGTGAGCACGTAGCTAACCCAATGCTTAGACCAGGAATCGCCACTGGTGTACTTGTGGTCTCTTCCCGGTGTATTTAAATTGTTGAGGTCGGTTTTGGTAGTTTATTGCCTCGGACCTGATCGTAGAAGTATCCATCGGTTCTGGTTTCGGCTGTGGTTTCGGTGCAGAAGGTCTGGGGGGAGCTTGATAAGGATTGTTATATGGGTAGCCAAATTGTGGCTGTTTTTGGAAATCAAAATTCTGTTGCGGATATGTTTGCGGACCGTACGCTATTTGTGGAAAAACGGCTGTTTGGTGTTTGCAGAATAATGCTGGGTATATCTATTGCGTTGTGATGTAGGTAGGGGCAACTGAATAGCATAAACTAAGTATTAAATAGACCGTCAGCTCCCGCGCACCTACCCGATTCCCCCCTCAAATTTTGTAAAGAAAATTCTCTCTTAAATTTCCTATCTGTGAATACGTGTGAAGCAGCAAAAAAAGAAATTCTAATTGGCGGGAGAAGTAAAAAAATAACGACACTCAGCTGTGTTCCTACATCGTGGTATTTCTACCTTTTTGAGGGAATTACGATTTCCGAAAAGCTTTCCATGCGTTAAAGGAAAAAACATCAAAATTGAGTAAATATCAACAATTTGACTAGAAAACATTCAAATTACATTTCACCATGAATATCAACGCACTAAATGTACATAAAAAGCTGATTTACCTTTAGCAAAAATTTCTAGTACCAACAAAATTCATTTAATGTTAGCAAACTGCGATTTTTATACTGAAGATTAATTTTATCTG
Source organism: Cheilosia impressa (assembly GCA_948293265.1). Lineage (NCBI taxonomy): Eukaryota > Metazoa > Arthropoda > Insecta > Diptera > Syrphidae > Cheilosia > Cheilosia impressa. The sequence continues at coordinate 66,182,878 of OX411880.1, read as the reverse complement.
ATTTTCTTTCCGAACAATACAACTTTTGCTTTTAAAGTACGGTTTGTTTCATTAAAAAATCGAGGGAATTTGAGTTTAGTGAAAAGGGAACAATTAATACGCTTCGTGGGAAAAATAAAGAGAGAGCGCTAAGAACACTGCTGAGAGTTAGTGTATTTTGTGAGTTTCTGTCAGCTGATGGATGCGTTCTGAGAGTTTAAATTCGTTGTTTTAATTCACCACGAAAACATGTATTTTACAAAATGCGTAAAGCGAATGTAATCAATATGAATAAATAAAGGAATAAAGTGTGAAAAATGCATTCGTTAAAATAAAATAAGTTATTTTTGTTCCTATAATTACTGTGTCTGTTTTCGTTGGTTGTTGTTGGTAAAAAATTATTTCGCCTAAAATGTCGACAGAAAAACGGTAACCAATATAAAGATAAGCATTGATTAAGAACATTCAAATATGCTCCAGGGAAAAGATATACACATTTCTGTGTGGGTATGATTTTTGAGTTATACTGCGCGTAATAATAACAAATTTAACATCGACTTTAAATTTACGGAAGCTCACATTTGCGAAATTTGTATGGAAGATATAACCACTGTGAACTACTCGTACTTAAATTTAGTAAGGCCCAATCTTTTCATAAAGATTCCGTTTATTAATGGAAAACAAAAAAAAAATAAAATTTATTAAAAAATTTGATACAATTGACATAATTAAAAATTACATTTGAAATGAATTGCGTGAGCCCAGAATATTAATAATTTTGTTTTTGAAAAAGAAAAAGTCGAATAGACACAACGAAAATTTATTTTCTTTAAAATGTATACGGGAAAGAACGAAACTTTAAATATAGATATAGGTATAGGTAACTACATTGGAAATAAACATGTTTACTGATTTGTACCCTGTGCCCATGTTCTGCAATTATAACATCGATATATTTATCCCAGAAACGATATGAATTGAAAGAAAATACTTAAAAAGTATCGATGCGAAAATTTATTTATTTAAATCAGGAGCATTTTCTTTCAATTCATATCGTTTTTGTGATAAATATATCTATGTGATAATAACAGAACATGGGCACTGATATGTCTCACACATTAAAGTTTTGCTGCTTACAATTTTCTTTTAATTCCTTCGATTCAAAATCATTACCTATATAGTAATCAGATTTTTTTATATTAATAAGCTTTTTTTTTTTTTTTGTCAATGATTCATAAGTTCATCGATTTCCATTGTTTACAACAAAAATGTAAACATCCCGTACTATATAGATTATCAAGGTAAAATGAAAGAAATCCTAATAATGTATACCTACCATGCGTTTTAATATAATTTGGTACTAAATTCACCACACCACACCCACCGCTTTCTTAACACGTCCCGATAACGGGCAATTATTTGAATTATTTGAATTTTTTCCAATGTTACCACGGAATAAACTGTCAGAGGCATCTGTCAGGTTAGTATGTGCAAGTGTATGCGTGCGTCTAATTTACTTTAACATTGGCACACATACTTTGGCACATAGTAACACCGAAAACAGCTTGTAGGCAAATTCTCTTAAGTTGAAAGAGCTGACGGTCTATTTAATTCTTAGTTTATGCTGAATAGGTTTACTAATAAGAGAATTCGTGCTATTAGCGTAATTCGACCAGTTTGAGACATAGATTCAGGGCTTGGGGCAGGTCGGATGGCTCTCGAATGCCCAGTAGTTTGGGTAAGTCGCCTTTAAGGCCTCCCGAATAGCACACTTGGATTATAATTTGGTACATGCAACTCTAATATAACTATCAATTTATTTCCTAAGTATTGCAGTAACATTGTCACATCCACATTGTAACCAAAATAGCCGCATTTCCCCTCATATTTTGCAACAAGTCTGTTGTATTTGTGTTTTACTTAGGTTATTTTTTGTTAAATGATAGTTTTTATTACGTTGTTTCAACGAAAATATGTTGCATTCATTTAACGTAACTGTTGAGTTGTATGAAAAATGTTTCTATTAACATTCGGGAAGTTTTAAATAAGTTATTATTTTAATGCTTTTTGAGTCTACATTTAGACAAACAAATTATGAAGTATAAAAGCAAAGGTGAATGCATTCGATTTGAAAGGCATTAATATCTAAAGCATGTTATATTGGAAGCTCGAGTTTGCTGCGATTTTTGACCAAAATCTTCCAACGAATACTACTTTTGTCACAAACATTAATATTTTGATTCCGGAAAATTCACGCACCATCAAAAAAGTGTTAAATAGAAGAAATGTTTAAAAATCAGGATATATATTAAAATTTGTATTTAAGCTTAAAAATCGCAAAAGACTTGTAGAAACAAGTTTTAATATACCTTCTTTATCAGTTTCTATTAAACTGAATTGTAGAAACTATGTTATGTATTGGGAAAATTTAAAGGTATTTTTCGCATCTTAAAATATGGGGTTAAATGCGTACAGAAAATGGTGAAAAATATGGCGGTTGTTACATGAAACTTTATTAAAACATGAATCATTATTACAACTTTAATTTTTGTTTGAAATGTTATTGAAATTAAGGTACAACAAAATAACAACTGAATGTTAGCAAAATGTTGTTTCCATATTTATTATAACATCATTATAATTGAAAATAAGCTTCAATAGCATTATAACTTCTTTGTAACTTACTTTGGTTTGATCGAACCATTATAGTCACTGTTGCCAAACATTCTCAGAAAAACTTAATATAAGATATAACTGGGGATTATAAATAGCTCGGCTGTGTTATAGTTATAATAAATGTTATCCTCGTCAGTTATTTGTCATTATCGAGGTGAGTATACACTTTCAAAGAATGTAAGCAATATTTTTCCCAAAAATCTAAGTTACTTTAAACTTTTTAACTTACATTTACATTTTGAATTTTAAATGATAAAACTAGATATCAGTGCTATTTTTTCTCTTCGAGGATAAAAAACCTGATTTCACTTTTACAACATATTTTTCAATTGCGGATCATCTGCTTGGAACAATATTACTTTCGAGGTTATATCTTCTTTTTGTGCATTGAAGTAACATTTTCTGTAAGTTAGAATTATTGCGGAAAGCTGATTTGGCAACGCTGAGTACAACTACTTGATGTTGTGAAGTATGTCAAGTTATAATGAAGTTAACGTCATGAAACTTGGCGCTGACATTTCGATTTTCTAATCAAAATCATTATAAGAAATTAAAAATGATCTCAGTAATCAGCCGTGATTGACGACGACTAAAGCTAATAATTCCAAAAAGCGTTAGAATAGCTATCATAATAATGAAACATATTTGACTTTTTAATATAGGATTCATTGTAAGAACATATAAAAAACATAGCAATGACTTTAAGTTTCTTTATTTATATATAAAATTCTATAAACGTAATTTGTACATAATAAAAACTTTACGACTTTTGATTGTAATTAAGTTACTACATTGTTAAAATACTGTTATATAAAAGATTCGTGGACTTTTTAGTTAGAGGTACCCAAAATGAAAATTTACTAAATGTTACTGCAATATATTACCAACCTGTTTAAAACTCTAACTTAAGAACTTTTATGAAACTACTTTCAAACATCCCCCTTTTTTGTAAACAAATTTAAAACTTTAAAAAAACGTATTTATAACATTGCGAATGACAAAGTTACAATTAGTCCATCATGAACATGAATACAACTGATATAGAACGGATTTTGTTACAGATTACTTGAATATAACAGAAATGCAATCGAAGTTTTGTTGCAAATCACAATCTGTGCTATTCGGGAGAACATCCACTAATAATAAACCTGCTATGTCGGTCAAGTAGTTCTGGTACCTCCCATACAAAACCAATATAAGACCCATGTGTCTCTCTTTCCGTTGAAAACACGATAGCGTCCAAAGGAATCAACCTACGTGAATGAAGTTTTGTGAAAGGACTTCCTTTATCGTCGTTAGATTGGTATTCAAAATGGGCTATGTCGGTCAAGTAGTTCTGGTATTTTGCATGACTTGTATGCCGTGGAGGGTATCAAAGCATCGGCCAGGCCGATGATAACACTTTTACTTGTTGTATCTACAGTTGTAAAGGGTGATTTTTTAGCTGGTTTGGTTTTGGCAACACTGGTTTTGACAGCTGACGTGTGTTTAGTACCTTGTGTCACTGTCAAACAGCTTCAGTTTGGTTTGCAATTTAACCATGGATCGTCTTACAAATGAACAACGCTTGCAAATTATTGAATTTTACTATCAAAATTCGTGCTCGGTTCGAAATGTTTATCCGAGCCGAGGATCCGCTTTTTTTATCGAAAAATTGTGTTCAGCGATGAGGCTCATTTTTGGTTGAATGGGTACGTAAATAAGCAAAATTGCCGCATTTGGAGTGAAGATCAGCCAGAAGCATTGCAACAGCTACCAATGCATCCCGAAAAAGCCACTGTTTGGTGCGGTTTATGGGCCGGCGGCATTATTGGGCCATATTTCTTCAAAGATGATGCGAATCGCAGCGTTACTATCAATGGTGAACGCTACCGAGCGATGATAACAAACTTTTTTTTGCCCGAAATGGAAGTTCTTGACTTGCATGATATGTGGTTTCAACAAGACGGTGCCACATGCCACACAGCACGCGAAACAATGGCGCAATTGCGAGGCGAGTTTGGTGAACAGTTAATTTCATGTTTCGGGCCGGTCAATTGGCCGCCTAGATCGTGCGATTTGACACCATTAGATTATTTTTTGTGGGGGTATGCCAAGGCTAATGTGTATAGGGACAAGCCCGCTTCGATTGACGCACTGGAAGCCAACATCCATGCATTCATTCGTGAGATACCGGCCGATATGTGTGAAAGAGTATGCCAAAATTGGACTCAGCGGATGGGCTACCTAAGACGCAGCCGCGGTCAACATTTGCATGAAATTACCTTTAAACATTGAATTGCAAGGTTCAAACTATCGATCCAAATAAATATTTAATTTATTTTTTCGAATTTTTTGAGTTTTTTTTTTTAAAAAAGTTCTAAACCTCTTCAAAAATCACCCTTTATAACAGAAATACAATCGAAGTTTTGTTGCAAATCACAATCTGTGCTATTCGGGCTCGCACGAACGTGTTCTTTTGAGTGACTCACAAATTTTTAAAATGCGTTCCACGCTTTTTCGCCAAGAGCTAAACTCGCCTGGCTTTCCAGAGAAGTCTCGTAGAGATCAAACGACGTCTGGTACTGTAAAGATTAGAGAAAATGTTGCAAGACCCCTTACCACTGGTGGGGGGAAGTCTAATGATAATTCTCTAAGAGCTTTTCTTTACGAATGAAACCGTATTTATTATTCTTCTTGCTTAAATACTAAAATATTGATTACGTTAGGTACAAATATTTACAACTTAAATTACCAGGTGTCAAGCACAGTCAGCGATTAATCGTGAGAATTTTATTCTGCTGATCTTGCTGGGAACAGACATATAAAATCTTATACGTTAGAAAATAGAGTAACAAAATGATAACGCTGTCTGGTATAATCACCATGACATGCTGGGGCCGCCCTTTATGTCACCGAGAAATCGGTTGTAGAAAAACGCCGAGCTGCAGGTATTGGTGGTAGTTCTTGAGCTTGGACATCTATCTGGACATTTCTCTTGATCTTATAGTATCGCCATATGATGTAGGAAATCATCAAAATAAATAGTATAGTTATTAGGCTGTAAGTCAGTCCATGATGAATCGGATGTACTGCTGCAATATTGGAGAAATGCTCCTCATTTTTTATATCCGTTATCCATTTGCTAAGAATTTTGATGTCTTCATTGTCTGATTTTAGTATGACGTGTGGAATAACTAGTGGTTTGGATATATGCCTAGGACTTTCAGACAACAGCTCTGTCAAGTTTGCCAATGAAATGAATGCTGCGTTTATGCTACTGGAACTACTGCTATATGATGTGATAGTCATTGAATCGTGTTTAAGGATACAATTTGGCTGTAGCGTCAATATCCCGTCGTCTTGCAATGATATCTCCAATATATGTCTGCCACAAATAACGTTAAAGGTATACAACCTGTCTAAGACATAAATCCAGCTGTTGCCGTTGTTGAGTTGAATCCATACAGGAGATGGTTTGATGCTGCGTAATTTACAGTGTGATGACAGTTCTTTCTCATGCGTTAGTAGATCCATTTCACATTTGCTGACATTAGAGCGGCGATTGAACATCGGATGCTGTTGCTTGCACAAATATTTTTCACTGGTTCTTGTGCACTGTGCCAGCTCTTCCTTCGTCAATCTGTAGTACGCTTCTCGCAACAGGTTAACTGTTAGATAATCCAGCGACGGTTCAATGAAAACATATTCATTGTTATGGGGAGTTGGCACTGGTGTGACTTTGAATAGATCGAAGTCTTCTGTATTTTCGAGCGGCACTCTTAGGTCGAATATGACACTCTTGTCAGTTATTCTTGCTCTTGCTGTGAACATTTTATAAAGTCCTAGCAAGCTCGAGTGTGTTTCGTCTCCTGCTACAGACAACTGCGGGGGCAAGTGGCTTCTTATTAACATTAGTTGTGATCTCAATTGGTCTGGTGTTATCACCAGAGGGCTTATTTTGGCTTGATGAATATCTGTCAGTACATTTAATAGAGAAGTCTGTGTTTGCTGATAATTCAACATGGTTAACGTTGCGTATGTTGTCACTGCTAAAAATGTGTGTTTTGCATCGTTCTGGTTGAACGATTTGGATGTCATGTTTTTAAGATTCTCGAGATCGGTTTGGAATGCTTGCAGTTGTGCGGTAATGGTTTCAGTATTTTTCTGTAATATATTGTTTGTTGCCTCTGCTACTGACGTTTGATTTTTTATCAATTCAAGTAGGTGATTCTCATTTGTTCTTGTTTGCTGAATTTGTTGCTCATAGTGTTCAGCATATAACTCATCTAGTACACCGAAAAGTTTGTTTGCCACCGTACCAACAAAGTCGAAAGGAGATCGTTTTGTTCTAATCCTTTTTGAATTTCCAGCTCCTTGCGTATGCAGTAAGTCGTTATTGTTTTCTATAATCGTTAACTGATGGTTAAATTGATGGACTATATTGTGAGTCAAAACGTCAGACTTATTTTTACAAAAGTCATTCATATCCTTCATAAGGTCTTGGAATCCTTCAAATTCTCTCCAATAGTTGGTCATGTTGTAATAAATGATTATTTTCCAGTCGCTTGTAATTAGGTTTACATTTCCAATCTTCTCAAAGTAAATCCCTGGGCGGTTTTTAAATGGGATAACCTTTACGGGATCAAGTTCTTCGTTTAATGACAATGTGTTACCATGTCCAAGAGCAATTATAACCAAACTGGTAAACAATAGCCACCTTATTGGGCTTACACTAAACGTCGTTTTATTTTCGTTTCTTGACGTGTATGAATCTTTGATGGAGCGTACGGCCGTTTGGATTGGTTCTATGGATTCCGATCTAATGTGAGTTAGCGCAAGATGTACATTTACTGTACGTTTTGGAATTTCAACATTGCTTGGCAACAATCCCTCATCTTCAATTGGTAGTAGGCATAGTTTTGTAATGGGTCTTTTTATAAACATCTTGTTACTGTAGATAGTTGCAGCTCTAACATGATTATCCTGCCCCGGTGAGTTTCGGTAATGCGGCCCATCAGCCAGGTTGTTGGGGATAGTCGATCTTCCTTAATCAATACGATGTCGCCAATGTTGACATTTGCTTCAGTTCCCTTCCACTTTGTTCGCTGTTGAAGATGTGACAAGTACTCCGTAGACCATGTCTTCCAGAAATCTTGAGTCATCTTTTGTAATAACCGCCAGCGCGATCCATAGTTTCGTGTATCGTCTAAACAGGGCTCGGGTACTGCATTCAAAGCGGATCCAATAAGAAAATGGCCAGGAGTGAGAATTGGAGTATCTTCTACGTCATTGCTTACTTTTATCAGCGGTCGAGAGTTCAAGCAAGCCTCTATCTGCGTTAGAAGAGTGGACAGTTCTTCGAAGGTAAGCTTGGTATCCCCAATTATTCTTTTGAGGTGATATTTTATGGACTTAACTCCAGCTTCCCACAAGCCGCCGAAGAGCGGTGCGGCTGGTGGTATGAAATGCCACTGTATTCGATTCATATCTAACCTTTTTGAAGCATCTTTCTCCGCTTGATTAATGGTGTGTATTCGAAGGTTTTGAAGTTCTTTATTGGCTCCGACGAAAGTTGCTCCATTGTCACTGTATATGTGACATGGCAAGCCCCTTCTTGATATGAAGCGCCTCACAGCTGCGAGAAAGGCTTCTGATGTTAGGTCACTAACAAGCTCAATATGGATAGCCTTTGTAGCTAAACAAATAAATATAGCTATGTAGCCCTTTGTAGTCCGAGTTCCTCTTCCCTTCGACATTTTAATTGTCAATGGTCCTGCATAGTCTACTCCAGAATGAGTAAATGGCCTGGATGGTGTTACGAGATGGCAGCATTCCCATTATTTGATGTTTAGATGACGCATTAAAACGATAGCATCGGACGCAGTGATGAACTATTTTCCGGGCTAATCGTTTAGCGTGGGGGATCCAATATGATTGTCTCAGTGTGGCCATCATCAGATTGATACCGCCGTGAAGTGTTTTCTTGTGTACATATTCTGCCAGTAATTTGGTAAAAACGCTACCATATGGTAAAATATACGGGTGTTTCTCGTTATGGGTTATGCTGGCGTGCTCAAGTCGCCCTCCAACAACTAGCATGTTGTCATCGACCAGTTGGGGATTTAGCGAAAGTAGGTTGCTCTTCTTGGGGATGTTGTCTCTGTTTTTCAAGCACCTTATTTCCTCCGGAAATGCCTCTTGTTACACCAAATGGACTATTCGCTTGTTTGTTTCTTCAATTTCGGTTAGTGTGAGCTCTCCTGTCCGCCTGTCCTTTTTATGGTGCTTTATGTTAAACCCAAATCGTATACAATAGGCCATAGTTCGGATCAGCCTTGTGTAAGAAGAAAATCTGTGCAACATGGTGTCCTTTTTTATTACAGACGTTAACACAACTCTTGGTTCAATGGTCTCACTTACTGACCGTACCTGCTCGATTTCTGACTGTATAGGCCAGTATTCCATGCTACCCTTAAGCCAGTGTGGTCCACTCCACCACAGTGAATCATGTTTTATTTGCACTGGAGTTAAACCTCTCGATGCACAATCTGCGGGGTTGTCTGCTGATCTGACGTGCCTCCAACAATCTGGATCTATTGTTTCTCGACACTGAGATCCCAAGGAGCATTTTGCGACTTCATGTGTCATGTGTCATGAGCGACGTCGTTAAGACGGTTTTGTTACCAGAAAATATTCCCAATGAGTAACATTTTCGACAAATGCTAGGTAACATTTCCCATTTAGGAATATTCCTATCTAGGGATTTTATGTCTACACAGATTCTTTATTGTGTCAAAATTGTTTCTTCAATGAAACATTATGTCCGCAGCGTGTAAAATGTGTGGAGATGCGTGTTCATACACACAATTCCTAAAAACTTACTGTCAACACAGATTAAACGCGATTCCCGATTGGGAAGTTTGTGGCACACAGAATAAACACAATTCCCAATAGATTATTTGCTACACAAATAAGAACGAATTCCTAATTGGGAATATTTTGTTAGGTATCCATTTTGCATTGAAAAAAAAAAATATATGGAACATAAGAAATTTTAAATTTACTGTTTTGGTGGATGTGGTGTAATTAAATAGGTTAAAATGTTACTATTATGTCTATATACACATCGTAGATTTATTTTATACTGATTTTATAATGCTCCTTATCAGCATTTAAAATACCATAAACAATTTTAAAAGAAAGTTTTCATTAAATACAGCATATTTTGTAAGGATCATGGTTTTTTTCGAAGTACATTAGTAACATTTCAAGGCAAAATGATGTTCCCCATAAAATTTCAGTAGCAGTTTTCTGTTTAATAATGAAATGTTTGATGCAGTCAGAATATTATATTGGTATATAACACAGGTACACAAAATGAATGACGTATTATAGCGTCACAAATTATATGGTATGGCATTCTTCCCAATTTGTGTGTACCTACATAGGATTTGCGTCAAAAACAATTCCTACTTTGTGTTGCGCCACTTCCGAAACCAAATAGGAACTGTTACTTCGTTGTTTTGAAACATATGTTCCTAAATGGGATCACGAATTGACACCAGAACGTCGCCAGGCCTAAAATGTGTATTCGAATGCTACTTGGGATATTCTGTTGGCAATGAATACCTTTTCTTTGGATTAATTTTTTCTTATCCATGACAGCACGATTGTTGAATCTGTCCATGCGAATACATTATTAATCTGTGCTCCAAATATAATCTGCACTTCCTTGAGGAGTCTTGACAATAAATGTGCCCCACATAGTTCGAGCTTGGGCGTAGTAAGCTTGGTTTTGATTGGTGCAACCTTTGTTTTGGATGTCAATAAGGTAGTTACAAATTTTGTATTATACGTGGTAGTTCTTGCATATACAACGGCTGCGTAGGGGCCTTTAGAGGCATCACAGAATCCATGTAACTCGATTTTCTGGCGTTTGTCGGTTACAATCCATCTTGGAATTTTAATGGATTCAGCATGCGGAAGTTCATGTCTGAACCGATCCCAACATTGTTGCAATTCATCTGTTAATGGATCATCCCAATCAATGTCTGCCTTCCAAATCCGCTGCATAAGTATCTTTGCAGTGATGGTTACTGGCGTCAGCCATCCTAATGGATCAAAAAGACGTGCTATTTCCGATAGTGTGGCACGTTTGGTGGATCCATGCTTTTCTTGTAATGATGTTGTTACGTGGACCTTAAACTGGAACGTGTCAGCTAAAGGGTTCCAATGCATTCCCAAAGTTTTAATTGTTTCTTCCTTATCGAACTTAACTTCAGGTTGGTTATGTCCATCCGATACTGATTTTAAAAGTGACGAATGGTTTGCTGTCCATTTGCGAAGATGAAATCCACCAGCCTTTAGTAGTTTAGCTAGTTGTCCTTGGGCTTCCTTACATTCCCTTACTGTATCTCCTCCAGTCATTACATCGTCGACGTAGAAATCATTTTTTACTATCTCTGCCGCCTTTGGATATTCGTGTTGTTCATCGGCAGCCAATTGTAGCAGGGTTCTTACAGCTAGGTATGGTGCTAAAGCAGTTCCATAAGTCGCTGTTGTGAGTTTGTACTCCCTTATTGGTTCATTTGGGTTAGTGCGCCATAGAATGCGTTGGTAGTCCTGGTGCTCACTATTGACCCTCATCTGCCTGTACATTTTTTCGATATCTGCGGTGAAGACGTACTTGTGAGCTCTCCATCGCATTATGATAGTAGTAATGTCGGCTTGAAGTCTGGGGCCCACCATCATTAACTGATTCAGGCTCAATCCAGTTGATGATTTTGCAGATCCATCGAACACTACACGTATTTTGGTCGTAGTACTATCTGGTTTGAATACTGCGTGATGGGGTAAGTAGAAACACGTGTTGTCGAACTTATCCATATTGGAGACTTCCACCATATGTCCTAGTTGGAGGAACTCATTCATTACTCTTATGTAATCAGCCCTTAATTCCTTGTTGGTGTTGAACTTCTTTTCAAGCTGCAGCAACCTGGCCAATGCTCTATTTTTGGATTCTCCCAGCCTTTCTTCTTGATCCGTCGACTTCCTTTTAAATGGAATTTTAACTACGTATCTGCCATCCTTATCACGAAAATGGGATTCCTGATAAAACCTTTCGCATTCTTCATCAGCAGACTTCTGGTGACCGTGTGGAGAAACTTCTTCAATGTCCCAAAATCTTTCAAGCTGTTTATCTAATGATGTTTGAACGACAAGACCATTTATTTTAATTTGTCATTTCTTTGAGTTGATGTCCGACCGGAAATAAGCCATCCTAGTTGGGAATTCTGTGCTATAAGAGAATTTCCAATTCCTCTTTTCAAACCATCAAGTATTATGTCTCCATAAAAGTCGGCTCCTATGATTAGGTCTATTCCTCCAGGGATGTTGAACGTTGGATCTGCTAGTTTTATGGATCCAAACTGGTGATCCATCCTATTATTTGCTTCTTCATCTGGTAGAGTTCTTGTTAGTTTTGGTAACACAAGGGCTTCTAATTTAATTTCGAAGTCGGATGAGAATCTCGGCAGGATTGTTAGCTCTACCTTATTTCGCGCTGTTCCTGCTTCAGTAGCTCCCAGACCGCTTACTTCAACGTGAACCTTCTGCTTCTTCAGTCTCAAGGCTTGAGCAACAGCTTCTGTTACTAGGGTGGCTTGTGACCTTTGATCAATAAGTGCTCGAAATTCAGTGTATTGACCATGTTCAGAAGCACCGCGCGCCCTTACAATTGCTGTAGCAAGCAAGATGTTTTGCTTCTGATGACCATGATTAGATTGAATATGTACGTCAGCCTGGGCATGATCCGATTGCCGTCCTTCTACCCTTTCAAAATGCAGTAAGGAATGATGTTTTCTGTTGCACTGCTTGCATTTATTTTTGCTCATGCATGGAATTTGTTTTTCATGTCGCAAACAATTTATGCATAGTCTCGCTGCCTTTACTTGTTCACTGCGCTCCTTGGGGTTCCAACCCATGAATTTACGACAAGCATATATGTTATGTTCACCTTGGCAAAATACACAGGCTGATTTTGTTGACACGTGGAAGTTTTGCATCACGTTCTTTGTTTCCTCTGAAGCCTTATACTGCCTTTGCCTTGTAGGAGCTAGTACATCCAATGCCTGATATCTCCTTGCTAAGAAATCGTATAGCGTTTGAAGCGATGGCATCTTGTTCGGTTGTTCCAAACTTTGTTCAAACAAACTTCTACTTTCTTGGTCTAATGCTTTTGTTATTAGGTGCACAATAATCGGATCCCAGGATTTTGTGTTTAGACCCATATTATTAATGGCTGACAGCCCTTCCTTTGTTGTGTCTAGGATTGCCTTAATAGAGTTCGCTGTCGACTGGGCTCTTGATGACCAGCCTTAAGCATTTTATCCAAATGCATTGACACGATTTTTCGTTCATTATCATATCGTGCCTTTAAGGTCTCCCAGGCACATGCATAATTAGCACTTGAAATTGTAAGGTGCTGAATTAATGCCATTGGTTCGCCTTCTAAATGAGTTTTTAGATACTCCATCTTTTCTGCCGTGTTTAAATTTGGCTTATTGTGTATTATGGTGGAAAATATATCGGCAAATGAACGCCATTCCAGATAATTTCCTTTAAATGTCGGTATCTTCAGAGGTGGCAGTTTGGTTTCTGAACGATCCGTTTCTTTTGTTTTGTTGGACTTGCCTAATGCCGAAGCCATTCGATGGAGGCATTGGTTTATGTCTTTCTTAATGTCATTATATTTTTTTTAATGACGTATGGGGATTGCATATCTTCAGCTGTTGCATTTGACATGTAATCTTCATGTAATTCTGTCATATTTTTGAGCTGATCCAACAAAATCTTCTGTTGGTACTCACATATTTCTGACGAATATTCTTGGAAAGTTTCCTCAAATTCTTCCATGTTTCCGATTATAGCTTCTATTTTTATATTTAGCTTTCTTAATCGGAGAGTCTGGAGATGGTTATCTGTCGAAATGGATGGTGGACAGCAAGATGGCGTTTCTTCTGCGGGTGCAATCTTTCCGAGCGAAGTTTTTAGATCGGTATACATATCTCTTACCCTTCCATAGGTATCTCTCTCCATGTATGGAGTGTCGAATTTTATTTTATCCTTTATTATACTGTGATTCTCGTCGAATTCTTCCCAAATTGATTGAATTTTCTGAAGGCGTTCTTCTTTATAGCGGAGCGTCTTCCTACACGCGCTATCCTTCTTGAAGTTTATAGTTGCTTTTTCTAGCTCTTCAGCAAGAGCCTTTTATCTAGCAATAATTATAAATATGTCAATCTCTTCATCCATGATTGCTTAGGCTTATTTTTCCTTCACTGAATTGAATTATCACTTTTTTTTTCACTACCAGTGTTAGCCCTGGCAACGCTTGTTATTTGTCTTATATACTTGAGTAGTATATTATGTAAAATGTATTCACTTTTTTTTTCACTACCAGTGTTAGCCCTGGCAACGCTTGTTATTTGTTTTATATACTGGAGTAGTATATTATGTAAAATGTATTCACTGATTCGTTTTAATGACTCGAAGGACCATATGTAAAGATTAGAGAAAATGTTGCAAGACCCCTTACCACCGGTGGGGGGAAGTCTAATGATAATTCTCTAAGAGCTTTTCTTTACGAATGAAACCGTATTTATTATTCTTCTTGCTTAAATACTAAAATATTGCTTACGTTAGGTACAAATATTTACAACTTAAATTACCAGGTGTCAAGCACAGTCAGCGATTAATCGTGAGAATTTTATTCTGCTGATCTTGCTGGGAACAGACATATGAAATCTTACACGTTAGAAAATAGAGTAACAAAATGATAACGCTGTCTGGTATAATCACCATGACAGGTACTTTATCGAGTTCTTCAACATTATCTCTTAGTTCGGGATTTATGGCTTGATCATGTATAGTAGGAATTTCAAATTAATTAACGATACCGGTGATAATAACAATTAATTCATCGGATGGTATGACGGGGTGTTGAGCCTGTGGCTGAAGGGGATTTTCTGGTGCCATAGGTCTCGGTTGAGCCTGCGGCGGTTGTTGGTTCAATTGTGGGAAATGTTTAAAACGGGGGGCGGATAAGGTTATTAGAGAATGCCTTAAATCACTGAGTATTACTATTTCTAATTCTTTTTTACTGAAGAACTGATTTTATTTCAAATTATTTACTAGATAGCAGCTCTTTGCCCAAAATTTTTACGGAAATAAATCTTCTATTCTTAAGCCTATAAGTTTATAATTAGATTCCTTCAAATATAATGTATAATTCACTTCTTAATAGCTATTACCTACAGCACAATGATGATTTTCATGGCTTCTTCCTTATTACTTGTTGTCTGGAGCGGCTGGCAGCAGTGCTGTCTCCTTTTCGTCTGCGATCTCGTTACAGTTACTAGGGGGCCTTAAGATTTCTCCAGAGGAGTTGTTCCTCACGCACAGATGATTTAATTTCTTTAGTGTATTAAGAATTACGACACTTTTCTTCTTTTTTTATGTACTATGACATTATTTATTCACTATTCTTTTTTGTATCGTGACGATTTATTTATTTTGCTTTAGTGTACTATGAACTGCGGCACTTTTTTCCTGTTTTCATGTACTATGACATTACTTATTCACTGTTTCTTTTTATACCGTGAAGATTTATTTATTTTGCTTTAGTGTACTATGAACTGCGGCACTTTTTCTCTTTTTTCATGTACTATGACATTACTTATTCACTATTTTGCTCGGGCGCCAGTTACGGTTTTTCAAGTTGAAAAGACGTTAAAAAAATATATTTATAAGAGAAGAAATGTATTGTATGTAATCCCAGACACTGCGTCAGCGATTTCCTCGGAATTGCGGCTTGTGGGAACTGCTGATTGCGGCTTGTGGGAATTGCTAATTTGGGTGTTGGGTGCAATGCGATCCCGCATGTGCACGAGTTTTATCGCTGTGTCGGAAGTTGATTGACCTCTACCTCGGTCAATCTTTTGGGTGTTAACTTATATCCTACCGAGTAAATGAGGCCACACGGTAGTTGAATAAACTGCAAATAACATATTTTTTGTTCAATAAAGGTACTTTTTTTAACGTCACTGGAAAGAGGATAATCAACGCATTATAAAACATAATTGTTTTGTGTTTGAAGTTGTTCCGCATTAGAAATATCGAACTGCTTAAATATGGGCAGTTGAACACATTTCAGACTTCCCTTAAATTGCGTATAAAAAGCGTCTAGTAGTGCGGATTATCTTCTTATTAATACTGCTGGATAAGATGATTACCCACATTAGTGTAATTTCAGCGTTTGTAGTTCCACAGTTGTTGAATAATCCGGTCGCTTAAATGCGAAAATATCAAAAATTTAATTGGGAAAAAAACCTGGCAGGTAGTGGCAAATTACTTTTTATGACTTTGTTCGAAAGGGATTGGTAGTTTCATTGAAAAAAAAAAAACATATTTCACCCTTTACAGCATCCTAGAAATGGAAATATCGGATCGCTTAAAAACGGGCAATTGTGACCATTTTAGGCTTCCCTTAAATTGCGAATAAAAAGTACCCAGTCGTGCGGTCAACCTTGTATTTTATAGCATGTAATAAACAGTGTGTGTTTATTAGAAATGTGAAGTTTCATCGTTTGTTGTTAAACAGTTTTTGAGTTATCGGGTTGCTTAAATGGGTATCTAAACCGAATTTATCAAAAATTAAATTGCGAAAAAACTTTAACCGTTAGTGGAAAATGAGTTTTGATGACTTTGTTAGAAAGAGAAGGGTAGTTTCATTGGAAAAAAAACATATTTGACACTTCATAGCCTTTTAGCAATGGAAATATCGAATCGTTTAAAAATGTGCCCATTTTTTTCCATTTTTAAGTGATTGAGGCTTTCCTTAAATTGCGAATAAAAAGTTGTCTGTAAGAAGGATTGTCTTATTTTTTATATCAGAGGTAAAAAAGGGTGTATAGAAGAGAAATGTAGAATTTCATCGTTTGTAGTTCAACAGTTTTTGAGTTATGAGCCCCTTAAATTGGGGTCTGTATTTGCTTAAATTTCAAATAAATCATAAACCGTTAGGCCGATTGACGCAATTTGAATTTTGTTAGATTAGTGAAGTGGAACACTTTCGAAAATAGAAAATTTTATCACTCTGCTTGCTACGGTTTGGGAGATAACACGGATTTAAGGGATTGGATTTTTTTTTCAAATGGTTCTAACTTTCTAACGGTTGAACTACAAACGAAAAAAATTTCACTACAAACAACTACAAACGAATGTCTATCGAAGTGCACTTCATGTTTTTCATTCTAGAAAAAGTGCGTGCTAACTTCACAAAAAAAATTAAGTTTCAATTTCGTTTAAATTTTATATAAATCGTAAACCGTTAGGCGGATGGATACAATTTGTGTTTTATTAGATTGGTTAGGTGGAAAACAGTTGAAAATAGTAAATTTCACAAAGTATAACGAGGGTTTTATGTCGACTGCTTAAATTGCATATAAATTCTCTTTGGTTGGAACAATTTAGCTATTTTTGGTTTTATTAGATAGAGCATACATTCTTACTACCAACTAACCAGTTTTTGTCGTTTGTAGTTGTCCAGCATTTGAAATATCCGTCCCCTTAAATCGGGTTGTGCGGACGATTTCACCCATTTTCTTATATTTTGAATAAACCGTTATCTATGAAAAAAAGATCACTTTTTTTATTCCATTAGAAGCATCTAATAGAAAGCATTAGAAAAAAATAGATTTCACTACTTTGAGTTGCTTAATAACCGAAATATTGATATGAGTTTATATGAAAAACTACTGTTTGCATAAGTTGCATCAAAATCTTGTTATTTGTGATAAAAGCAAATCATTTGAATTGGATTAGATGGACAGGAGTACAGAGTTTGCAAAATATATGTTTTTGTTGCTATAAATTGTTTAAAAGTGGTCGTTTTTTAAGGTTATTCAAAGAAGTAGAAAAAATTCTTAGATAAAATCGGACTTTATTGATTGGTTGTTGTTGCTAATTGATAAATTATGACTCATATCGATGGACACGGATGAATGCTTTGCGGAAATGTGTTTACCGTTGGTTTGTTGTTGTTGGGAAATCGATATAATGGATGCAAACGTGAAATGATGCATTTTTTGATTTTAATTGCGTTTTATTAAGTAACGCTTGAGTGAATTCAGAAATTTTATATGCAGTTATTTAAGTTGGGATGTGCTTAATGCAACAGTAATTTCAAAAAAATTCTGTCTATTGGAAATTCGGAGTTATAGATGCAAACACAAATGTCCTTATATCTCCGAAATGAGACATTTTTGGGAAAAAAAAATTTCACTACAAACAACTACAAACGAATGTCTATCGAACTGCATTTCACGTTTTTCATTTTAGAAAAAGTGCGCGCTAACTTCACGTAGGTAGGCTTAGGTAGTGTTTTGGTTTACAAATTCTGTTGGCAGATTGCAGTGAGTGACTTAAAGTGAATTTTTTTTTGCTTAGTTGATGTGGAAAGCAAATGAACAATGTATGATTTTGTTTCAAGGTACACAGATGTAGAGTTTTTTACATTTGTACGTGATTAATTTTGCTTCGACTTCCCATTTTTTAAATGTTCACGCCATGCCACTGCTCCAGAATTATCGAATACTGCTTTGGCAGTTGCTTTTATAGTTTGCGGATTATTCCTCTGGCATAAATGAATGGTCAACAGACTTTAAAAGCTTGTCCTATATCAAGAAATATTGCAGAGCACACTTATTTCTCTTCAAATGCTTTTTCGATTTTTTGTGTGATCCTATGCACCTGATCAATTGTAGAGTGTTTATTTCTAAATCCATATTGGTGAAGTGGGACAATTGATTTGTCATCAATTATTTTTAAAACGCTTTACCAGCATTTTTTCAAACACCTTTGCAAACATTGCTAGTATCGACATTGGGCGATAAGAGGTGGGAATTGTTTTAAGATATCCGCTATAATTAAACCAAATCCTGGGGCCTTTTTTATATTTATATTTTCTTTAATTTTTTTGGAAAGTTTAGTTGTTACAGGTTGTATAGGTCGATCTTTTTTAATACGTTGTGCAAAATTCGGCAACCGCACGATATAAAATATTAAACTTTTATTACGTTAAAAATAAATTCTATTTTCGTATTGGTGTTGATTGATTAATAAATTTTAGTATATTTCGATACACGCAAAATCGCTGACAACCTCCAGCCAGATGCCCAGACGAAAAGACCAGAAACTGCGAAAGAGAAAAAAATTACACTTAGCATTTCCTATTTCGCTGCACTTCGGTGTGCTCGTGGGAGGTGTTCGGAATGCGATGACAAGTGGGTGCACTCAGCAATTATGAATACGCAAAGTATAACCGCTTCATCACCCTACCCCAGTGAAAACTTCCTCGGGAAAAGAGTATCAATTCGTTTAAATTCGTTGCTATACGAAGCACATTCCATTTTTCTAAATTCTCTAAAACAGAAGCAGGCTTTTATACAGGGTGCGACAAGAAAACTTGCTGATTTTCAAAGGAAATAAAACCAATAGTAGTGGACGCACCGTTACAAAACTTATTTATTCTTATTACACACGACCTGAATTTTTCATTGCATGGTTTTAAAGATGATATCGGACAAGCGATGGCCTCCGTTTTCGATACACTGAGATACCCGATTTTCGAAGCTACTCTGAACTCTTTGGCGCATATCGATGAGTATGTTCGATATTGCTTCACGAATGTTTTCCTTTACATAATTTAACGTTCGAAGCCGATCGGTGTAAACGATAGATTTAAGGTTACCCCATCAAAAAAATCGCACGGAGCCAAATCAGGTGAGGTGGGCCACGTGAGGTCGCGAGTGCGGAAAGCACGTTGAGTGGAAATCATGGAACGACCGTTGGAAAAGTAAGCCTCACAGGCAAATGCAAATTGCTCTTTCGTCCAATACAAAAACAAATCAGCAAGCTTTCTTGCCGCATACTGTATATCAATTGATTATTTTTCAATAAAAAACAGAAAACTTAATCGTCCGTCGGACAACGTTGTGACCATTGACTTATTATATAAGGACTGCTAGTGAAATGTCACTTCCATACAATCTCTGCCAAGAAAATGACGCCAATATAACTAGTGGTTCTATGCGAAAAATAATTGAAACAAAATGACCTTCATCTTGGATTTCCCATAGATTGCTAGAGCCACCTATTGGGCGTGAGTGGATTTGCCAAGTGAAACGGTTGAAATTCAAATTGTTTACAATAGATGTCAGCTCCAAATTGTGCTAGTTTAAATAATTAATAATAGATTGAACCAACATAATTTGAATAAAAAATCGTTTTTCATTGTCCCATAAATTGCATAATTTTCGTATATTTATTGCGAATTATTTTTTTATGATGTTTTTCATTATTAATTTTAGATATATGATGTAATAACACTTTAGCATGTCTCAACCAAGTACTTACATTCCTTCTTCAGTTAATTTAGGAAAAATTGTCGGCACTGAACCGGGAAACAATTGCATTCCAAAGCCAATTTTTTTGCAGCAATTTGCTTCGAAATGTTTGGAGCAAATTCTTTAATTTTCAGCTGATTCCGTCTCAATTAACTGGTCATTAAGGCAACGTATCGCCTCAAGCCAATCCTTGTTAAACCCATTTTACCTATGGAAACAGATTTACCTATGGAAACACATTTGTCCCTTTTCAAAGAAACTTGAATCATATTGCAAATTGCTACTAATTATACAACACTTCATTTTTATACCCTCCACAGGAAGGTATATTCACTTTGTCATTACATTTGTAACGCCAAGAAGGAGTCACCTTAGACCTCATAAAGTATAAATATTCTGAATTAGGATCACATTCTGAATCGATTTAACCATGTCCGTATGTCTGTCTGTTGAAAGCAGGATAGCGCCTAATGGAATTGACATAGGCAAATGAAATTTGGTGAAAGGTTTTATTTTTATCGTCTTCAGGTTGGTATTAAAACCTGAAGACGATAAAAAAAGGTTGGTATTAAAAATGGGCTATGTCGGTACCTGAACTACCTCCCATATGAAATCAATATTGGACCCATGTGTCTCTGTCTATTGAAGATACGATAGCATCCAAAGGAAACAACCTAAGCAAATTAAGTTTGGTGAAAGGACTTCTTTTTATCTTCGTTAGTATGGCCTGTGTCGGTCAAGTAGTTCTGGTACCTCCCATATAAAATCAATATTGGACCCATGTGTTTCTCTTTCCGTTGAAAACACGATAGCGTCCAAAGGAATCAACCTAGACGAATGAAGTTTTATGAAAGAACTTCTTTTTATTGTCGTTAAAATGGGCTATGCGGTCAAGTAGTTCTGTTACCTCCCATACAAATCAAATTTTACATGACTTGTGGAGATTATCAAAGCATCGGCCAGGCCGATGATAACACTTTTACTTGTTTTAATTTTAAATATCAAAATGGAAACGTCAGATGTGAGTTTCCAATTTATTCCGCTCCGAACCACGAGAACTACCGCTTATGCTGGAACGAACGCGAAGTTGGCTACTAGCAGTCCATGTGTAATAAGTCAATGGTTGTGACATAATCTAAGTATAAAATAGACTGACGTGACAGCTTTCCTATGTCTCCCCGATCAATCAATGTAATATCAATAATCTGTCAGAAAAACATTCAAACTACATTTCACCATAATTATCAACGCACTAAATGTATATAAAAAGGACATTTGCTAAGCAATACTTTCTAGTACCAAAAAATAATCATTATAATGTAAGCAAATTGCGATGTTAAATCTTCATACTGAAGATTATTTTAATATGATTTGCTTTCTGAACAATGCAAATTTTCCTAAATTTTCATAAAAAAATCAAGGAAACATGAGTTTAGTGAAAAGGATAAAATGAACACGTAAAAGTTATCAACTCGATATTCAGAAGTTACGTGAAATTTTTGTATGCTATCTGATGTCTACTAGATAGCTAACTTGTGCACATTTGTTTATTAATGCGGGGCTAAATGAAGATATAGGTATACGTATACTTACCTAAGTAAAATGTAAATGTAAATGTAAATATGTTACCTAGGTAAAATGAAAGAAATCCTAATATGTGCTAAATTCACAACACGATACATACTGTTTTCTTAACACATCCCGATAACGGGTAATTATTTTATGCTGGAGAAAAGAACTATCAGCATAAGATTTCATCACCACTGCCACCCCTGCACATGCGTTAGCTCACATTTTTTCTCTCGCATACTCACTTTTGTTTCTGGCTTACTAAACAACGCAACGTATTCTTTCTTGGTGTATATTTTGAATTGTTTAACTCTTTAATAAAGTGATTATAATTACATAAAATTATATATTATTTTGTATGTCCCACGGACATAAAGTTTTAATTATTTGAATTTTTTCCAATGTTACCACAGAATGAATTGTCAGGCATCTGTTAGCAGGTTTCTATGTTCAAGTGTATGCGTGCAGCTATTTTTTTAAACATGGTACACAAACTTTGCCACATAGCAACACGGAAAACAGCTTGAAGGCAATTTCTCTTAAGTTGTAAGAGCTGATAGACGATTTAATACTTAGTTTATGATAACAGCAGTAATACCGCCTACCCGATTCCCCCGCAAAATTTTGAAAATCCTCTCTTAGATTTCCTATGACTGTAAGTCTCTTCAACCGTTGACTCTGTTTCGTGGCGTCTTTTTTACTGGCAACGCAACGGCTCATCCTCCAACAAAAAAACGGGCCAAAATAGGAAAAAATTGTAGCAGGCTCTCGAAAAAGTGCAAAATTGCAATTTTAGTCGCACAACGGTCACGCTGCTCCGCAAATTTCGAAAATAAAATGTTGTCTTAAGTTTACTATCTGTGATTCCTATGACTACTTAGTGTACTCTCTTCGGCCGTCGAATCTCCTTCGTGGCGTCATTTGTGTGCATGATGAATGAAAGGAAATTTGTACACAACAATTAAATGTAGTAAAACTCAACTTTTTCAATTGTTAATATTTTATTGTAAGTATTTTAAAAAAGTATAAATTCAAAAATAAGCAACCAGAAAATATCTTTCTTCTGACACGTAATTTGTTAAGATTGGTTGAGCGTGTGAACCACAAGAGGTAAATATACTGCTATAGAAACTAGAGACATAAAATAGAGTGGATGGATTTTGGTTTGTTTAAAGAGAAGAATTGATTAAGAATAATAGATTTTGAAATATGATATTTTACGTAGTTATAATCTTGTCATGAAGATAGCGTTTATGACGGAAAACAACAAAAAATCCAATTAAATTTATTAGAAAATTTTAAGGAATTGACATTGTAGTGCAAGTCAGCATATAACTGTCTGCTCGAGCACCATAATTCATAAAGTTTAATATAGCAAGAATGCACAATCTCATTGTAATGTAAGACACTTAATTGTAAGCAAATTGCAATTAATAAAGACAGTCCGCGATACTAAAAATCATTTTTAGTGTCCAAGTTAAGTTTTTCCAACTCACAATGGGGAAATTTTCCGTACTAAATTGCATATTGTGACCTACAAAATATTTAGTGTGGAGGTTAAAAATGATGATTAGTAAGGCCCAATCTGGTGGTTGGGTGTGTATGAATCGAGCAGACATTGATTGGCATTAACTTGGCAATGTCCAGTGTTTCAACTTTCTCATACACATCAATTGTGCTTATTTTACCTCCAAGTGGTAGCCGCCGGGTACTGGTCCTGTCCATCCGGACTCGACTTGCTGAACTTATAAGCGCGAGTGTTGAACACGAAGAAAATAGCAACACTATAATGCTCTGTCGGATTGACTGTCTGCTCGAGTCTCAGAAGTCTAACATGAGCCCCTCAGAAAGAGGACGTACGGCGGCTGAACTCACATAGCTGAATCAACGGTGGCGTCAACAGTCAACATGGCAGATACCTCAATGGGCTACTCTGACGTATTTGGAGCTGAGGTCATTGAGGTTTTTTTTTTCAACACTAGTCAGGGTGTTGAAATAGAGATGGTGGCGGAAGAGCCCTTAATGGGTCAACGGTAGCTATCATATCCCCGCAGCGGGTTACTGACTCCGGAGTATTCCGGCTCCTTTTGTCCAAGGGGTTAAACAAAGGGCCTGGCCCTCCAGGTTGGGGGTTGTGCGTCGGGGTAACTTCCCTACCACGGAAAAAAAAAGTAGTTCCGAAACAACTACTAGCCTCGGATATGGAAGATCCAAATGTTGACGACCACAGCAAACGAATTAAGGACAACGAACTTCGGATCTGCACATGGAATGTCCGGACCTTAAACAGACCGCGTGCAGCCGAACAACTTGTGGAGACCCTGGATAGGTACAAAGCCGACATCACAGCCATCCAGGAAGTGCGATGGGATGGAGAAGGCACAAGAAGGATGAAAAACTGTGACATCTATTACGGCGAGTGCCGCAAAGAGCAGAGTCAGCGGCTATTTGGATGTGGATTTGTGATTAGAGGAAGACTTAGGCAAGAAGTCTTGGGATTTCACAATGTTAGCGAGCGCCTAGTTACAATCCGCATCAGGGCCAAATTCAAAAATATCACGCTGATCTGTGCTCACGCCCCGACAGAGGAGAAAGACGATACAGTCAAAGAAGCATTCTACGATCTTCTTGAGAAGACGTATGATAAGTGCCCGAAGTACGACGTCAAGATAGTTCTTGGCGACTTTAACGCCAAAATCGGAAAGGAGGGCATCTTTGGCTCTACAGTCGGAAAGCACAGCCTGCACGACAACACCTCCGGAAACGGACTCAGGCTAATCGACTTTGCGGCGGGGCGAAATGTCATCATTGCCAGCACACGATTCCCACACCTCAACATACACAAGGGGACTTGGCGGTCTCCAGATCAACAAACCGTCAACCAAATTGATCATGTTGCGATCGACGCCAGATATGCCTCCAGTATCTTGGATGTCCGAACGTTCCGAGCGGCCAACATAGACTCGGACCATTACTTGGTAGTAGCCAAAGTACGGATGCGGATATCCAATACTCCACAACACCGAGAGGATACTGTGCGAAGATTTGACGTTGCAAGGCTACTATCGCAAGAGACCGCCAAAACCTTTGCCGACCGCGTCTCCCTAAACCTCTCAGCAAGCTCATCCTCAGCTTCACCAGCATCAAGCACTGAGGACCAGTGGCAACACTGCCAGCGTGCCATCAGGAGTGCCGCCACCGAAGTGCTGGGTTTCACTAGGCGACCACAACGAAACCCTTGGTTCGATGAGGAATGCCGCCAGGCACATGCAGCCAAGAACGAGGCCTACCAACTTATGCTGCAGACAAGAACCAGAGCGGCTGAGAGAGCTGCCCGTGAGCTCTACGGGCAAAAAAGAAGGGAGGAACACCGACTTCTCAGAAGGAAAAAGAAAGAGCACGAGAAGCGAGCGGTCGAATCAATTGAGGGACGATACTGCAGAGGCAATGTTCGAAAGTTCTACCAAAGGGTAAAACGATCCACCCAAGGATACAAGGCCCGAACAGAAGCCTGCAGAGGTGAGCATGGGAATATAGTAGTAGATTCACAGTCGGTGCTGAGGATTTGGAAAGAACACTTCTGCAGACTGTTAAACGGCGGAGACAGCCAACAACCCGCTGTCAGGCAGAATGATCTGTTCAACTTGGACGATGATAGCCAAAACTTCCGTCCACCCGACCTACACGAAGTGAGGATAGCGATATCCAAACTTAAGTCCAACAAAGCTGCTGGAGCGGATGGCCTTCCGGCCGAGCTTTTCAAAGCAGCGGGAGATGGCTTGGTTAGGAGCATGCACCAACTCATCTGTAAAATATGGTCGGATGAAAGCATGCCCGATGAATGGAACCTCAGCATCGTGTGCCCCATCCACAAGAAAGGAGATACTCTGAACTGCGCCAACTACAGAGGAATAAGTCTCCTGAATGTCGCGTATAAGATCTTGTCGGCTGTATTGTGTGAACGCCTAAAACCTTTCGCCAACAACCTGATCGGCCCATATCAGTGTGGTTTTAGGCCAGGAAAGTCAACCATCGACCAAATTTTCACACTCCAACAGATCTTAGAAAAAACCCTGGAGTTTCAGATCGATACACACCATCTATTTATCGACTTTAAAGTCGCCTATGATAGCGTATATAGGGACGAGCTATACAAGGCCATGTCAAGTTTTGGCAGCCCCGCCAAACTCGTCCGTTTGTGCAGGATGACGATGGAGAAATCTCGCTGCTCCGTCAAAGTCGGCAAGAACACCACCGAATCATTTGATGTCGAAAAAGGTTTAAGACAAGGCGACGCGCTATCATGTACTTTCTTTAACATCGTTCTTGAAGCAATTGTACGAAACTCGCAAGCCAACACCAGAGGTACAATTTTTCAAAAGTCCGTTCAACTACTTGCCTATGCCGATGATATTGACATTATTGGAAGAACGCGGCGAGCTGTCAGTGGCGCATTTGCAAGCATTGAAACGGAGGCGGCGAAGATGGGTCTGGCTGTTAATGAGGACAAAACGAAGTTTATGCTGTCAACGAGAAAGGACTCTCAACATCGGCGACTCGGACAAAACGTCACGATGGACAGATACAACTTCGAAGTATTTAAAGACTTTGTATACCTGGGCTCCACTATCACTTCGCAAAATGACATCAGCGTAGAGATCAAGCGAAGAATCACTCTTGCCAATCGCTGCTTCTTCGGGCTAAGAAGGCATCTAAGAAGTAAAGCCCTCTCTCATAGAACCAAGGAGGTACTATATAAGACCTTAATCATCCCGGTCCTGCTGTATGGTGCAGAAGCATGGACCTTGTCAAAAGCGGATGAGAACCTTCTGGGATGCTTTGAGAGAAAGATTCTTCGAGTGATATTCGGTCCAGTTTGTGTCAATGGAGTGTGGAGAAGAAGATTCAACGTTCATACCGTTGTTCGTTGAAAGTTTTTTTTTACAGAGAATCCCTTATCAAAATTCATTGAATACGTTCCGGGACGGAGAGGCCACGATTCACGTCAAAAAAGTGCAAAAACCAAAATAGATTCCAAACGATTGTGCAGTTCAAAGACTATAATGTGAAAGAAAAATTTCTCAAAAAAATAAAATTGAACAACGAATGTGATCTGCAGTTCAAAGGCCATATATTTGGTCGTCGAAATAAAACACGCGGTTTCCATTAGGAAAATTATTGTCTCTTTATTTAAAACTCGTAGGTAGTTGGTCTTACCCATGAACTTAGTATTAAATAGAACGTATCAGCTCCTGCGCACCTACCCGTTTTCCCCCCTAAATTCTGCAAAGAAAATTTTCTCTTAATGTGTGAAAAGAAAAAAAGAAATTCTCAATGGCGGAAGGTGTAATAATATACTGACACTCAGCAGTGTTCCTACATCGTGGTATTTCTAACTTTTTGTGGGAACTACGATTTCCGAAAAGATTTCCATGCTTTAAATGGAAAAACAACAAAATTGTTGATTCTGCGATGTCCCAACCCATGAACCATTACTGGTGTAGTCACTCCGTTCGTGTTGTTGGGTGGTTTGCTGAAGGCTAGGCTGTGGATCGTCAGCAGTAACGAGTTGCTCGTTATTTATATCTTTAGAGTGGAATAGAGGTAGATCGGATTTCGATGGTAAGTTGATCGCTGTATCCGTCTTTGGGTTAGGACTTATAGCCGGTTGGATTTATGAAGTCTCGCTGGTTTCGTGACGGGCTGGATATTCGGTGTCATCTGCTTATTTTTGATAATCCTCTATTAATTCAGGGCAATTCTTTTTTAAGAATTCTTAAATTTTTTGGTAGATGGCTTTTGCTGCCTCGTACTTAGGCGGACGGTAGCGGTTGATTCGCTTAGGTCGGTCATTGTGGCGTAATTAGCCGCGATGGAAGTCCAAGGCTCTTTGCCTTGCCGTACTCCTTTGCAAGCGTTTCCGGGGTACGCTTATCTAATCCCAGCTTGGTAAGTTTAACTCTAACCTTTTCCAGCTGGGTGACAACATCTTGAAAGTTATCAATCACTCGTTCAAGATTATTCATATTTGTTGGCTCGAAGGACCACTTGCTTAATTTAATACAATTAAATTGTCCCATTACTTAATACAACTTTTTTTTTCGACCCATCAAGTTTGGTATGAGGTAATTAATAAAATAATTGTGGAAGTAGATCTAAGTTATTGAAATACTTTATGGTCACCGCTCGCACGGCAGTTCTAATGGCGGTTTTTCTCCTAGGCGGCTATTTCGTGATTAACTGACGGCCCAAATGTTTTGTGCGATGTGTCGCATTTCTTGTTGGCTGGCGGACTTGTATTTGTTTCCCCCGTGACGTATTTATTATAAACACAATAATTATATTAACAAAAATATATTATTTTATTTGAACGAATGCATTTTCCACACTTTAGTCCTTTATTTATTCATGTTAATTGCATTCGCTATACATTATATATTTTGTTAAATATGTTTTCGTGGTGAAAAAAACAACAACGAATCTAAACTCTCAAAATACACTCACCAAATATACTAACTATCAGTCAGTGCTTTTAGCACTCTCTCTTTATTTTTCCCACGAAGCGTATTAATTTTTCCCTTTCACTAAACTCAAATTCCCTCGATTTTTTAGAAAATTTTTTCGAAAAGAAGATCACATTAAATTAATCTACTAATCTATATCAGCCTTATTTATAAACCGTCCGTATAGTCTACTTAACTTACGCACCCTCTAAAATGTGCTTACGCAGGAAAACGTGATTTATAAACGAAAAGCACTTTGCTTTAAGCCTGCGTAACCTTAAACGCAAAAATTTGCGTTTAGAGGTTGCGTAAAGCTTGGAATATTTTTTTTGTTTTTGAAATGTCATTTTTTTTCGGAGTAGATTTGAAAATTGAAAACGAAACTAAAAATTTAATTAAATATGCCATTCAGCTTTGTGAATTTTGTTAACGACATTGATATGATTGATTTAATAAATGAAAGTTCAATTCCAAGAAGGCGAAAATTATATAAACCCAGGTTCAACCCCATGGAAATTAGAAATAAAGAATTTCGGAATAAATATAGACTTACCAAAGAAAATATGTGTAAAGTCATTGATATTGTGCGTTCTGATCTCATTGGAGATAATCGGGGTGGACATATTCCTGTGGAGCTTCAAGTTATGGCGGCCATAAGGTATTGGGGTCGAAATGAGGTTATTCGATTTTCATTCATATCTACATATGGTTTTCAAATAATTGTATTTTAGATTCAAGATGATGGAGCAGATATTAACGGCTATAGCCAACCCACTCTTTGTGTTATATAAGTTAACGATAGATATGTTTAGCTACTCAGAAGTGCAATCGCTGCATATTCCCACGCCACCGATCATTAGTGCAAAACGTGTAAGGTGCACACGGCACTAATAATCGCCCAAGTCATCGTCCGCCGGTAACCCGATAACCTGTCTGCTCACCGTTGCAGTTCCTGGAATCCATCATAGCGGCTAGAATAAGCATAGATGATGAGATAAGCTGTTAGTTTTTAAGTTTGAGTTTTGTTTCTACCGTTATCCAATAAAGAGCTCTTGCTCATAAAAATATTTTTTTCGGCATTTAAACTTGCAAGAGCATAATTGGCGCCCGAGCAGCCCTTCATCTACCAGTAGTGAAAGTAAACGATCGTAGTGAAGTGACCCCAACAAAGTGAAATCCAGTAGCTAGGAAAAATCACATAGTGAGGTAAACTCTGGAACACAAAATATTTCCTCTGTAAAAAGTGAACCTGTAGTGGAAAGTGAATAGTAATAAATAAATCCATAGTGAAGTAATAGTTCAGACTCTCCGCTATAATTCCGATCTTAAAGTCAAGTGCCGAAATCGAAGAAAATTCAAGTGCGAATAATTGAAATAAATCACCATAAGTAGTGATTCGGTTTACCCGTGCTAAGAATTGAATAGAATTCAAGTGAGAATAACTAAAATAAATCACCATAAGCAGTGATTCGGTTTACTCGCAACAATAACAAAAAACAAACAGTGCTAAAGACATTGGAAGTGAAACAACCAGACAACATAACTCCCCTGGAATCCGGTCGCTTAGTATCCAAGGAAAAAAGGAGGCAGTGGAAAACGCCAAGCCGATCCAGCGAACAAGTGTACTATGGCCTATATAGTACGTAAAACGTGTTATAAAATCCTCATAGAAAGGAGATAAAACATATACACATAAGTGGAAATAATAATTTTCCTCTAAAGTAAATTAATTTTTAGCGAAAATAATATTGAAGTGTTAGTTCTAGCAAAGAAAGTATAAAATCCTCATAGAAAGGAGACAAAAACATAGATACAATATGTGGAAATAATAATTTTTTTTCTTTTCTCTTTAAAATAAATTCGTTTATTGTGAAAATAATACTGAAGTGGTAGCTTTAAGTAAATTTAAATATCACAATACCTAACAGAAAACCGATTAACAGGTTTTGATCTTCTTTTTTGTGCCTAAAATACAAAATAAATTTATTGACAATTCAAACAAATATAATAATAATAATATAAACAAATAACCAAATATCATGACAAACCAAAACAATCTCATACGTCCACCCGTACTGAACGTACAGCAAGGCGAAAATAACGCGCCACAATCAATTCCTAGACCTGTTGCGGCATCACCCGAACTTGTCAACTTAATTTCCGGCATCGTTAACGAAGCCCTTAATAGGAATGGCCCGAGTTTAATACACTCCATTTTGAATCCCAATATAGACCCATCCATAGGACAAGACCAGAGAATAGACCCTGAGCACGACGACCTCACAGATCTAGATAAGGTCCCCGACGTAGTAAGGGCCCTGCGTGTTTTTTCCGGAAATCCATCCGAGTTTAGCTAATCGAAGAAGAACGTAGAGAGAGTGTTTTACGTGAAAACTAAGCGTTTTTAATTTTCGATGAATAGAAGTAATACACGATTTGGTTTTACGTTATAAAAGTTTATTGTTAGGTGTAGAGACGATCTACTTAAAAATGTTGCAACTCCGTAGAGAGATGATTGCAAGAGAGAAAGTAAGTAATGCACAAAAATCGGAAATTAACCTACGCATAAAGAAACCATGTGGTAATTGTTTGACATAAGTAATTGTTCAGTGGACGATTATTTTCACCACATTATCCTAAGCAGACATGATACTTATATCCGAAATTACGTTACGATTTAAATAGTTTTTAATCAATTAACAAAAAATGAATGATTATTTTAGCAATGTAAATTTTACTGAACATCCTCGCCGCCTTGAATGGATGCAGATCCTTCAATATTTATTGGAAATCTTCTTAAGTACATTGTTGCACGTTGAGTAATCCCTGTCGAAGTTTTTATAATTTCTGCACGGACAATGCCATCCTTTCCGGGTTGAGTTTGCGTGATTCTTCCCATTTTCCAACTGAGAGGTGGAAGATTGTCGTCCACGATGAGCACAACATCACCAACTTGAAAGGTGGAACGAGAAGTCTTCCACTTGGTTCGTTGCTGCAAGCTTTGAAGGTATTCCCTTGACCAGCGTTTCCAAAATGTTTGAAAGTACCATTGAAGTAACTGGTACCGGCTCAATGTGTTCATTGCTTTGACATCAGTAATATCTGGTTCCGCCAAACAAGTTAATGGGCTGCCTATAAGGAAATGACTTGGGGTTAGTGCATTGAAATCAGAAGGTTTATCAGAAAGTGGCGTTATCGGCCTCGAATTTAGAATTGATTCGATTTGGATAACGACAGTGTTCAATTCTTGCAATGTCAAGGATGCATCTTGAAGAATGCGTTTCATGTGAAACTTGGCCGATTTAACGGCGGCCTCCCACAAGCCGCCGAAATGTGGGGATCGCGGTGGAATCGTTTTTCATTTAATGTTGTCCGCCGCGCACAATCGAACTATTTCATTACGACTTTCAGTCTCTTGGAGCATTTTGTATATTGCAGAGAGTTCATTGCGGGCTCCGATAAAATTAGTTGCGTTGTCACTATATATCGTTGAGGGATATCCGCGGCGACCGATGAAACGTTTTAATGCCGATAGAAATGCGATGGTTGTGAGGTCTTCAACAACTTCGAGGTGTACCGCGCGTCGAAAAGCAAACGAAAACGGCCACGTAGCCTTTGACCGGCGATGTCCCCCGTCGGCGGAAGTGTATTTTGAATGGTCCACAAAAGTCGACTCCGACCATAAGGAAAGGACGGCACTGCTGGACTCTAGCGGTTGGAAGATCTCCCATGATAGTATTGCCTGTATGTGGCTGTGTTCGGAAGCATTTAATGCACTTACGGACGATCCTTTGGCATATTATCCTTCCGTGTATAGGCCAGAACTGTTCTCGTATAAGGCTGAGTAAGGTTTGTGGTCCGACGTGTAAGTGTTTATTATGAAAATGTCTTGTCATTGCTTGTGTGAAAACATGATCCTTCGGTAGTAGCATTGGATGTTTAGCATCGTAGCCGAAATCCGCAATGCTTATTCTACCACCAACACGCAGGATTCCATTTGAATCTAAAAATGGGTGCAGGGATGCTATGTGGGATCTTCCTGGAATGGGTTTTTTGTTCGTTATGAGTTGGATCTCGAATGCAAAGTTTTGTTGTTGAATAGCGCGTACAATGCATCGTAACGAATTCTGTAGTTCGATAGGACTAAGTTCGCCGAAATGACCATCGCTATGTAGATGCTTTGCTTTACATTTGTATATAAATCTAAGCATATAAGATACCACTCTTATGGTTTTATGATAGTTGTTATGATATTTAATGCTGTCTATAAAGTGTTCAGTCTTAATCGTGGATAGAATAATTTTATGTTGTTTTCGCTCAAGGAGAGAGTCATCCACCAGCCGGACGCAGCTAGGATTAAGAATCGGCCAACAAATGTATCGAAATTCGACGATTCTTCTGACAACCAGTTTAGAATTATTGAGGAATCAGTCCAGTAAAATATTTTTTGGAAATTATTTTCAAAAATACTTCGTATCCTTTCAACAAGGCGTACCATCAAAACAGCGGCGCACAACTCTAATCGAGGGATCGAAATCTTTTTTACTGGAGCGACACTTGATTTAGAGCACAAAAGTTTAACAATGATGCTTCCATTCTCGCAAACTGAACGAATGTATAAACAAGTACCATATGCATAATCTGAACTGTCAGCAAATGCATGCAATTGAATTCCTCTATTTCCATAGAATGCTCTACGCTCAAATTCAAATTTCTTCAAATGTATTAGTTCTTCCTTAAAACGCAACCAACGACTGTGGTATTCCAGTGGCAAACTCTCATCCCAAGCAAAACCCTGCCTCCAAAGCTGCTGCATAAAGACCTTTGCTAAGATTATAACAGGACTTATCAATCCTAGAGGGTCAAAGAGCCTTGCAATTTCAGAGAGCACAGTCCTTTTAGTGATGATTTTATTCTGAGAGATAGTACAGTTATATAACAATTTGTCTGTCGACGGATTCCAATATGTCCCTAGGGTTTTAACTGCATTGGTATCAGCAATTCGAAATAATGGTTCCCTATTACCTTCCTAAACAGCTGCT
Source organism: Cheilosia impressa (assembly GCA_948293265.1). Lineage (NCBI taxonomy): Eukaryota > Metazoa > Arthropoda > Insecta > Diptera > Syrphidae > Cheilosia > Cheilosia impressa. The sequence continues at coordinate 66,149,662 of OX411880.1, read as the reverse complement.
AAGATTCTTTCATCATTAGAGCACCATTTGCGCAACGTAAAACCTCCTCTGGCTAACAGACCAATCAACTCTCTCTTAATTTGTAAAGCTTCCTCTAATGTGGAGGCGCCGGTTAAGACGTCATCGACATAAAAGTCTCTGTTTATCGACTGAGCAGCATTAGGAAAATCATGACCTTCATCTATCGCCAATGTTTGCAACGCTTTTGTAGCTAGGTATGAGGCAGAAGCGGCTCCATAGGTAACTGTAGTAAGTTGATATGATCTTACGTCATCGCCTTCATTATCTCTCCACAGAACTAAATGAAAACAACGATCAGCTGGGTGCATTGAGATCTGACGGTACATTTTGGATATGTCAGCAGTAAACACGAATGCAAATGATCGGAAGCGAGTGGCAATAGAGAATAAATCATTTTGAATAACTGGACCAATGAGAAGAGTATCATTGAGTAAAATGCCTGTTGTTGACTTTGCAGAGCCATCAAATACAACTCTCATCTTTGTCGTTGAACTAGATGGCTTCAACACACAATGATGAGGCAAAAAAAAATGTGGTTTTGAATGATCAACAAAGGGCGCAAGTTTCATATGACCTAAAGCAATAAATTCATCGATTACAGTAGAATATGTTGTAAATATTTCATGGTTTTTCAGGAATTGCCTTTCCAGATATTTAAGTCGTTTGACTGCTTGATTAAAGGAGCTCCCTAGTTTCTCTGCGTTCCCCTTGAATGGTAAGCGCACCTGATAGCGACCGTCATTTAGTCTGCGAACATTTGAATAATTGTGTTTCTCACAATCTAGTTCGGATTTCTTCAATATGCGATTAATCCCTGGGTCCTCATTTCCATTTTCAATTTCCCAGAAATTTCTAAGATCCTCATGTAAATTTATATCACATTCGATGTTCTGTGATATATGAGCAAAATAACTAATCGGAGGACAATTTTGATAGTTGTGTTGATAGGGGCCAGAAACTACCCAACCAAAAATAGTTTTTTGTAGGATTGGTAAATTATTTCCCAATTTTATTTGGCCTATTGACATTACTTCAAAAAACAGTTCAGCACCTAACACTAAATCGATCCTTTGCGATATGTGAAATAGAGGATCCGAAAGAGGAATGTTTTTTGGTATGTTCCAATGCGTAATATCAATATTGGTTTCGGGAATGCAGTTAGTCAACCTTTTCAATACAATGGCTTCAATTGATGTCTCGAATTTTGATAATCGAGAACCAATAACGAGCGTAGCTTTGTAACAGGAAGATGATAAATTCTGTGATATTCCGCTAATCAATTGCTTTGCATGATATTTTTTTACACCAAGCATATGCATGAACCTTTCACTGATTATATTTAATTGTGAACCGGAGTCTAAGAGAACGCGGCATGGGATTAATTGATTTGAGTTATTGCAAACGGTAATGAGAGCCGTAGCCAAGAGTGTATCTGATTTTTGACAATGTGCGTTGCTAGGCGAAATGGAATTGGGAGTGGTTATGGTGTTAATGATGGATGGCGGCGGATTAAAAATAGCTGCATTTGCATTAAAATTGGATGCTGTGGGGGCATTTGATGAACTGGACTGAGTGACCACTTGTGAGTATGGCGATTGATTTATAGTAGCAGTCGGTGAAAACGAATTCAATTTGCTATCATAATGAAGAAGTGTGTGGTGATTTTCTCCACATGTATGACATCCGCTTGAAGGGCATGTTGATGCTGTGTGTTGGTTTGTTTTTAAACAATTTGCGCAGAGATTGAGATTTTTAAATTGCTGATATCGATCAGAGAGAGGCATATTCATTAACTTAAAGCATTTGTAAATGAAGTGCCCAGGTCGTAAGCAAAATGAGCATTTAGGTTTATTAGTGACTGTGGTGCTGAGAGATTTTTGAGAGCTACGTTGATTATTGGTTTTAGTATTATTCATCGTTTTCTGTGGTGTGGTATAAGAATATGAAACAGAAGGATTGTTAAGTATACTACCTTCCAATATTTGACACCTTTTTTTGATGAAAGCGTTAAGCTCGATGAGTGTTGGTAAACGATCGACTGGTGATTCTTCATTCCAGCGTTGTGTAGTAGTTGAGTCCAACTTAGTTGTTAGGATGTAGACAATTAGATCATCCCACTGATCGACAGGGCGCTTTAAGTTCCTCAAGCTGGTTAGGTGATTATTTGTTTTGTCAATGAGATGCCTTAGTTCAGCTGCAGATGGTTTGATGATTTTTGGAAAATTAAAGATGCAGTGTAAATGTTCCTGAGCGATGACGCGTTTGTTCTCGAACCTTTCCTTCAACCTTTGTATTGCTTCCTCGTAGTTCTCTTCAATGATTTTCAGCCCTTCGATGGATGACTTAGCTGTCTCCCCCAGTTTGCTGACCAAATGATGGAACTTTGATAGTTTGCTAAGATGAGAGTTGTTGTGCACGAGAGAGTTGAATGTCTCAAACCATGGCATCCATGCGGTGATATCGCCTGTGAAAATGGGAAATTCAATTTTTGGTAGTTTTATGGGATCAAACCTGGTTTCCGCGGTGTGTGACAGCATGGATTCGGAAAGAGGATTTTCTAACCTGTTCAGCATAACCTTGATTGCCGATGAGACACTGTAGTACGATTCCTCATTATCTGATCGTGTCAAATTTTTTACCTCAGTGAGGTCTGCTTCCTCAATCTTTAATCGCACCTTCTGAAAATTAGAAAATGCATTGTCCAATGCCTTTGCTCGTGTTTTAAGTTCGGGAATTGAGGTTAGATCCAGATCTTGGTTAACCCTTGTCACAAAGTCACTGCAACGCCTTATCTGGTCAATTGATATAGTTCGACGCGATCGTAGAGCTTCCATTTGCTTCACCCTTTTGTCGATAGATATTGATTGACCGTCAGCCTTGAGGTCATCCAAGTCATTACTACCAATTTTTTTTGCAATTGGTAGCAAAGGAAAATGTATAGTTCGGACGTATATCGAATGATATCACGTCGGGCTCACCAATGTTTTACGTGAAAACTAAGCGTTTTTAATTTTCGATGAATAGAAGTAATACACGATTTGGTTTTACGTTATAAAAGTTTATTGTTAGGTGTAGAGACGATCTACTTAAAAATGTTGCAACTCCGTAGAGAGATGATTGCAAGAGAGAAAGTAAGTAATGCACAAAAATCGGAAATTAACCTACGCATAAAGAAACCATGTGGTAATTGTTTGACATAAGTAATTGTTCAGTGGACGATTATTTTCACCACATTATCCTAAGCAGACATGATACTTATATCCGAAATTACGTTACGATTTAAATAGTTTTTAATCAATTAACAAAAAATGAATGATTATTTTAGCAATGTAAATTTTACTGAACAGAGAGTATTAAATATTTATGAACCACTTAAAGGCACTCCAAAATATTTTGGAATCTTAAATGTTGTACGCAGCAGAATAACTGGAAATGCGGATACGGCGCTCGAGTCGTATAACACGCCTCTAAATTGGAAAGCAATTTCCAAATGTCTCACCCTGCACTATGCAGATCAAAGAGACCTAGGTTCCCTAGAGTACCAAATGAATTCCCTGACACAAGGCAGGCAAACTGTGCAAGAATTCTACCAAGCCATTTATACTAACCTTTCACTTATCCTCAACAAAATTTCTTGCATGGACGCCGGACTCGAGTCTCTCACGTTGCTGACGCAAACCTATAGAAATAAAGCTCTGGACACATTCGTCCGTGGTCTAAATGGTGACCTTCCAAGACTTTTAGGTATGCGAGAACCAAGTGACCTACCACAGGCACTAGCCTTATGCCAAAAGCTGGAAAACCAGAAATTTAGGTAAAATTTCGCGAATCAATTCCAAAATCCCCAAAGAAATAATTTCGCAATACCCCACCAACAACCCCGTCAAGCTTTGAATCAAAATATGCGTGGCGACAAATTCTTACCACAAATAGCATATATTCCTCAAGCTAACTATTATCCAAGACATCCTACTTACCCAGTCTTGCATCAACAACGCTTTAACCAAAATCAAAACTATCTGAATCCTACACCACCACCTCGCCCTCTCGCGCCGAGACCCGAACCCATGAATACCTGAACAATACAGTCTCATGCAGTTAACTACCAAAATAGACCACCACCCTAACAAATATCAGAGAAACTTCCACATTGACGTCGAATCAACCCCAACGGACCCCCCGGAGTTCCGCATAGAACCAACAGGTTACGCCTGTCCGACCGACCTCTACACATTCTATGATCAAAATGACTAAGCGAAATAGAACACGACCCCGATCTCAGAAACTATGTCCTCCAACAAACAGAGTCAGATGGGAGAGGTAGCAACCAACCCCAGTATGATTCTCGAGAACTCTACGATATCAATTTTTTAGGTTAACAGACTCTTCGTTGCCCTATTTTCAGTGTAAAACGAAGAATGGAGAAATTCTGAATTTTCTGATAGACACAGGCTCGAGTAAAAACTACATCCAGCCTCTCCTCATAAAACAGCCTCTTCAAACGAACAAAATTTCTTTGCGAAATCTATTGCTGGGGATATTGAAATAACCCAGCATACGTTTCTGAATCTGTTTGGTCAAACGAACATTAATTTAAAATTCTTCCTACTCCCAAGCCTTAAATCCTTTCATGGAATTTTTGGAAACGATAGCCCTCAGTCATTATCTGCTGTGATCCACACCAAGGGCAGTTTCATGACGATTCTGGACAGAATTAAAGTTAAAATTAAACAACATAAATCACAGGCAGTGAATTCTCTGACCGTCAAATTAAATAGTATGTCCGAATCACAAAAGCGAGCCATTAACACTATTATACATAAATTCCGGCCCTTGTTCCCAGAACCAAACGAAAAACTCACCTACACCACAAAGGTTACAGGCGAAATCCGCACACAAACCGACTCCCCAGTTTACTCCAAATACTATCTATACCCTGTTTCGCTCAGAGACGAGGTAGACAAACAAATTCAAAAATTGCTAGAAGACAATATAATCAAACCATCCCGTTCCCCGTAATAGATTATAGAAAACTAAACTCCGTAACAATCTCAGACCGTTACCCAATACCTGAAATTAACGAAGTCTTGTCGCAACTAGGAGAAAGTAAATTCTTCACAGTCCTAGATCTTAAAAGTGGGTTTCACCAGATTCCTCTCAAGGAATCGGATATGGAAAAAACCGCATTTTCGATCAAAAATGGGAAGTTCGATTTTACGCGACTCCCATTTGGCTTAAAAAACGCACCATCTATCTTCCAGCGTGCGCTTGATGATATTTTGCGAGCTCACATCGGCAAATTCTGCTACGTCTATATTGATGACATCATCATCTTTAGCAAAGACGAAAGCGATCATGTGAGACACGTAGAAGAAATATTCAGAACGTTAAGCGAAGCCAATATGAAGGTACAATTGGACAAATGCAATTTCTTTAAGGAAGAAGTCGAATTTTTGGGCTTCATTGTATCGCATAAAGGACTATCAACAAACCCCGCAAAAGTTCAAGAAATAGTTAATTTTCCTATTCCGAAAACTCTTAAAGAACTAAGATCATTCTTAGGCTTGTCAGGTTATTACCGTAGATTCGTAAAAGACTACGCTAAGCTGGCTAAACCATTAACAACTTTACTAAGAGGTGAAGAGAGAAGGATATAAAAAAACAAATCCGCAAGAATCCCAATTACACTCACAATAGATGCAATTTCAGCCTTCCAAAAAATTAAGAGCTCTTTGGTCTTCAGAGACCTAATCCTCGTTTATCCAGATAACAAAAAAAGTTTCGAGCTAACTACTGACGCCTCTAACTTTGCTCTTGGCGCAGTATTATCGCAGAACGATAGACCCATTATATTCATCTCTAGATCATTAACCGAAGAAGCTTATGCAGCTAATGAGAAGGAGATGCTCGCCATCATATGGGCTTTGAATACACTAAGAAACTATTTGTATGGCACTGCGCATGTCAAAATTTTCACAGACCACCAACCTCTTACATATGCCCTGAGTAGTAAGAACAGTAATTCCAAAATGAAGCGCTGGAAAGCGATATTGGAGGAATATAACTAGCATTGTCCCGCTTACCGAAAAATTCCGAAGTCAACTCATTGACTATAACTCAGCATAGTGACGAAAGCTCGTCACACGACTTAATTCCGGCTGTCGAAAGCCCAATAAATGTATTTAAAAACCAATTAATGCTTCTTATCGGCAATGATAAGAGCTATAAATTCAAAATCCCCTTTCCAACATATCATAGACACATTTTTACACAAAAAGAGTATACCGATGAAGACTTAACGTCAATTTTAAAACGATACCTAAATCCAAGCGTAATAAATGGAATTTTTACAACAGAACCCATTATGGGAAGAATCCAGGAAATTTATCCCTTTCATTTTAGATTATACAAAGCCAGATTCACACAATCCCAAGTTAAGGACCTAACGAATACAAACGAACAAGAAAACGAAATCCTTCAGGTACATAAAAGAGCCTACAGAAATAGCAAAGAAAACAAAGCGCAGTTACTAGAAAAATTCTACTTTCCAAGAATGAAGGCCAAGATTCACGAATTGGTAAAGCAATGCAAAACATGCAAAGAACAAAAGTATGAACGCCATCCTAACAAGCTCGAATTACAGGCAACACCGTTACCCCAATTTCCAGGTCAAATAGTTCACTTCGACATTTATTCAACAGAGAGAAACCTTGTATTGACCGCAGTGGATAAATTCTCTAAATATGCCCAAGTGCGCATAATAAATTCAAAAGCCATAGAAGATGTAAGAGAGCGACTAAGGCAACTTATATTCGCATTCGGAGTACCAAATATGGTAGTCTTCGATAACGAAAAATCCTTTAATTCCGCTTCAATATGTTTCATGTTACAGGACCAGTTAAACATTGAAATCTATAAAACCCCGCCATACACCAGTGCAGTCAACGGTCAAGTGGAAAGATTTCACTCGACCCTTTCGGAGATTATGCGTTGTCTGAAAGCAGAACGCACCTACAGATCCTTTACGGAATTATTAGATCGCGCCGTCTATAAGTATAACTACTCAATACATTCAGTAATAATTAGGAAACCGATAGAAGTATTCTTCGGTAGAATAGTTAGTACTGAACCAAATTTGTATGAAGAAACTAGAAACGAAAACATTGAAAAAATCAGGAAAAAGCAGAATCAAGATATGGTAACACACAATAAAAATAGGAAACCCATAAAAAACTACTCACAAGGAGCAATTATTTATGTGAAAACTAACAAACGTATAGGAACAAAGCTGTCTGCTAGATTTAGGAAAGAGAAAGCAAAATAATTCAACCACCGTACTAAATGAATCAGGAAAAATAGTTCACAAATCAAATATCAGAAATTAATCCATTTCAGATTCTTCATATCCCCGATCTGGACAGAAGTTCAAATATTAGACTATTCGAATTCAAAACTTGTATCCATTAACACAGGATTGGCCAAAATACAAACAGGTTCCTTTAAAATTATTCATGTTATTGACCTGCAAGCATATGAGAATGTAATTGAGGATCTCCAGTCAAGAATAACGAACCACACAGATAATGCTAACCCCAACATCCTTTTCATATCCCATCAAGTTACAGAACTTTTGAGTGAGTTTTATCTTGCACCTGTGACTTTGCGCGACCTTGACGGCTTGCACTATGGCGGATCTCAATTTGCGGATGGCGGCACAGAATGCGATTAAACGTATTCACGACCGCATACTTGGAGCGAACTACGACACATGTGACAGTTCCCAGTTGAACCAGGAGTTAAAGGCCGTCACGGATCATTTCAATCGTTTTGTGATCAGCCATCAGCGATTGGTCGGTGATGCCAAATCAGACGAGATCACAGCACACGAGCAATTGTGGGAGCAGGTGGAGGCGTTGTACAACGAAACGTGCGTGAAACTCAATCGTGAACTTTTGGGGATTAAACCTGACGCATGTAAGCCAAAGGCGTCTTATGAAAAATTTGATGTCAAATTGGATCCAGTGGTCTTTCCTACATTCGATGGATCATTGCATAATTGGCTAGCCTTTAAGGACACATTTCAGTCTCTGGTTCACGAAACGGATTACCCAGAGGCATAAAAACTAGTTAAGCTCCGACAGGCAGTCAACGTGAGCAAGGTCGCATTAGTTGGCGCTATGTATTCTGGCGGATATGAGGAAGTGTGGACAGCGTTGAAGGAGCGGTACGACAATCCCAAACTTTTAGCCGAAATTCACGTTTCCCGCTTCCTCAACATCAAGTGGTGTCGAAGCTTCCAACCAACACGCAGCGGGAGTGGAACATGAGCTGTTCTTCCAATGCGATTCCGAGCTTGGCGTCTTTACTAAAGTTCTTGGAGAAACGAGCACACGGTCTGACTACCGAGGTGATAAGGACACCAACTCGATCAGAAACTTCAACAACGCGACAACAACATCGTAATCATCCAGCAGTGAAGGCGTATGTGGCTACGACGGATGAAGGAAAATGTCCGCATTGCCAAGGTCCTCAAAGAGTTGGTCGCTGCCAATTATTGTTGGATATGAGACCAGACCAACGATTTGAGGCTCTCAAAACATCGAGTTTATGTTTCAATTGCCTCAAACATGGACATTCGAGGCAGTGCTCATCAGGTGGGTGCCGGCAGTGCGGTCGTAAGCACCATACGATCTTCTGTCGTGAACCTAGGACGTCAACGCCTGCTATGCAAACAACAGAGGTTCCAGTCCATAACCAGCAACCAACAGCTGCTTCACTTGTGGAGACAACCAGTTCCTGACTAACCGATGCTGTCAGTAGCTGCATCGTTCAAGGCAACCGAACTATATTGCTGGCTACTGCGCGCGCATATGTATATGGAAAATCAGCAGATCAGCAGCGCTTGGCTCGTATACTCTGCGATCCCGGGTCGCAGGTAAGTTTCCTATCAGACCGTTTTGATAACCATTTACATCTTCGCAGATGTAAACATGATGTACCAGTGGAAGGGATCGGGGGCTTTGCCCATACAAGAACGAAAGGCAGCGCGACGCTCACGATCTGTTCTACCCATTCAAACTTCACCGTGACGATCGATGCGCTGGTAAAACCGTCAATCACTTCGATTACACCATCTATGCCGATCGACGTGAATCAGTGGCCGCACTTGGTCGGTCTTCAACTTGCCGACGCTCACTTTGGTACTCCTGGCGCTATCGATGCTCTCATTGGAGCGGATGTATGGGGTCTTATCGTACAGGGCGAAGTCATTAGTGGGCAGCTGGATGAGCCACACGCTCAGCGAACCCAATTAGGCTGGGTTGTTTTTGGACCTGCATCCCCGGGACCATCGTCTTCGCGAATCCTGCGTTCCTTCCACTCTGAGGTAGCTGAAGATGATACCACTCTAGATAAGCTCATCCAAAAATTCTGGAAGTTGGAAGAAGTGCCCGAGATTGAGGTTGGTGACGACGAATGCGGTCGTATATTCTCAGCGACACAATCTCGGACGAATGATGGACTATATATGGTACATATAAATACCATTCCGTCGTGATGCTCCCGCCTTAGGAGACTCTTATACGAGAGCGTTGCGACAATTTCATTGCTTGGAACGGCGACTGGCTGGCGATAAAGACCTACGAGAAAAGTATGTGGCGTTCATGCGTGAATACCACACACTTGGTCATATGGAACGGGTGGATCAACCAAGTTCCGCGTTGTTTTTAATGCGTCCGCGCGAACTAGTGTTGGCGTCTCACTAAATGACATCCAGTTAGTTCGCCCAACGATTCAGGAGTCACTTATCAACATCATCTTTCGTTTTCGACGTTATCGCGTGGCACTCACCGCCGACATCGAGAAGATGTTCCGGCAGATCCTGGTCACTCCGGAACACAGAAACTTCCAGCGTATTCTCTGGCGAGAATCACCCACAGAAGACATTGGCGTTTATCGTCTGACAACTGTCGCTTATGGCATGGCTTGCAGTCCTTACAACGCAGTACGTACACTTCACCAATGTGCGTACGATAACTTTCGCAGAGTGACAGACCAGGCTCAGGCAGTAACTGCTCGGGATACCGTTCTGACATCATTTTATGTCGATGACTTTTTGGTTAGTTGCAGTGATTCCCACGAAGCTATTACGTTAGCTACCAATGTCAACACCATTGTCTCAGCTGGACATTTTAAGTTGAGGAAATGGAACTCCAACAGCACTCAGGTAATTACTTCTTTAACTGATGGGAGTTCTTCTACTACAGATCTCATAACTGGTCCTTCGACGGCTACTGTGCTGGGGTTACGATGGGATCCAGTATCCGATGAGTTATTATTCAGCGTGGATCTCAAATTACAAGATGATTGTCTAACGAAGCGGCGTGTACTGAGTGAAGTATCTCAGCTCTTCGACCCAACGGGACTTTTGGCACCGATTGTTATAACCGGGAAGATATTTATCCAGACCCTTTGGATAGCTGGCATCACTTGGGACGCCCCATTGCCAGCTGAATTGTGCGAAACTTGGCTTCGATTTCGCAATGGTCTTGACGCAATCAATAGCGTTCGGGTACCCCGATGGCTGGGGATGGTTGATGGAGGGATAACAGAGGTTGATGGAAGAGCCGATACCTTCAGATTCAGAACAGGATGAGCAGCTCCATCAGGATGAGTTGGGTGCTATACAAGAAGAAAAATTATCTGTATTGACGATGGTAGCCGCAGTTGGGTTCAAGCTAACAACACGACGGGACGGCCAGGTAATCCCCCTTATTAAACGCTTCAGTTCTCTTTCTCGTTTATTGCATACAGTGGTAAGAATGCTACGTTGGACTCCGAAACGACGGCACTTGTCAAACGCAATTATCAGCGCTGATGAATTAAATGAAGCTCTGGATAAACTCATTCACATCGAGCAGGACAGCGCTTTTCCGACCGAAGTCCATCAAATTCGAAGAGGTTATAGACTTGTCAGCTCCAGTCGATTGCTTCCACTTAACCCGTTCATGGACGACGGCGGTATGCTACGTGTTTGTGGACGATTGGCCAAAGCCGCTATCCCCCAAGACCATCGTTTTCCAATCATCCTGCCCCGGACCGAAGCAGGAGGACTGGCTTGGTTACTCATTCAGCAAGCCCATCACAAAACACTTCATGGCGGCACGCAGTTGATGCTGCATCACCTTCGTAGCCGCTACTGGATTTTGAATGCGAGGCAAGCAGTACGCAGTTTTATACACAATTGTGTCATTTGTCGACGTTATCGCGGCGCTACTCTCACGCAACAAATGTCTTCGTTACCCAAGCAGAGGGTCACTGCTGCTCGACCGTTTCTGTCAACTGGCGTGGATTATTGTGGCCCATTTGTACTGCGCACAGGACTAAAACGGTCACGCACAACTGTTAAAACATATCTGGGAATTTTCATTTGTATGGTCACGAAGGCGGTCCATATTGAGGTAGTGGATGACCTCTCATCTCAGGCGTTCCTAGATGCCTTTACCCGTTTTGTTAGCCGGCGAGGTCCATGTCAACATCTCTACAGCGATAATAGCACGGCATTCGTTGGAACCAACCGTATGCTGCAAGAGGATTTTGCAGCCTGGCATAGCGATACCAGTCAACAGTCACTGGCTGGTATGGGAACCAATTGGCATTTTATCACACCCATCGCTCCACATCAAGGAGGACTATGGGAGGCTGCGGTAAAATCTGCAAAACACCATTTGGTACGTTTGGTCGGCGGGCAAACTATGTGGTACAACCAGCTTCATACTTTGGCGACGCGGATCGAAGCGTCTCTCAACTCGCGCCCACTTATTCCACTACACGATGATCCAGAGGACAAATTCGCGCTAACCCCAGCTGACTTTCTCATCGGGGCCCCACTTCTCGCCGTACCAGAGCCAAGTCTTGACGAGATCCCAGCTAACCGCATCAAACAGTGGCAGTGGTTGCGCCAAGTACACCAGCGATTTTGGTAAAGATGGAGTGATGAATATTTGGTCACGTTACAGACCAGGAATAAGTGGCAGAGGCGTTTGGACAACATCCGAGTTGGTGATATCGTCATTATTCGTCAGGAAAATCTACCCCCGACTCACTGGCGATTGGGTCGAGTAATTGGAGTTCATTCGGGCAGCGATGGACTGGCACGTAAAGCCACGATCAAGACGACAGCCGGGATATTCACCCGGGCAGTCCAAAAACTGTGCAGACTTCTGGAGGCAAAGGATCTCGAGCCAGGTGGCTCGACGGGGCAGGATGTTTGAGATCACCCTGTCTTCTTTTTTATGTCCCTGATGACATCTGGAGTGGGACACATATTCCTTGAAGTGTCATTACTGCCAACAGGAAAAAGTCATTTTTTGACACTTCTGTTCAGCGTGGTTTTTGGTGAGAAGAGGTTAACTTTTAATAAAGAAGGCAAGAATTTTAGATTGGAACCGTCGTTTTGCTTTTTTTGCTCTTCAACACATACGACCCACACGCAAAATAGTTGGTCCACCCACTTTTGCACTTGGAAGCTTCTATGTTATTAGTTTGTCATATATACGCATTTTTTTTTTTTACAAAAACAACAAAAACATATCATAGACAATATTCTTTTTTAATTGAATTAATGACAAAAATAAGCAAAATTACAACGAGTACCGTTAAAACTGTATGCTTTCTCATTTGTTAATGAGTGCAAAATAGTTGGTCTACGTCATTCGTGATGCAAAAGATTTGGTCTACTCCACATAATCGTATGATTAAGTTAACCGTTAGCAAAAACTAAGCAAAAACAAACGTACTCTTGCTTTGTCAGCTTATTAGTGTACTTGTGCAATTAGTTCTAATTCAGTTGTTGGTTGATCATGGCGCGTGGTGTTCCCCTATCTAAAGATCTCAGAGAATCGATTGTAAAAGCATTTGAAAATGGTTTTTCAAGCAACAAAATTGCCAAAAATTTTAATCTCCCTCGTTCATCGGTACAAAATATCATTTCGCTCTTCAATAAGATGGGTAACATTAAAACCCGGAAGAAAACTGGGCGGCCGCCAATAGCAACAGCCCGCGATTGTAGGGTATTAAAAAAAATAATTAAGGAAAATCGTCGTAAAACTGCTGCTGAGGTAACTGTAGAGTGGAAAAGCCGCATCAAAAAAGAAATGTCTGTCGACACTTGTAAACGCAACATGAACAAAATGGGTTATAAATTTTACAAGGTTTGTTTAAACATCTTTTGTTAATTTTGTATTGTGGTTTTTTTCAACCCATTCTAATAGGCCAAAGAAAAGCCCCTTCTTACACCAAGGCAAAAGAAAAGGCGACTTGAATGGGCTAAAAGGGCACAAGGATTGGACCTTACGGCATTGGCGGGAAGTAATTTGGAGCGATGAATCCAGATTTGAGGTTTGTGTTGGCGATGAGCGAAAGCGTGTACTTCGCACCTCCAAAGAAGCGTTCCATAAAGACTGTCTGAAACGAACAATCAAGTTTCCAGCATCACAAATGATATGGGGGTGCATGTCTGGGCGTGGTGTTGGTAGTTTATGTTTTGTTGACGGCCTTGTAAATTCAGTAAAGTATCGCGACATCTTGCAAGAGCATCTGCTTCCATCAATAACACAGCTTTAGTCAACCGAGGGGGCTTACGTATTTCAGCAAGACGGTGCATCTTGTCATACGGCAAAGTCAAATCTAGCCTGGTTATCTACTGAAGCCATTCCATTAATGGAATGGCCATCCAGTAGCCCTGATCTTTCGCCCATCGAAACTCTATGGCACAAAATGAAGCAAAAGTTAAGACAGCAACCAGCAAGGACTCGCAAAGATCTACGACAAACAATTAATGATATTTGGCAATCGTTTACAACCGATGACTGCCAAAAACTCGTGGATACAATGCCACAGCGAATTCAAGCAGTCATATCCAAGAAAGGTGATGTGACGCAGTGGTAAAAAGTAATTTTTAAATCTTAGACCAACTATTTTGCGCTCAAACGAAAGATGACCAAATATTTTATTCAGTAATAACTTCAAATGCTTACAACTTGTTCATTAAACTTTCTTTTTAATTGTAGCAGAAATATAAATACATATTTATTTTCATTAACAAAACTTTTTATTTGAAGAAACAAAACAAGTTTGAATTTCTCAACAGAATTTATTCGTAATCAAATAGCATAGACCAACTATTTTGCGTTTGGGCTAGTATAATGAAACTTATCAACTCTGACGAAAATACTAAAAGTAATTTTTTCTTAAACATAAAATACAAAATAGACCTTATAAAAGAAGAAATAAAAAATGTAGAGTATGCTTTACTTTGGGCCAAGGCCAAAATTGTTAACTCATTTATATTGTCAATGTCAGAGATAAACATTATCCAAGAAATTTTTGAAAACGATAACCTACCATATGTCAACTTCGAAGAAGCACTCGAATTCGCTGATGTAAAAATAGCAGCAAATGAATCAACAATCCTTTATATAATCAATATACCCACTACCGAAATAGAAACATGTAACAATCTTTTTATCAAAGCCATAAGAAAATCAAGCACAGTCATAAAAATTCCTTATGAATATGTTTTAGATTGTAAGGATAATTTGTACGGCATAAAATGCAATTGCCAACATTATAATAAGCTAACAATATGTAAAAGAAATTGTATTGAAAATCTAACTGAAAACGAATGTATACCAAATTTGTTAAGAAGCCGACCATCCAATTGCCCGGAAACAAATAATCAACACGTCCCCGTCGTCGAGGAAATACTCCCAGGAACTCTATTATTAAACCAGTTTAATGGATCAATACTTGCCCATAGAGAAATAGTCAAGTAAACTACAGCTTGATAACACCTGTATTGATAATATCCATAGCTGGCGCAATAAACCTTATCATAATCAAGCAAAGGAACAGAAATAGCATCTTCGCTGGAAAAATAGAAGCACCAACGACTCCACCGGAATCCAGTAAAAGTGTACCAGTCGTCTATATGGTTACGAGTGAGGACACTCGGATTTAAGGAGGGAGGAGTTAACAACAGATATGTTTAGCTACTCAGAAGTGCAATCGCTGCATATTCCCACGCCACCGATCATTAGTGCAAAACGTGTAAGGTGCACACGGCACTAATAATCGCCCAAGTCATCGTCCGCCGGTAACCCGATAACCTGTCTGCTCACCGTTGCAGTTCCTGGAATCCATCATAGCGGCTAGCATAAGCATAGGTGATAAGATTAAGCTGTTAGTTTTTAAGTTTGAGTTTTGTTTCTACCGTTATCCAATAAAGAGCTCTTGCTCATAAAAATATTTTTTTCGGCATTTAACCTGCAAGAGCATAATTTATATCAAAGAGTTGCAAAAGCCTTTGCTTCCAAAAGGCAACAGTTCATAGAAATGCCAACATCAATTTCAGACCAAATTAAAGAAATGCGAAATAAGAAACTTTCCGCAAGTTATTGGTGCAATTGACTGCACGCACATCAAAATTCCAAAAGTTTGTGGCCAAGCGGGTCAGTACTATGTTAACCGAAAAGGCTACTATTCGGTTGTATGTGACTCTTCATTGAAAATTAGAGATATTGTTTGCCATTGGAGAGGAAGTACACATGATTCAAGAATATTTAGAGAGAGTCGCATAAAAGAAAGATTCGAAAATGGAGAATTCAAGGGACGTCTGCTTGGAGATGGTGGATACGCCTGCACAAACATTCTCTACACCCCCCTTTAAACCCTCAAACTCAAGCCGAATGCCAATATAATATTGCTCAAATTGCAACTCGCAATACTGTGGAGCGGTGTTTTGGTGTATGGAAGCAAAGGTTTAGGATCTTACTTACGGGTATGAGATGCTCATTAAGAAAAACAAAGATTACTGTTATCGCCTTAGCACTACTTCATAATCTAGCGATTGAACTTAAGGATCCAATCCCAGGTAAATACGGATTAAAAATTTAAGTGGATCTACTTCCTTTTTTTTTATCTTTTTCTTAGACGATAGCGATCGCAACTAAGTTCAACAAGAAATTGGAAATAGGGATGAAAATACATTGCAGCATAATGCAAACCAAAATGTATCCCGCAGTGTATTTATACAACAGTATTTTGATGGCCAAAAAAAACATAACCACTTAATTCAAAATTTAATACTTATAAATATTAACGCGCATAACATTGGAAACTAACATTGTCACAAAGCCTAATAATTATTTTGTTTCAAAAGTAATTGCAACTTTAGCTTATGCTCTTCTTCTTTCCGTCGTTCATCATTTTCAAATGCTTTAGTTTTATAAGCGTGCTCCTCTTGTCTTCTTTGTTCAGCAGTCTTCAATGCCTGCTGCTGCATTTTAAAGGTTTTAATTTTTTCAGTATGCTCTGCAACCAAAAATTCCATTTCCTTTAACTTTGCTTGCTTAGCCACATGAAACATATCATTTTTCATACGCTCTGAGGACTGAAATAATAGTGCATAGTGAGTATAATTTAAACGTATAATTAGATGTATACTTACAATCACAGCGGTTTGATTTTCTTCAGTGCGTTTGGTTTTGGTGGATTTATTTTTTTGCATTGGCAATGTTGGAGGCTGTTCGGCCACAGGGTCATCTTCCATTTCCTCTTCGGAGATGTTGGATATCTCATTTAATTCGTTCTAGAACTTAATTAAGAAAATATTCAAAAACATTATTATTATGCTCGTATTACATTGGAGGCACTCACTAATGGTGTTGCTACTTGGAATAAATTGCTGTTGTTCCCATTCTCGTCTATTTCTCCGATTATTGTAAGTTAGAATAAGTTTTAATACGTACCAATATATCTGTCGCAACGCAATCAAATTCATTATGATCAACCTCAAATTCCTAGGGAATGAGTGCCATAAGGGGAGCATCGTCGGGATCTGGCGACTTGGGAGGTGGGCTTCCACCTGTAGCATTCCTTTTGGACTTGTATTGCGATATCCTCTACTTCGCCTCCATTTTTGTCCCACGCCATTGACATTGAATTTGAGTTATATTCCTTTGAACCATACTGCACTGATTTAATCTAAAACATAGAAATAAGTGGATAGTGACTGTAAATACAATTATTAGCATACGTATCCAAAAGGTTTTTCCATGTATCACGCTTTTCTTTGGAGGTGTTCGTATCCACACGTTTATTTTCAATAACATGGATTTTCTCTTCGCTTAACTGTTGTAGAAGTATCTGCGAATACTGAAAAAACAACAATTAAATTGAGGGTGTAATATTTTAATATTCAATTCATCACCTTGTCAGAGGTAATCCAATTTTCCGATCGTTTTCTTTTTAATTTTTGCTGCTCCATTTTTGTTTACTAACAAAATAAGTCTCACAGGACAAGTGTCAAATTTATTTGATATATAATGATATCATTCCGGAGGAAAATGGGAAAAGGAGATTTCAGTTTTTTGTAATAGTTTCGTACTTATTTAGACACCAACCTTGCGTTGTAAACCGTTAGTGGGCATTTTTTATAAATAACAATTTCAGAAAAACCACATAGAGGCTGCGTAAATGTTTGCGCGATGTTTAACTAAACAACATCGTAGAGGCGTCGTAAGGGAATCTAATAAATACGACTGTATATATATAAATTGAGCCTTAAAACTGTGTTCGTTTGCCGCCGATTCACGAATTAACGCATTTACCGATTTTAACCAAACTTTCACACATCTTTGATATTGGTCTATATATCATTTTTGTGAAGTTTGGTTGACATCGGAAAACGTATGCGTGTGTTGTGCGTGAGTGGAAAAATATATGAATTTCAGTACATTTTGTTGTTTTTCCACATTATTTATATAAAAATCAATTGCTGAGGGTTCTTTATAAAACTCCAAATTTTAAGAAATTCTAAAAATACTTTTTTATTCTAACTAAACCCCGATACTGCAACTGAATTAATAGTTGAACATGTCTTTCGGAACATATTGAAAAAGAGAGCGTGATAAATAATATAGGCAGGAGAGCAAGTATTTATGCTGGCGCAATTGCGACATTTTTTCTCTTTCAGTTCAGACCTCTGACCACACGTAAGTCTCCTATTTTGTTTCGCATCTGCCTGTATTTTAAATGAATTTATTTTCATGACAGATTCAAGGCTTTGATTAGGCAAATCACAAAAGGAAATGAAACAGCGCCGTAAGCTTTGTGTTCCACAGCGGCAAATAACAAAAAAGCAATAATATTGGGTGTTTCACACGGCTCGAAATTGATCTAAAGGAAACGACGGATGATCTGTGGTAACTGTACCAATTTTCTCAGCATAGCATAGAAAGTTGTATGCGTAGAGAATCCGCAAGATAATCAGTTACCAGGGCATACGCTTGACGATTTTTTTTGGTTATGCTGAAAAAGTAGAAGGCAAATGTATGATTAAATCATACCATACCCGTACATGCATACAAGTTAAGACAGAAAACATCGGACACCCGACACGTTCCCACAAATTCCGGACGCTTTTCCCACATGCACCTGAACATGCTTCAGCAGCATGATGCTGACAAATCATCTATAACACATACGACACCCAACACACAACATTTGAGTATCCCGCATTCCAGCACGTACGTAGGCAATTGAGCATAGCAGTAAGATAGTATTTAAGCTCTAGTTTATAAGACAAAATAATTGTTCATTCTCTTCCAAATTTGTATCGAGGCAGAATCGCTGCCAGTTTGAAAATAAAAATTATTTTTTTTAAGCAAAATCAGCGTATGAAGTATTAATTTATATACCTAACCTACTGCAACAATCAAACCTTCAGCGAAATCTCATCACACGATTTCATTCACCCCTCATACATCTGCAGTACGCCTGCAAAACCGCTCAAGAACAGAAGACCTCAAGTTAACTCGCCAACGGTTCTACAAGTGCACAAACCAGACTCAACACAAAAAAAAATAAATAAAAATTAATGATGCATAATATTTTTTTTTTGTTTTTTTTTTTATTTAATTTAGTACAACCTGATCGTATTAGAATTAAAATTTTTTAGCTTGTATCTATCGTTTGGGAGAACACCGATAACCTCATACGGTCCCTGATAATGAACCTCTAATTTAGACTTCCTTATTTGGTTACTACGATACACCACCTTATTGCCGATATCCAAAGGTTTTGGTTTACATTTGCTCCTGTCGAATCTCACTTTCATATGTAGAGCATTTTCCTGAATCATTTCATTAGCTAATGCACGGATCGCTACTGGATCTTCATATTCTGGCTCGATATTTATTTTTGATAGAAGTGCTCCGATCGCAGGAGTACGCCCAGTTATTCCTGTCAGTACTTTTAACGGAGACAATCCTGTTGTTTTGCTTACGGTTGTATTCAAGGCCAGCTGCACTCGACCCACATGAAAGGGTATTGGCCTCTTTTCGATTGGATATTGCTCACTTTGTTTCTTTCCAGAGAGTCTCTTTGTTACGAGGCAGATTATGAAGGATTCGACAAACTTCCTTACGCTTCGTCTCATACCCGGCATCCAAAAGTGTTTCTTCAATTTAGCAAGTGTCTTCTCCCACCCAATATGGCAGTTGTCTTCGTGAAATCGCCTCATTATAGCTAGTCGACACCGTTGCGGTGCAAACATCTCATCTACTGATTGTAACTTTCGATATAGTAATCCACCATGAATCGCAAATTGGGCCTTTATGTCAGTATCACTTTCTTTGACCCTGTTTATGAGTTCCAAAGCGGCGAGATCTTGCCTTTTTTCGAAATGTAGGTGGTTGGGTATGTATGAATCGGGTAGACACTGATTGGCATCAACTTGGCGGTGCCCAGCTGTTGCAACTTTTCATGCAAATCAATTGTGCTTACTTTACCTCCCAGTGGTAACCACCGGGTACTGGTCTGCCCATCCGGGCATGACTTGCTGAACTTATAAGCGCGAGTGTTGAACACGAAGAAAATAGCAACACTGTAATGCTCTGTCGGAATGACTGCCTGATCGAGTCTCAGAGGTCTTACATGAGCCCCTCAGAAAGAGGACGTACGGCGGATGAATTCATAAGACTGAATCAACGGTGTCGTCAACAGTCGGGATGACAGCTACCTTGCTTGAGCTACTTCGACATATTTGGAGCTGAGGTCAGTGAGGATTTTTCAGGACTAGTCAGGGTCCTGAAACAGAGATGGTGGCGGATGAACCCTTTATGGGGCAACGGCAGCTCTCACATCCCCGAAGTGGGTTACTGACACCGGAGGAATCCGGCGCCTTTCGTCCAAGGGGTCCAACAAAGGGCCTGGCCCTACAGGTTGGGGGTTGTACGCCGGGGTAACTGCCCGACTGCGGAAAACCAAACCCAGTTCCGAAACGACAACAAGCCTCGGATACGGATGAATTTACTGTTCACGAACATAGCAAACGAATAAAGGACAACGAATTTCGGATCTGCACGTGGAATGTTAGGTCTCTTAACAGACCGCGTGCAGCCGAACAGCTAGCGGAGGTCCTGAACTGCTATAAAACTGACCTAACCGCCATCCAAGAAGTGCGATGTTATGGACCGGGCAAAAAGAGGATGAACAACTGCGATATCTATTATGGCGACTGCTGTCGGCAACAAAAACAGCGCTAATTTGGTTGTGGATTCGTCGTTGGCAGCAAACTTAGGCTGATCGACTTCGCGGCGGGGCGAAATGTTGTCGTAGCTTGTACGAGGTTCCCGCATCTCGATATTCACAAAGGCACATGGAGATCTCCGGACCAATCATCCGTCAACCGTCATCCTCCAGTATTATGGATGTCCGAACGTTCCGAGGGGCCAACATTGACTCGGACCACTACCTTGTTGTAGCCAAGGTACGTGGCGAGGTTTGCACGTAAGGAAACCAGGGGTTAGTCTGTAAGGGACTGCCCAAGACCGTTATATGTGGTGAAGAACCACACCCTGCACGAGGTGCAACTGCTTTAGACTGAATATAACGGATCTAGAGGGGAATAACTCTATTAAACCCGTAATCCCGGGTTAACTACCGCGCCCATGGGATGTATGGCACAATGTTATGTGTCTTTTAGCGGCGAACTCTAGATACCTGGGGACCTCTAGTTTCAATCCAAATTCCCCTTTTCTGTATACAGGGGGTGAGTACAGAATGACATCTCCTTCCCCCTTACTCGTGGGTCCAAAATAGAATCTATAAACAAAAAAACACAAAACAAAGGGACTGGTGTAATTGAATCGGGCACCAAGAACTTCGGCAACACCGATTCTCATACGATTATGACGGAGGAGGAAGAAAATCGCTTACTCCAAGAACCGTCGACTAGTAGGGCAGCTTCGGTTGAGGGAAGCGTCAGAACGGTTGACTTTGGACTCGAGAAACTTTTTCTCGAGGAAGATGATAACCGCTCGATCGCCAGCTCATCCAAATTCTCCATATCTTCTACAGCTTCAATTAGGAAAAGAGTGCTGAACTGTAAGATGACGATTAAGAAATTGAAGAAAAAGCACCAACTAGAGGACAAGGACAAACAAAGACTTCAAAACGCCCTTGACTTTCTAGAAAGGCAGTCCAGGGATATTAGCGTGAATCATGCTAGTAATCCTGAGGCGGACCCTATGGAAATCTCGAGTGAGGGAGCGCTTATGCAACCACCAATGCCAGTGATATGCCTTAGCCTATCGGGGCACGGGTCGGCTGCATCTGACCCCGCAATTGAAGTGGACAAAAAGGACGTTGTTTCACCGGGAGAGGCGGACTCGACTCTGAACAGCGTAGTGACTGTTGTTGACAAGTCGAAGCCAAAGGACAATGCAAGTTTGGACATAACCGAAGCCTCATTTGTCTCTGCGGCGAACACGACGGAAGGCAACAAGCTGTTCAGAACAGAAAAACAGACGGATCCGCTCAAAAGGAGAATAAACGCGCGTCGCCTATTAAATAGACTTAAGAACCGCGATCCCAGCTCCTTCATGGAGAGGGAAACAGCGCAGTTAGTTAGGACCCGGGAGACAGTCAAGTCCACCGAAGACGCATGGCGCAGCCTAATAGCGAGGAGGCAGAACCCAATCAACAAAGGGAAGTTGTCTGAACCAAGGGAGGAATGCCGCTTGCCTTCTGCCTTGGGAAAGTCAAAACCCGGAAAATCGGGTGCCGGCCCAGCTAAGGACTTGTCTAAGGCTGAGCAGACACCTGGTTGTTCGAAAAAGGTTCTGCCTGTTAGGAAGGAAGCTGAGACGACTTCTGGAGGAGCCGACACAAGATTGGCCGTAGCGGGGGCGAAATGCCGATTGCCTTTCACCTCGACTGCGGTTGATTCAAAGTGTCAAGGGGCTGCCTCGGGCAAGGATACGTCCAAACCTGGGAACGCACCGGTGGTCTCCAAAAGAAGTCGCAACGACGACACGATCTCCCCGGTAGTAGGTAGGCAGGCTAAAAGGCTGAAATTCGCCGAAAAGGTGAAGGAAAGTCTGCGCGTCGCTATTGTCGACTACGGCAACCCAGACCGGAAGCTCTCATCTAACCAGTGGGAGTTAATAGAACAACGTATCCTTAATGGTGTTAATGACGCCATTGTGAGGGCAGATGGCAAGCCTCCACTATTTGGCCAGCTATCTACCTTCAAAGGATTCAAGACTATGGAGTGTGACAACCAAGAGACCTTGGACTGGTTAAAGGGCTTCATAAGTCATAAACAACATGAACGCACCTTGGTCAAAAGCTGACCTGCGCGTTGTTGACAGGAAAGAAATCCTGAACTTGACCAGGCCAAAGGGTATTATCCGCATGAGGGGACCTTACCTACCCGTTGAAAGGATAGAACGGAATCTGCAGTTCCTTAACCCGGAACTACAAAGCAGAGAATGGAAAGTCCTCGAAACGGGTGAATATACCCAGAATGGGATGGACGTGACTATATTGCTATGTCACAAATCGCTGCCGCTACTCCGTAAGCAAGAGCTTAAGGTTCGCGTAGGCATAACGCGGTGCAAACTCCGGTTGCTAGCGGCGAAAGAAAAGGGAGAGCAACCGACTACCCGTGATGAAGATAGTGCAAATAAATCTTCATCACAGTAAGGCGGCCAGCGCCAACCTCGTTCTCCTTATGGAAACGAAATCCATAGATGTCGCCCTGGTTCAAGAACCCTGGATTCTCCGGGGAAAGATAAGCGGGCTGAGCTCCAAAGATTTGGTTATATACCATAACACACCAGAAAATGGTAAGTCACGAACATGTATTGTCGCCAGAAAACAGCTTAAACTTTTTCTTCTACCTAGTCTCAGCGGCTCGGACCAAACAGCAGTCAAATGGGACAGGACAGGAAAAGGCGCGCTGGTACTGGCGACAATCTACATGCCACACGAAACAGACAATCCACCCCCAGAGCTATCCTGCACACTCGTCAAAACAGCAGAAAGGGAGGGTTGGGACCTGATTGCTGGCTGTGATGCTAACTCCCACCATACGCTCTGGGGAAGTACGGACATAAATGTACGAGGTGAGTCCCTCTTAGAATTTATAATTAGCAACAATCTCTTAGTAGCTAACATTGGCAATGAGCCGACCTTCGTAACTAGGAATAGACGTGAGGTGTTACACTTAACACTCTACAGTAACTCACAAACTCTAACTGTGAAGGAATGGAGAGTCTCCCTTGAGCCATTCTTCTCAGATCACAGAATTATAGAATTTCTAGTAGACGAACAGTTAGTAGGTAGAGGTAAATTCAGAAACCCAAGACTTACCAATTGGGACACTTTTGTCTCAGAAGCCGTGAGGAATAGTCAGTATCTCAAGAACCAAGAAATGAGATCACCAGACGAAATCGATGCATTCACAGATAGTTTAAATAAAATCCTAAGCAATGCATTCGAGATAGCCTGTCCTCTACGGACAATCAGGAATAGGAACACTCAATCGTGGTGGTCCAAAGATCTCCTTGAAATCAGAAGGAAAGTTAGATCTCTGTTCAATTTGGCCAAACGCACTAACTTACAGACAGACTGGGATTTATACAAAGCCGGTCAACGTAAATTCAAAAGTGCTGTCACAAGTGCTAAACGCACAGCCTGGCATAAGTTTTGCAATGAAATAGAAAGCACTAGGGAATCAGCTAGACTTCGGAAGATCCTATCCAAAGAACCTGCGGTTCCAGGATATCTTAAAGACAACAGTGGTAACTGGACGCAGTCCTCTGAAGAGACTCTAAGTCTGCTTCTACGGACGCACTTTCCGGGTTGCATCCCACCAACAACCGTTCAGTCTATTTCAAGCATAGCAAATACCTCTGCTACAATTCCAGGGGGTATAGTAACCGAAGAAAAAACTAAATGGGCGGTCGATACGTTTGCGCCGTTTAAGTCACCTGGGGTGGACGGAATCTTCCCAATCATGCTCCAGAAAGCCAGGTCAATAGTTATACCAGCCCTGATGAGACTCTTCACACGCTGCCTGGAATGCGGTCACATTCCCAAGGTATGGCGAGAAGTAAGGGTCGTTTTTATTCCGAAGGCAGGCAAGTCCAGCCACACGGCTGCGAAGGACTTTAGGCATATAAGCCTAACATCCTTTATCCTGAAAACCTTCGAAAAGCTTTTAAACGTTTTCATCCGCAGTCGGATTGACAATATGATATCCACGGCACAACATGCTTACATTAAAGGTAAAGGAGTTGAGACCGCGTTACATGAGGTCACCGGCACCATAGAAAAGTCCTTAAAGGACAAAGAATATACACTAGCCGCGTTCCTAGACATTGAGGGAGCTTTTAACAATGTCAAAACGTGCGCAGTAAAGAGAGCGCTACTCAATTCCAACGTTGACCTACCCCTTATCAACGTGATTGTAAGCCTACTTAATGAAAGGAAAATTAATGCAAAACTAGGTGACACTGACGTTAGAGTGACAGCCTCTAGAGGTACACCACAGCGGTGGGATACCTAAAAAGGTCCCAACTACCAAAAATACAAGACAAAGATCTTGAGGCGTCTCTGGGGCTATACACCAGGGAAAAGTAGTAAAAAAAAAAAAAGATTTTTTTTTTGACAAAGTAGTGAAAATCGTCATTTTAAAAAAGTGATTAGTGAAAAAGCGTACCTGGGGCTGTAACACCAGAACAGTGTAAAAAGTGAAAAAAAAAAAAAACAAAAAAAATTTTACCAGCACCAACGACAACGAAACAGTAACAACACAGGAAACGGTGTGGACCAAGGACCAGTGAGACCAGCACTACCATCATCAACCACAATAGCAGCAGCATCATTAACACCAGTAGCAGTGTAAAGATTAAATAAGGTATTTCTATTAAGATATTTTATTTTTTATACATACAGAACACAACCAATTATTTTTGTAATTTAACACACTCCCCCAATTACTATTTCGTGCTAAGTTCGGTATCTTTTTGTGAGCATTTTTTTTAAATATTCTTGCCAAAATTCTTACGCGTCGAAATAAGCGAATAGCGGAATTATTCGAATTCCTTCCTCTCCATTCCATACTAGAAGAACCCAAGATGGAATTCAAAGTAAGCATAAACGATATATTCAATATCGTGCCAACTTTCGACGGAAGTCCAGGCGACCTTAACAAATTTATCGCATGCGGTAACATATTGTTTTCCTCTGTCGATACCGACAAACATAAAACCTTCCTTGAGATTGTCAAGACCAGACTACAGGGGGCAGCTTTCGAACTGATTCAGTTCAATTCTTTTACCACATGGAACGAACTCGTTAAAGAGCTCGAAAGCCAATTCAAGCAAGAGAAGTCGCGATCTTCCGCCCAAAACGAACTAATGACCGCCAAACAAGGGGCCAAGGAAAGTGT
This sequence comes from Cheilosia impressa, assembly GCA_948293265.1. Classification (NCBI taxonomy): domain Eukaryota; kingdom Metazoa; phylum Arthropoda; class Insecta; order Diptera; family Syrphidae; genus Cheilosia; species Cheilosia impressa. The sequence continues at coordinate 66,123,840 of OX411880.1, read as the reverse complement.
CTATGAATTCGGCGACAGACTTGCACAACTACTCTCTGCTTTAAATTCAGCCACGTTAGGAACTGTTAGTGAAAAACCAGTCAGGGATTTCTTAACGAAAGAGAACAGCAAATTGGCTCTGGAAACATTCGAAGATAATCTCAGGAATCACACCCTAAAAATTTTGGTTAAAGCTCATAAGGCAGATAACCTCAAAAACGCAGTAGCCTACGCAGTTGAACAGTCATTTCGACTGGACAAATCTCCTCATCATTTTTCTTCACCTACCGGTAGCACATCAAACGCAACCAGACCCATTTGCCGAACATGTAACAAAGTAGGGCATTCGTCTGAAACTTGCTACCAAAATACTAACAGACTCCCACAATTTCCAAACTCAGTTAAAAGAGAAGTGCAATTCCTCTCGTGTACATTTTGCCAAAAACCTAATCATTCGTTCCAAAACTGTAGGACTCGTCTAGCGCAAGTTCGACAAAATGTTCAAAACGAACAAAACAGAGGCAATATCAACAATTGTAATAACCATAATCAAAATAATTATCAAAACCGTAATAGCAATAATCATAATCAGAACCAAAATCATTACCAAGACCAGCGTACCAACCCTAATCGGCAAATCAATTACCACCACATACTGGATCATCAAAATCCGTCCAATCAAAGCAACGAAATCGAATTTCAGGGAAAACCCCGGCGATCCTTCCCTAGTAAACATTCAAGCCGAGGTGCACCAAGCAAGGAATTAAACTCGAATTTGATTCAAATTTCCCTTATCCCTCAAAATAATTTAAGCATGATCCGCATCTTATTCGAAAATGGTATAATGAAAACTCTTCTGATAGACACAGGAGCAGAAATTAGCGTAATTAAAAATTATACAAACCTTAAACCATTGAACCATAACGAAATGGTAATAACCTCCATAGTAGGAAAAAGTATCATTAGTCCCTTCACCGCAACAGAAACTTTAGTCTTTCATTCAGGTGAAGGAAAAATTAAATTAAAACATGTATTTCACGTGGTAAAAAATGACTACATTCCAGAATTCGACGGAATCATTGGCAATGATTTTTTGCAAAAATACTCTTGTTACATTTGTCATAAAACTAGCACTTTAGGCATTCGTCCATACGTTTCGAACAAATCTACAGGTCTAACGTACAAAAATGGGGAAGATAAACTTCCATATCCAAAGTACACCAACGTAGAAACGGAGCAGGAAGAAAATGATGATTCAATCGCTGAAGTAGATAACTCCGGGGGACAGTACAATGCTACATATCCACATCCCGAGGACACAACTGCGGAATCACGTCGGGTAGAACAGCATTTCAATAAAATCTGTATTCCCCCTAGAAGCAGGCTAGTGACAGAGATTGCATTTAACTCAGAACAAGACGTAGTGATCAGGAAGAAACAGGTTTCTCCTGGGGTCTTTTTGGCCTCTTCCATTGCAGAATCAAACAAGAATCGAGCCAAAATATTACTTCTCAACACTAATGAAAAAGAAGTAAATATCAACACAAAAGATATGGGTTTAGAATGGGACAAGCTAGAAGAATTTGATTTCAATAAGCCAAATCTAGAACAGGATCCAGTATATAAAAGATTGGAAAATCTGGAAAAATTGTTAAACACAGATCACTGTAACCATGAAGAAAAAACTGCTATTATACAGATATGCCGTGAGTTTAATGATCTATTCTTTTTACCGGGTGATAAATTGTCTTTTACTAAAGCAAGTACCCACAAAATAATAACGGAAGTAGGAAAACCACCCATATACGTAAGACCTTATAGGCTGCCCGAAACCAGTAGAAATGAAATATATAAACAAGTAAACGAGATGTTAGACACTAATATAATCAGACCAAGTTACAGCCCGTGGAACTCACCCTTGCTGCTCGTCCCCAAGAAACCAGACGCACAAGGAAATAAAAAATGGCGGGTAGTAGTAGACTATAGGCGCCTGAACGATGCCACTGTAGGTGATGCATTTCCTCTCCCCAACATAACTGACATATTAGATCAGTTAGGCAAAGCTAAATATTTTAGTACGCTCGATCTGGCGAACGGTTTTCACAAAATATTGGTAGAAGAAGAAGATCGAGAAAAGACCGCGTTTAGCACTGCTTTCGGTCACTATGAGTATAACAGGATGCCATTCGGACTTAAAAACGCTCCAGCTACGTTCCAACGGACAATGAACAATGTTCTTATGGGAATGATTGGCATTGAGTGTTTCGTATATGTCGACGACATCGTTATATATGGTTCCAATTTAACAGACCACAATGAGAAATTGCGAAACGTATTAGCAAGACTACGAGAGCATAATTTAAAATTACAACCAGACAAATGTCACTTTATCAGAAAGGAACTTATGTACCTCGGGCATGTCATAAGTGACAACGGTATTAAACCAAATCCAGAGAAGATAGAAGTAGTAAAAACATACCCGAGACCAAAGAAGGCTAAAGATATAAAGGCATTTCTAGGTTTCGTTGGCTATTACCGTCGGTTTATTCCTAATTTTGCTCTCATAGCAAAACCCCTAACGAATCTTTTAAAAAAGGGTATAAATTTCAAATGGGACGCATTCTGCGAAGAGGCTTTCACAAGACTTAAAGAGAAATTAATCACTTCCCCTATATTGATATATCCTGACTTTAAGGAACATTTTCTAATAACCACAGACGCAAGCGATTTCGCAATAGGCGCTGTTTTGTCCCAAGGGAAGATAGGTGAAGACAAGCCTGTTTATTACGTTAGTCGTAATTTAAATTCAGCAGAAACCAAGTATACAACTACTGAAAAGGAACTACTCGCAATAATATTTGCAGTACGACAATTTCGTCCTTACATTTATGGAAGAAAATTCACCATTCTAACAGATCCCAGACCACTACAATGGCTATTGAATCTGAAAGATCCTTCATCTAGATTAGCACGTTGGCGAATAGATCTAGAGGAATACGAATACGAAATCAAATACAAAGCTGGCAAACATAACTCCAACGCTGACGCTTTAAGTCGTATACCGGCAGTAGCCATGACAACTACAACGAAAAAGAGCCAAATCAACGTAACTCCCCATTCCGAACAAAGTAATAAGGTAATGGTAGTAACTCGAAATCAAAGACAACGTCTGGAGGACCGAAATGAAACCAATACCAATACTCGGTCATGCGAAGACGAGTTGCTACAGGTTTCTAGCTTTATTCTGACAGAAAAAACCGGTGATATCCACAAAGATTATAATTTATCATTAAAAACCGTAATTTTGCCTCTAATAAATTCACCAGATGAGGAAGCACTCAAAGAACTCATACCAAGCTTTATTAAACCTGATGTAGGTAAATGTTTTGAGACAGAGTTTTGTTTTGTTGTTACCTTACCGATACCCTTTAGAAGCACGAAGGATGAATCAGTTGCAGAAAAATGTTTGAAAAATATAAAAGAGAAAATTCAAAACCGACATTTTAAAATGATCGGGTTTTCACTACCAAACTTGGGCAACAATGCAAAAAATACTATAAAAATACTACTGGAAAAATTATTTGACAAAGACGATCTGGAAATTCGGCTCTATACTAATGAAAGAATCACTCTGAATGAACCCGAACTTATAAGAAAGGCCCTCTTTGACTTTCATGACTCACCATTCGGAGGACATCAAGGCGTGTCACGAACACTTAAAAGAATCCAAAATAAGTACTACTGGCCTGGTATGAAGAAAGATATTGTTGAACACATACAAAAATGCACATCATGCCAGCTTAACAAAAGTAGGAGGAACCCTCCGGTACCTATGAGGATTACAACAACCAGCTCACGACCATTCGAAAGAATTGCTTTGGACATAGTCGGTCCTTTGCCTGTAAGCCACAACGATCAAAAATATTTGTTAACATTCCAGGACGACCTGACTAAATTTTCCGAAGCTTTTCCTATACCTAATGCTGAAGCCTCAACGGTAGCACGAGTTTTTTCCGAAAATATTATATGCCGACATGGTATTCCGATTTCTTTACTTACCGACCAAGGTACAAATTTTCTGAGTTCTATGTTCAAAGAATTATGCACATTGCTGAAAATAAAGAAACTTACTACATCACCTTACCATCCGCAAACAAATGGAGCGCTTGAGCGTAGCCATAGAACCCTTTCTGAATACCTACGACACTATGTTCAGCGAGATCCTTTAACTTGGGATACGTGGACCCCTTATGCTATGTTCGTATACAATACGACACCACACAGCAGCACAGGTTTTACGCCATACGAACTCCTTTACGGATTCCCTGCCAATATCCCCAGTATCCTGCAACAAATCCCAAAAACACTATACAACTACGAAAATTACGTCAACGAGTTAAAGGCTAGATTACAGCACGGATACCAGGCAGCGAAAGAAATTTTAAATAAAAAGAAAGTAATCTCCAAAGAACTGTACGATCTGTCAACAAAAACCAAGAAAATTAATATAGGTGAAAAGATTCTTCTAAAAAACCAAGCAAGAAAAAATAAGTTTTCATCCCTTTGGGAAGGCCCCTACGAGGTATTGGAAATATTATCCGATGAGAATACAAGAATTAAAATAGGAAATAAATCGAAAGTAGTACATAATAATAATCTCGTAAATTTCACTACATAAACCAACATACACACAAACACGATTAAAGTCATCAAGTAAATCTCACCCTATCCTTCGTCTTTTAAAAGATGGAGTCAACATACTACGAGCCAGATTCGGAATGGGGACTTTTTAACACGGTTACGCAAAAGAAACTCCGGTTGCGTCGTGGGACCACTAAGATAGGCAGAGGACATCCAAACGATATTGAGTTGGATACCCCGTTTGTGTCCCCTGGACAATCAGCAATTCACGTAGATCTTAACGATCAAAAAGTGCACATAGCTGACTACCATACCTCACGTGGAACATATGTCAACGGAGAAATACTCACCCCTTGCACCATAAGAGAACTCCATTTCGGGGACACAATCAGTTTCGGAGTATGGGAGGAAGATTTCGAACTAGACTTCTGTCCTACCTACGTACTGAAAGGTCCACTCCCACGACGTTGGAACCCCATTACACGTAGTCCGCCACACCGAATCGAGTACGACGACGACGATGACGGCGCATCGGGTTATGAATCTTCCGACACCGTAGTGTGGGAACCATCAAATACCAGGCAACAATAAAAAAAAAAATATATAATCCAACGTTTTTTATTTTACACACACACACAACACACACATAAAACAAAAAAAAAAAAAACAAAAATTTACTTCTAAACGCCATTATAAAAGCAATGAAGTACATCGATAAACTCTTTCCAGATCATGAAATCTATTACCTTACTAATACGATTAATCCCACTTATAAACGGATTACTTCAGCTAACTCCTATAAAAGATAATCCAGGGATCTACTTCGAGCAAATAGGAAAAGCAGAACTATATTCCACAGAATGGAAACTAATAGTGTATTATGACCTACAAACGCTAACAGAAGAATTAGACCACATCCACCAGTATGTATTAGAGATCAATAAACTATGTTCACGACTGCAGGGAAAAACAAGTTGTGACATCCTCTGTAACAGCGCTACGAGCGAACTAAACAACTTAATGATGAGCATGAATAACAAATACGAACTATTAAATACTAACAGCAGGCAGAAACGAGGATTGATTAACGCAGTTGGTATGTTAAGCAAATCTTTATTCGGCACCCTAGACAACGAAGACGCAACTTTTTACGATAAACAAATAACAAAATTACAAATGAACGAAAATCACTTACTCACACTACTAAAAAATCAAACAATGATACTCGAAACTACAGCAAACATATTTAAGAACTCCGAAAAAACAATAGGAAACCAATTAGGCACCGTCAACGCCAAACTTAACACATTAAAAGATATGGTAAACACACTAACTAGCACCGAAAACGAACAACGTATTTTCTCTGAAATAGAATCACTAACTAGTTTTGTTACTTTAATTATTATTAGATACCAAAACACAGTAAACGACATTATAGACCTAATAACTGATGTTAAACATGGTAAAACACACCCGTCAATAGTTACCCCAGAACAGCTCAAGACAGTAGTAACAAAAATTAAACAAGAACTTACTGACGGATTGAAAATCTCTTCCATCGTTACTGACGATATTTTATCACTATACCACATTACTACAATGAGCGCAATTGTTCGAAACAACAAAGTGATATATGAATTGAAAATCCCACTACCTTACATAGAGAATTATCATATTTACAAAACCATCCCTTTACCCACGAATTTCAAAAATAACTTTATTTTCATACAACCAAACGCAAAATACTTACTCATAGACTTCAGGAAAGAATATTACTCCAGTTTGAGTACCGACGACTTGGCTAATTGCAAAGTCAAAGGGAATCAATACCTATGCCCTATGTTACACCCTTTGTTCAACATTAATTCCAAACACTCCCTATGTGAAGTAGAATTACTACGTAAGGTTAGTACTTTCCCCACTTCATGTGACATAAAACAAACAAACCTATCAACCATATGGGTTCAACTCTCCCAAGGCAATAAATGGCTGGTTTCATCACTCGGCGAGTACGAAATTGACGAAATTTGCAAAGACAATGTAACGTCATACAAACTAGAAAACACAGTGACAATAGAAATAACAGGGGATTGTTACATTAAATCCAAGGAGTTAATCATACACTCATACAACGAAAAATCCTCCTCCATTCATAGTTCTTATGTACCACCACTCAATATTTCACATTTTCTAAAAAACAACACAAACATAAAATTCAACCAAACACGCGACGTAGCCTACATAAGGTTCTCTAGTCAAGACGAACTTAAATCAGTATCCAACCAGATAAAGCAATTGGAAACTGCAGAAAAAGAACTACTGACACCGTTAGATTCGCACAATATCCACCACTATATCTCGACCTATGTAATTCTGGCAATAGTAGCTACCTTTATATACATCTTTAGAAGAAATTTAAAAACACAAATAACGAAAGATACCAACGAACTAACAGCACAAATATCCCATCCTATCCCAACTGAACACATAAATCCTCCAACCCAACACATACTAGAAATAAGTAATAATCAAATCAAACCACCATCTCCTAAACCAACATTTGTATTAACTACAGGAGTTTAAAATAAAATAAAAAAAAAAAAATATATATATATATTATATCATAATTATCTTACTATAAAACTATGTATTACAAAAAAAAAAAAACATTTTTTAATTCTTAAAAATAATTTGTATACTAGAATAAGAATATTGTTATAGGTACTTCCTTTGTAATAGGAGCCAAACATTGTATTTAGTCTAAGCACTTCGTTATAAGCATTCAAGCATTGTATTTTGTTTAACAAGGTACATACTTAAATTTTAAAGGAAAATATCTTTGTAACTCAAAAACAAAAAAATCAGCAAAATAATTGTAAGTTCCTTCCTCGTCACACCCAAGCCTACTTGCAGAAAATTCTAACCCTTCAGGTAAGAATTTTCTTTTTCCAAGGGGGGTGGGATGTTGTGATCCGCACAACCATACCCTACTCATGACCTACCCCAATCATCACCTTCTCACTACCGATCCATTCCATACATTACCGGAGCATACGGCTATTAATAGGTCATTTGCTTTGTTTTCATTTGTTTTTCCATTTACCCAAAACGCCTCCCAAGCGCAATGAGTGAAGTGCATACCTACCCAATACGATACACACGTAGCCCAACTCCGATTGCACAGCGGCACGCCGACACATGGCAAAACTGCAATAGTTGCATATCGGAGGAATACTACGTTGTGGTATCAGGGGAATAATAATAATTTATGAATGGATGACACTTGACACCAGCGTAAGGCAAATGACACCCAAGATGTCATTTGGGTACTTGTAATGGGAACGGAAAACAATTAAGCAATACCTAAAAGTAGCGCGTATGCACATATGGTAATTGGTAAGGAAACCAATGGTGCGTGGAGGGGGAAGATAGGAGATGGGTCATGAATAATAATTGTATAAAAGGCAAAGGTTGTGACAAGGAAAGGCAGAGCTAATTAAAACACTGAAACTACAAGGTTGCAGCCAGCTGAAGACAGCGGACCTTTATTTATTTAAAACAATTAAACGACTTATATTTTGAATCTTAATAAACAAACTCAGAGTCGCAGCCCAGCTATAGACAGCGGGCTCTGCAGTTAAAATAAAAAGAACAAATTGTCTTTAATTTATTTCGGCTCTCCGCTCAGTACTCTTCCCTCGGATTATCGAGGAAGCACGGACTGAGACGTAACAGAGGAGTCATATCCCCCTTACTCTGGGTCCTTGTCATAAATGAAATACTAGTGAAACTCGAAAATAAAGGGGTCAAGGTAACCGCTTATGCGGACGATGTAGTAATACTTGCTACAGACAAATTCCTACCTACCATAAGCGAATTGCTAGAAAACGCATTACGGATACTCAAAATGTGGGCAAAACAATGCGGTCTTGGAGTCAATCCACAGAAGACTGAATTAGTCTTGTTCTGTAACAAAAGAGTGATTCCGGACTTCGATCCTCCAAATATTGAAGGCATACCCCTCAGGGTCGCCGGGAGTGCTAAATATCTGGGTACAATCTTAGATAGGAAGCTTAACTGGAAAATGAACGTCAATGAAAGAGTAAAGAAAGCTGCAAACGCTTTCTACGCATGTAATCGAATCTTCGGCAAAAGGTGGGGACCAAACCCTAAAATAATTTTGTGGATGTATAAGGCTGTTGTGCGTCCAATACTCACGTATGGAAGCTTAGTTTGGTGGCAAGCCACAAACAAAGCATCAAATCTCAAATTAATGACCAAAATACAAAGACTAGCGTGTATTAGCACAACCAGTGCAATAAGGACAACACCTACGGCTGGAATGGAGGCAATCCTCAACCTGATACCGTTAGATCTTTATATGCAAGAATCTGCAGCCAAAAGTGCCCTTAGGATCAGCCAATCCAAAAGCTGGAAACCCTATAAAATGGGACACGCACAGATTCTGAACAAATATATGAGAGATGCTGTCAGTTCTGACTACTTGTCTCCCTACCTTGACTTCGATGAACCATTCTCTTGCTATTTTCCCAGCAGAGAAGAATGGAACAAAGATGAACCCACAAAAAGGAAATCGATATCCATCTATACAGATGGTTCTAAGATGGACTGTGGAACAGGTGCTGGAATTTTCTCTGAAGAATTGAATATACATCACTCGATCAGATTACCTGACCATAGTAGTGTGTTTCAAGCGAAGGTTCTGGCTATCGGCGAAGCTGCCCACATGGTGTCAATGTTGGAAATACCAAGGGATGATATTACCATATTCATTGACAGCCAGGCGGCTATAAAAGCAGTGTCTGCTATTGAAATTAAATCAAAGCTAGTTCGCCGCTGCCGTGAAGAGCTTAAGGTTCTCTGCTCGCAGCACATCACGCGCTTATGCTGGGTTCCTGGACACAGGGATAAAACCGGCAACGAGAGAGCTGACGAACTGGCTAGGAATGGATCCGCTATGGATCAAGATCGTGCGATCAAATTTATCAGGCCACCACTCTGTAATCTCAGAGAGAGGGTGGAAGATAAGATCCGAATGAAAGCCAACAACAGGTGGAAAGAATTAACTACCTGCGAATTATCAAGGAAGCTATGGCCGGAATACAATCCAAGTCGGACTAGCAAACTCATGCAGTTTGATAGAATGTCGATGTATAAACTGGTATGGGCCCTAACAGGTCACAACTTCCTAAGAAACCATACAATGAAACTGAAACTCAAGAATGACGACATATGTAGGGGGTGTAAAGACGAAGAGGTACATGAGGATACACCTCACTTCCTCTGTCAATGCCCCAGTCTTTGTCACTTGAGATAGAGAACACTTGGTAGATACTACTTCCAAGACGTATATGAACTTTCGAATGTCTCTCTATCTGATCTTTCCAGGTTCATAAACTTATCAGGATGGCTGGACAAAGTCGAGTAATGTGAGGGGGGAAATTTTCATCGCCAACGACATCGGCTAACCCCTCAACAAGGGTATCACAATGGGTCCACAAGGACCTAAGTGGGGTGCTGCAGGGTTACTCTGGAGCATCCACCCATCAACCTAACCTAACCTAACCTAGCCAAGGTACGACTGCGGATATCCCGAACACCGCCAAGACAATTAAATACTGTGAGGAAGTTTGACGTCGGACGGATACAATCGCAAGAGATTTCCAGAGCCTTTTCCGATCGAGTCTCTCTCAACCTCTCAAGATGTCCTATGCAGCCAGCATCAAATATTGAAGACCAGTGGCACCATTGCCAAATAGCTATTAGAGACGCCGCCTCTGATGTGCTGGGTTTCACCCGACCACCGCAAAGAAACCCCTGGTTCGACAATGAATGCCGGCAAGCACATGCAGCGAAACAAGAGGCATAGAAAGCGGCGCTACAAAGGAGGACAAGAGCTGCCAGTGAGCTCTACGCGCAGAAGAGCAGAGACGAACACCGCCTTCTGCGGAAAAAAAAGAAAGAGCATGAGAAACGCGCGATCGAGGAAATAGAGAGATGCTACTGCAGGAATGAGGTTCGGAGGTTTTACCAAAGGGTAAAAAGAACCTCGAAAGGCTACAGAGCCCGAACCGAAGAATGCAAGGACGAACAAGGGAACATCGTAGTAGAATCGCAGTCGATGCTGAGGGTATGGAAGAACTACTTCTGCAGACTGTTTAACGGCGATGACGAACAAAATCCCGCAGTCAGGCAGAATGAACCATCCAACCTGGAGGATGAAGACCAACAATTCCGTCCACCCGACCTGGACGAAGTGAGGATAGCCATATCTAAGCTTAAGTCCAACAAAGCCGCTGGAGCAGATGGCCTAGCCGCCGAGCTGTTCAAAGCGGCAGGCGATGACTTGGTTAGGAGCACGCACCAACTCATCTGTAAGATATGGTAGGAGGAAAGTATGCCCGATGAATGGAACCTCAGCATTGTTTGCCCGATCCTCAAGAAAGGAGATCCTCTGAACTGGGCCAACTACGGAGGTATAAGTCTCTTAACATCGCCTACAAAATCTTATCTGCCGTGTTGTGTGAACGCCTGAAGCCTTTCGTCAACTACCTGATTGGTCCCTATCAGTGTGGCTTCAGGCCAGGAAAGTCTACCGTTGACCAAATATTCACACTGCGGCAGATCTTGGAGAAAACCCAGGAAGTCCAAATCGATACCCACCACCTTTTTATCGATTTTAAGGCATTTATAGAGACGAGCTATACAGAGCAATGTCTAGTTTTGGCATCCCTGCCAAACTCGTGCGTTTGTGCAGGATGACAATGGAGAATGCACTCTGCTCCATTAAGGTCGGTAAAGAACTTACCGAGAACTTCGATGTCAAAAAAGGATTTAGACAAGGCGATGCGCTGTCATGTGACTTCTTTAACATCGTTCTTGAAAGAATAGTGCAAAACTCGAACGCTAACACCAGAGGCACTATCTTCCAAAAGTCCGTCCACCTACTCGCTTACGCCGACGACATCGACATAATCGGCAGAACGCAACCTGATGTCACTGGCGCGTTCGTGAGCATTGAGCCGGAAGCGGCAAAGATGGGTTTGACGGTCAATGAGGGCAAGACAAAGTATATGCTGTCATCAAGTAAGGGCACCCAACACCGACGTCTTGGACAAAATGTCACCATAAACAGATATAACTTTGAGGTGGTAAAGGACTTTGTCTACCTAGGCTCCGCTATGACTTCAGACAATGACACCAGCGCTGAGATTATGCGAAGAATAACTCTTGCCAATCGCTGTTTCTTTGGGCTAAGAAAGCAATTGAGTAGCAAAGCAATCTCTCGAACAACTAAAGTGACCCTTTATAAGACCTTAATCATCCCAGTCCTACTTTATGGTGCAGAGGCATGGAATCTATCAAAATCGGATGAGGCTACACTTGGTTACTTCGAGAGGAAAATTCTTCGAGTAATTTTCGGTCCCGTCTGCATAGACGGTGTATGGAGGAGGAGATACAACTACGAACTGTACGGGCTGTACAGCGACATCGACCTGGCCCGAAGAGTGAAGGTCCAACGACTGAGGTGGCTGAGTCATGTAGAGGGAATGGACGTCAATGCTCCGGCCCGGAAGATTTTCGAATCCACACCCGAGGAACGGCGCAGTAGAGGAAGACCGCGACTCAGGTGGCGCGCAAGTGGAAGGGGACCTTAACCAACTTAGCGTGCGAAACTGGAGAAAGCTGGCCAAAGATCGTGCTGGCTGGAGACGCTTGTTGGTTGAGGCCCAGGTCCACCCCGGACTGTAGCGCCACCTTAAGTAAGTAAGTAAGTATGTCGGTCAAGTAGTTCTGGTACCTCCCATTCAAAATCAATATTGGACCCATATGTCTCTAAGTCTATTGAAAATACGATATCATCCAAAGGAAACAACCTACTCGGATGAAGTTTTGTGAAAGAACTTCTTTTATCGTCGGTAGGTTGGTATTAAAAATGGGCAATCTCGGTCAAGAAATAAAAATTGAAACAAAATAAAAATAAGTACAACAATTTTTATTTATTATTTGATTGAGTACAACAATTTTTATTTATTTTTATTAAATCAATTTTGGTTGAGTATGTAACGGTCGATGTCGAAACAGGGCTGCACCGTTCAGTTTTGCTTTTAAACTAACTTAACTTTAAAAAAGAATGCCAGCAGAAAGGTTCTTCGTATTGTGACATCTTCCATTGACTTGCTTGCCTTCACGTTATTCGTTACCCGAGTTCAGCAGATTGTATTGGCCTCGTTTATTCACAGTATTTCTCAATAGGTTAACCCAATGCATTGGGTTCGTTTATTTACATTGTTTCTCAATAGGTTAACCCAATGCATTGGCTTGGTTTATTTTTGTTGTTTACATTGTCGGTCTTCGACACCTTCGACACCCTCAAGGCGAAACATGTTTTGTAGATAAGAATGAGGAAATCAAGGTTAATTCAGCGACTGCTCCAAGGTTGATTTATCTTTAGAAAGTTGCATAGTGACTAATATTTTATGAGAGTAGAATTAAAGAGATTGATTTATAAATATAAGCGGTAAAAAAGGGCGATTCAACTCCGTGTAAGCGAAATTGTTGTTGTTTCAAGTGAACGTTTAAAGTAATACATTTATGTGTGCACATATGAACATACCTACATCAAGCGTTTAATAGTGAAAGTGTTGTGAATATTAAGAAGACAAAATGGAAACCTGCATTGAAGAGATGCTTGAAAGACATCAATCATTTTTATACCCTCCAGAGGAAGGTATATTCACTTTGCCAATACATTTGTAACGCCAAGAAGGAGTCACCGGAGACCTCATAAAGTATATATATTCTGAATCAGGATCACATTCTGAATCGATTTAGCCATGTACGTCTGTCTGTCTGTCTGTCTGTCTGTCTGTCTGTCTGTCTGTCTGTTGAAAGCACAATAGCGCCCAAAGTAATTGACGTAGGTGAATGAAATTTATTGAGAGCACTTATTTTTATCAGCGTCAGGTTGATATAGAAAACGGGGTATGTCGGTCAAGTAGTTCTGGTACTTCCCATACAAAACCAATATTGGACCCATGTGTCTCTCTGGCTATTTAAAGCACGATGGCGCCCAAAGTAATTGACGTAGCTGAATGAAATTTGGTGAAAGGATTTCTTTTTATCGGCGTCAGGTTGGTATTAAAAATGGGCTATGTCTGTCAAGTAGTTCTGGTATTTTGCATGACTTGTATGCAGTGGAGGGTATCAAAACATCGGCCAGGCCGATGATAACACTTTTACTTGTTTTTATTTGATATGCTCATGCTTAAAAAAAGTGTTGAAAATTGTAAAAATGATCTAGACTTGTTGCAGAAATGTTTGAGTGATACTAAAACTACAGGTAAAAAGTACCATCTTACCACAGCAATCGGTAAATTGAAATCGTATAAAAAAATTATGTTAAAAAATGCATCTGAAGAACAACAGCATATTGATGATTCTTTGATGTGGGAAGATCTGCCACATACTGCGTTTTCACGAAGAATCAGATCAGGTGTGATTACAAATTTAAATCATACGGACCCCAAATCATTTTTGGAGGCTTGCAGAACAGTGGTTATTGAAAAGTTAAAAGAAGTTTTGAGCGAATACATCAACATCAAAACAAATGCAGTATTTTGTGCTGAGTTCCGGAAATATGAAGGTGAAGAGCAACAACAAGACATCAAATACCTCAACACTAAGAATATTATTGTAAATGCTGGTAGTGACTTAGAAGAAGTTATAATAGAAAATTTAGAAAAACCTTTATTAGGAAAATTAGAAGAATTTCAAGAGAAAATTAGTGGATGGGCACTATCATCTATAATAAATGTTATTTTAAATATAAATAAATATTCGCCAATTGTAGGAAGTTCATATATTAAAACACCACTAACTATATCTACCAAGAAAGCATGTGTTGATGTAAAAAAAACTGACAATGCATGCTTTGCATGGGCTGTAGTATCGGCTTTGTTTCCTACAGAAAAACATGTGGATAGACCAACAAGTTATCCACATTATAAAAATGTATTAAATTTAAATAGTATAACTTTTCCAATGTCTCTAAATTTAGTACCATTATTTGAAAAAAATAACAATATTTCCATAAATATTTTTACATTACATAGAGAAAAATATGATAAAAAAGCTGAAATATATCCACTTAACTTATCTCAATTAACATGTGAAGAAAAAAAGCATATCAATTTATTGTTGTTAGAAGTACATGCAAATGATGATTGTACTGAATTTCTGGTAGTAATAATATGATATGATTAAAAGTGATTGCAATATTCGTTTTGATACCAGTGACTATCCACAAAGTAATATTTGGGGAATACCTCAAGTAAATAAAAAAAGTAATAGGCTTAATGAAAGATGAAATGAATGGGGATATAATCTCGCATTTTGTAGGATTAAGATCAAAAATGTATTCAATAAAGGTAGAAAATAAGGAAAGCATAAAAAAAATTAAAGGTGTAAAGAAAAATGTTGTCAAAAAAGTAATTTTTTTTAATGACTTTTTAGATTGTTTAGTTAATAACAATAATAAATCTGTTGAGCAAAATTTAATAAGATCGAAAAATCATATAGTAAGTAGCATTACTCAAAAAAAAATAGCGTTAAGTGCGACAGATAATAAACGATATGCGATACAAAATAGTTATTGTACATTACCGTGGGGTCATTACAAAATAAGCTGTGGAAAAAAAAACTTAAAAAAAGTATTTGAAAGATTTCTTTAATGAACCAGTTTTCAGGTTAGTACAACGACAACAGCAACAAAGTAAAAAGTACATTCCGCCCAAAAATATATCTTTAAAGATAAGGTATACGGTGTACATTCTGGAGCGCAACGTGTTCTTTAAAGATAAGACACACCCTCAAAAGTTTTTTGGTACATATATATTATGTTTTTTTTACACAATTTCCATGTTTTTTGGGTGGGGTATAAAAACTCCTTGAAATCCATTCATAACGAGGCTTCAATTCCTAATTTGATTGAGAAAAGATCATAGTTGGACGAAAACTTATTTCAAATATGGAAGCAATAATTTCCATAATAAACGCTGACCTGAAGACGATCACAGATGCCTGCTGGGAGTTTCCTGCATTGAAGAAGGAACTGGAGGATACTATAAAGGAGCTGCGTGTCAAGAGGAGCTGGTTGCAGTTGAAAGCTGCAATCCAACTATTGTTGGCTCTGAACGCTATAGCCAGGGCAGGGGATTTTGTTTGTGAGAACATAAATAACATACTCCTCGGTTTATGTAAAATAAACTAAATAAAAAAACAAAAAATAAATCTGTTGTTTTATTTAAAAAACATTTTTTTATTTCAGAATGATTTTGTTGTTGTTGTTGGTTTCCTCGGAAATGACTACAAGGGGGGTTAGACTGAAAGTGTATAGTCATCTTATTTAATTTAGTTCGATAAAACTTCCAACGCAATTTTCATAGCTGCTCTCTTGATCAATGTGTTCGTTATAATCAAACACCAGAGTCCTCCAGAGCAGTGGATTTTCCGATTGTTGGAATAAGTCAAGAGGCTTCTCATCTTCCTGCATCTGCTCCTCTTCTTCTTCGGTAAATGGTTGTCGGCACCACTTTCTCATGAAATCATCAGCATGTAAAATATACAACAACATTTTTGACACTTTCCCAACTGATGTATGCTTCGTATATGGGTCACGCCTTCAAACTGTGAAACTTTAATTCAACCAAGAAAATTTTTACTATCAGTAAAAAATTTCAATACAAACAGAAAACAAAAACAAAACTGGTAAAGCCGCATTCACGTTGTGGTAAAGATGGTTAATATGTGTGTAGACTATTGAATGTATATTCCCACCATAGCAAGATTACAATCTATTGTTGGCTCTGAACGCTAGAGCCAGGGCAGGGGATTTTGTTTGCGATAACATAAATCACATACTCCTCGGTTTATGTGAAATAAACTAAATAAAAAAACAAAAAATCAAAAAAAAAATCTGTTGTTTTATTTAAAAAACATTTTTTTATTTCAGAATGATTTTGTTGTTGTTGTTGTTGTTGTTGGTTTCCTCGGATATGACTATAGGGGGGGTTAGACTGAAAGTGTATTGTCATCTTATTTAATTTAGTTCGATAAAACTTCCAACGCAATTTTCATAGCTGCGCTCTTGATCAATGTGTTCGTTATAATCAAACACCAGAGTCCTCCAGAGCAGTGGATTTGCCGATTGTTGGAATAAGTCAAGAGCCTTCTCATCTTCCTGCATCTGCTCCTCTTCTTCTTCGGTAAATGGTTTTTTACGGCACCACTTTCTCATGAAATCATCAGCATGTAAAATATACAACAACAATTTTGACACTTTCCCAACTGATGTATGCTTCGTATATGGGTCACGCCTTCAAACAGTGAAACTTTAATTCAACCAAGAAAATTTTTACTATCAGTAAAAAATGTCAATAGAAACAGAAAACAAAAACAAAACTGGTAAAGCCGCATTCACGTTGTGGTAAAGATGGTTAATATGTGTGTAGACTATTGAATGTATATTCCCACCATAGCAAGGGTACAATAAAATATATATATATATATTGTGTCCACCATCTTATATGAGCACTTTATATTTTATATTTTCCTTATCAATATTATTAAATACACACAGCTCATTAAAACTACTCGTTATTCTCAAGGGATGAAAACCATCGGTTGTCACTTTTTATATAGTTATGGAACCACCGAATACTTAAATATTTAAATGTTCGTTTACTCTAAATTGATACGGTACTGATGTTAGGTTCCCAGGTACTGGATCGCCTCTACACATTTTCAACAACAAACATTTACTACCATCCTCTGGCTTTAGATAAACTGATAAACTACAATCAATCACATCTACTCTTACAATTTTAAAATATTTCTACGAATGCAATATTTATCACCCGATTTTATAGTTTGAATCCAAAACATTGGCTTTCTCTTAGATAAAAACTATTTTATAAACACGTACGCAACATGTACTCCCATTGCAAAACAATGAAAGACAACCACAATTTTTGCTACTCGTCTTGATCAAATGCAACCAAATCATTTTTAACAATTAATCAAACTATTATGACAACAATTCTATTTATGGAATAAATATATGCATAGCACCAACACAAAACCTTGGCTCCTATATGCAAAACCACAATATTTAACCACAATCTGGAGAACCTGCTATTGTGCGGACCAACCACATCGCAGCAGATTGTGGTTAAATATTGTGGTTTTGCATGTTCCAATTGCGGTTAAGTTGTGGTGAGTCACCCAATTGTGGTTTTGATGTTCCAATTGTGGTTTAGTTGTTTACAATTTTATTTTGGGAATTGTGGTTAAGTACGTTTTTTATCATGACACTGACATTGGTAATGATAACGTTTCATATAATTGGGAGCCAAGGTTTTGTGTTGGTGTTATGTATATATTTATTCCATAAATAGAATTGTTGTCATAATAGTTAAAAATGACTTGGTTGCATTTGATCAAGACGAGTAGCAAAAATTGTGGTTGTCTTTCATTGTTTTGCAATGGGAGTACATGTTGCGTACGTGTTTATAAAATAGTTTTTATCTAAGAGAAAGCCAATGTTTTGGATTCAAACTATAAAATCGGGTGATAAATATTGCATTCGTAGAAATATTTTAAAATTGTAAGAGTAGATGTGATTGATTGTAGTTTATCAGTTTATCTAAAGCCAGAGGATGGTAGTAAATGTTTGTTGTTGAAAATGTGTAGAGGCGATCCAGTACCTGGGAACCTAACATCAGTACCGTATCAATTTAGAGTAAACGAACATTTAAATATTTAAGTATTCGGTGGTTCCATAACTATATTAAAAGTGACAACCGATGGTTTTCATCCCTTGAGAATAACGAGTAGTTTTAATGAGCTGTGTGTATTTAATAATATTGATAAGGAAAATATAAAATATAAAGTGCTCATATAAGATGGTGGACACAATATATATATATATATTTTATTGTACCCTTGCTATGGTGGGAATATACATTCAATAGTCTACACACATATTAACCATCTTTACCACAACGTGAATGCGGCTTTACCAGTTTTGTTTTTGTTTTCTGTTTCTATTGAAATTTTTTACTGATAGTAAAAATTTTCTTGGTTGAATTAAAGTTTCACTGTTTGAAGGCGTGACCCATATACGAAGCATACATCAGTTGGGAAAGTGTTAAAATTGTTGTTGTATATTTTACATGCTGATGATTTCATGAGAAAGTGGTGCCGTAAAAAACCATTTACCGAAGAAGAAGAGGAGCAGATGCAGGAAGATGAGAAGGCTCTTGACTTATTCCAACAATCGGCAAATCCACTGCTCTGGAGGACTCTGGTGTTTGATTATAACGAACACATTGATCAAGAGCGCAGCTATGAAAATTGCGTTGGAAGTTTTATCGAACTAAATTAAATAAGATGACTATACACTTTCAGTCTACACCCCCCTATAGTCATTTCCGAGGAAACCAACAACAACAACAAAATCATTCTGAAATAAAAAAATGTTTTTTAAATAAAACAACAGATTTTTTTTTTTATTTTTTGTTTTTTTATTTAGTTTATTTCACATAAACCGAGGAGTATGTGATTTATGTTATCGCAAACAAAATCCCCTGCCCTGGCTCTAGCGTTCAGAGCCAACAATAGATTGTAATCTTGCTATGGTGGGAATATACATTCAATAGTCTACACACATATTAACCATCTTTACCACAACGTGAATGCGGCTTTACCAGTTTTGTTTTTGTTTTCTGTTTGTATTGAAATTTTTTACTGATAGTAAAAATTTTCTTGGTTGAATTAAAGTTTCACAGTTTGAAGGCGTGACCCATATACGAAGCATACATCAGTTGGGAAAGTGTCAAAAATGTTGTTGTATATGTTACATGCTGATGATTTCATGAGAAAGTGGTGCCGACAACCATTTACCGAAGAAGAAGAGGAGCAGATGCAGGAAGATGAGAAGCCTCTTGACTTATTCCAACAATCGGAAAATCCACTGCTCTGGAGGACTCTGGTGTTTGATTATAACGAACACATTGATCAAGAGCGCAGCTATGAAAATTGCGTTGGAAGTTTTATCGAACTAAATTAAATAAGATGACTATACACTTTCAGTCTAACCCGCCTTATAGTCATTTCCGAGGAAACCAACAACAACAACAACAAAATCATTCTGAAATAAAAAAATGTTTTTTAAATAAAACAACAGATTTATTTTTTATTTTTTGTTTTTTTATTTAGTTTATTTTACATAAACCGAGGAGTATGTTATTTATGTTCTCACAAACAAAATCCCCTGCCCTGGCTCTAGCGTTCAGAGCCAACAATAGTTGGATTGCAGCTTTCAACTGCAACCAGCTCCTCTTGACACGCAGCTCCTTTAAAGTATCCTCCAGTTCCTGCTTCAATGCAGGAAACTCCCAGCAGGCATCTGTGATCGTCTTCAGGTCAGCGTTTATTATGGAAATTATTGCTTCCATATTTGAAATAAGTTTTCGTCCAACTATGATCTTTTCTCAATCAAATTAGGAATT